>CAKKXW010000001.1:34452668-34664337 GCA_920937365.1 Sphaerophoria rueppellii | reverse complement strand
AATGCTTGAACTCCCCAGATACCGCACGCGCTGGGGTCCATTTTCACCGAGTACAATTACAGTAACGGTTGTTAATCGTATCGGCACTTAATTAGAAATTATTTGGAATAAATAAATTAAAAAAGTGATGGCCATACGAATTTCAGGAGGATAAGACTGCTTAATGCAAGCAGGTATAAAAGGAATAACAAAATAATTTGAAGTTTTAAATTAAAATATTGTAAGAAATAAAAAGAAATTTGCAAAATTTTGAAATAAAAAAAATGTTAAGAAAATGAAAAAAAATAAAAAAAAACTAAATACGCGTGAAGAAGACACTTGTCAAGTTCGTAAAAAATAAAAAATAAAGAAGAGTTATGAATAGATTACAAACAATTTTACAAAATCAAAAAATACAAACAAATTTAGAAAACTTTTAAGAACGTAGTACACTGGTCTTAAGAATTTATTTTAAAGTGTATTTATTGATATGAAAATCAAATAAGTTTTCATTCGCATTCAAAAGCTTAATCATTCTTGTCAGTGGCTCATGCATTCCGTAGTTTGTTATATGTTTAGGAACTTTAATCAAACTATGAGAACGCAAAATATAATCTCCACCTCGATAATTAAAGAGGATAGAATTTAGAATATCTGGAGCATCAGTGACACCAGTAATAATTTGATGAAGAAAAACAATATCATCATTTGTTCTCCTTTGACAAAGTTTTTGCATCTGGAAAAATGCAAGTCGATCATCATAAGAAGGGATATTATTGGGGTCAATCCATTGAAGCCCTTTAAAGGCGAAACGTGTAAAATTGCGTTGAACTGATTCAAGTCTCTCAATATGTGTCTCATAATGAGGAGACCAAAGTTGTGAGGCATATTCGAGATGGGGTCGAACTAAACTGTTATACAAGAAATTCCTTGGACCAACGCTTAATAAATCCTAACATTGAGTTAGCTTTGTTGACGATATTGTTAATGTGTTCTGAAAAATCTAAATTGGATGTGAAAAGAACTCCTAAGTCCTTTACCTTAAAAACACGGGATAAGATGTTTTGGGAGATAACATAATCATATGATGAAGGATTTCGCTTTTTTGAAATTGTCATTGTCTGACATTTTCCTGGATTAAGATTTAAATTATTCTTTTCACACCAGACAACAAACCTATTAATATCATCTTGCATGAAATATTTTTGAAGATCTTTATATCATCAGCAAAGATAAGAATTTTACTATTTCGAACACGTAACGGAGCATCGTTAATAGCTAAAATAAATGAAAGGGGCCCTAGATGACTACCTTGTTGTACACCCGACTTGGCGATGAAATGTTTGGAGTAAGAGTTTCTGAATTTTACTTGGTAAGATCTATAATCAAGATAAGAAGAAATCCATTTGACGAATCCTGAAGGAAAGCCATATGAATTCAATTTAAACTTGATAATAGTATGAGAAAGTTGATCAAACGCTTTAGAAAAATCAGTGTAAACGCAATCAACTTCCTTTCCACTTTCTACAGAATTTAAGCATTTATGTAAAAATTCAAGAAGGTTTGTCACCGTTGAACGTTTCTGCATAATGCCATGCTGTTCAAAGCATATGACATTTTTGATGGAAAAGACTAAATTAACTTAGTAAAAACCTCCAAGAATGTATGTACAAAGTTTCATAATGATCGGTTTAGTAGTTTTTAGTTTTGAATGTCCGAGTGATGGTGTTGTTCAAAATTGAACAGGTCGTTCAAGAGATATAACAACAAATTGGGACATTTTCAACGTATAAATCACCAGGATCCAAAAAGGGGCCATGATAATTTCTTAATCTGCATAAAAGTTAGAATTTCGTTCTAACCTGAAGAAAAGAATCAGTCTAACATAATACGTACATACTAGCTGACCCAGCAAACACTGTTTTACCTGTTAAAAAAGAAAGAACACCGAACATTTTAATACTCACTTAGTTTGCTTAAATTATAGAATTTTGTTTTTATTAATATTATACTGACTTACATATGTATTTTTATTTTACTCGATATTGAAAACTGAAATACGCAGGAACTTTTGTTTGTTATAATTTATAAACAACAACAACATTACCATATAATTAAAATGATCAAAATGAATTGAACATTTTTATAATATCTTCTTCAAAGTATTTGAAGAAACTCGCGCAGGGTACAATATGAACACCTCTTAAGAGATTCATTAATTAGTCGTACATTGCGAAAGCTTACTTACTTATAATTAAGGTGGCTGCCTTTAGTTTCCACTCCAAGTTGATTGAGGTCATCTTTAACTTGAGTGCAACACCTGAGTCGCGGCCTTCCCTTGCTTATCCGTCCCTCTGGAAAGGCTTTCCAGACCGGAGCATTGGTGTCCATTCTTGACCAACTTGACTCTTCTGGCTAGGTCAGTGTCGTTGTTCAACCCGTGACGCTGGCTGTAGGATCTTCTACTTCATTCTCTATCAATGCACACGGGGCGACAGATAACCCGAAGAATTTTTTTTTCAAAACATCATTCATCTAGAGTTATTCTTCATGTGATTTCGGCGCTGGTGTTATTGCCCATGTTAATAGCAAACCCTAGATAGACAAATTCCTTTACTGCCTCGAAGTTATATTCGTCTATTGTGATATTCTGTCCGAACCGTAGTTGTTAAATGTCCTTCCGAGAAGACAGCATTATTTATTTCGTTTTGCCCTCATTAACAACTTAACCCATTTTTAACCGCTTCTTTCTCAATTCTCACAAAGGCTTTTCACGCGATTCTTCCCATTATGTCAATATCATCGGTGTATGCGAGAAGTTGAACAGACTTTTGGAGGATAGTGCCTCTTTTTGAGGTGGAATTTTTCACTATCTTCTGAAATTGCATAATAGTGTATCTTATTGTCTGAATCCTTTTTGACATCGAATGATTTTTTAAGCTCGTTAACAACCTTGTCCTAGCAGAGTGAGTTCTCCATCGTCATTCCGCACAAGGGAACGAGGTTGACAGGGATGCCAAAAGTAGACATATCTTAATACAGTTTGTCTCTGTAGATCCTTTCATACGGCACCAAAAACGACAAAAAGGTGATTGGTGTCGAAGCAACATTGATAAGGACAAATAAGATTTTTGACGAAAGGAGTCAGACGTTCACATATTACGGCAGAAAGGATCTTATAAACGATGATAAAAATGCTGATACCTCTGTAGTTGGCGCAGTTAAAAAGATCTCCCTTCTTTAGAATTGGTCAACCAATTCTGAGGTTCCACTCATCGGGCATGCATTCTACCGACCTTACCTTACAGATATTTTCGTGCATGCTCCTATCAGCTGTTTTGGATAGCTCGACAGCTAGACCAACTGCTCCAACGGTTTTAAGCGTAATATTGCTGATTTTACTTTGTCTAGGTCGGGTTCATGGAAATGTTGGTGGATGCATTTTCTTATAATTCTAATATTCAAGAGTTTATCAAGAGTTACCAATATCCTTTAACCTAAGCCTTCCACTCTTTTCCTAATGCTCGAAATGTGTTTGTTGCAAAGTAAGGATAAGCTTAATTTTCAAAAAAAAAAAAATATTTATTTTTCTTTATTAAAGAAATAAAAATATAAACCGAAGTTGCGAATCAACTGAAACTGATTATGTCAAAATATCTGTCTTTATGTCTGTATATTTACCTATCATATTCTTATCTTGTAAGAAAAATAATTTGCTACTCATAGTTCTTTCACACACTTATATTTTTTTTTTATATTGCGTTTTTTTCTAATCGTAGTTCCAACGTCCTTGAACATTTTTCGCAACTCATATATTTTCCGTTATAATAAATAACCAAATTTTTTAAATCGCAAATATTTTTTTTATTCCGTAACTACGCCATAAAATTGTGCACGCGCAATTTTTGTTTCCAAATTTTCCCTAAATTGTGAGTAATTAACAATCGGTATAAACTTTATCAAAATTTTAAGTCAGATTGTTGAATGCAAAGGCCGCCAAATTGCTTCCGTAAATACAAGTGTGAAAATCCTTTGATAAGCACATATCGCCTTTTTTTAATGTTTTTTTTTTTTAAAGATAGCAAACAAAAAAAGATAAGTAAAAGTTTAAAACATCTGTGTGCTAAAAAAAAAAACGTTTATGGCCATGAAAACTTGTCATTAATTTACTACGAACTTAAGTTTGCAAAAAAAAAAAACACAACAGAACAAAAAATAATGACAAATAAATATTTGCGCTGATAACAAGACTTAAGTGTTTCATATCGAATGGCGCTCATCAGGTAAATCAATTACCTATACACTAACGAACTTTCAAATGTGTGATAATTTATTAGAAAAAAAAAAATAAAAGTGCTGACACAATTTCAAATGTTGGCGAAATGCCAGGTTTTAAGTTTTAGTCTAGCTGACGTCGACAATGTGTTTTCGATCAACCAGAAACAGAAACATTATTCTAAAAACCTGAAATTTTTGACATTCACACAAAAAGTCATGAATGCAAGTCATTCATTGAATATTGGCGGCAATTTAAATTAAATTTCGTTTTCTGTGAATGAATTGGTCAATTTTCAATTTCGTTGCATTTCGTAGAATAATAGTCGCACTCAATGTGTCATCAACAAGTTATTAGTTTGTAGCAAATTGTAAATAAAATGCGGAACGTAAATATTTACTCACGTGTTCTACGACTTAGCAGCAACTAAGTTAAGAATGTCTTCGTAATAGTTTTTTTGTAGTTTTATTTAACAAATTGATTAAAAATTAACTTTAGAAGTAACATAGTCGATGATCTTATCTGGCACACTTTCTTAAGTGCCTTTTATGAGACCTTAGGTAAATATTCGACCAACTTGTAAAACTATACATGTACCCCCGTGCATAGTTTTTAAACATTAGGTACGTGTTATAGTTAAACAAGAATGCATTTCTTTGTAGAAAAATAAATCTTTTAACTTTCTTACAGAAACACGTGCATAGGTACTTGAAATGTGTTTTATCAGTTTGTTTCTTTTTTATATACATTTTCATTTAAGAATGTTAAGACCAAGAATTGACTACTTGATGGCATTTATCAAATCTTTAATAACTTGTTTTTGAAAATAATCTGACCTACATTTAAATTGATAAAAAATATTCGAATTTAGACTTTGAAATAAACCAAAAACCTCTGCAACTAATACAGGTACTGGTACATTCACTTTTTCTTGTTGCTGTACAACATAGAATAGAACTTGTGGCTTATCGCTTTTTTAAAAATGTTAAAGTCGAATTTTCGAACCAACAACGCCTACCGTGTATTCTAGTTAGTGATAGGAGACTGAAATCCAACAAAGCTGCTGGATCAGATGTTCTTGCTGCAGAGGTGTTCAAAGCAGCACGCGACAAACTAGATAGGAGCATGCACCAAATCATCTGTAAGATATGGTCAGCACAATGCATTCCCGATGAATGGCATATCAGCATAGTTTTTCCGATACTGAAGAAGGAAGATCTTCTAAACTGCGCCAACTACAGAGGTGTCAGACTTATAAGATCATCTCTCTATCGAAAAATGTGAACGTCTGATTGGCCCTTATCAATGGGGCTTTAGACTAGGAAAATCACCATCAAACAAAATATCACTTTGCGATAGATCCTAAGAAAAAACATATGAACTCCAAATCGACACCCACCACCACCATTTTCAGTGACGAACTGTTTCTAGTTTTGGAATCCCCATCCCTGCCAAGCTCGTTCGCTTGTGCAAAATGACGATAGATAACTCACACTGCTCCGTCAAATGTTGGCTATACGAGCTTACCCAATCATTCATTGACAAAAAAGAATTCAGACAAGGCGATGCGCTGGCATGCGATTTCTTTAACTTCATGCTTGAGAATATAGTGCAAAAACACCAGAGGCAATATTTTCCAAAAGTCTGCACATCTTCTCGCGTACGCCTATGATATTGACATGAAGAGTAGAACACAGCAGGGTGCCAATGGTGCCTTTGTACGAATTGGAACAGAGGCGGCAAAAAAGGTATTAGCGGTAAATGAGGGCCAAATGAAATATATGGTGACTTACAGGAAGGATACCCAATACCGACCAACGCCGACGTCTTGGACAGAACGTCACAATAAATTCATATAACTTCGAGGTAGAAAAGCCAATTGTCTACCTAGGCTCCGCTTTTAACACGGGTAATAACACCACCTCTCTTGCTAATCTCTGTTTCTTCGAGCTAGGAAAGCAATTGATTGTTAAAGCCCTCTCTCGATCAACTGGGGTAAATCTATACAACACCCTCATCATCCTAGTCTTGCTGTATGGGATGAAAGTGTCTTAGGCTGTTTCGGGAGGAAAGTTCTCTGAGTTATCTATGGCCCCGTTAGTATTGATGAAGAATGGAGACTGTTGGTTGAGGCTCACAACGGACTGCGGCGCCACATTAAGTAAGTAAATACGTTATTGTGAACCCACCTTAATTCTCAATGATATTTCTGAAATTTTTTTCGGCATATTTTCTTCTGCTTAACTCTTGTGATTAAATCATCTGAAGGTTAAAAATGGAATGCCATCAACATAACTACGTTAAAAATAAAACCCACTTTATCCCGGTTTCCACAAAATTAAGATGTGATAATCTCAACTATTTCTTATAATTTTTAGAACTTTGGTTAAGCTTCTTCCAAGAAATTGGAAATAAAAAATAGCAAGATTTTTAAGAATTATTCCAGATTATATTTCTCGCTAGAAAATATCCGAACTACAATATTTTGTTCTCAATTCAAACTTAACTTTATTCTTTTTGAAAGAAGAGCCAAGTGCAGAATATTCTTGTGTTTTCAGTTTCCTAGAAATCTCCGGAACTTAAAAGGTATTCGATAAAAAATGTATTTCATTGTAGCGATATACCTATGTTTCTTAGAAAACCCTTAACGTAAACTTTAATATTTGACACATAAAAAAGACGAGGGTAGACGTTTTAAGGTTTTACAAGGATTAGCCTTGTTAATGTTTTCCTGACTTCCTCCTCTAGGCGATAGGAAAAAAAATGAAATTCCTTTCATTCCACATTTTATTTCCAATAAATAAATTGCCCTAAACAAATGTTCACTTTTACATCCATTTATTGTAATGGCATTGCAAATATATTAAATTTATAACAATGCAAATTTCAATTTATACCCGAATCTTTTTTTCTATAAGCAAAATGTTAGAATGCCCTAAAAACCAACAAGAAAGATGAAACCGATTTCTTTATCTCAAACATATTAAAAGCCACAGAATTAAAAACTCAATACTAAGTATGTACAAAAAAAAAACCTTCCTGTGGTGGTGGTTAAACATACCCAACCAAACCCATTACTTGTTAGCATGTTAAGGGCGCTGAGGTTCTTATTATCAACCAAAATTAAGTCTCCGTTAACTGCTCAAATTCTTTGCTTCATTCATAGACAACTAGACAAGCCTTTCAATCAAATATTCATGACTTGAAAAATACAAAAAAAAAAAAAAACAAAAACAAATAAAACAAAATATAAAAACAGAGAGTTAAAATATTTGTATTTTGGGTTTCTTCATAACCATGTTCAAGCTTCAAGATATCTACTTGTTACCTGCTTAGCGACAGGAGTACAACTTCTACTTATCAAACAAAATGCTTAATCAGATGATTCGATTGACTTGAGTACACACACTTTTCTGGGGTACTTAAAGTTATAATGCCTTCGTTATTTGCATTATATTTTCTTTCAATAACTTCGAAAGACGTTTTAAATTATTTAACTTTATAATTTATTATAATTCAATATTTTATCTAATTAAATTTTATAAAGTTTTGTACACAGAAATAATATGGTAGAGTGATGTCTTGTGCGCTTTAACTAGAACTAAACTACTGACTGTACAAAATTCTTTTTCTATCGCATGATTCTTTTCTTACATTATGTTAAGCTTACAAGGTACTGAAAATCAATATACATACATCATATGCAAATTAAAACGGTGCGTTTCTAATGATCATTAGTCATTATTTTATAATCTTTTTTCAAGGTCTCAAATTTTCGATCAGTGGGTACAGTGTGTGTTACAAGTCATGACGCGAAAGTTATTTTACACTCTGGACCACTACAAAGTTAACACGCATGATAGATAAACTCAGCACACACCACATAACAATTTATTAGTTTGCCTTTCAAGCCGATAGTACAAGAAGTAGGGTTCGGAAATATTAATGAAAGTGGTAATGTTGAAAAACACGATTAAAGACGCTCAGTCTCACTATAGGATTAATTAATTAGAATTAAACAATAGACTTTGTTTGTTTGTTTTTTGGGTACGCTGAAGATGAGACTTTCAATGCGTTTGACTTATTTTTATCGTTTTGACGTTGCAGAGACATATAACTGCCTCTACTTTCTATTTCGTTCAAAGCCTTGGATAACAAAAAATTTAATAAAACAAATTAAGCTTAAACAAAAAATAAGTATAAAATTCGGCAAACATCCGTTAAATTTAAGTTTAAGTAAATGTAAATAGGCAAATCAGGAAAGTTAAAATAGCAATTACGATTCAAAGATGGCATTTGCAAGGGGCAACCCTAAAAAGAAGTGGGTCTGCAATAAAAAGCATTTAAAAAAAATGGATACACCCAAAGTAGATATAAGCAAGCTTAAAAAAAGGAAATACTATTTTTACAAACCCTGTTGACATTGAAAATGAATTCCGCATTGCGCGTTCAAACAATCAGAAAAATGAATAATTTGTTGCCGTTTTTTAAACATTTTCCACTGATTCCTATTTTTATATAGCCTAAGGCCTCGGCCACGCAGTAAGCGGCTGAGCGGCTGAGCGGAAAAAAAAAATATAAAACATATGAAATCACATAGAAGCTGCCACGCTATGAGCGAGCGGCGAAACAAAATTCTGAGCGGCTAAGCGGCGCCGCTCAGCAACCAAACATGTTTAAATTCTTCTGAGCGGCAAGAAGTAAAGATGGCCAAAGGACGCACTTTTTCAAGCAGCAAATCAAAAGATTCGATAGACATACGTAGATATTGCCAGAATCTTTCTGGAAATTTTCGTAGATTCTAAAATAAATGATAAAATTCTAAAAACTCCGATCTTAATTGGTGAATTGGATGAACACCAAATCGTCTTCTTTTTTGTATACGTTTAAGTAATTTGTACACATACAAACGATTTTCTGACAGTAGAATACGGCGAACTGTTCTTGACAAAGGCATTTTAACTACTAATCGCTCAAAAGCAGCCGCTCAGTGTGTGGCCATACGTCGCTTAGAGCTGCCGCTCAGCCGCCAACCGCTCAGCCGCTTAGCGGCTCAGCCACTTACTGCACTTACTGCGTGGCCGAGGCCTAAGTCCTTCCTTAATTAATGAACTATTCAAAACAAAAAGAATTGTTCGATTTGATTTAGTAGTTCCTGAGATCAGCACGTTTAAGCAAACAACAGAAGCCTTCAAAAATGAATATTTTTTGCCATTTTTCCACATTTTTCACCGACGCTTCGCTCCTATTTATCGCAGCGTAGTATTATATAGCTTCAAGCTTTCTACGATAAATGGACCATTCAATATTCCATTCCTGAGATAAGTGCGTTAAAACGCAGAAAAACTAACCATTTTTGACGTTTTCCCACATTTTCCACTGATTCTGAGCTCCTATTGGTCACAGCTTAATGTTAAGTAGCTTAAAGCCTTCCTCGATAAATGGACTATCCAACACAAAAATAATTATGCCATTCGAACCAGTAGTTCTAGAGATTTTTCAATAAGAAGTGTTATTTTGAATAGCCCGCTATTTCGGTACCTGTCACTTTTGAAGCTGTCATTTTTGACATTTGACAATTAAAAACTACGCCATTAAAAAAAAATGGAACGATACACGCTTCAACAATGAATTGAAATTATAAAAATATGGTGAAAATTTGGCAGAGACGGTTCGTAAAACTAAAACATTTTTGGGTCGACGTGAAGCACCTTGTCGGACCGCAATACAGAAATTGGTGGACAAATTCGAACTGTTGGGACAAGTTAGTGAAGAATAAAACCCGTGCACGTCGCTCAAGAACAACTGAGAATATTGCTGTTGTAGTCCAAAGTATTGAAGAAAACCCAGGTTTGTCCATTCCTCGTCGTTCTTTGGAATTAGGTATTCCACAAACGTCATTACACCGTATTTTGTATAAAGACTTGGGTCTTAAGGCTTACAAAGTTCAGTAAACACAAGAACTCAAGCCGGATGATCATCAACAACGTCGTGTCTTTGCTGATTGGGTCCTTGAAATGCATGAAAGTGATCCGGAATTTCATCGAAAAATCATCTTGACTGATGAGGCCCATTTCCACCTCGGAGGCTACGTCAACAAGCAAAACTGTCGCATCTGGGGCTCGGAAAACCCAAGAATTATTATTGAAAAGTCTCTCCATCCTCAACGCGTGACTGTTTGGTGCGGTTTATGCTCCGTTGGGGTCATTGGACCATACTTTTTTGAAAATGAGGCTGGAGCAACAGTTACGGTCAATGGAGGGCGCTATTGGGAGATGATTAATGATTTTTTATTGCCGGAATTGGATGGTATTGATCTGGACAACGTTTACTTTCAACAAGACGGCGCTACGTGCCACGCAAGCAATGAAACCATCGATCTTTTACGGGAAAAGTTTCCGGACCGTATTATCTCTCGAAGAGGTGATCACAATTGGCCACCGAGATCTTGGGATTCAACACCTTGCGACTTCTTCCTTTGGGGCCACGTGAAAGATAAGGTCTACGCCAACAGCCCAGCGTTGATTCAAGACCAAAAAAAAAGATGGAATTCGTGAGGCTATCGAGGACATAGGACAGCCACTTTGCGATTTGGTTATGGAAAATTTCATGAAAAGGATATGGTCCTGTAAGCGTGGTCGTGGCGGCCATTTGGCTGATGTTGTGTTCAATTATTAACGGCATACCTTCTTTATGATGAAATAATCATCCGATCATTTATATCAAAACATAACACCTGTTATTGGAAAACCCTTCATTAGTATAGAAGTATAGATAGATAACTAATGGACCGCAAATGACCTCCACGCTCATCCACGCATTTGCGGCACCTGACAGAAAATTCTTCATTGAAGGGTTGAAATAGGGATCGTCTCAATTATTGTCTTAATAGACTGCTTCAGTTCAGTCAAATTCCTGGGTTTCGTTTTGTACACTTCCTGCTTGACATAACCACCTTGGGGGCTAGTGGAAAGTGCAGTTTCTTTATAAATCAATTTGTTTGGGCATTTTCGTTTGAGCTCCGCCATTACCTGTGTGGCTACTTGTGCACTTGCTCCATCTTTCCGAAGCTAAAAAACCGTTATGAGAGTTTGGATTTTGAGTTTTGAAATTGGCGAAAAAATTTTCAATAGCTTCAATAAAAATTTCGACTTTACTTCTCAGACTATTATTTAAAAGTGCGTGAGCGTTTATGTAACATACTTATTAAAAGTTTTTTTCTAAAAATTTTTCTCATGTGCGAACGTCAATGTCATACGCATGAATTATTAATTAGACAACCTATTCGCTGTCGTACATAAAAAAAAAGAAAATCTAAAAAATGTAACCTGTTGTCTTAAAATGTCGTTTCTGCAAAAGTCTTTCCTGTGATAATTTGGCAATCACAAACCACCAGCTTTGGTAATACGCAAAATCATTTCTAAAATATATTTTCAATAAATTTCAATACCTCAGGTCTTTATAATAATCAGTTGAATGCTAATGAGGAAATAGTAGATATTAATACGAGTTGATACTTTTCATTTGATTATTTAATCTTCTAATTTTTATTGGACACAGTTTATTATACAATACCCCAAATGTTTAATGTACAAAATCGATACTCGTAACGCACGTTTTTTAATTAATAACTTGTCAATGTCAATCAGGGAGCGATATCGAACGATCTTAAAGGCTTAATAGATTAGAAGGGAAACACCCATTTTCTAATACTTGTGGAACTTCAAATAGTTGTTTCTTTTTTTGTGTTCATATCGATCAATCCAGTTAACAATGAGCAGCAAAGGGAATCGAAACTTGGAAGACAAGTTTAATTGAGAATGTTTAAATTAAGCTCAAGCTAATTCAACAGTCAATAATTCTTGTAAAGATCCAGTTTAGAGAGGATAAATTTGTTTAGTCCATAATTTTGGGTTACCAATATTTTTTTGTTTGGAACTCGTAGGCCTTGACAAAAAAAAAGCAAAACAGTTTTCTTGAAATAAGAAGTAAGAACTCCAAGCAGGAATGAAGAAACAAGTAAATTGGTTTATGTAAAGTGACGATAATCTCTTTACGGTTAAAGTTTGTTTGAATAAGTTGAATGGAGTAATATTTGACAATTTGATTCGAAATCATTTTGGGTTTGAAGTTAAAGTTTCATTTCGGCACGATAACTAAAGTTGATACTCTCGTCTAGGTAACGAATAAATCTATATAGTTACAGGTTTAGTTTAACGATCACCTCCTTCGAGTGGAGAAGACTTGAAATTCTTTTTCAAGCATGTCCCGAACAAGTTCAGTATAGATATAGAAGCTGTTTTAGTTCTACACATTTTTCTTTGAGCAAGAATGACAGAAGAGTAGGTAACGTACATCACCTAAATGTCATGATCATCACACCACTGTAACATTCATCTGCAAGTGCAAGACTGACCAAGAGTCAGTACTATACCAAGAGAATTGACTCTAGTCAGCCTCGTTTCAGTCTTGGTGAAAACGCACTTATTAAATTTTATGTCGGTAGCGCTCGAAAGGCTACGGTGCTCTAGTGGGGTTTCGGCATTAGCTGCATACATTACAAACTCCAAATAACATGAATTATACAAACGAAATATAATTCACATCTACTTCAAGCACAGAAGGTATGAGAAAGAGTTTTGTATGAATGTTTACAACTCAATCAAATAAAGTTCAGAACCAGTTAACGTAGAAAATGTGCATAAGAGAGCGAACATGTTGAAAAGTGGTAACACTCCATGCCACCTACAATACGGAAACCGATTAATCGGTCAAAGTATACCCCTGAATTTGTCCTTTGAGACACCTGATGATCGCCGTTGAAAGCCGGAGGAAACTTCGTTTATAAACCGGTTCAAAACCGTTGATGAGTCAAACAAAACTTTGTTGAGAATCGGTCGAAAGACAGTTAATTTAATACACAAGGGAAGCCTTATTGAGAACCGGTTACCAAACTGATAAACTTGATAAACTAGGAAAAGCCTTAGTAGGCGCACACAGACGTGCTCATCTTTTATCATCACATCACCAATCCAACAAACACATGAAGTTTCGAGTCGTGAAGGAAGGAAGTTGTCACCAGGAAGAACTCCAGTCAACCAAGCCTGATATCGGGAGTTTCAATTTCTCGGTTGTCATATGGTCTACTAAAATGTCTCTATTGACTATCGCAGTATAGGCTGAAAATTGACTATTTTGTAGTCAAATTGACCACCACAAATGTGATTAGGATGAATTTGTTGGTACAGTGTGAGACGAAGTTTACTTCAAGTTTTATATAGTTATGCGAATTATTAGCAATGGTCTTCTGATATCGTGGTAACATCTTCTTTTGTAAGCTGCATTCACATTTTACAAAATTCAAAAACAAATTTAAGCAGCCAAATTGTTACAATTTGCTTACTCTATTGCCAGTTCAGTTATCACATAAAGATGATAACATGATCGAATTCTGCTGCTGTCTAACTACTACTACCCAACCGTAGTCAGGGTTTTCAAACCAACTTTTGATTTTTAAGGAATTTTTTTCGTTCACTATATCAAATTAAATGTTTAATGCTTAACCTTAACGTGGATAGTTATTGTTAAGTGTAACAGATACAGTGACTTACAATCTTAAAATTACTTATTTGCTTCTTACCAAATAACTTAAGGTTCTTGCATCAGACATGGACTATGAACCACTTATTGCTTTCCTCAGACTTTTTTCTACATTTCGTTTTTTTTTTTTTTTGGTCTGGATCACGCGAAAATTTACGTTCAGTTGGATGAAAGCCAAAATGACAATTTTCTTCCTCGAGCATTTGTTTCGTAGAAAATAAGAAACAATAAACCACAGTTTTTCCCATTAGTGTCACTGAACTCGAAAATGAAAACTATAATTTTTCACCATTCGTTTGGTTTCAAAAAAAAAAAAAGCTCTTTAAAATTTTCCAAAGTGACTTCGGTGGCGACAGTTCGACGCACAACGACAACGTGTCAGAAATTTAGAATTTCCGAGTGGTGCTAAAAAGTAATCATCACAATGCGTAAATGTTTGTATTTTGTTGCTGGATAGATAGTTAGTTATTCAACATCGGGTGGGTTGTGTGTCACGCACGCAAATAGATATTCCACGAATCATTTAGAGATCATACTCATTCCCACTACTAAAAGATGTTTCAAGGTCGAAAAATTGTTACCTCATAAAGTTGTAGGTACTTTGCTGACGAAGATGGTGGCAACGACTTTTTTGCCGATAACTTTGTTGGTTTCGATTAGAATTTGTTTGAGTGTTTCAAACTAGCTACTTTTATTCACCGCATAAAAGAATAAATGTTTAGTAACTATGCGAAATATTAGGCTCTAGATGTTATGAGTTTAAAATAAACACCAGAGTTTATTTTTAAGAGATAAAGAGAAGAGAATATTTGAAAAATGTGTCTTGATTTATATCTTGGTAGGTATATTCGTTTATGAGAGTTTATTGCATACATTTCATTTGGTGGTTGGCATTGTTCTTTCAACATCTGTTTAATGTTGGCTTTTGATTTGTATTATTTATTTAATAAATTCTTCTACAAATACTTTTTACTGTCTTAAACTATCAAAACAATACGTACTTCCTCTCTTTTAACTGTAAAAAGTAAAAAGCTTTTTTAGATGATCATTTAAGGATCGATGTTTTGTTACCAACGTTAAAATCTGATTAAAGCATTCTAGACGATTTTCGTAAATTAAAATTCATTTTATTGAGGTGATTAAAAATTTGATTTAAATGTTAAATGGCATGATGTATCGCCCTAGAAAATTATTTCCGATTAAACGAAAATGAGAGTTATAAAACCAAGGGTCAGTTCTTGGTTGAGATAAAAATTGAAATGATTCTCCTTGAATTTTGTTGTAAAAAAAAGTTTTATTGCACCTATACATTTATGATCAGATAACTGGAAATATTTGCTGACGGCAAATAGTGGGAAACTATTTTCTAGTTAAACATTAAACTATTTTATTGCTGACCATTTGATTAGGTAATGGTTACTTTTTAAGGAATTTTAGGAAAATTGACACCAAAATTCTAGTTCAAAAGAGGAAATTCCTGAAAGGGGCTGGTCGGGTGTTGTCGGATCTGGGGGCGTATGCTGTATCTTTTCCTACACATCGAGTGCTTACTTTACCACCAAGTGGTAACCACCGGATACTGGTTATATTACTAGATATAACTTGAGAAACTTATAACAACATTTTCTACACTCCAGGAAACTCAGAACTTGAATCTATCCTCACGGAGTATAAAGCAAACATTACTGCGATCCAGGATAGGATCAGGGACAATGAAGGAAAAATTTCGACATTTATTACAGCTGTCATCAAAGAATGCACAAATATTTAGATGCGAATTCGACGTGGGAAATCGGCTTATATGGAAATCAAATCAATCAAATCGACCATGCGCTAGTGGGCGCAAGGCATCCAACATCTTGAGCGTGCGCACTTTCCGAGGAGCAAATGTCGATTCTGACCACTCTCTGGTAGTGGCTAAGTTTAGAGCTCCATTATCAAATGACAAAAAAACACGTGCGGCTAAAAGAAAGAAGTTCAACACCGGTTCCTTAACACTCCGAATAATGCCAGAGACTACAGTGAGCGGCTCTCCGCCATCCTCCCAAATACCACATATATCACCACCTTACCAATATCGCGAAATAATAAAAAATGTAGCCGAGAACCCGTGGTTAACGTTAATGAAAAGAGAGACGGAAAATGCACGTTTGCTGGTTCTTCAACGGAAAATAAGAGCAGCAAGAGTAGAGTACCGAAATAAAAAGAGAAATGAGAATTGCGAAGGAAGAAAAAAGCATCCGCAGTTTCTCAGCTCAAATATCTAGAAGAGTCTCGGGCCAAGAACAACACCCGCTGGTGTTTCTTTAAAAGGTCGAAGCAATCAGCATCTGGTTTCAGAACCGGGACACAGGCTCTTCAAAACAGTGCGGGAAACCTAGTCCCCGAAGCTGAGGGAATTGTAGATGTTTTCAAGCAACACTTCCATCAGATGCTGAATGCGCAAAATGTCGAGCGAGCTAATAACGAAAGAGAAGCAAGACTAGTCAATGAAGACCCAGTCCCAGCCCCCAGCACAGAAAAGGTAGAAAGAGCCATCCAAAAGCTAAAAACTAACAAGTCCGCCGGGTTGGATGGCATACCTGCGGAATTCTTTAAATATGGAGGTGTTTTGATGAACGGTCATCAACAAAGTGTTGGAGGAAGAATGCATATCTAGCCACTGACTGGTTGATAACTCCATATGCCCCATCTACAAAAAAGGCGATCCTATGTCAAGTAAAAACTACCGGGGCCTATACTTGATTAATTCTGGAAAATACCAATGAACTTCACGTCGAAACCCACCATCTTTTCATCGGCTTCGAACTGCTTATGATACCATCCACCGCCAAGAGCTTATTATGGCGAAGTCTGAATTAGAGATCCCGAACAAACTGGTACAGCTGGGTCGCATGACGCTAAACAACGCGCAATGCAGTGTGTGCAAATTGGCTCATCTATGTTGTTTCAAACAT
The DNA here is from genome assembly GCA_920937365.1 of Sphaerophoria rueppellii. Lineage (NCBI taxonomy): Eukaryota > Metazoa > Arthropoda > Insecta > Diptera > Syrphidae > Sphaerophoria > Sphaerophoria rueppellii. The sequence goes on along the minus strand of CAKKXW010000001.1, from coordinate 34,647,525 downwards.
GGGAAGGGTTTAGGCAAGGAGATGCGCTGTCATGTGACTTCTTCAACATAGTCCTGGAGAAGATTGTTCGCAAGGCAGGTGTGAGCACGGAAAACACTATCTGCAACAAATCCATCCAGCTTCTATTAGGCTATGTCAACGACATAGACATCATCGGTCGATCTAAGAGAGCTGTGCTTGAGGCCTTTACAGCGATTGAAGAACAGGTGAAACTCGTTGGTCTTGTCCACCGCCTAGGACAAAACGTCATTGTTAATAGCAGCAATTTTAAGGTAGTTAAGGAGTTCACCTACCTCTGAACTAACATCAATCCCGAAAACGACACCTTAGTGGAGATCTGAAGAAGAATTACCCAAGCGCAGCGCTGCTTGCTTCGGTTTGGCAATACAACTGGGTTCAAAACTCGAAAGACAAAGTGCCTGGTATACAAAACTTTGATTTTACCAGTCCTACTCTACGGTGCGAGTGCTGGACGATAAGTGAAAAAGGAGAATTGATACTGGCCACTTTCGAAAGAAAAATTCTTCGACGGATTTTTGGTCCGTATACGACGATGGCCAATGGAGAAGAAGATTCAACCGAGAACTGTACGAGCTGTACCAAGATATGGATGTAGTCCAGAAGGCCAAGAAAAGACGACTACACCGACCGCTTGGTTTCGGCAACTGGAGAGTGCATGCGAGTGACCGTTCCGATAGAAGCCTGCAGTATCTCAGGCTGAGATTCTTCATGGATTGTGAGCCGGATAACTAAGTAAGTAAGTATAGACAAAAATTCCGCCCTTTAACAAAAATCGAAAATAATAATGCAAGCAACTTCTTTTTGAGTACATTGCCAAAAAATGTGTAGCAGCGTCACTCCTATCATCAGTAGCAGTAGGTCAAAGAAGATACATTCGTATAATCCCCAATGACTCGGTTAAAAATGTGTTGGCATGCATGCACAAAAATAATGTCAGATTGTGGTTGTGAAGTATCAAGGAAAAAGACAGTCCTTCGACATCTGTCGTTCGATTTGATACAGCAAAAACTTCATCCATTAATGCGAATCGAATCTGAAAAAAAGAAAAAAAAACAAAGAAAGAAGCAATTAAATGCCTGAGGCCCTGAGGGACCACTTTCCTCTTTCAAATTGCAATAAATAAGGGTGAAATTTCCCGAAGATAATATGGGACTATCAATTCGAAATATTTATCTCAAACCATATTGATATTATGCAGGTCGCGTCGTCGTCGGTCGGCGGCGTCTTGTATTAATGCGTTGCTGTACAGTCTAATGGCAGATCCATAGCGTTTTAAATGAGAGTTGTTTTTTTTTTTCGTGGCAAAAAATTATACTGTTTTCTATTATTTTTTTTATGATTAAATTTACGTAGGAACAGAACATACCTCGAAACACATTGTGCGTATTTTTGGAAAATGTATCGCTGCTTCCATGGGGGCTGAAATGAAATAATAAAAACGAGGTGTTAATTGGGGTGAAATTAAATTTTGAGCATGTAAATTATGTCGATTAATCATCGGGTATTTGGAAAAAAAAAAACAATAGATTGAAGAAGGTGAGGCCAGTTGTAATGACGCGGTAGACGCGAAACATTAAAACGTACTATTTGCTCTAACATTCGTTGCAAAATTTTGTTTGTTAAAAATTATTCAGAAGAAGTTTTTGTTTAGTTAAGTTTTTGGAAGGATATTGTTCGAAATCAAATGGAATGAGGCTAGCGGTCCAAAAAGAAAAACAAAATAACTACTTTCCCACACTGATCCCAAACTGTCTAGAAATTTCTTAGAAGCCAGAACCCTTTGTTAGAGTTTTTAAATTGTTGAATAATCGTGTCCAGCTTCTTAGACATCATGAAGAATTGCCTTCAAATCAATCAAATGACAATTCGCCTTTAATTCTTCGTATAAAACATTCTTACACCTATTTTCATTTTTTGTAATGAATCCAATTTATTAATGCTACGTTTATAAACAAAAAAAAACGTAAGAATTGTACTTTCAGGTCCATTCACCTTAACTTGGTTTAAGCCGTTGAACAAAAAGATCGACGCAATTTATTTCAAACACACTATTTCCCTTAGCCATACACATTCCATCACAAAAAATGTGTTTTTTTTTAAGTTTGCATTGTCAAGATTTTGTTTTTTTTTTTTGTTTTTCATTTTCGGTTTAACCAAATCTACCTCTGTAAAATTGTGTAAACTGAGCTAACAAATTGCAAACCAAACTTATCAATAGACGATCCTATTTCACACTTATTTATCAGCAAAAAAATAAAAACAACAACTCGGTTTACTCAAAAATAACAAAGTTCCAGTAAACCTTTAAAAGTATTCAACAGAAACATCAGTCTCATACATCATTAGTTTGCATTTTGTATTAAAAAAAAAAAGAGACACCGAAATTTAACTGAAAAACATTCTCAGGTATGAAAAACAGAAGAAAAAATATTGAAATCGTATATGTTTGCAATTTCCATTTTTACCTTTGTAAGCGGCTTTTGTGCAAGCTGTAAGCGGAAACTACTACAGACGAACTGACGAAACAAAAATTTGTTTTTGCATATACGTAAATCTCCCAAAGCAATGTACTGTACGGAAGGTAACAAAAAAAAAAAAAAAAACCCACAACAACAATATCAAAAGTACAATTTTTACACTAATAATAATGAGGACCTCTGCAGATTGTTGCTTAAGGTAACATCTGCCAAGCCGATCCTTAAACGCGCATGCTCTTTTGTTTTTAAGACAAAAAAAATGATATTATAGAAGAAGCAGCAGAAGATACGGGTTCTTCTGTCTGCGGCCTGTGCCTGTGCAAGGCTTTGTTTAGCACTCTGCGTGTTTAAAATATACTTTTGTATCTTTTCTTTAAAGTGAACAACTGCGCTATTAAAAGGGATAGCTTCTACGCACGAAAGAAAACGATTTAAGTATGAAGGTATTTCCGTATACATACACGGTTAAAAATTTTGTCATGATTTTTAATACAGCACTTTTATTACAGCAATATACAATACAGTTAATATTATTTTTAAATATTTGAGAAATATTGAGCTAACTTTATAATCAATTTGTATTACGATCTAATAATTTTGTATTAGAGTTCCGATATTTAATTCAAAAAATATTGAAACCTAATCTTAACAGTGAAATTATAATCAATACATATTAAAAAATAATTCCTTAAATGTTAGATTGAAGTTTAATCTTGATACGAAGTGAAAATAAATATTGAATCAGTTGGATTCTAACTCTGATTACCTTATATTTCAATACATCTTAGATTTTGTTTTAATATAAAAACAATTAATCTTATTTCTGACTGAATTAAACTATTTCATGGCTCCATTAACTTAATAGCATTGCATTACATTTTAATAGAGGTGAGTTTGATTTTAACTCAATTTTATTACAAACCAATATACCGCCCGACGACGGCTCTGAGTAGGTTCATAAGTTCTTGAGTATACAATACCTATTGTATTAAAAAGTATACCCTGTAAGATTGCTACATTGGTTTTTAATTTTCTTTTATTTAATTTTAATACAACTGTATTGAATTTCAAGTCCATTTTATTAAAAACCGGAAGACTGAAGCCGATGAACGAACCCAAAAGTAACTGTTTCTGTTTGATAATTTTTCGTTTGTAAAATGATAATATTGTATTAAAAAGTATACCCTAACAATTAGAAAGTAAGTTTGCTGCATTGGTTTTCAATATCCATGTATTTGATTTCAATGCATGTCTAATGCATTTCAAGTCAGTTTTATTGAAATCTGACGCCAATGATTAAACTAACTGTTTCTATTTATTAAATTTTCTTTCGGTTTTCGGCTGTCGTTCGTGTTGCATTCTTTCTCTTCAATTCAAATTTGGTAAGTTTGCAAAATTCAATTAAATGTTTTTAAATGATTAAAAACACTAAAATATTTTCAGACTCTTTTTGAAATTACGTTAAGGTCTCCGGCGAAGGAAAATAATCTGAGGGACATTTGGGACTCCTATAACAACATGTAAGAGACGTTTACAAGGAAACGTGCGGCCATTATTAGAAAATAGAAGGTACTATTCATATTCAATGCTCAATCTTTCTCATTACTTAAAAATCATTTTTTTAATTTAAAGGTTGGAATTATGAAGTTGAATCGATTTCGCTACTTGTGAAATTATTCCCCCAATTGCACAATGTCCCAAATCCAAAGAAAAGCGGAGAATTAATTTTTATAGGACAGTATTATTTTATAATATGAATTATATTACTAAATAATTTTTAACACTCAAATATTAAAATTGAATTCTCCTTTGTATTATTTTTTAATGTTTGTTCTATTAATAATTAATACATTTTGTATCATTTAAGAATACTTTGTATAATATTTTTCAATAAAAGTGTATTAAAAACTATTAAAACTATTATTTATTTTCAATGCATTTGCAATAAAAGTGTAATGCATTTGTATTACAACTAACGCAAGTATTTATTAGAATTTAATATTTCCTTTCCGAATTCAAATATATATAGGATTAAAACCTAGTGTGACATTGTAGAATGCAATATATTGTTTATTAATTTTATATATTTTCTATTGAATTCTGAGTAAAACATGTAATGAAATTTAATACAACTGAATTATTTTTTTTTCTCCAAATTTATTAAATCTTAATATATTAAGTATTAACTTAACAATTTCAATATTTGTCATATATTAAATTTCAATAAATTCCTGGTGTGGACCTATATACAACCCAAAAAATATTAAAAAGTACTCCAAAATTTTTAACCGTGTACGGTGTTTCGTTTGAATCAACAACTTGTTGCTCTCAAATATTAGGTTCCTTAAAGTTAAACAATTTATGCATACATCCCTTTGCTCGACTTGTTTACCCCATTTAATTTTTGAATGCGAGAATATTATAGTCTGCAAAATGAAATTAAGGAACAGGAGACGTTTTGTTATATGAAATACTTTGAGATTGAATATGTATATTATCCAATGGAACTTTTAGGGCAGGATCAAGCTTGTTTTCAAAAATGGAAAAGGCCTGAGGCTATTATTTTGCACACTTGTTTACAAACCTCTTCCCTCCCTCTACTCATATTTGGCTTTTAAGCTTGACTTATATAATAATTTGTATATCGCTTGAGGGAAGATTATAGAATGAATCATATGACCAAAAAAAGATGTTCTTAATTTGAATTAATTTTATTCAATTTCTATATTATCGTTTACATTTTTTTATAGACGAATTTAGTGGCACGACAGCTCCGAAGAACCAAGACTTGCATGACTTACACTCTCAAGGAGCTGAGAGCACCTTCTATTTTATGTCGTTTCAGAACGGCTTGGTTGAGAAGCAACGGCAAATGATACTCTGGGAAGCTTTGCAGTTCTTCGCAAGAAGCAGTAACACAGGCTTCAAACCCATTACACCACGGGTACTATACGTTATTGATACTATGACGTATTTCGTGGGATATTTTTAAGTTTTATTTTGTAGCAATCAGAAAAAGTGAAATTTAATATTCCATCTGAATGACACATTTGTTCAATATTACTTAGTGATACGATAGTGAGGGTGTAGTCACATAATCCGAACATTTTGATTAATCAATTGATAGAGACATCAGATATCATTGACAGACAGATGAATGATTTCGGTACAAAAGGAGCTACTAAAATAATGATCATATTTTTTTATGACTGTTTCTGACAGGTGCAAAAAAAAAATGCAACACGTTAATAATTAAAGTGATGGGGCAGCTATGTATGTAGGTTCGCTAACTCGTTAGCCCTTAGGTACAATACGAACTTGTCTATTTTCAGACCCGAGAGAGAGAGTTGGGATCCTTGACTCCCTCATCAGTGAACGAGGCACCCCTATCTATACTGACGGTTCAAATCATATAAACTCCCAGGTGACTGTAGTACGTTTCAGGCTGCGTTTTATGCTATTGAAAAAGGTACACTAAGAAGAACTAAACTCCTCGGGCATTACACTTTACGTGGACAGCCAAGCTGATATCAAAGCTTTAGATCTAAGGCGGTCTAAAACTGCAGGAATAAACTAAAAATATTGTTTGCTTCAACTTAATAAGTTAAACTCCTTGGTTCCTGGACATACTAATATAGAAGAGAATGAAATAGCTCATTTACTTGCAAAGAAAGGGTCGGAAAGAGACTACAGGTACCCTCAAGAGGAAAATAGGCCTTAGAACAAAAGAGCAGATCATTAACTCCTAGAGGTCTAGGAGCGATTGTGTTATCTATAGATGTTTATGACCTAGAATTAATGAGAGGAAAGTCGGTTTATTTAATCGCTGATTTAAGAGAACGGAAGAATCTTGTTACGTGTATTAACAGTTCATTGTCCAATTGGAATGGGGCCATTTGCACCTTTTCTGTCAGGATATAGAGGAAATACAAACTATTAAAGCGGTCCAAAAATTTGTTAACTCAAAGCTGATCTCATATATTAGCGATCTCTTATAGGCATCCTCACAGGACACTGTCAGGCAGACACCCAGTATGACTTAGTGAAACCCTCAACGACTTGTGCAGGAGCTATATGGACGAAAAAGAAGAAGAAACAATCTCTCACCTTCTCTATACAATTGTAAATACGCTGCTCTTTCCCTAAAACGCAAGCTTGACCTGGAATGCTTTCGAACACATCTTGCAAAGGTGGTGCATACACCTGACAAAATCATCTTATGCTTCTTTGAACAGCTGTAAAAAAAACAAAAACAGTTAAACATTGCATCGTTATGGCTGTTTTCACTTCGACAAATTCGGGTAGTCTCTGTCGAATTACACCATATGACTAGTGGTTTGTTTTCGCCGTTCGCAACTGAATTTTAGGCTATATTAGACATATTTCAAGGCGGTGCTCTTTTGCTGTGAAAGCTTTGCAACAATTTAAAAGCTTGCTACTAATGGGCGCTTATTAGAATAGTGATGTGCCGAACCGTACATTTTGTAAGCCGAGTTAACTCGAGTTGGTTTTTATGTAAACCGAGTTGCAATTCGGTTTGCCCACCCAAATTACCCCACAAATCAATAGAGAAAAATGAAGTTTTTAATCCGTCAAAATCTGCACCCTCTAGCTGATAAAATTTGACAGTTGTTAGCTCAATAGAGAGATACGTATCTAGGCCGTCAGAGAGATATTTCTTTTTAAATCTTCCTAATAGCCCCAAGAACCGTTCTGGAAAATACTTATGAAATATGACAGTAATTATATGACTGCCTTTACAATTAGAATCACGCTAAACCGTTTGGTAGCATTGATGCCCCTAAAACTGCTGGTTAACATAGACTGGTTCGTTTACAGACTGGTTTGTGCTATCAATGAATTTCCTCATACTTGCCATTGAGACCTGCGCTCAATCCGAACAAACCTGTTTCCGAGGTATCTTAGTCATTTTGTTTGGAGGCTTGGGAATTCACAGAGCAGGTGTTTAAGCCAAGTGTTCTAAGACTAGTTGAATCTCAGAAATTATGTTGATTCTCTATGCCTTAGTTGAAGTACTAGAGAAAATAATTGTACTTAGTTGAAGCACATGCAAGTTGAAAAATCAAAAAATAAAAAAAAAACTGTATTCTAACCACGTTATAAGCAACTGACCACTTTATTAGCATTCAATATTAGAAGTGATGTAAACTCGTATTATGCCTTAACTTCATAACTCTGTGTAGAAATTATATAACAGAATTAACTGTAACCCTTAATTATTCTATTCCGAGGTTATTGACATTCGTATGTAATTACACATATTTCGAACATATTTTATAAGTATTCAATTATGTGATTTTATATAATCTATACTCAATGACGTTAGAAGAATAAATATATTATAACTGCTTGTTCTATTTCTATTTTAAGCTTTCGAGCTATATAACTCTATTTCATTTCAAGAACGACTTTGCTATAATAATTTTATGGCAAGTAGAATACATGGTATTTAATATGACAAATGCCAATGTTAGAGCAGATAAGCCATATAAACATTATAAACACTTTTTTGACATTTTGTATCAAAACAATTTGCAGTCATCATAAAAATTTCCAAAAACTATTATTACTTTAAATTTAAAAGTTTTTTAATTAATTATGTTGGGTAGCAACACCAAGTCAGGGCCATATAAATTTGGTAGATAAGCATTTGGTTACGTAATACCACCTAGGCAGTTAAGGTAGTTTCTTTAAACATGAATTACATGTAGTGATTGGTAAACCTATCATTTCCCTTCAGTTGAGAAAGGAACTTAAGGTTCTATTTTAAGCGAGTTCATTAGCTCTAGAAATCCCTTTGCTGTCTTTGTGGCCTGTTACCGAACAATGGTGAATTCTAAATTGCTGCGCCTAATCCATAAGATATGATCGACAATCGAGGTCCGTTTGAGAGTTAGTTGAGACACTTTCGTCACATGGTATTGCAGTCTGACTGTCAGCAAAATGTAGATATCAGAAGTTCATATTACGTTTTCTATTAGCCCAGGCTCGTAAGTTTACCATAGTTAATGGCTTTTTCCCGTGAAGTCAACAATACTGCGACTCCATACGTGAGTATTGGTCGGATGACTTTTTTGCAAGAGAAAAGAGCTGCTTTAACTTTTCTAACTCTTTCAGACTTAGATATTAATCATTAATAAAAATTTGTGGTACACCTCTTATCGAAGGAAAAACAATTTTTGGAATTTGGGATCTGTTTGTTTTAGGGTTAATACTCATCTTAGTCCCTGAGGGTACGCGGTCCCAAGATGGCGCTTCTTCTTCTTCTCTATGAAAGGTTTTGATATTTGGTCCCAGTGCAAGAAACTCAGTTTAAAGCTGAGCATAGCGTTTTATTGGAATTCCAATTCCTGAGCCAACCTAAGTTCCCAATAAAACACAACTTCTGTAGCCTCCTTTTTCCAGGAATGTAAGCAGTTCGTTAACTACTGTGTTCCACAGAAAAGGGGACAGAACACCACCTTGTGGGGTGCTACTGCTGACAGACCTTCTCTTGGATAAATCACTTATTTTTGAATTGATGTCCCTGCTTGTGATCACGAGACTAATCATTTCGCAGAGTGAATTCTTAATGTAAACTGGCCTTTCTACAGAATTTCGATGAAAACGCAAAACATGCAAGATTCTAGTTTTTCTTTGCAATGCAGCCACCAATGTTCAACTACTATCTACTCTTATACTAGTCCATAAAGGATACAAATCAATTTGAACTACACCAATAATATCTATAAATTTTGTGGAGTTTGAGTGAAATTTTAAATACTTCTTTAGAGGCAATCTATTTACTGTAAATTTTGTATATATGAGCTTTGTCTGGTCTCTTCTTCCCTAATAAAAAAAAAGATTTATTTGACTAAGAGCAAGATACCAACAATTGCACTGTTAAAACCTTAGATCTTCATGTCAAAAAAAAAAAAAAAAAACGCACACACCAACAAAAAATCACTTAGTCAATACTCGGAATGGAGTATGAATCACAATTGCACAGAAGGTACTTATGTCATCTTGAAGAAAATATCTCAACTGTAAGCAAATTTGTTTGCAAATGACAACAAGCTTTGAGAATGTGGATGACAGTGATGTCATATTTGTTATTCCAATAACAGTTGCATTAAAAATATCAAAATAATAAGGGGAACATTTTGTTCGTTTGGCCATGAACTTTTTTGTTCACGTTGTCAAATCCTTTCTTTCTTTTTTTTTAGTCCCCAATTGTTCGTAATCATTTATTTATAAATTTAAATAAGTCTACCAAAAAAAGAAAAGCATCCATCGTTATCTGTTTTCAATTTCATCACGCATTTATCTTTAAATTCAAATTATTTAATTCAGATGACGTCTTTTTTAGATTTTGCAAGATTTTTCCGAAACATTTTTGTTCTAGAAAATCTTTTGTCATTTTAATTCTTCGAGAGCGATGCACTTATTTCGGTTATAAACAAGAACTCCCTTTCTGCAAACCTTTTCTAAATTCTAAAAACCTCATCCTTCGTCACAGTTGTCGGGAACAATAATTGCTCATAACTCCATTCAATCCTCATGGAATCCAGATTCCAGGTAAACCATCGATCGACAGTTTTGACAGCACGAGTCATAATTTTTTTCATAGCACTCATTTCATATTTGATTCATGTCAATCCAAAAACCGTTTTTATGATTTGAGAATTGAAAATCCATAAAATTTGGTCGTTCTTATAGATTCTACCCTCGTTTGGATTTACAAAAAGAAAACATTGTTTCTCCCATGTAATTCAATTCCCAGGACATTGTCAACTACTTTCACTGGTATTGGATTTATGATAAGTGGCAACACGATTGTTAGAAAACCCATGCGTCTATATATCCGGACAACAGTTCACCCTAATCATGTTCCAAACACTTAATTAAAATCGATTCAATACCCTACCTACCCCCACTAACTGATGAATACTTCCTTAAACCCGGATAAATAGATGAATTCGAAATCGATTATGTAATCAATTTTTTGTTCCTTCTGTATCCTTCCTCGATGTCATTGTTATTCCCAGAGTTTTTTTTCCTTTCATATGATGAAAAAAAAATTCTTAACCTTGAAGACAACGAGGGTTAGGGTAGAATGTGTAGTTTTGGGGCGTGCAAAATATTTTTAGTCATATAATTTATTGCATGTACTATTAATTGGTTTGAAGGTCTCTTCGAGAAATGGGCTGGAGATGATGGACCTTTTTTTGGAAAGTGAAAAGGAATCTCAGTTGGATTTATGGAACTTATTACTTTATTACAATATGCTCGTGGCTCCTTTCGGATTGGATTGTCGTCTGCTAATAAAAATAAATCAAACAAACTTTTCGACATGCATAAATTATTTTGGAATACAGAACAAGAGTAAAATGTGAAAGGGTTTTGTTGAGAACATCAAAGCGGTTTTAAGAATTTTCAAAAGAAATTCAAACATGCTTGGGAAAATGGCCTATCAATCAAATGAGATAGCAAAGCATTATAGGAAATAGTACGGAACGACACTTTGAAGGCATTCGACTGGCAAATGACGTGTTGCTGCATGTCTTTTCCCGCTGGTTTTTTTCATTCATATCGCCGGCCGGTCATATTCATACAATGCATTTTTAAAATTGATAACATTATGAGGGAAATGCAAAAGACCGCCTTTATATTTATACACTTTGTGTCGATCAGTTAGACTCACCAAGTTGTCTAAAACCTTCTTGACATTAAAATCGACGTGGCCTTTAAGAAGTCTTCTACCGACGTTAACCCTTAGGTGTAAAGTTTTAAAATAAAAAATTAATAGAGTACCGTTTCAGCTCTTGAATAGCCAAGGCCTAAGTGGCTTACTCTCATCAGCAATTCTCTGGGTGCGTGTGAAGAATTGAGGGGAACGCCGATTCCGAACGGCAAAGTTGAGAAACACTTTTCCATGATAGCTGATACTCTTGGAAGTTTTTTCACTTCTTCGCAAGAGGCAGTGCCCGTGAAAGATGAAATAAAAATTATGGGCACGAGTAGGACTCGAGCCCACGACATTCTGCTTAGCAGCCAACGCACCTTACCACTAAGCCACGGATACTACGGGTGAAAAGTTTTGCTTTCTGCTTAGCAGCCAACGCACCTTACCACTAAGCCACGGACACTACGGGTGGAAAGTTTTGCTTTCGATTTAAGTTTTTTTTTGTGTGCTTCATTCAGCGATCCGTATTGTAAATATGAAGTGACACCACCAGCGTACGGCGATCAATCACTCATGTGTGCAAGAGACTATTTCTTGTTCAACAACAATTAAGTTAAAATAAGAATAACGTTGATAAGCCGAAGAGAAAAATACCGATGCAAACAATATTCCTCTATGCGGGTAATTACGAGACCAATGGTAATCCTAGAAAAATCCTAATCCAACTAGAAGAAGAAAAACAGATGTCCTGCTGTTTTGGAATATGGACCTATAGGTACCATTCTTTTTTTTGCATTCCACTGTATGTAGATCAATATTTTCTTTTTTGCTCTTGAAGTTAAGTTCTTTGTTATGAAATGGAAGAGTCATTCAGGTGAAAAAATAATGGAGGTATATGTCATAGGAATTTTGAGGATTATGAGACTATTAAGGTAGGTATTGTCCTACTGATTTTTTTCTTTTAGGAAATTGCATAAGCGAATGATGAGAAATGAGAGGAAGATAAAATTTAATGACGTGTTATTAGCATTGCTGCACATTGACTACAGACGTATGTAAGGTTATGTGCGTAGAAGGATCTCAACCGACAAATAAAAATACTGTTTGCGTTAGGTTAATAAGAAATTTCGTTACAATTTTACAATTTAATATTACAGCAGTCACTGTAATGGAAATGAATTCCCTGGGAACCAAATTTAGTTGTGGTTGAATTTTAAACCGCAATTACTTTTTTTTTTTAGCAAAACATCCTTTTGTTAAAATAGTTCTATGTATGCGAGAAAAAATGTTTCTCATATCGTGCTTTGAATAAAACTAGCCAAATTGACTGGTGAATTTGATAAATTTATTGAAATCACTTAAGTATCATCTGAACTAATTTTGTACAGTAGACCTCCTAATTTTGAGTCGCCTCAATACTTATCAGAGCGTTATAGTTAATTTGAACACAAGAAAGACTTGTCACAAAGCTTTGTCGGCAAAACTTCAAAACAAAAATAAATTCGTAGAAATCAGTTTGACATTGTCTAGTTTCGATTTGAGTGATTTCCTTAAGAGTATCAACAAATTGAGCTACTGAACCCAATTGAGTTGGCTATTGAATTTGCCCGATTTCTTTTTTGTTGGTACCGTGAGATTCGGCTAGTTTCGACAAAAAATAATACAAGAAAAAATCAATTCTGGTAATTTTTTTTTTTGTTATATTGACAGAACTTGAACGTTTGGTACACTTGACAAAATACTTGAATTTTCTGTTCAATCGCGAGTTATGTTTGAATAATAACTAATAAGAAAGGATAAGCGTTGTTAATTGAAACAAATTAATAATTGAATAGAATTCTAGGTAACAACTGGTCAAATGGTCTTAATTGGTGTTAGGTATGCTTTTGGGGAAAATGGACGTAAAAATAGTAACAAAAAATATTTTTTCTCTTAAAGTTCATTGCCTCTTCTCTAGCTAGAGTGGCGCGACAGCTCTTGAAGAGCCAAGGCCTAAGTGGCTTACTCTCATCAACAATTCTCTGGGTGTGAAGAATTGAGGGAACCTACAATTTAATGCCGATTCCGAACGGCAAAGTTGAGAAGCACTTTTTCATGACAGATTGATACTCTTGAAAGTTTTGTCAGTTCTTAGCAAGAGGCAGTGGCCGTGAAAGATGAAATAAAAACTATGGACAAGAGCAGGACTCGAACCCACGACGACGTTCTGCTTAGCAGCCAACGCACCTTACCATTAAGCTACCGACACTACATTGCCTCTTCTCAGGTAAATTTAAAATTTCGTTTCCCAAATTGACAAGAAAGCCATCCAGAAACTAGTATTTTTACTTGATCTTTTTAAAGGGTTTTCCAATAAGAAGTGTTATTATGAATAGCCCGCTATTTCGGTAGCTGTCACTTTTGAAGCTGTCATTTTTTGACATTTGACAAGTAGAAACTACGCCATTAATAAAAATGGAACAATACACGCTTCAACAACGCATTATTAAAATTCACTATAAAAATAGTGAAAATTTGGCAGAGACGGTTCGTATCGGACCGCAATACAGAAATTGGTGGATAAATTCGAGCTGTTGGGACAAGTTAGTGATGTGAAGAATACAAAAACAAATGAGAATATTGCTGTTGTAGCCCAAAGTGTTGAAGAAAACTCAGGTTTGTCCATTTCTCTTCGTTCTTTGGAATTAGACATTCCACAAACGTCACTACACCGTATTTTGCATAAAGACTTGTGTCTTAAGGCTTATAAAGTTCAGTTAAAACAAGAACTCAAGCCGGCTGATCATCAACAACGTCGTGTTTTTGCTGATTGGGCCCTTGAAATGCATGAAAATGATCCGGAATTTCATCGAAAAATCATCTTGACTGATGAGGCCCATTTCCACCTCGGAGGCTACGTCAACAAGCAAAACTGTCGCATCTGGGGCTCGGAAAACTCATCCTCAACGCGTGACTGTTTGGTGCGGTTTATGGTCGGCGGGTCATTGACCTTACTTTTCGAAATGGCTGGAGCAACAGTTACGGTCAATGGATTGCGTTATCGAGAGATGATTAATGATTTTTTATGGCCGGAATGGGATGGTATTGATCTGGACAACGTTTAATTTCAACAAGACGGCGCTACGTGCCACACAAGCAATGAAACTATCGATCTTTTACGGGAAAAGTTTCCAGACGGTGTTATCTCTCGAAGAGGTGATCACAATTGGCCATCGAGATCTTGTGATTTAACACCTTGCGACTTTGGGGCCACGTGAAAGATAAGGTCTACGCCAACAGCCCAGCGTCGATTCAAGCCCTCAAAGATGGAATTCGTGAGGCTATCGAGGACACAGGCAGCCACTTTGCGATTTGGATATGGAAAATTTCATGAAAAGGATATGGTCCTGTAAGCGTGGTCGTGGCGACCATTTGGCTGATGTTGTGTTCCATTATTTGCCTTTAATAATGGAACACAACAACCTTCCTTCCTCTTTATAATGAAATAAACATCCGATCATCTATCTCAAAAAATGCCATTTTTCTATGAATATCAAAATAACACCTCTTATTGGAAAACCTTTTATGAAAGGACCAACGAACAATGTCTTCAAAATAGCTCACTTTATGATCAACTTGTTTCCGTCTTTAACTTCCAGTAAATCTTAAAAAATATGACAACATACGAGCAGTGAAAGAAATACTTCATTGGCCAAAGTTCAAAGCACAACCTTTGCCTTTAAACAGGAGTTTATTTCGTTTCAATTATTGTTTACTCTTCTTTTTAAGATTTCAAAACTAATATTTTGTCAAGTGTGGTTTTTGCCCGAAGAATTCTAAATATTCATGAATGAGTTTGATCATAATGCGGAAGTTTGTCTGTGAACAATTGTTTTAGGGCAATCAAAATTTATACAAAATTTCACGTATATAAACATTACCTACAAATATTTTGTTTAAACAGTTAAGATTGGGGTTTTCCCGACTTCTGAAAAAAAAAACATGTTTTCCCAAAATTCATGTATGTATAATTTTTACGAAAACATTTTTTGAACAGTACCTATACAGCTGCACGTATAAGAAAGATTGGGATATACAAACACAGATTTTATTTCAAACAAATAAAAATAAGGACTTCAACAAAGTTCCTTAAAAGAATTTGCAGTAAAAAGACGGTCGCCTAAGTGTATAACAATATTCTTACCACAAACTAAAAATTAACTGCTCTTCGTTAAGTTACTAAGAAGTCAGAATTAGCTTTACTGATTCCTCTACTTGTTTTGCTTATTTTTATTTTCTTTTTTTGTAGTTGGAGTGTGTACATTCGGAGCTACGTTAGCTACAAATAGCTTCATTGTTATTTAAAATTGATTCACGCAACCCCGACTCGGGCAAATCCTTGGTTTTCGCAACGATAAATCTGTTGATTTTTTATCTGTACTCACGCAGTATAAGGCAGAAATTACTGCGATCGAGGAAATACGATGGATAGGATCAGGGACAATTAATAAGAAAAATTGCGACATTTATTACAGCTGTCATCAAAGAATGCACACATTTGGATGCGGACCAAAGAATGAACGAATATTCGTCGATTTTGACATTTCTTTCACATTAGAGTTTTTAATTCGTTGCGAATGAACAACCAAAACACAAGGCAAGAATGATTTTTGAGGTTAAACGCGCGCGAACATTTTGTTCGTTGGGAGTGTGGATGATGTGGAACGCGAATAGAGTTTGGCAGTTCATATCAACTACAATTCTTTTCGCGACGAATAAATTTGTTTTCTCAAATTTATTAACATTTGAGATTTAAAATTTAATTTATGCATCACAAATCAAACATAAACTATACTTTCATCGGTTTGATGAGAATTTGTTAGGAAATACGGCGTCGTCAAACGTATCTAAAATCATTTTTTTTTATTCATTCGTCGTTCGTTGGTCGTGCTCATGTGAATAGTGCTTAATGGACTTAAGCACCGGAGCCCGAACTGTAGCGCCACCTTAAGTAAGTAAGTAATATACCTAGGTACTCAACTACAAGCATGGTGTTTTTTTTTTTTTTTTACCAAGTATCTACTAACAAGAAGACAAAACAAAAATGGTTAGAAGGCTTGTACTTAAAACTCACCAGACTAGGCATCAGTAAACCATTATTGTATATGTTTTATGATATGCTCAACGGTAGAAAGTTTGTTGTCAAAAGTGGCAATGTAACTTCTACCACCACCTTTGAAATTAAAAACGGTCTTCAACAGGGAGCGGTTAATTCGCCGATCCTCTTCAGCATTTACACCAGCGATCTGATAGGTAGCCTTATCCAGGCAATTGCGTATGCCGACGACCTGATTGCGTACAGAACTGCCCCAAAGGTCGAAGTCATTAGAATTCTCTTGCAACGTGACTTCGAAAGATTCAGCCATATTGCGATGACTGGAAACTGAAAATAAATGTCCAGAAATGTGGAACAATTCTGTTCCGGACCTCGTTGGCTGGAGCCACGAGGGATACGCGCAAGAATTGGCGCAAGATGATCAAATTTGGCCCTCACGGACAGCGATTAACGAGCAAGTATCTGTATTTTGATCCGCATATAGATGCTGCGTTGACTAAGGCCAGAGGAGCCTTCGCTCTGACGAAACGGCTGTTTTACAGCAGTCGGCTTGACCCCAGAGTGAAGGTATTTGCTACATGGCCCTCATACGGCCGATGATCGTTTATGGCTGTCCAGTGTGGTTCAACATTGCACCATCTCAAATGGAGAAGATTCGGGTGTTCGAGAGGCAGTGTCTTCGGCGCTGTCTCGGTTTGTATCGGACACCGGAATCTTCTTATGTACATTACTATTCTAACGAGGTTCTATACAACGAGGCTCGGATCAACAGAATTGACAATTTCGTGATAAAACTTGTTCGGGGTCACATTGCGAGAGCTATGACTTCGACGAATAATTTGATCTTTGGGGCGTTCTATCCGAACGACGAATATTTTGATAGTGCACGCTTGAGCGGCTTCATTCCACCAGAGGCATTCCTCTATTTAGATAGATGGGCGCTAATCTACCACGTCAGGAGAAGAACCGTCGATCGGCGGCTCCTTTACAGTCGAGACGTCCTCGCACAAGACGGAGCAGAGCTCCTTCGGGTTCAGTAGGGCTGTGTCCGACGGGACGAATCGATAGGGTGAAGCAGGAGAACCAGTTCTCGTGACTTCAGTCAGCACATGATAATGAGTAGTCGGGGTGGGGTTTTGCGCCTTGGCCGGCTTACATACTTGTTTTAGTTTAAGGGTTTTGGGTTTAGGTTTAAGTAGAGTAGGCATGGTGGCACATACAATGACAAGGACAACAAATATAAAATACAACAAATAAAAGAAATGAAAAAAAAAGAAAAAAACAAATTAAAAAGAAAAAAAAAAATTACAAAAATAAAAAAAAATACAAAAAATGAAATAAAATGATAGAGATTTGCTGCTGTGGTTGTTCTAGTTCGTAAGTAATTGTTAGGATAGAAAAGGTTATTTTAGTTAATTTTTAGTTTTATTTTTAAGGACCTAATTTTAAGTAGCTGTAAGAAAATATATTTATAGGCCGAAAGGCACTTATTTTAAAACGGTCATGAATTACTTAGAGTGCCCGGTTGTAGCAAGTAAGTTAAATATAAGATTTTAGATAATAAGCTAGTTTGAATTCCTTTGTCTAGTAATATAAGTAGTTTTAAGTGAAATGAATAAAAATGAATTTGGAAAAAAAAGAAGACAAAACGATCTAAAGTACGTTGATGTAACAAGACAAAGAAAAAAAACGGCATCACAGAAACTGTTTTTTTTTGGTGTTTCTCTTACAAAAACTATGCAATTTTTAACTACATAATTGCATATATGTAGGTTTATAAAAAAATTTCAAAATTCACGTTGAAAATCTCTCTAAGTGATTATTTTTAAAACAAATTTTTAGTGACATACCAGATTCCAAGTTCCTTAACTTATTGAACTTCTAAATACAACATCAACATTTGTATAATCATTTATCATGTTCTATTTTTGTTTTAATTATGAATTAAAAATCAAACGGATACACCATCACCACAAGCTGAGAATATTGTCAGTTTTTTTTTTAAAGTTTATTTTTATTTCATTAAATTTATAACTCGCTCAAGACATTTTTATTAATAAATTTATTCGTTTAGACAAAATAGATGTCATCTCTTGATCAATTTTCTTCAATCGCCTCAGCTTCAATAATTCTTTTTGTGTGTAGGTATCTCTCGATTTAATTCATATGATTCTCTGTGTTTTGAAACATTTAAATTGGTCTGTCTAGTCTCTTAGTCTATTTGGAGACCTCACATTTTTCCAACCGACCAACCGCTGCACCTCATTTAGATGAAAATGACCCCCTCATGCTGAGATTTTCTTTTCTTTTTCTCAATAAATCGGACGAAATGTTTAAATGTGTTTTTCTGTGCGTGTGACAAAACAAAGAAAAAAAAAAAAGAAAAATTTCAGAAAGTCATTTTGAAACTAGGATACTCTAATAGCATTTGACAGGGAAGAAAGATATGGTTACAGTGCAGACGAGAATCATAGATCCATCACAGATTGTTGTCTTTAACATTGTTGAGGATGTGTCATTTTGAAGAACTTGAAATTATTTAAACAAAGTTTTAATCCTTTGTTTCCTATAAATTCTTGTGTTTTAAGTCATCACCTAAATTCTATACCAATTAGTGAAGTGTAACTATTTAATCAATACTGAGTGTAAAAACTAGTGTCGTTGTTGTAATTTAATCTACCGCCGCCGCCGTCGCGGGCGATACACATGTTATCGGTCTTTCTAATGCACTTATCCCAAAAAAAAAAACATTTTATGTGCTTCATCTGTATTCATCGATCCCCTCGGGGCACTTCAGGTCTCAGGTGTAGTGTCGTGTGAGAAAAAAAAACTGTCCTTATTCATTTTTCTTTTTAACGCGATTTTGGTTTCGTTTACAAAATAGGTATTCATATCAATTCTTTTGAAAATTAAATTGTCTTCGTTAGCATTTTTTTTTCTTTTTTTGAGTGTGAACTATTTGACAGTTCATTTTTTAAAGGAAAGAGGTATTGTTGAAAATCAATCAATGAAAATGGCAAAAAAAAAACTTGTAGGCGTAGAACAGTGCGAATTTTCTTTTGATCGTTTCTTCTTTTTTCTCATTGACACCCTAGAGGTTACACTCGAGAAGATCACTTCCTGCCTAATTTTTGTTAAAAGAAAATAAAGATCTTGAAGTATTTTTTTTTTCCAAGAATTTTGCAATATCCTTAGAGATCTTGAAAAAAAAAATAATAAAATTCAAATCGACATGTAGGTAATTCTTTATAACAATTGGCTGAACAGTTTAAAAATAGAACATTGAAATTCCAATCAATATTTTGGTTTTGGTGAACATTGGGCAACCTTGCTGATTGTTATAATATCCATAAATATTTTACAACACGATCAATAGATCTTGTAAACACTTTAAGCGAACGTATACTAAAAACATAATTACCCCTGCGGCTGGTTAATGTAATATAACAATTAAAAATCTATAAAACTTACAATGTGCCATAAAAGAAACAACAATGTTTCGATATCCTACAGTTTTATTAGAAGCGCCCTTTAAAGTTTGAAGTTCTTGAAAATGAGGAGTCATAAAACGTTTTAAAACTGTATTTTATGCTCATTTTATTGCCACATTATCCAGTGTTCGCCTGCATCTAAAATTCGTGCTCATATGTTACGATAAAGTTTTCTTTTCAAGTAAATTTGTCCATCATCACCACCGCTGCTTCATCGGCCGTAGCCGCATTCTCGCACAGTCCGTGTTGCTGGCATCAATTAAGATAACAATTTGAATTAGAAAAAAAAAGTTAATATTTAAGACGGCTACGGCATGCAATATTTTGATACGAACATAAGGGTTGTCATATTGTTGTCCCTATCTCTTTGTATGCATTTGTGCAGTTGATGTCATTTATTAAATTATCGTTAACTTTTTTTCGTTCATTTGTCATGAATGGAAATTTCACATTGAATTCAAAAGTGGTCTTTGAAAAAAATTAGATCGACAGTATTAACGTCTTTAGATATTAGAATACTGAAATCTTTACAGACTACCTATCCGACATAAGCACAAGTTGTACAAATATTTACCTTTGACTGCTGCAGACCCCTAGCAACACTACTTTAAGACGACTTTAGAAAAGAAAAGAAAATAACAGAACCAGATCTCTTGGGTTGTTTGGTAAATATTGAATTAACCCATAATAACACGAACTAATGCCAACAGAGCACATGCATACATTTTGTTGGGTTTTCTCATTTTTTTTTCGAGTTTTAAAGTAAGGACTTCTGTTGAGTCGAATAAGGTTGCGGAAAATTAAAAAAAAAGGGATAAGCCATCCTTGGGGGGGTTGCCTCAAGATGGCAAACGGTGTGGCGGCGCCGTCTTAAAACCTTTCACAGAGACCGGTAGAACAATTGCGAACAGTATTATGATGATAATTTACAACTGACTTACATAAGTAGATGCAGGTGTTAGTGTAGAAGATTTATTAGCTCTTGATCCAGGAAACGGTGTAATGTCTCGTAAGCTTTAGATGAGTCGTGAGAATAATATTGAAATAAACTTTACTTTACTTACTTCTGGTGGAGCTACAGTCCAGGTCGGACCAGGGCCTCATCCAACAAACGTCTCCAGCCAGTCTCTAGCTAGCTGTCTCCAGTTTTGTACACCAAGTTGGTTCAGATCCTTTACCACCTGTGTGCTCCACCTGATTCGCGGTCTTCCTCTTATGCGATGTCTTTCCAGGTTGGATTCGAAGACCCTACGAGCCGGAGCATTATTTTCCATTCGCTCAGCATGACCCAACCATCTAAGTCGTTGGACCTTAACTTTTCTGGCTAGGTCTGTTTCGCTGAACAGCTCGTACAGTTTCTTGGTTGAATCTTCGTCTCCATTCTCCATTTATGCAGACAGGACCAAAGGTCACTCGAAGAATTTTTCTCTCGAAGCAGCCCAAAGCGTTCATCGGATGTTTTCATGGTCCATGTTGATCGTCACTTTAGTTGCTTGGGAGAGGACTTATCTACTCAATTTCGAGATTGATTGTTTATTTGATTCAGCGCTGGTGTTGTTGTCTAAGCTTATAGCGGATCCTAGGTAGACGAAGTCCTTGACTACTTCGAAGTTAAATCTGTCTATGCTGACGTTTGCATCACGACGTCGATTTTGGTTGGCCTTTCTTGTTGACAGCATTAACTTCATCTTGCCCTCGTTAACCTCTAGACCCATCTTCCTGGCCTCCGTCTCAAGACTCACGAACGCTTCATTGACATCCAGTTATATCAATGTCGTCTGCGTATCCTAGTAGCTGGACGGACTTTTAAAAGATTGTGCCTCTGGTGTTGACGTTGGAGTTTTGCACAATTTTTTCAAGAATCATGTTGAAGAAATCGCATGACAGCACGTGCGTCGCCTTATCTATAACCTTTTTTGACATCAAAAGCGTCCGTTAGGTTTTTTCCGGCCATGATGGAACAACGTGAGTTTTCCATTGTCATCTCACACAGACGGACGAGTTTTTCTAGGATGCCAAAACTAGGCATTGCTCTATATAGTTGGTCTCTATAGACGCTGTCATACGCGGCTTTGAAAATTAATAAAAGGTGATAGGTATCGATTTGAAGTTCCTTGGTCTTCTTTAAGATCTGCTCGTAGAGTGCAGAGCAGTCACATAAACTTACCAAAGCTTCGCAACTTTTAAAGAAGTTTTTGAACTGAAAACTTCTTATGAGCGCTTTCATTGAAACCGGTAAACAAATTTTTTGTAGGAGGGGTTAAAAAATATAAGCAAGTTAGAAACAACGTTTAGGTGGTGACATAAGATATGAGTCTGTCGGCTAAGCGTTGGAGACAACAAAACTCTTTTTGATTATTTGCGGGGTTTTAAGCTGTGTATAGAATATATATATGGAGTTAGCACCTACAAGTATAGATTGTAGCGCCATTTCGAGACCTTCCACAGAAGCAGTTTTTTGTACATAAGTTTGATTATATATACCATAAAGTTTATATATATAAAATAAAACTAAAAATTAGAGTGGCGCAACAGTTTTTGAAGAGCCGAAGTGGCTTACTTCTCACCAACCAATTACTCTAGTGCGTGCGTGTGAAGAATTGAGGGGACCTACAATTTTACGCCGATTCCGAACGGCAAAGTTGAGAAGCACTTTTTAATGACAGATGATACTCTTGGAAGTTTTGTCAGTTCTTCGCAAGAGGCAGTGTCCGTGAAAGATGAAATAAAAACTTTGGGCCCGAGTAGGATTCGAACCCACGACGTTCTGCTTGACAGCCAACGCACCTAACCACTAAGCTACGGACACTACTACATACATATATACAAAGGTTTTTAGTGTTGTCTCTTTCTTCAGAGCCGAAATGATGAATCATTAGAAAATGAATTGTTTGAAGTGAGCTGTCAAATTCTATTTTACAGCGGTTATTTGAACGAAAATAGTGTTGCCAGAAATGCTTTATGTTTGTAAGGCTGTTTGATCGATTTTCTAATGAACAAAGATAGAGGTATCATTAAAAAATGATTTGTTTTCTTGCTTCAGTCAAATTTGCATTTAGTTTCAATTTATTTAAAGTGATTTGAGATATTTCAAGTCTTGTCTCTTGTGGATTATTATATTTTTTTTTTTTCAAACTAATTTTTTTACTTTGGATTATTTTTGCCCAATTTGTTGCTAGAATTTTTCTTGAAAATTTGGGGTTGAAAAATTCAAGGTAATCTTTTAGTCAAAACAAAACACTCTCTGCGAAAATTATTCATGGCTTCCAGGGACTAGATGGTTCTTTTTCATTAAAAACGATGTGCCAATTTTTTCGTAGATGAAATACGGTACCTTGTTTTACAGCTTGTTTACAAGCAACGAATAACAATGGCTCATTGTGCAGCTCATGGGCCTATAACCGGCTAAATTGATGTGTTATTTTTGGTCAGTCCGTCTGTTCCCAATCTTTCCAAAAATTAGTGTAGAAGAGAGCGCTCACGAGAGAGTAAAAATTTCCCCACCCTGACAATTTAGCTCAAAGAATTTCTTTCGGCAGAAATATGAGTTCTGTCAAATGAGAATTTGCATACGTCAAACAGAATATTAAACAATATAGTTTTTGAATTTTTTTTCTTGAATTTGTAATATTTTCTCTCTGAGAGAGTTTTCTCCCCACTCCTCAGAATTTGACAGATTGCCTAATGTGCACACAAATAGTCTGGAACAGACCTATTTTTGGGGGTTTATTTTATTCTCACATAAAATTGACAATTACTTAAACGTCAAAGTGAGGATTTTGTGTTCACATGCTTAAACATGAATAGGTGAACTGACGTCAATATGAATCGGATAAGTGAGATCTGTGTAAACAAGGTCTATAAATCACACAATACCGTTGTTTCTAATGCATGTAATGTAAGCTCCTGAACTATTGATGCTCTTCGGGTTGCTCATCAGCTCACCTCAAATACATATGTCAATTTTGTCAAATCAAATTTGCGCAACAGTTTTTTGTTTCATTGTTTTGTTTGCATAAAATAATACCAACAAAACAAAGACAAAATTGAAGCTTTAAGAACAATTTAAAGTTCCTCTTTGATCAATAAGAAAAAGTAACCATCAAGACGACTTTGATCGCTTCTCCTTTTTTTTTTCAAATCCATTCTCTTGTTAGTTTAAAAAATTGATCTTCCTAAAGGGAATCCTTGTCATCATTTAAATGACAGACTTATTAACACTCTATCAAAAGGGCCACCTCCAGAACACAATCTTGTTACGTTTCCAAGTGGTTATAGGGACACAACAAGGGAGTGTTGTTATTTATGACATTTCAGGTGTTTTCTTTTCGGTGGCGGTTTCTTTTATGAAAAAAGGGATTTGATTAATTTGACCACATTAAGGGGTATCAGGAGGAACACGAAGAGGAATGTATTGACATAGCGAGCTACAGAAGCGATCATGTTGGCACTTGTCATAGTAACAATATTTCAATTAGAATTTGAGTTGTTTTGTTGATAAAGATGGAGCCTGAAAAAAAATTGTTTATTCTGTTACAATGTCAACAGGTATTTTTTAATCAAAAATAAATAAAAGGAAAGAAAAAAATTATTAGAGTACATAATGATTGGTTTAGAATCTGAATTTATCAACGTCAAGATGTTTTATTGATACATGTTGAATGGTTTTTTTTTTCTATCTGATCTGGGTCATGTGTTTAAGGTGCACACGCACAACGCAGGTATTTCAATGTCTGTTTGATAAGCTAATAGTGACATGATCTGCTGGAAGCTTGTTTTGTAGATTTAAAAGATTAAGGGATTATAAGACAGCCAATGAGAAATGTTTTAATTTTGTGTCAACTCTGTGAGTGACAATGATTATGTTTGATTCACTTTTAGTCGAAAATGTTTCATTATGTCAAAAGTAAACTCGAAGCATCTGCATTTATCAAATGGTACACAATCGAGAGTAAAAATATGAAAGTCGTTTTTGAAATCTGATCACCGAGTTTATTTTGAATCTGAATGTTTTTGGCTTTGTTCTCAACTCTCATGGAAAAATACGATCACAAATAAATGCCTGTTGGGAAAACATCTTTGCACAAAGGTTTTCAGGTTATTGGCACTGAAGCTTAACAACATTTGGAGACTAATTAGAATGCTTTCAGAATGCAGATGCGGCTTCTTTAACAGATGGTGTTAGCAATCATGTTTCTTGTTTATTTGTGTAGGTAGGTACACATCAACAACCCTTTTGACACATGATCGTAATTTTTTTTCTACAGCAACGACGGCAAAGTACAATTTTGTCTTCTTCATAATTTCTTTTCGAAAAAAATTGGTAAATTTTGTCAGTTTTGACAGGATTCGAGAGTCCTGTGAAGTTAGCAAAATGAAAATTGAGAGTTCCCGGTAGCAAACCAAGAGTTCTAGAGTTCCTCATACTCCCCAGAAAAGTCGAGGTTCGTTCTTAATCTACTTCGCTCAATCTCGTTATTAGGATCGGTGCGAACAGAATATTAGGGAGCTAATGAGGTGTGCTTTGAGATAACAAATTTTGGGAGCGCTTTGAGTTAAATGACCTCCATTTATAAGTTTGGTGGCTTCCCATTTTGGTGAGTTATATCATCTAGAGCTTACTATCGTTGAGGTAGTTTCTTTTAGTATGAGTTTACATGAAGCGATCGTCCTATCCCTTTTCAGTTATATACATAGGTAGTTCGGTTCCAGTTTTAGCGAGTTCATCAGCTCCAGAATTTCCTGAGATGTCTCTGTGACACGGCACCCAACAAAGGTGAACATCAAATTTCTGCACAAAAGATGGTCGACAAACGAGAATTAGTTTGAGAATTAGTCGAGACACTGTCGAGAGATTTCATTACAGCCTAACTGTCAGAGAAGATGCGGATATCAGATGTCGATTTGTATCACGTTTTCTCTTAGCCAGGATAGAACGTTTTTAAACACTAAAATGTCCGCTTGGGAGATGATAGAATAATTTGGAAGTCGGAATGAGAGGCTTAAATTAAGCTTTTTTGAGTTCACCCCAACTACCAACACCTTCATTTGTATTGGCCTAGTCTGTATGAAAATGCATACTCTGTTCTTTTTGCCAAATTGGCGTTTTGGAATGATGTAATAAATATACTTTGGTATGCACCGAAAAGGTTTAGATTTAGAATAATGGAATGATCAACATTCTTGTTGGTCCAGTGAGTAGGGGCTTTGAGTGGTTCACCTGTACTTGCAGCCACTTGTTCACTGAAGATATCGAGGGGTGTCAGATGTTGGAGAGTGTTAAGCGCGGCTGAAAAGGTCGTCCATAGCAGTCCACCATACTGAGACCGCATGCCGGCATGCGTGAATATTGGTCAACTGACCGATGTAAATTGTATAGAGCCAATTGGTTATGCCAGGTTGAACACCACATTTGCTTCCTATGAAAGCTTATGAGATGCCGATTTTTTTACTACACTTGTTGACTTTTGAATAAGTTGTTTCAATAACAAAACGCAATGATATTTGCAACTATTCTTAGCCTACAGGAATTGTTTGCTTTTTCGATAATGTCCTAAGATAACCAAATTAATTTAAGTGAAAACAGACATAATGCACAAGTGCTCCTCTGGTGGGAGTATATTGATATAATATTAATCATACGCCCTACCATTGTTCACAAAAAACCACATAGTCAGACAGTTACACGGAAAACTAGTGTATTTACTTTCAATTTTTCTATTCGTGCAGTGCAGCCCATGCAGGCTTACTATTTCCTGACATACTTTGAGGCAGTAGAGGAATATCTACATTGGCTGCGCTATTAACACGTTCAATTAAACCAGCGCCGAGAACATACGAAGAATAACTCTTGCTAATCGCAATTGGGTGGTAAGACCGTCTCTTGATCAACTAAGATAAAACATTAAAAAACCCTCATAATCCCAGTCTTGCTATATGGTGCAGAGGCATGAACCTTGAAAAAATCGGATGAATGTGCTTTAGGCTGTTTCGAGAGGAAAGTTCTTCGTGTCATCTTTGGCCCCGTGTGCATTGAAGAAATATCTTTTTCAGATAACAGATAACATTGCGGGTTTTACAACGACATGGACCTAGCCAGAAGATTCAAGGTCCAGAGACTCAGATGGCTAGTTCGGTCATTTAGAGTAGGACACCAATGCTCCGGCCCGGAAAGTCTCTGACACTATTCCCGAGGGACGTAGAAGGAGAGGAAGACCGCGACTCAGGTGGCGCACACAAGTGGAACAGGACCTCAATCAACTTGGAGTACAAAACTGGATACAGCTAGTTAGGGACCGAGCTGCCGGGGGAGACTGTTGATTGAGACCCAAGTCCACAACGGACTGTAGCGCCACCTTAAGTAAGTAATTTAGTAATCTTCTTTGGGCTAAGAAAGCAATTGAGAAAGATTAGATTAGATTATTTTATTTCTTTAAACTGTATTTACATCACATTATAAATTCAATACATAAAAGCATGGCTTTTTGCGTCTGCAATTGAGAAAGATAAAACTTAAACACCATATACTCCCAGGTGGGATGATGAGGTGGTGGACACTGACACAATCGAGGGGAATGTTCTACAGGTTATCTATGGCCACCGTGATGGAGAAGGAGATTCAACAGCGAGCTTTACGAGCTGTACAACGACAAGGACCTAACCAGAAGAGTCAAGAGACTCGAATGGCTTGATCATCTTGAGCGGGTGGACACCAATGCTCCGGACCGGAAATCTTCTCTATCAACTTTGAGTGCAAAACTTTAGACAGAAGGCTAGGGAGCTGCCTGGCGGAGACTGTTGATTGAGGACAAAGTCCAACATTCCCACCTAATGTAAGTTGAATTGGTAACCATAACTAGAATACTAAAGGAACGAGGAACATTTTTTTAGCTATCACCTAGTTTAACTTTCGATTTACTAGTGAGTCGCTCTCGCATCGCACTTATCAGTTTCATTTGAGGCACTTTTCGAAGAGAGTAGATGTGGGTTTTTCGACGATATGAGTGTCTTCCATGCTTAGATCCTAAAAGTAATAACGATTCGAGACAAGGATACTAGGCAGGGAACATAACATTAGTTGGAGTGAACAAATACAGTGATGCACTGAGAAATGAGAGAACTGACAAAACAATTTTCAACACTTGACTTGTGAGCAAAATCTTACAAAGAAAATGTTGCCAAAATTTGATAAGGGCTACTATTAAATGAAAATGGGACTTAAAACTAAAAATCTATACAGGGTCTACAACAACAACATTTCTATGAAATTTCAAATAACAAGGGCAACATAATGGATCTAATTTGTTGGGAGTGTGGCATTATAAAGAATCAGAAGCACCCACTCAAGGGATTTTGTATACCCTTTTTATGCCAGAGACACAGTGGGTGCACTAGGAAGAAAGGAAGGGGTAGGAAAGGAGGTGTCGGCTTACATTGGTCTTGAATTCTTGAACATTGTAATGACTGGGAAAGAGAGTGAGGAAGAGTGTTCCACCAAAGACCATATAACAAGCAAAGATGTCGCACGTAGAACAAAAATCTGTGCCTGCTTTTTTCCACCATCCCTTTTTTACAATGGGTCCAAAACATGAGTCTAGGAATTAGAAACATTTCACATGTTGTGGATACACACTGTGCGAAAAAGAGCGTTGCTATTTATACTGAAAAGGTAGAGGGAGAAACAATGTATTTCATGTTTATGAGTAGAAAAAACAACAACAAAACCTATGCCTTTTCAATGGGTCCAAAACATTGTTGCTAGATTTGTAATAATTTTATGAAGCAGAAGAGAGAAAAATGATTTTTTTTTTGTCATATGCACAAGCAAGTTAGGTTGATCGTTGATGATCGAGTTAAATGAAAGAAGGGTGAGTTGATGTCCTACACCTGTATGTGTATTCATATATCATATTGCGTCTAGGTGATTTTGTTTTTGTAAGCTTCGTAGAAAAATTGCGAACGAGTTTTGTTTATTTTTTTTCTTGAAGGATAAAAAAAACTTGAAAAGTGAGTTTTGATCTGAATTGATGAATGTTCTTGGACAATGACATGTTGTAGTTTTGCTTTTGTTTTTGTTTTTGCTTCTTGGGGTTGGTTGTGAATTGTGATTTGAAAATCATATTCATTCACATAATTTCAATGTAGGTCAAAAAAAGATTGACATGTTGTTGTGATTTGTGAGGATTGATTTATATGTCTATGTATGTCTATGTATATTTTTAAGTTTTTGATCTCAATAAGGTAGGTAGTAGGTACATTTTAAATTCTATTTATTTCACTTTTTATTTTTCAAATACATACAAACCATCATAATATCTATCTGTATGTCCTAATGGTTGCAAGAAAATAGACGATTTAAATGGAGCTTTTAGATTAAAACTAAAAATTTTCAAAATGTAAAAAATGCATGACTGTGGTCCGAGATTTTCTCGGACAAAACAGTGATGGGCATTTTTGTTTAATGTGGTGATTTTATGCTTAATGCAAGGAAGCGAGCAGCTATTTTGATGATAGGATGTCTCTACCTCAACCTGTCCTTACAGCCTTCACCTGTATTAATATACGATATGGTTAATCGTTTGCCATACTTACATACTGCATTGTGTTAAAATTATATTAGTTTTGTATTTGAGAGATAAATATATGTGCACAACTGGGTTGTAAATTATAACTCATAAAAAACATTAAAAAACAAAAACATGCGGTTAAAATTCACGAATAAAAATTTAAATTGAAATATGAAATATGTACCTCAAAAATAGATTCATTCTGAAAGAAATCGATGTTATAAAATTTCTTAAGAAATAGTTGATTTTTAAATTTGTTTCTAATAAATCCTTGGAGCGGTTTTTTTTTTAATTAATTTTTTATATATACCTACAATTTTTCGAAAATGCTTTAAAATTAATTTGGGTATGCAGTATTCAAGAATATGTAAATATAAATTTTATAAGCAAATTTCGAATTTTAATATTGATCTCTTGTTTTGAAAAAAAATTTCGAGCATGTTTAAAAAAAAATCGTAGGAGCTGTTTTTTGAGAAAATTGTATAATGGCTGCCCTAAATTTTGGCATTAAAAAAAATAAAAAATGACACTCGCGAATTCCCTGAAACCTCTAATTTTCAAGTTTGAAGTCAATCGGACCAGTGGTTATGGCTGTAGGTGCGTTTACAGACAGACTGACGGAATCGGCGGATCCACTTCTCTTGACTTCTCTTAAATCGTTATGTCATATTTGTCAAAATCTCAACTTTTTTCTTACGAATTCATTACTTGCCATATCCGCAAGTAAAAATTAAATGAAATGTACCTATCACCTATTTTCCTCATTGAATTGATCCATTACCGACTTCAATAGTTACGAACCAAAAAGAACCAAAAGACTTTACTAAGAGATCAAAAATTTACAAAAATACTTAATTTACGCATAAATAAATCCTCACATCAATAAGTCAATCTTTTCTTGACCTACATTTAAAATTAATTATGTGATTGAATACGATTTCCAAATCACAACCAACCCCAAGAAGTAAAAACAAAACAAAAGCAAAACCCATACCCAATATATTCAAACTACCACAACTCATTATTCACGAACATAATCAAAACTCACTTTTCAAGGTTTTTTATCCTTCAAGAAAAAAAAATAAACAAAACTCGTTCGCAATTTTTCTACGAAGCTTACAAAAACAAAATCACCTAGACGCAATATGATATATGAATACACATACAGGTGTAGGACATCAACTCACCCTTCTTTCATTTAACTCGATCATCAACGATCAACCTAACTTGCTTGTGCATATGACAAAAAAAATCATTTTTCTCTCTTCTGCTTCATAAAATTATTACAAATCTAGCAACAATGTTTTGGACCCATTGAAAAGGCATAGGTTTTGTTGTTGTTTTTTCTACTCATAAACATGAAATACATTGTTTCTCCCTCTACCTTTTCAGTATAAATAGCAACGCTCTTTTTCGCACAGTGTGTATCCACAACATGTGAAATGTTTCTAATTCCTAGACTCATGTTTTGGACCCATTGTAAAAAAGGGATGGTGGAAAAAAGCAGGCACAGATTTTTGTTCTACGTGCGACATCTTTGCTTGTTATATGGTCTTTGGTTCCACATTAGCGTAGTACGGCTAAAAAATGATATACTTGAGAATACCGCCGAAGTTGGGCTCGAGGGTAAACTGATGGGCATTCCTGGAAGCGCGGAAGGGGAGGAATGCAACTGGCCATTTCTCTAGACTACTTACCGTAGAAGTAACGATAAAACAGAAAGAGACACGAAACGACGTCGGTCTAAGGGAGTGAATGAATCAGTGATGTCTCTATCACCGATCATTTTTACGACTCTTCTTAAGCCAAGAGGCTTAAGTAAGTTACTGGAGCACCAGCCAAAAAATGGGAATTGTACTCAAGATTTGGACGGATATAAGTTTTGTAGATAATAACCAGGATCAGACGGGGAGAAAAATTTCTTGTATCGTCTTAAGAAACCCAAACATCTTGCGGAATTTTTGGCGACATCGCGTATGTGTTCGGTCCACAAGAGGTGGTCAGTGATGCACATACCGAGAAACTCGAGATGTTCGGTCTCATTGAAGCAAGTGCCACTCATGGATAGTGGCTTCAACAAGATTTAACGGTTTTTAATTCCCCAATGCTGTTTAAGTCAGAGTTTAATGAGCTTATCATAGTTTGACATTCCAGTTTCACATCCGAAGACGAAGGATGTGAGTCTGGAAACGAATAAGAAAAACTTAGGGTGCTATCGTCAGCGAAACAATTTATTGGATTAGAAGTAACAGACAAGAGATCATTAATGAAAATGAGGAAGAGGGTCGGAGACAAAACGGAACCCTGGGGCTCACCAGCATTTATATTGAAGGTATCAGACTTGAAACCGTCCAATACAACTTGTTTTGAACGCTTCGAAAGAGAGTTTCTAATCCAACGAGAGTTTCTTCAACTGCTCGGAAGGGGCCCAGAAGAATAGGATAGATGGAAAAGCTAACGCAAGGATTTTGCCAGCGTGGAAGGACACCTCTTCAGAACAATAGTGGGAATACCATCCGAACCAGCGGATTTATGTATGTTGAGATCCTTGAGGGCTCTCGCCAAAGCACGAGTGCGAAAGAAGATTTGTCCCATGGAATCATTGACACGCTCAAGAACAGGCAAACTGCCTAGAAAAAGGTTAGCCTTCGCGAAAAAGCTAACAACTGGATTTGAATTGAAGAATTTTTTTTTTACAAATGACCAAAAATTCTTACTGCCTTTTGGACATTGGAGTATTTTTCGCCTTAATTTTTGGTCATGTAAAAATTTGGTCCGACAATATGCAGGCCTTCCAGGCTTGTTTAAACTTTAAAATACCAGAACTTAACATCTTTTTCCCTGATAACCTCTTTACAGCTTGAATCAAACCATGACTTTTGCTTGGCTTAGATGCTTTTTACCTTATTCGGGATAAAGGTTTTCATTCCCAAAATAATCATATTAATAATCATATCGGCGCTGGAGTCTGCGTTACTATCGAGGAAGCATAGTGACCAGTTAAAGACCCGGAAAAAGTTGTTGATACCGTCCCAGTTGGCTTTCTCGTATTGCCACACAGTTCTCCTCGGAGCTCTTTCTCTAACTGGATTAGCTTGACACGAGAAATTTGCAGATATAATACTGTGGTCTGATCTACCTAGAGGCGTTAATACACTGATAGTGTATTTATCAGGGTCAGACGTAAGAAACAAGTCAAGAGTATTTTCTGCTTGGCCATTAATGTCCGATATTTGAGTGGTCTCGGTGACAAGCTGAGTAAGGTGGTTAAACTCAGCAAAAATCTCAGCACACATTCCTTCGGGTGTTGTCTGGCCCGAATGGAGAAGCCACGAAGAATTGTGTACATTGAAATCGCCCGTAATAACGATTTCAGTGTGAGGATGCAGGGATACAATTCTTTGGATGGAGTCAGACAGATCGTCAAATTCACGAGAAGTTGAAAACAACAGTGAATGATGTGCTTATTTACGGAAAACTTGAATCACATAAAATTGAAAAAAGGGTTGGAACAGCGTCCATACTGTGGTAAGAATGATGACTAGAAAAGTAGTATTGGAGAGAGAGAAGTTATTTCCTGTCTTAAAGAACTTTGATTGGATTATCCTATACTGTAAATTTCTCCTCCTCTTAAGTATGACCACTATGACCTTCCCTTCAATCTAGTATCCAAATGCATTTTTCCCTTTTTGCAAAACACATGTTGGTAACTCATCTCTAACTATAGCGAAAAACGGACAAGTAGAAAAACTCGAAGTCTCAAAAGTAAATTAAACTAATGAACAGTATTTGTTTAATGTAAACAACTTTGAAATAGCTACTTCACTTAATTGAAAACAACAACTACACTTGAAATCGCTACACAATCCAGCCTTTATTTAAGATCGACTATTTTGTTTTACATTGTTTTTTAACAATAACTTTTTAAGCCTTGAATGTTTAAAACAGAATTTTGTAAACTCTTTTCAATAATCCAAAAACATAAACTTCTTTTCCAGATATAAACAGTAAATTCCAAAAATCATAGTCAAAGAAACAAGTAGGTATCAAAGGAGGCTTATGCCAAATTCTACGTTACTACTTTTTTCAAGTCGGATTGAAAGCCAATCTGTGAGTTTTATTTTTAACTGAAGCTATAAGCTGTGTTAAATGTCTTGAATGGTTTTAAGAGCGTCCTGAAGAACGCAATACTTTTTCCTTAGTTTACTTTATGAACAAAAATTAATATTGAGTAGGTATCAACTTAATTCAAAACTTATTCACTTAACCTATAAAAAGTTGAACTCACATTTCAATGGCAGTTTAGGAATTGAGATCTTTCCCATCAAATGATAACCACATTCGTTCAAACTCATCTTCAAACTTTTCAATCAGTTTGCCGTTCGAAGTGATTATCATGTTTTCGAAATTTGCATTGAATCCCTAAAAAAAAAAAACAAAGAAAGGCCAAAATGAATCAACATTGTAAAAACGTTTAAAATTCAAATCAATTACCTGATGAGTCCAGTTGAGAGATCCAGTGAAGAGGATTGCCTGTGAATTTTCCATTTTGGATTTTTTCGATTTCGAAATTGCGCGCAACCGACCCGGACCGTCTAATATGCAAAATTTGTGATGCATAAGCATATTCGTGGCGTTTGGAAAACGAACGGGGATACCTGAAATATGATTTTAATTAATTTCTTGTTCAAAAACATTTCCAAACAAATTCAAATATGCAGAAGCATGAACACGTCCAGTGGGAAATTTCAATTTTGTTCCCTTTGCATTGTCAAATTATCAAAGACAACAACCAATTCGAGTACAGGTCGGGCAGAAAGCACGAAATCACTAATCCCATTTAACAAAAACAACACGAAAAAGCCCCAATGCCAATGCAAAATTCTCACGATGACAAGTTTTCTGCTGCATTGTTCAAAATAATAATTATTAAATGAAATGATTTCAAGGCCGAATATATTCGTGAGTATCCACACAAAAACCTTGATGGATATTGTTCTAAAAATAACTTTATCTACGAAAATACAAAACAACATACGAATAAATCGAACCAACAACAACAGCAACAATAACAAAGTGCCTATTTGGAATACGTGAAGAATGTAGATTTGTGTATTTTGTCTCCAAACTGAGCAGTGAACAGCAACAGCACTTAGGCAACAGCAGATCAATGCGAAAGCGAATGCATTACGCAAGGATGACGTAAGCCCAAGGCTAGCTGCAGCACCTGTTTTGTCTCTAAATAATGACAAACTTTCTAGAACAAAGAATTTAAGCGAACGAAAAATCTGCGAGTATAGAAGGAATAGATTGAATTCACATTCACACCCAAAGAGAGAAATTCGCTCCTCGCATGCACTACCAATCAAATCATTGCACGTGTTGGGCATACGTGCTTTTGTGTCAAGGAAAATTTAGAAGTTTGCATGAAACGTGCTCTTTGGCTAGGATTAGATACATATATGTATGTACAATGAACTCACCACATTTAGTTAGATCTGTAATTCGTGAACCCGACGAGAAGCACATCTCTTGATCACTTATAATACGAACTTGAAGACCTCGTTTAATCGCCCGATTGAAGGCCTGAGCCAATTCATGCGACGTGAATATATACATGGATAGATCGATGGAATATTTCGCGTCGTCGATAAATTTAATGATTTTCCGAATATTGCGAGGATAGCAGAACATATTTTTGCATTTTTGGCCGTCGTGAAAGAATTTCGGTGAATTTTGGCCATTTTTGACGGCACAATCTTGGGTATGCTCGTTTATCCATATTACATCGGCGACTTCACGATCCGTTCGAGATGCTCGAATCTCAGCACAACGTTCCATCCACCGGCGGATGTAGCGATAGGTGATTTCAGATGCAATAACCGCCGACAGACCGATGAGAGCGTATTTTGTGTATTGATTATTCATGATAAGGATTTGTTTGATTAAATTATGGAATGAAAAAAGTATACCGAATGAAATTATTTAATTTATTTTAATGCAAATCTTGCAAAGTGCAGCAAAATAGAAAATTGCACGTGCGAATAGGTTAAAACGAGACCATCGCTCGAAATGTCACTATCAGCTGATGGCAATGGCTGGCCTGATTTTGACCAGTTTGACGGAAGCTGTCAAATTATTGAGGAAAAAAGCGACATCTGTGGGTTCGGCTTTTTACTAGACCATTATGGAACTGTTCGGTTCGGTACTTATTGACTTTGGTCCATACACTGAGTCATCATTCATCAATTTCAGCTGCAATTTTTTTTAATTTGCCATTTGCTTACCCTGCGGCCACACGAGCAAGTTCTGGCTTGCCAGTAGCCTACATATATTATTTGTCAAATCTGTATCGGTGTACTTGGTGTGACGTAGGTGGCAAAAAACTTTCTAGCCAGAACTTGCTCGTGTGGCCGCCGGGTTAAATAGAGGAGTTTAGTTTTGACAATTTTTTGTAGATGAAAATAAAAGCAGTAATTAAAATTCAGCTTAAGATTGAGCGAGTTCTCCAATGCATATCTGGATGCCACTTGTAAAACCGAGCTCTAATTCTGAAGCACCGATTAGCGAAAGGACAATAAATTCAGTACAAAGATTTAAATGCTGAACCGAATACAGTCGCCAGTCGCCCAACAACGAAAATGACGGTTGAATTTGTATGGAAGCGCGCAACGAAGTTGAATTTTTTTTCTACTTTGTCAATTGACGAGTTGAACACAAATTTCAGTTGACATTTTCGTCTTCGGACAGCTGGCAACTGCAGTCGGTTCAGCTCATTGAATAAGAAGTACAGGAAGGGGTCTTAAGCGGAAAACACAAAGCTGCTTTTCTTTTAGCGCTGACTCCGTTACGCTTCAATACTTTGGATTGAACTTTGACTGATATCTGTCATTTTACAAAATTTATTTTATTTTATTCAAATATTTTTTCTCGAAAAAATATTTATTTTTGTTTTTTGAAAACAAAACCGACAGCGGAAGAGAAAAATAAGTAAAATTGAAATAAAATTCTCATACATACAAACAAGAAAACGTGTCGGTGAGCAATTACATATCAAAAAGTAGAAAATATTTCTACTTTTGCTACAGCTTTTGCGACGTTACGTTTATGTTACGGGGTTCTCACAGTATGTCAAATTAAAGGTTGAGCAACAAAGCTGCTTTGTGATAAGTTGTTAGCAATTCCTATGCTTGAACTTTATATGTCACTCAACGCTAACAGCAAAGCAGCTTTGTGTTTTCCGCTTTATGCGTGAAACAGATTAAACCAGCAACAGCACCAGCGCCATCAACAGCAAACAGCACGCTGGCCAGCAAATATTTTCCAAACACATTACCACCAGCGACGTCTAAGAATAATAACCAATCAATGACAGTCATTTCATGTTTTTTTTATTTTTTTTTTTGTTTGGCGCCTCTGATTTTCGTACATGGAAAGTTGTCAGCAATGGACCAGCAACAGCAAATTTAGGACTTTGACCAAACGAATAAGAAGTACAGGAAGCGGTGTAAGCTACATGTACAGTGTACGTGAGTGAAGCAACAAAAATGGCTGATGATGTCCATTTTTAGGGTATGAGCTGTCAATTTTTAGGGTATGTGCTTTCAAACTTTGAATGTGTTGTCAGTCGAGTTCAGGGGTGTATTATTTCTGTTCGTGATGGTAAGGCGCTGCAATTCGTTGAGTTCCCGTAGTGTGCACAGTTGTTTTGAATAGTTCTTCCATCATATTTCGAAACGTTTTTATTTGTCGGTTGTATTACAATAGGCGTAGTAAACGTGATGAATTACGGATGAAAAATCAAGAAAATGTACTGGAAAATAAAAAAAAATTAATCACTAAAAACCGTGCAGAGCACCTTTAGTGTTAAAACACCATGCTTCCTAAAAAAAAGAATTGAGATTGAAAAAAAAGTTGAAGCAAAATCGATGAAATCTTGATTTAATCAAATTTCGCTTGGTGCCCCTGAGATTAACCATTCAACTGCAGACCAGCCCTGTTGTAATGCGTATGTGTTTGTGAAACTCACACTACTTTTTTAACTAACTACTTAGAAAAATGCTTCAATTCTTGTTCATAAGACCCCTTCCTGTACTTCTTATTCAATGGGTTGGACTCACAGAAACACCGATACCCAAACAGAACTATTTTAAATCAATCAAATCAAAACAAACATTTGAAGTTTCTGCACTTGTTTTGACTTTTGATTTAAGAAAAGCTAAAACCCTTCTGCTCTAAAATGCTTAAGAAAAGTATAAACCTATTTATTTTACGACAATCAAAGAGATTTCTACAAACTGCTTCAAATGAAACTTCATCAACAAACGAAGATGTCCTAACTCAGCTCCTGCCAGCGAAAATCCATAAAAAACGCCAGAGAACACCCGAAGCCTTCTTCCTGGCCAGCGATAAAGGTGCCGATATCATAGCTGAGACCTTAAAACCACTGATTTCCCACCACGATACCCTGCTCGAATTCAATCCCGGCATTGGACTTATGACCCAAAAATTCGTCGATTGGCAACAATTCAAGCATCTAATTTTTATCGAGCAAACAAGACTCAACAACCAGAAACTTCAGGAAATCTGCCAGCAGAAGAACCAAAAATACTCCATCAAAAAAGGTGACTTTATAAACCTGTGGAAAATCGTCTATCAAGATAAAGTCGACGATGGGACGCGTGTTGCTAGTCTATTCGAAGATGTTCCTAGGAAGTCCTTCACCGATGACCCCAATATGGCTGTCTTTGGTGCCGTTGGGTCGTACGCATTCTTCAAGCATATGATTAACTCGGTAGTCTTCCAGAACAGTCTGTTTTCTTATGGACGCAGTGAGCTCTACCTTGTTATGTCACCTGCAATCTATGTTCACTTGACTTGTAACAACGAAGTCGGTTACTTGATATACAGATCTACGACAATTCTCTTCCAATTAATGTTCGAACATCGATTGTTGGCCAAGCTACCGCGAACTGACTTCTTGCCCAAGCAAACTGAATACAAAACACGAAAGAGCAGCAAACTAAGCAGAGTGAATTCGATCAATCCGGATGAGCTATATCTGGTGAAAATTGTTCCCAGGCGGAACTTTTATGATTTTTGTCCTCCGGAAGACGTTCAGGCGCTTTGGTACTTCGTTAAACAGAATTGTGTAAGTCGTCGCAATCGAATTATACCAAATCTGGAAAAGTACGTCCCCGGCTGTGGGCCTAGGCTTTTGCTCCAATCGTCAAAGCCCCAAAAGCCGAAGATGATGTATCCAAGTGATGCGTGTAAGGAACTGCCACAATATTCGATGCACTGCGTGGAAATCAATAATCAAAGCTATTTTCCGAATATGAACATACACACTGAGTTCGGAGACCTTAATCCGAATCAAATGCTTTCGCTGTTTTGTCAATTCCGGAGCTGGCCAGAGTACAAAGATTGCTCGTTCCTAGCCTCGTTGGAGAATAGCTTGTTAAAATTGGAGTCGTCGGTGGAGAACATTGACGGACTTCCAGTTCCGGAAGAGGATGATGTTAATATTCCCAGATGAAGACTTTGTACGAAAGATACAAACCTTATCCGACTGAAGGCACACTATCTTAGAATTATTTTGATTTCATTGCTTTGAAAACTGTGCTTTATTAAAAGAAAGTTGTTATTAAATTTCTTATATCTACTAACCAATCCGATTCTTTCCACTTCCTTGATGGTACTTTAAGGTGTTCAAGAATCTGGCCGAATAGCACGATACATATTGAGTTCGTTTGGAAATGTTTTGCTCAATTCAAGTAGAATGTTCGCTTTGAATTTACGATATGCGTCAATTTTGCCTTTGACTTCTTCGTTTTTGGCCAACGCTTTCTCTACACAGTCTTTTGTATACAGCTGTGGGTTGCGATCCTGATCGATGTAATCAAACACTTCGAATGGAACCATAACATCTTGTACTTGGTTCTTGAGTTTGTCGATTTCTTGCAACCCGGTTACCAAGCTTTGACTATTGAATGAAATATATAGGTGAGTTTCACAAAGTTTAAGTTTAATGAGCTTACATCTTCTGATTGAGAACATTTTGGCCTTGTGGCTGGAAATCACTCACGATAATTCGTATTTGACGAACATTTTCAATGAACATTTCTAGTTGGGTTTCAAGATTTTCCAAAGGGGCGGTCATATTGGTGTTGATATTTTATAAACGAAACTTTTTTATGAATTCCAAACAAAAACACAAGCTTTGTCTTTCTGATTATTGTGAAAATCAAAATGCAGAAATTACAAATGACATTTGACCATAGAATTTTATTTTGAGAGAGTTTACTGCACTTTTGTCATTAAGGGGGTTAAGGTTAGACCACAATTAAAATTTATAAGAAGCCTGTTTTCCGCTTTGTTTGGGTACTTTACATTAAAAGTCCTCATCGCTAAATGTCCTAATTTTTTCTATCATTCCATCTTTGGTTTTGCAAAACTTTTCGAAAACTTGCCGAAAAACCCGCGTTCGGGTTTTTATGTTTCAAGTTTTTGTTAAAACTAGTCAGAACCGAAAAACGTGTTTTCTGTCTTCTAAAATTGTTCATGGATCCGGGTAAGAAGAGTCACAGAGGGCTGCCAGTTGAAAATAAGTACGTTTCAGAGAGGAACGAAGATAGGAACCAAGCTGTCAAAATAAATTTGCCTACAAGCAGATCCAGCGATATGTTGTAAGGTATTGGTGTCTTCACTAATACCAACTCAACATTCCTCATTTCTGTTGCTGTTTTTACTCATTTTTTTTCATGTACATAAAGTTACTGAAATAAAAGATTTGCGGTATTTGGAGGGTAGCCAACAATTCCGTTAACTCGACCTAGAAGAAGTGAAAATGGCAATATAACGGCTGAAATCCAACAAAGCCGCTGGAGCAGATGGTCTAGCTGCTGAGTTCCGATTAAAGGAACTTCAGCATTGCTTTTCCGGTCATGAAGAAGGGAGATCCTCTAAACTGCGCCAACTAAAGAGGAATCAGCCTAATTAACATCGCTTACAAGATCTTCTCTACCGTAATATGTAAGCCAAGCCTTACGTCAACAATCTGATTGGCCTTATCAAAGTGGCCTCAGACCAGGAATGTCAAGCATCGAATAAAATTTCACTTTGCGGCAGATCCTGGAAAAAAACCTTTGAACTCCAAAACAACAGCGACAAACTTTATATAGCTATGTCTAGTTTTGGTTTCCCTGCCAAGCGCCTTCGTTTGTGCAAAATGACCATGGAGAACTCACGATGTGCCTCAAGGTTGGCAACGAGCTAACGGAATATTTCGAACGTCAAAAAAGGATTTAGTCACGGCGATGATATTGACAATATGGGAAGAACACATCGTGATGC
Source organism: Sphaerophoria rueppellii (assembly GCA_920937365.1). NCBI lineage: Eukaryota > Metazoa > Arthropoda > Insecta > Diptera > Syrphidae > Sphaerophoria > Sphaerophoria rueppellii. Next base: position 34,606,834 of record CAKKXW010000001.1, on the reverse strand, counting down.
CAATGGCGCCTTTGTGAAAATTCATACAGAAGCGGCAAAAATGGGCTTAGCGGTAAAAGAGGGCAAAACGAAGTAGGTATATGCTGCCTTCGAGGAAGGTCATCCAACACCGACGTGACGGCTCGGATAAAACATCACAATTGACGCATAAAACTTCGAGGTAGTAGAGGAGTTTGTCTGCATAGGCTCCGCTATTAACACGGGCAATAACATCAGCGCCGAGATCAGACGAAGAATAACACTTGCTAATCGCTGTTTCTTTGGGCTGAGAAAGCAATTAAGTGGTATCCCTCTCTCGATCAACTAAGGTAAAACTATATAACACCCTCACCATCCCGATCCCAGTGCTGCTGTATCGTGCATAAGCATGGAACCTGATAGAATCGCATTAAATTACGCTGTTTCGAGAGGAAAGCTCTTCGGGTCATTTTTGGCCCGTGTGCATTGATGAGGAATGGAGAAGAAGATTATGTACAACAGCGAACTTTACAGGTTGTACAACGACATGAATCAGCCAGAAGTGTCAAGGTCCAGAGACTCAGATGGCTCGGTCATTTAGAGCGGATGGACACCAATGCTCCAGCGCGGGAAGCGTTCGACACTATTCCTGAGAGACGACGCACGCTACTCAAGTGGAACACCCAATTTGAAGAGGACCTCAATCAACTTGGAGTGCAAAACTTGATACAGCTAGCTAGAGACCGAGCTGGCTGGAGGGGGCTATTGGTTTAGGCCAGAGTTCAAAACGGACTGTAGCGCCCCTTAAAATGGGTAAGTTGTGGTGGACTCGATTTGGCGACCAAACGTTGAATAGTTGACTTGGAAGCACGACCATGTGCTCAATAAAAAGGGCGCAACACCCGCATCGTTGCTATTGCTACTCACCCATTTTGATAATAAAGGGTCTCACTTGCACGTGTTGCTCGATGCTGTTACTTGCCATGATGATTTGTCTTTAGCGACTGATAACTGATTCAAAAAACAAAAAAGGGGTATTCTGACAGAAAGTAAAAGAAACAATATGGCCGCCACGACATTTAACTATTAACATAACCTAATTTTATTTTTTTTTTTATAAATAGAAAAAACTTAACCTAGAGAAAGTAATTAACAAAACAACATTCTAAAAATATGTGCTCTTGGAGTATTCACTTCTTATCATTATTATTATTGTTGATCTTCCGCATGCCAATCGATTTAATTGGTCCCAACGAAAGCACCGAGCTAGCACCTAATCCCAAAAGATTACAAATACTTGGATTTGATGTTCCCTGCACCGATATCACAGGGAAAGCCAGAGAACTTGTACTCGCTCCAGCTGCAGTTAACGGTACATAGTTGAAAATACCCAATCCGGCAAGTTTTCTTTTCACTTCATCGTTCCGTAAGTCGACAATCGGTATACCGATCTCATTTACACTAGGATCATGCTCACGTCGCATGTGTTCCTGTAGAATTTCCGGCGTAGCACACAGATGATTGCATTCCCTGCAACGCACACTGCGCTTTTGGTTACGATCAGCAGTGGGCATTGGTATTCCATGCCATCGGAAGGCGTGTCTATTAACACCTTCCAGAGTGAGGAATTTCTCCTTGCATGTTATAACGGGACATGAGAGGAATTTAGGTGGGATACGGCTCGTAGGGCCGCTATGGTCACCCGCTGATTGCGGACCTTTTGATGCGTTGATTTCGATGGGTTTCTTCTTAGATATAATACTAACTGAATTGTTTGCTTGAAGCTTTTGAACTGCCTCTTGGGCTGCATTTGCCGACATAATTCCTTTATTTGCCGCTGGTGCTGAAGCTGACTTTCCTTTGTGTGTTACTGTTATACCTCTGGTGGCGAGAATGTTGGCAACGTCTTTTGGATTTTTAATGGCACCTTTAGGAGTTGGACTGATCGATTTACCAGTTATTGGAGTCTTGGACTTTTCGTTGCCTATTTGAGGGAAATTACTAACACCGCTATGCACACTCTGAATAACTGGCATTCCGGGTGATTTGCTGACTCCAGGAGATGCCACACCGCTTGGAGAAGATGACGAGGACTGGGATCCTTGTTCAGTTTTGAACCTTTTAACTGGAGGTTCTCCCGGATGTCTGGGTGGACCTGGCGCTGGTGCTCTGTGGAATTGCATCTGACCAGGCATTGGAGGACTTGGACCTAAGAATCTCGGCCTTATAGCCGTTTGTTCTGTTAGAACTCCTGGAGAAGGGGAAGTGGGGCCTTCATTTGATGGTCCTTGTGTTCGGCCTCGAATTGCTTTCTGAAGACGTGATTTTAAAAATATTGGCTGACGCATCATATCTGCATTTGGCGGTTGTTGTTGTTGCTGTTGTTGTTGTTGTTGCTGCTGCTGTTGTTGTTGTTGCTGCTGCTGTTGTTGTTGTTGCTGCTGTTGTTGTTGAAGTTGCTGTTGATGATGTTGTTGTTGAAGTTGTCGTTGCATTTCTTGTTGATGTGTATGCGGATGGGGATGTTGTTGTGGGTTATTGTGAAACTGAGGACCGGGCCCGGGACCATGACCTGGACCGTGACCATAAAGTTCTGGCCGTTTGTCCATAAAATGACCAGGAGGATAGTTTATTGGGTTGCCATTCATCCTATATAGAGGAGGTGGCGTTCGAGCTATCATGCACTGTGACGGATGAAATCCCGGTGGCGGAGACGGTTGCGGGTGATGATGCATGATCTGTCGAGCGTTCATTCTTGGTCCATAACCTTGGAAGTTACCCCTCATTTGAGCTAATTGATACAAAGGAGCCATGTTTTGGTTTGGATGTGGTGGCATTCCATGCATATAATTATTTTGGCCATGGTGCCTGATATCCGGTTGTGAATTCGGAACTCCATGATTTTCGGGCATTCTATTGGGGAAGTCATGTCCAGTCAGCTGTTTGTGCTCGAACAGATATTTCGGGTGCGAGAAATTCATGTTGCACACATTGCACCTTGGCGCCAGGCTGTCTATTGATATGAATTCATTGGCAACGGGAGGCCAGTCTCCTTCTCTTGGAAACGGCTGTTGTTCTTTATTGTTTTCCAAAAGCTTTTTCAAAAGATCATCAGTTGCTTCATTCGTGCTGTTCATATCGTCAGCAAAACTATCGAGTCCGTCAAATGTAGGACACTCGAAGTATTTATTTTCTGGAGGGAGAAATGAATTTGGCAGCTTTGGACTCATTGTCTGGTGGAAAGGATCTTGGGGCGTGTTTTCATTCAATTCCGGCTTGCACTTGATATCTGATGCTTTCAAAACACGAATTCGAGCTTCTTCGGCTTGGGCGGGTTTATCTGCTTTGGGAGACGGAACAACCTCAAAATTTTGTGAATTCAACAACTTAAGTTTCAACTTCAAACTTCCATTGTTTGAGCCATCTTTTTCATTAATCGAACTTAGGTATTCTTTCACCTTTTCATGGTCGTTGCTGAGCTTTTCCAGCCGAAGTTCTGGCATCGTCACATGCTGTTTGAGATGTTCGTGAAACTCACGTGTTTTGCGGAAGTACTTGTCGCATCGACGACAATGTCGCTTTTTCGATTTCTTCGAAGAGCCCGATGAAGCTACACTTTCAGTCGATGAGAAGTAGGAACCCGGTGAAACTGGTGCAACTGTCGTGGCCATGCTTGTTACAACTGAATTTTTTGCCTCATCTTCCTTTTTTTGAGGTTGGGGTGATTGTGCTGGGGAGATGTTTTCGTCTTGTGAATCAGATGTTACTTTCATGCTTTCACTTGTGTTTTCACTTTGATTTTCATCCGACTTCAGTTCGGCTGATTTGAAACCTGGAAAATCATCTTCATCGGCTAGACTGCCATCGTCTTCGGCTTTGATAGTTTCGACAGATGCCAAATGTGGTGGATCGGGAAACAAGTCAACGCAATTGAGTGCTGGCAAATCTAGAACAAAGAGATAATAATGTTATAACAAGTGGTCAAGCAGCTTGGTATTAATCCTTAAACTATTGTTATAGTTCTAGAAGTATTATTACTTTAAGAAGTTATTTCTTTTTCAATTTCCAATATAAAGTTTGGACTTTTCCAGCAAGATATTCTTGAATAAATACTTCTTTTTTGGGTAGTCGTTCGCGTAAGCATGAATAATGTCGTTTGGGTGTGAGAAATTGGCGTAAGAAGAGATAGAACGATGTGGAAGTGGGAGAGATGATAATAATGTATAATTTTAATTGTTTGTTTTGAAAGACGCTAACAGTCTTGTGCTTAAGCGGCTTAAGTGTGAAATTTGGTTTTGTTTTCAATGGAACAAATAGTATTGAGTGAATTATGGAAGGCGAAAAGAGTGTTTTACTATAATTTGTTTTTGTGTTATTCAACACTGCAGTTAGGCTGCGTCCGTCAAACCTTTCAATTGATATACATGATGTCGTTACTGGTTCCAAGGTCAAGATGAAAACAAGAAAACAATTATTGCTTGTGAATCACTTTATTGTGCAATTACTTTTTCCACACAGCGATTTAGGACTAGTAGTGTCCGTAGCTAAGTGGTTAGGTGCGTTGACTGCTAAGCAGAACGTCGTGGGTTCGAATCCTACTCGGGCCCAAAGTTTTTATTTCATCTTTCACGGACACTGCCTCTTGCGAAGAACTGACAAAACTTCCAAGAGTATCATCTGTCATGAAAAAGTGCTTCTCAACTTTGCCGTTCGGAATCGGCGTTAAATTGTAGGTCCCTCAATTCTTCACACGCACCTAGAGAATTGTTGATGAGAGTAAGCCACTTAGGCCTTGGCTCTTCAAGAGCTGTCGCGCCACTCTATTTATTTATTTTTTCTATTTAGGACTTACTGCCACAGTTAAGGTTAAAGTAGACAAAAAATCCTTCCCATTGATATATAACATGTCGTTATTGGTTCCTAGGCCAAAAAGCCGGTTCTCTTTTGAATTAGAAATTTAAAATTTAGAAATGAGATTTTAAAAACAAACAGTTTGTGAAATTATTATGGTAGTTCTTTTGAAAATTCAAAATGAAAAACTGATAAGAATGTTTTTCAAGTAACTTCAAGCTGCCGATACTAAAAACTGCTTAATCTTGTTCCCTAACACAAAAATTTCGTGGCACTTTTTAGCAGCTAAAATTTAGCTGTCAAAAACATCTTTTTGAATCTTTTTTATTAATCACGATTTACAAAGACATATTTTGGTTTTTCGTTTGCGTTTCTTTACTTTTTCGTAACTTTGACTTTCTGTGAGAAAATTCAACCCCACTCCTGTAAATTTGACAGTTTACTTGAAAAAGTAAAGGAACGGACCTATTATGGAACGTGTCTGATTTCTATTTGGATGATAACGAGAACGAGAGTATGTGTTACCTATCTCGTTGAAAAATTTTATATTTTCCTGGGGCTCGTCGACACCGACTTCGGAAGCATCATCTTTGTATGGAGAAGTTAAAATCTTTATGAAAAATAAATTTCAAAACAATGAAACGAACATTATACGATGAGTGTTTCTTAAATTTGGTTGGAGGAAAGTAGAATAATTTTTTTAAAAATAAAATATTGTTCTTGAAAACCTTGATAGAACCGCTTCTGGTGTTGACCAAGCGGGGTGATCCCAGCAATCCTCGGGATGAATTTGCACCGTCTAGACTCTAGACCTTCGAACATCCAATGGATGTCGAAGACATAGATGCCACGTGCTTCCAGAACGTTGGGCAGGAGATCCAACGCAACGGTAAGTTGGACTTTGAATGATAATCAATAACCTCTAATGAATAGAGATGAAGATGGCCCTTTAATCACAGTTTATTTTTTCAATAATAACCTTAACCGAACTGTCAGAAAAATTCCAATAATATTGATATCAATTATGAACATCAATGATATCTATCTATACCTTTCTGGTATCTTATGGTCTTGAAATATTCGTTCAAGATTTTAAATCATCTACTTCTTCATAGTGATCGAATGTCTTTTTTTTTGTTTTTGAAGGCGTCTTAAAAGTGAACCAATGCGTATGGCAGCTAAATCTTGAAATAGGAGCACAAAAATGTTGAAATTTAGAACATACAAACTTTCCTATAGTAAGAAAAAATACATAACAAACGCAATTTAATTATTGATCTAAATACAATTGTTTGACTCAACAATCATTCACTCTTTTCAAATCAGTAGTTGATTTCAGTATACATCAGTATACCTTTTCTGTTACACATTCACCATTTTTCTTTTCGAAACTTTTTTCAGAAACAAAGGAATGGAAAAAGTTCCTGCAAGTGAATAATATTTCATGTTGAAGCTTTTACATAAAAAGCCTTTTCCTAACAACAAAAATAATAAAAAGGAAGAAGTTATCATAAAAGAACCCTCATAAAATTTGGATGAAACTTGGCGTTAAGGATCCAGTACTCCTGGGTTACCTATCTATAAGGTTCTGATTCGTTTGCTCCGAATAATGATAAATGTTATTTCTTTATGGGGGTAGAGTTTATGTTTCGAGCTCCGGACCGTTCCGCATATAAAAATAAAAAGTTTATGTGAGTTTTATGCCCCGAATAAATAACTGTTTGTCTAATTAAAAACTTAGTTTATTAATGGGATCCATTTATTAAAGGAATCCATTTGATTGTTTAATTAGTCTTTGAAAACCGATATGACCGCAATGAAAGCAAATCATAAATATGTATTTTTATTCGTGTTATTTCACTACAAAGTTTTATCACTTTGCTATATTAATTTGTTTGTATTGGTTGTACGTTTTGTTATTGTAGAAGGGGAAATGGGGGGGGGGTGTGGTTGTAAAATGCCATAATGCAATAGCAGAAACCAATAGATAATCGGCTGTTGATCAACATGGCATCTTAGTTATAAAAGTTAATTACATTCAATACATCCAAGTTTTGCCGGTTGAGTAATTAAGAGAGATCAGAGCAGAAAGTTAGAGCAGATTATAATCAGATTTCAGAACCCTCGGACTAAATTATGAGAATGCACTTGGTGCGTTCGTTTATCTCCTGAAACTCCCCAAAACTGCTTACATTTAGCAACATATTAAAATCGTGCTTGTTCAATAGAGGACAAATCAAAATGCAGATTATCTTGATATATCAAGATTATAGGAAAAAAGGAAAAATCAAGATCAAGACTATAGTTCAGATTCAGACGAACATGTTCATCTTGATTATAGCATTTTCTTCTGCTTTTAGAAGTTCCTATAATTGTATAGTCAGCTCTAGCAGTGAATCTCTTTATCTCACTTGAACGTACAAAAATGAGTGAAAACTATCAATTTTGTCGAACTTAAGCACAAACGCAGAAAAGTGCGAAAAGTAACAAGGAAATTTAATACTAAAATTTATTTCTTACAGAAAATAAACGCAGTTCAAATGGAGGAATCCTCATTGGACGGACTATACTTTTAATAATCTAATAATTCAGACTTTATGTATAATTGACGTATATCTCACCCGCTTTACTTTTGTTGAAATTTATCAGTTCAAGATGTTGCAGATCCACCATTAATCCTCCATATATCTTGTTCTTTTACTCGAGTTTTTTTTTCTCAGTTATGAAGGAGAAAAATGTTTCCTCTCTTCTAATTTTGAACCAAAAAAAAAAACCTTGGGACAGTTTAAAGAGTTCTGTCAAAACTTAAATAGGTAACGATCGTCAACTGTTTGTCGTTCTAATATTCAAAAAGTTACGATTCGTTACGGATATCACGTCAAGTCGTTCTGAAACGCATTGTTTATGTGTCAAATGGTTCAATTCGCACCTATTCCCAACTTATCTCTGGGAGGTAAGTTTATAATGTTTGGCACCTGCGGTAGCCCTTTGTATCGGGCGCCCTGGGCGGTCGCCCCCACCCTAACGCCGCTACTGTATACAGAGTCACTCTCTGTAATATTTTTTTTTTAACTATAAAACAGTGATTTTCATTTGTATGCATATTTTTGTTTTTTTCAGGCCGTGTAGACTTGTTTATTAACAGAACGCACCACGGACTTGGCTTTGAGTACTAAGAGCGAAGTTGGGTACGCCCGATTTGTTCGGTTATTTTATGTCGAGCAATGAAGCTCTTCACTGGCCCACCCTCATTTTTGACAGTTCCTTGAGCGGCTTTGAGCAAAAAAAAAAAGAATACAGAAGGGGCGAAAAAGACGGGAAGGCTTCTCGCTTACGATTTAGACGTGCTTTCCATGTCTTGACATTTTAGTACGGCTTCTGAGCTCTCACCAAAAAATATTTTCATATCATTTCAAGCCCACCTTGTCAAAAAGTAATTCGTAAAGCCAAGCTCCTAACTATCTACACGTACACACCCTAACTCTATACAAGTCGTAACTTCGAAAGAACGTGTGGGTTTGTCATTTCGCTACATTTACATGCATAACAAAAAAAAAAAGCGTATTTTTTAGCATATCTGCTGTGTAGGTACTGAATAATAAATTGCAAGTATTACAAAAACTACTCTCATTTATATTTTTACAAAATGGATCTCTCTTCAAAAATGTATAAAGCTCGGTATGGGTTCGCATTAATGATGTACTCGAGTATTAAAATATATTCTTTAATATTCTCGACTTTTATTTTAAAAAACACAATGAAGTATGTACGTGTTTAGTACATACAACATCCACTTCTCGCGAGCCCTCCCGGGTATCCCACAGGACCACCATACCCTCAACTCCAGGCATACTGAACAATAATTATGTGAATTGCTGACAAAACGAAACTTTTCCTATTTTATTCTCTTACATTGTTTTTGCAATAGAAAAACTGGAATAGTACGTTCTTGTATGAAACACGCAACGCAAATATTATATCTACTATCGTTTTTATCTGCATGAAATGAACACATACGGTCGAGCTTAGGTATATAATATGTTACTAACTATATCAAATAAATATAAAGCGTGTATCATCAGTATTTTTTTTTTGCAGTGAGAAAATGGCGTGCTCCACCGGCATTTCCGATAAAAGCATGAGGTTATTGACCGCGATTAACTTAAATAACGTTCACGTAAATTTCTGAGAATATCATAAGACTTGAAGTTCGTGGGCTTGAATTATAACTATTAATCTTCTGAAGCTAAAAACTAATTTTTCGAAATTTTATAATTACCTTTTTCTTTCTCCAATTCAAGATTATTTATGGTATCAGTGAAATCATCAAAATTAGATTCGTTATCGAAGTCCATGGTTGAATACTAAAAATAGAAAAATGAGAGATAAACTTTATTCAAAAGGTCTTTTGAGCAAACATAATTAAATTTTTGATGTGCATACACTTAAACACAAATAAATACATAGATTATTTTCGTAAGAAAGCTTTGTGTTTGCGGTTTGTTCTAGGTTAAATGGCTTCAAAGGTGTGAGTAGGGACACTATTTAAAATTCCTCGCAACTAGACTTATAAGTCTCATAACTCTCACTTCTTCTTAAACAATCAACTTTCTATCGAATACCTACAGATAAGGAATATGAAAAAAATTACAGTTCATAAAATGTAAATTCTATTCAAATTTAAGGTCACCATGTAGAACACACAATCTGCGGTTCAGAAACCGGGTGTTGATCACATTGGCTGCGGTAAGACAACCGGTTTTAAGGCCCGTCTTCTGATAAAGTCAAATTCAATTACTTTTTCTTTACTATAACTCGGCTTTGGCTTTGATGATGTCAATGCAATCGGTAAGAATATTGTGGTTTGATTATCTTTCAATTGATTTATCTATAATGAAGTTTCAGTTTGAATTATAATTGAGTAAAGATAGTCAAAACAAATTGGTTCCAATTACTTTAGGTAAGAGAAGAACTTCATTTCCTTTGAAAATTCAGAGAAGAGCTATTAGTCCGGGAGGCGACCGTAAGATTACCTACCTCATAAGCAGAGTGGAAAATTTAGCCACCGTCTAATGGTAAATGATTTGAAGTTTTTAAAACCGGTGGTCGGACAGACTTTCCCTGGGCCTTTTGGCGACTAAATGGGACTTCCGGTTGCGTTTTTTGGTGTCAGGTTATACCATGAGGTGAGTGGAAAAAGTAAGTAGAAGTCAATAGACATTTCGTCGTAGATACCAAATCATATGGTCGGACAGAAATAACGCGGGCATTAATAAAACAGCTTTCACAGTTGACAATGGTCACTATGAATTTGTCCGAATGCCATTTGGACTTAAAAATGCTCCATGTACCTTTCAAAGAGTGATGGATAACGTTTTGAAAGACTTACAAGGAAGAATATGTCTCTTTTATATGGATGACATTATAGTGTTTTCCTCTTCACTTCAAGAGCATTTGGAAAATCTTAAAAGTTATGCACAGCACACCCTGTGTCCACTTGATCGATGACCAGTTCATACTTTGAGCAATGCACTAAAAACGAAAACCAGTATGCTTTAAGAATAATGTACAACTTAAACAAACCAATACTTGAGATCCATACTAAGTTTAATCATTGTCACTAAAATGTAAAACTAACGAGAGCAATGCACCAAAACCGATAACCAGTATTCTTTAATAATACTATACAACGTAAACAAACCAGTATTTGAGATGCATACTAAGTTTAATTAATGTCACTAAAATGTAAGACTAACGATAAACCTGTATTACAGAGTTCATAATTTAGAATTAAGGCCATGTGCGAATTGGGTTAAAAAGTGGTTAAAACTGGACGTTTGGTTAAAATTTGACACTTCGCATTGAATAAAATATGTTAAAAATTTGACTAGCTGCGGAGCAGGTTAAAATATGACAAGGGTGGTTAAAAATTCATCCATTTTTAACCACAGTTCATCCAATTCGCACACGGCCTAAGATTAAGTAAGAATGACTGATGCTAGAATTAAGTTTAGTCAGTCGTTGATTGTTGAAGCTTCTGCTTAGTAAGCAACTTAAGCTTAAATACATTTTGTTTGAAGACTCGGGCCTTTCCCTTTGTCCGACCATTTTAAAAACGCTATTTTTGGTGACATTCTACCTCATCGGCTGAGTGGGCAAATGGGGTATCAAATGAAAGCTTAGAATGTCAACATTAAGAATCTACTGGTCGGACAAACTTTGAATGGGCCAATCACGAGACCGACCGCATTTTTCAAAAAAAGTCTGTTAATTACTTTAATATTTTTTCAACTCAGCATCAACATTTTTGGTGTTATTCTATATAAAATAGGTAACTGATGAATGATATCATAGTTGGCTTATCCAAAAATATAGTTATGGGCTTAAAAAAAAAACTACTTAATCTGGTTAACATCTGTTTTTGATCATTTTTTTTCACAGAAAATAATATTTGTTCAGTTCAATGAGATGAAAACAACAAATTTACCATAGAAACGATTATTTTGATTAATTTTATTACATATTAAATAATTAATTCATTTTTTTTCGAACAAATAAGGTATAAGTAACATAAACATAGAACAAGAAAACAAGATGAGGTAGAATGTCACCAAAAATAGCTTTTTTAAAATGGTCGGACAAAGGGAAAGGCCCGCGTTATTTCTGTCCGACCATATGATTTGGTATCTACGACAAAATGTCTATTGACTTCTACTTACTTTTTCCACTCACCTCATGGTATAACCTGACACCAAAAAACGCAACCGGAAGACCCATTTAGTCGCCAAAAGGCCCGGTTTTGAAAACTTCATGTCATTTACCATTAGGCGGTGGCTAAATTTTCCACTCTGCTTATGAGGTAGGTAATTTTACGGTCGCCTCCCATACTATATGTAATGTTTGTTAAAAACATTTTAACTTTTTTTTCTGCTCTTGTGCTTGGTATGAATTAAGTTGGCATTGGAAACCGTCATACATTTCCGATAAACTGCATAGCGAGTTAAGTTCAAAACTTGAAGGAGAATTAAAAATACAAAAATAAAATTAACCGTTAATTAATTCGTTAGCAATAGCCAAAAAAAAAAAAACACTTGATGAGCAAACTTAAAAAGGTAATTGGATGATGTCGCATCGCATCCCCAATTAATAAGTTTTAATACATCATACATCATTATACCATATATATGTACCTGGCAAACACTACATATGAAACGAAAACATTTTTTGTGCAGATGTGCAGTGAGAGTATATAATTTTAATATTCTGTAGCGAAACTGTTGAAAAAAAAATTAAAATTAAAAATAAAAGTTAGGTTATCATCACAGTGGTATAGAACAGCTGTTTTGTGTAGTGTGTTCGCGAAGAAATGTCAGAAAGCAAAGCACACACTCAAGGGGTTTTTATCATTGAATAAGAAGTACAGGAAGGGGTCTTATGAGTTTCACAAACACAAACGCATTACAACAGGGCTGGTCTGCAGTTAAATAGTTAATCTCAAGGGCCCCAAGCAAAATTTGATTAAATCAAGATTTCATCGATTTTGCTTCAACTTTTTTTTTCAATCTCAATTCTTTTTTTAGGAAGCATGGTGTTTTAACACTAAAGATGCACTGCACGGTTTTTAATGTTTAATTTTTTTATTTTCCAGTACATTTTCTTGATTTTTCATCCGTAATTCATCACGTTTATTACGCCTATTGTAATACAACCAACAAATAAAAACGTTTCGAAACACGATGGAAGAACTATTCAAAACAACCGTGCACACTACGGGAACTCAACGAATTGCAGCGCCTTACCATCACGAACAGAAATAATACACCCCTGAACTCGACTGACAACACAGTCAAAGTTTGACAGCACATACCCTAAAAATTGACAGCACATACCCTAAAAATGGACATAATCAGACATTTTTGTTGCTTCACTCACGTACACTGTACATGTAGCTAACACCGCTTCCTGTACTTCTTATTCAATGGTTTTTATACACTTATTATGCCACAGACACATTGAGTGCTTTAGAAAAGAGGGTAGGAGTTGGAGAGGAGGTGCCGGTTTACATTGGTCTTAAATTCCTGAAAACTGCAATGATCGGGAAAGACAGAGTGTGGAAGAGAGTTCTACATTCGCGTAGTAAGGCTAAGGAACAATTCTCTATACTTGAGCGTACGATAGAAGTTGGGCTCGAGGGTAAACTGATGGGCATTCCTGGAAGCGCGGGTATTACGGTTGAATTGTTTAAGGGGTGGAATGCAACTGGCTATTTCACTAGAGCAATTACCGTAGAAGTAACGATAAAACTAGGAGAGACACGAAACGTAACGACGGTGTTCCAATGAAGTGAATGAGTTAGTGATGTCTCTGTCACAAATCATTCTTACTGCTCTTTTTTGTATACTATCCAAGAGGCTTAAGTATGTAGCTGGAGCACCAGCCCAAAGATGGGAATAATACTCAAGCTTTGGACGGATATAAGTCTTAGAGATAACAGCCAGATCAGACGGAGAGAAAAATTTCTTGCATCGTCTTAAGAAACCCAAACATCTTGCGGCATTTTTGGCGAAATCGCGTATGTGTTCGGTCCACAAGAGGTGACAGTGATGCGCATATCGAGAATCTCGAGATGTTTGGTCTCATTGATGCAAGTGCCACTCATGGACAGTGGCAAGGGTGGTATATCTCGCTTCGAAACATTAAACTCTACACGGTTTTTCATTGTATAATGCTGTTTAAGTTAGGGTTTAATGAGCTTATCATATTTCGCCGTTGCAGATCCACATCCGAAGAGGAGGGATGTGTGTCTGGAAAAGAATATGAGAAGCTAAGGGTACTATCGTCAACGAAACAATTTATTACATAAGAAGTAACAGACAAGAGATCATTAATGAAAATGAAAAACAGGGTCGGACACAAAACGGAACCCTGGGGGACACCAGCATTTATATTGTGAGTTTCAGACTTGAATCCGTCCAACGCAACTTGTATTGAAAGTTTCTCATCCAACGAAGAAGGGATTCATCTATTCCGAAGGCACGCATTTTCGATTAAAGAGCAAGATGCCAAACTTTATCAAATGCCTTTGAAATTTCATAGGTGTTTTTCAAATAAGCCGTTCGGAGTGGACATACAATTGTAAGTCGACCCAGCACAAAAACTTGAAAAAGCACGAACTATTTCTTTTGCAGCAGTGTTGAATAGTATAACCAATATCGTAAAAAAAAACGTTATTTAAAGCGCGATATGATATGCGTTTAAATAACGTTTCTTTTTGCCAGCAGATGGGCCTTAAGGATCTTACTAAAAGCAAAGTTCTTAAAGAACATATTTCCCTCCCTCCGTATTATTAAACAAGAAAATGCAAAAAAATGTTGTCCAATGACTGTTACAATTGCACCTTGTGACAAAAAATGAAAATTGTTACCATAGAACATTTTTATGCCTTGGTACTTTTGTAGTAGCAAACGTAAAATCCACCAAAGAGAAAATCTTGCAACAGAAAAATCATCATCACCCCTAAGTTCTGCATCTTCAGTATCTTAACTTCGTCGATTTATGAAAGGACAATGATAAAAATGATGATGCATATGAGTGTTCTTAGTTCACCCTCTTTTTGCAAATATCACCCGCCGGGCACAAGTTTCGTTCTGCCTGCAGATATGTATGCGGACCTGACTTTAATTAAGTTTATGAGCTCCTTGGGTTTCATTCGATTGGAAAAAGTACGTTGAGGAACCCTCAATTGAGTTCATCCAAATGCTCCACAGTACGCTTCTTAATAATTTAATTAAAACTATAGTGTAATTAGTCTGATTTTAAACTTTGACATCACTTTTTGACAATTTAAAAAAAGGCTAACTTTGCTGTACCCTGACCAATGTTAACATCATTTTCTCTGTTAGCCCTAATGACATTTGGAGTGGTAGACAAACTCAATTTTTTACCTGTTTTAGATTTTCCAAAGTATCGGTTTTAGGGTGCACTTACTTATTATTATTAACTAGCTGACCCTGCAGACTTCGTACTGCCTCAATCGATAATCGATAAGGATAACCCTCTACCACTCTACCCAACCCACTACCTATTGTGCTACCCAGTACGTCTACCCATATCCGCTACCCCCGTTACCAAACTACTCTGTTACGCTACCAATTATTTCTACACGCTTACCGTTACACCACCAGAAACCCACTTCTCATTACCCGCAACGCGCAACCAATTTTTTTTTTCATTTCAATTTTTCCATTTTTCCCATTTTTTTCTTTACTTTTTCTTGCTTACCAGTTCCCCATCACAAATTTTCCAGTTTCCCTTTGGAAACCAGTGAGTTTGCCGAGTTCCTTTCTAAAACCCATTTTTAAATTTTCCAGCTTTCCATTTGAAAACCTCTGCACCTAATATTACATGGAACTTTCCCTTTGAAAACCAATGAGTTTTCCGAGTTTCATTCGAAAACCCATTTAGAAATTTTCCAGTTTTCCATTCGAAATTTTCCAGTTTTCCATTCGAAATTTTCCAGTTTTCCACTTGAAAACCAATGCATCCACAATTTCATGCAATTTTCCATTTGAAAACCAATGGGTTTTCCGAGTTTTTCATCAAGAACTTTCTATTTTCCCATTCTAAAACCCATTTTGCAACAAAAAATTCCAAGCAAAAAATCAAATTATCGCCTTTTTTTTGGTTTTTCTAGTTTTCCCACTTTTCCATGAGGTTTTTCTATTTTTTTTTTTTTCACAGAAATCATCACTGAATACAACAGTATTAACCATGCAAATTTCACAAATATCTGTTGGGCCGTTTCGGAGTCTATAAAAGACATACAAACAAACACACATCCATTTTATATATATAGAAGATAGAAGATTATTGTGTTGATCATCAGGTAAAAATAAGAAAACCTAATGTTTATCACGCATTTTGTTCCTGCATAGGCATAAAAACAGCCCAACGGATATTTGTGAAATAATCATGGTTAATACTGTTGTATTCTGTGGTGTTTTCTGTTAAAAAAAAAAAAATGGAAAAACCTCATGGAAGAGTTGAAAAAGTGCATTGGTTTTCAAATGGGCAACTGGAAAATTTCAAAATGGGTTTTCGAATGGAACATAGACAAGATTTTCGACAGCGATTCAAACGTTTAAATCTTATCTGGGAAAAAATCTATCCTTTCCTCTCGAAAGAAGAGGTGAAAGGCATCGATAACTTCATTTCGATCAAAGAGAATCCCTGTTTAGTCTTTTCTAATGGATGACTGTTCCCTCAACGATTAATTTATAATATTTTGCATGCAGGAACACAGACTGCCTAACCCTGATTGAAAAAAGATAACTTTGAAAAGTAATTTCATCTTCAAAGCTACTCCGAATAGGTGGAAAGAGTTTTTGGTTTTGAGGATTTATTATTTCAACGTCATCGATACCGAACAAACAGAGCAAAAAACACCTGAGAGGGTTTGTAACTTTTCATCTACTCAATTATGAGTTTCTAAGCCTCCGAAAGTCCGAACTCCTACATGAAAGGACTATAAGCCCAAGTAAGGCTGGGAAAAACATACCTACGACTTTTTGCATAATGGCAGTTGCAGAAGCCAAAGTTTTATGCCGTAAGATGATGCTTTGGAGGTATTAATTACAAAGAAATTATCTTGACATTGTGCTTAAACAACTCGAAAGAAGACCTTTTTCTCGAAGCGAATAAGACACCATGTGCCCTAGCAAGGAGAAGTTTTATCTAATATATAAAATTCTTATGTCACAGTTTTAGTGTTCATACTAAATTAAAATACATTTACTCCTAAATTTGTATCTTCCTACCACAGGCCCCTATGTACCTAGTTTTGAGGAAATGTTGGTAGTGCTGTAGATGGGTTTAAAGTATTTTTTTTACAAAATTGACAAAGCTGTTCATGAGATATGGCCAGGGTAGCGGGTAGTGGCTTAGGGGGTAGGGCGGATACAGGATAGCGGGGAACAGTGCAGTGTAGCATGTAGCGAGTAGCAGATAGCGGGTAGTGGGTAGCGGGCGAAGGGTACCGGATAGAGTTGTAAGGTTTTAGCTGGTAACAGGATAGCGGGTAACAGGGTAGCGGGTAGCGGGAAGAAATTGCGGACAGCTGGGTAGCGGGGAAAGACTAACGGGGTCGGGGGTATTGGGTTAATGCGGTAGCGGGTAGTGGTTGTTTAGCGGGGTACAAAAGTATAGGTCTTATGTTTGAGGCAGTACGAAGTTTGGCGGGTCAGCTAGTCTATTATAAAATACTCAAATAAATTATTTTTCAGAAAAAAAAATTAATTCTTTTTTTCTCGAGAGCTGATTGATTCATGTCAAAAAATGAAACAAATCGTCCTAATGTTTGGTGTTTCTCTTTCATATCATTCCATTGACAGATTTTTAAAAAAATACCGGCTGAATATCGATCAGATATCTCCTTCACGGGCAGACATTTTCGATAATTGCTATAGACGCTAATCAGGAAAAAAATTTCCGATTCCTCATGTATCACCATTTCCTGATGGAGTTCAATGATCGCTAAAACTGACCCGTAAAAATGTATTTCACATTTCTTCATTGAATTATTCGTTCCATTAAGAACACAACTTTTAGGGCCAGTTATAGCGATCATTGAATTCCATCAGGAAAAATTTTTGAATGGATATTTAACTAAGTTTTCTTTTGATTACTAATGCAATTTATATACCAATCGACCGGAAAATACTTTAAAAATTTTTTTTTTGAGAAAAAAATATAAGTTCGCAAGCTTATTTTTCGTTAAAAATGTATTTTTCTATTTCCCGTACGGAAATTCGTTTTCCTGAACAGCTGATGGTTTTTTGTCAAAAAATGAAACGAATAGTTCCAACGTTTTGGACGTTTTTTTTATTTATTTACAGATTTCTGTCAGGAAAAATTTTCCTTCTGCATTTCAATCAGGAAATATTTTGGCGGTGGACAAGTGGCATTTTTTCAATGACGTACATTTCCTAATTGCTATAAACGCTCATCAGGAAAAAATTTCAGATTCCTCGTGTTCCAATTTTTCCTGATGAAAACCAATGATCGCTATAACTGGCCCCTTAGATAGGAATCAAGAAAACATTTGGAAATAGAACACTACCAATGAGAACGTATTGACTATTGAGAATTTCAACCAATTTCATCATGGCTCTACTTGTTATGAACAAAACACTTACCCTTGAAATTGAAATGAGACAGTAGCTGTTCCACTGTTCTACCTCGTTAGACGCTTTTTTTATTCTCTCCTTTGCATTCTCACTGGCCCTGTTCAATTTTAGTTTGTAGTGCGTAAACATGTTGGATAGGTAAGCCAAGTTCTTATGATTAATTGTCTTTAAAACAGAAAATAACCTCAACAATAAAATTTGCAATTATCTTTCCTATTGCTTTACCAGAAGTGAATGTCGTAAATTGTTGCCTCAGACATTCTATATAAATGTTATTTTCAATAAATATTTGAAAACTCCCAAAATATATGGAAAGAATTTGTTATCATTTATCTGTCGAGAAGAGACATAAACTGTTAATTTCAGCTAAACCGGACTAATAAAGTAGCCTTTTCGCCCATTTTCTGACCCTTTAACTATCACAAAATCATGTCAATACTCAGTTCTATGCAAATATCGCATGAGAACCATTCATTTTACCGGGATGAAGAGTAGCTTGCTTTCCAGCAGGAACCATACACTTAACCAATATAAGATGGGAAGTAACCTATGTCATTTTCAAATCCCTCAACTACTACTACCTATGCAAAAAATCAAAATTAAGACAATACACTCCCAAGGGAGCCAGGGATAGAAAGTAAACCGTTACTTCTTACCTCCAAGAATATGATGTACAAAGTTTCATGATAACCGGCTTAGTAGTTTTGGCGTGAAATCAAATAAAAGGGATAAGTAGAGATTACAATACAATAAAAAAAGAAACAATTTGAATTTGAGCGAAAATAAAATGACAATGGACTAAAAAGGAAAGAAACGAAATAGAAAAGAAACATTGGCGAAAATTTGGAAATTTAAGCAAAATCAATAATTTTTAAATGTTTAAAAATTAACGGTTGACACATCTCTAGCCGGCATAAAGTTGAAAGTTGTTGTTGTTATAAAAACATAAATACCAGAGTAGTCTCAAGATGGAAAACGATACAAATTGCATCAGCTGCGTTTTGAAATTTAACATTTCGTTTCATTTTCATTTTGTTTCATTAACAGAAAATGATTGCAGATTTTGTTCTCTTATCACTTATCAGAATTGTTTGTCATCTTTTTAGTCTCTTTTTGTTATTTCAATGTTGGGAACACTGCGCATTGGAACAAAAATATTTGTTTTGGGTATGCAATGATTTTTTTTTTCGCTAATTAATAAGGTTACTCTGGCAACTTGAATCTAAATTAAATCGTAAATCTAGGGGTGAGAAATTTAAAACATAAATATCATGTCTTTTCTAGTTGTGGAAATACCTATTCATTTCCTTTTACCGAAAATAATTGACATCGCAAGTAACACAATAACAATTTTTGGCAGTATAGCACCATCCATCTACATCTGCCTACTTGCAATGCCTGATACACATGGCTGGCATTATGCCATATTAGAACAAGACATACCTAAACTAAACATACAGGTATGATTTGACTATACAATGTTTAAAATATTACGAATATAATCTAACCTTAACAAGAACTTTGTAAAACTCCTATAGCAGACTTTTAACCTATAAACAACAAAAGCAATTTCCATAACAGCAAAAGCAAATGCACTCGAGAAAGGGACAGACACAATGTCACTAATCACTTACATTGTTATTGTAATAATTGTTCTGTGAAACACGTTTTATTCAAATTATTTATTTAACAAATTCAATCCGAATTACTCACTTTCATCGCTCGATTGGAGTCTATGGTAATTTTCCCAGGACAGACTGTAGCACGTTGAGTGCTCACGTTAATCATCTAAATAAAAATTTGCACTCTATTTCAAATGTCACTCTCCAAACACAACTTGAGTTAATTAGTCCGATACTTGTACCATGCAAAAATATTTACTTAAATGCACTTTTGTAAACAACAAAGCGGCAAAATTTATTTTGAAAATAATTTCGCAATTACATAAAGACAACATAATTTGTTTCCATTTGCGAATCATAAAATCACCACGAAAATAATTATCGTCAAATTGAATAAAATATAAATAAATAATTTGGTATCTGAATTTTTGCTCTTGTGCGGTTCAGTAGTTCACAGCAAAAGCAAATGTCTATTTTCTTCCTTCACAACAACAATCTTCCTTCGAACAAAGTTGAACCTAAACTCGAATACAGCTCCGGTTTGCAGATGAATACAACCGATAGGAACGTCTATCGTCTCTACTGTTCTCTGCTGTCGCTGTTGTTGTTGATTTCAGTTCGATGTGCGAGTTTGTATAAAACGAAAAACCAGAAAACCACTTTGCCTTGCTACTCGGCGCAATATAACCTCGGCCGAGTGGAGTGTAGACTAGATAAAAATGTATATACACAGATTTTGTGGAGACTCGCTGCTACAGCAACAGTACAAGGGAACAAGCAACAGAAACCCGCATTTTTTTATTGTTATTGTTGGTCTTATGAAAGCGAACAAAGCGAAAGCGAAAGAAATGTTTGCAAAATCTACACAAGGCGAAAAGTCTACACGAGCAAGTGTAGGCGATAAAACAAACAATGTACGAAAATAGCAGCAGTGGAAAATTTTATTTTAGGGCGAAATTTATATACAAGCTGCTAAGTGCTTAACACTCCATATAGAAATTATGTGTAGAAAAATATACATAACCACATATGGCTTGGTATATAATTTTACCAAGTTTAAGGCATGTTAGTTAAAGTGTTTCGATAGGTTGGCATTTAACATGCCAGGTTTCGAAAATGGTGGAACTGTTAATTCACTACACAGACCTTTACATTTTGTCAAAGCTTTAATTAAACCTGTTTTTAAAAAAACAAGTTTGACGCTCATACCCAAACGAAATGTCACACCATAAGAAACCAAGCGGAAATTACCTTTATATTGCGTATAACATTTTGTAGAACCAGTTTTCTGTATTTGGTCGTTGAGTAGAGATTACAGATACCTACAATATGGCTTAATGTTTGTGAAACTACAAAGAAAAAAAATATCTCTACAAAAATGTGGAAAGTAATCCCAGAGAAGGTCGACAAATCAAGATAACGACAAGTATAATACGATTACCTACCGAAACGACTTTCAGCACAGAGTTTTCGATTTCGGTTCCGTACGGCGAGCAACAGTGATAGAGAGATTTTATGCAGGCGCAGGGTTTTACGTTTCAGTTTGGTTTGGCTGGATTGTATGTATTTGTAGAAATATATTTACTTATAGGTACATAAATGCGGGTTGGGAAATTAATGCTATATACAGGAAAAGCAATCTGTGAAGTGAACGAACGTTGAAACTAGAAAGGATCTTTTAGATGATAAAGAATTTATGGGGGAAATAAAAAGATAAAAGGGTATTATCTGCAGGGAAAACGTGAAATAGGTATCCATAAGAAACATCATGTATACTATAAATTGGAGATCGAAGAAAAAAGTTTGTTTGATTACGACTCGTTTATTAAACAAGTTTAATAGCAACGTTGACTTTGAGTTGGGCAAGTTAGGTACATTAAAGCTTAAGTTAAGTTTATGGCATTTCTTAAAAGGATTCAAAATTAACATTCACTAAAACTTCATTAACAAAGTGTGCTATGTTTCGTAGCAAGAAGTTCTTATAATATATGGGACCATATTTTACAACATTTGACAGTAGCTTGACGTTGGTACCTATTGAAGAATCCATTACGTTGCTGTCACTCAAATTGACTGACGTAAGCACTGAGTTTATCGTAACGAAAATTCTCTATGTCGAAAATTTTGGATTTCGTTCGTGATTGACATTTCAAAGGAATTCATTTCATGGGGATTGCGTACATATATTAATCCGCTGGGTATTGTCGAATGGTTTGATCGACACTTCAAATATGAATAATGTTGTGGTGAACAAATGAACCGCAAAAATGATTATTTCATGAAATATTTAGCCCGTGTGCGAATTGTATGAATTGTGGTTAAAAATGGATGCATTTTTAACCACTACTGTCATATTTTAACTTGCTCCGCAGCTAGTCTAATTTTTAACACATTTTATTCAATGCGAAGTGTCAAAATTTAACCAAACGTCAAGTTTTAACCACTTTTTCACCAAATTCGCATACGGTGCATAGTTTGCGTAATGCGTGATTGATTTTAATAACAGTCATACAAAAAATTACACCATAAACGTAATTAGTCAATACAGGCCTTAAGGGTGCGATTTCATTATAACAAGATTAAGGCAGCTTTAATAAGCAATTAACAAGTAGGGAGCTGATTTTTGTTTAAAAATTCGAATAAGGTCCACAAAAGATTTAAAAAAGGAATGTGACTCCAAACGGAAACGAAACGGAACATTTGCTTTGTCTGACAGCTAAACAGCTGTAAAAGAAGTCAACAAACAAAATCCATTTCCTTTTGAAGGATGATAATGATGGAGGGAGAGATGTCATTCACGGCTAACTCGAAGCGGGTGCATTGTAACGCAGACGAAGACTAAGCTAAAGCGTGTTTGTTTTTCAGCCATAAAAGACCCTTATTCCGTGGACTAAGTGGAAAATACTTTTCATAAAATAAAACTTCTCTTAACTGACGTTTCCTAACTTATTCCACCGTAGAGGGTGGTTTAGCGGAGGAATACAAAAATGTAAAAGGAACTACTTCTCTGTCAGTTCATTAAATGGCGCCACAATCGACTGCCATATATGTAAATAGCAAAGACAACAACAAATCAGTTGTCAAGTACCAATAACAACGTCAAACATCACTTTACTATAAGATATTTTAATCTATAGATTAACTCTTATTCTTTGGGTTAGTTAACCTGTGAAATAGGCGTTTTTTCATAGATAACGCTATAAGTATTTATCGGAAGCAGACAAAATTGGTAATTGTTACAGAAACAACACTCATCTTCGGATAAAATTTCCAGTAAAATGTATTGCTCATTGAATATTTGAGATTAATCATCTACCGAATATTGAGAAGCGATATCTAGAATTTAAAAGCTTCTCGAAATATCAACTGCGGAAGTGCGGAAACGCAATGGTGTGTTTTTTTCCAGCTTATAGATAAATGAATATGAAAAAAGGGAGCTGAGTATAAGGGTCTCTTTGGGAAATTCTTCTGCTGATAAGGATTAAATCCCCCCAAAACATATAGTATCTAGAACCACCCATGGTTTAATGGCTTTGTGCGTTGGCGAGTAACATAGAAGGTGTGAGTTCGAATCCGACCCATACCTAATATTAGTTTCTGCCTCTTGCGCAAAACTGATATAACTTATTCCAATAGCATAAATCAGCCGTTGGGAATAGGTAAAATTGTAATCTTTTAATTCTTTCAACAAGAATTGTTGAAGAGTGTAAATCAATGAGACATTGGGATTTTGGATCTGTCGTCCTTTGATATAACGACAAAAATAGAGCTTGGAGAGAGTGAAAAAGAATAGGACCGAAAAGCAAATTACAACCCAAGAACCAAGGGTTGGAAGGATTGGAAGGACTTGTTGCAAGAGGCCCAAATCGGATCCTTATTGTGGCATAGACAATGACATATTACTGAACATTAATGTTTAAGATATAGACAAGGAGCTATCTTTCTTTTATCTCATATCTCACATATTTTATATCTTTCAAGATTAATTTTTATTTTTCGTTCCTTAATCCCTCATTTTCACTCACACAATGTGTTCAATTTCAAAAAATCGTTCTCAAAAATGCATTTTTATCTACAAAACGCCCATCACTGCAACAAATCATCCCCCAAGATAAATATACCATTAAAAACCATGGCACATTCAATACATAACATTTCCCCGGCACATTTTAACTATAAAAACAAAATTTTAACACTGAAACGTGCGTTTGGTCGTCGAATTGAAACCCAAACAACCTCGAAATGTATTTTCATGCTTATTATTTCTTCGAAAACTGGAACCAAAGATGCATTTTAAGTGAAAAGGGCATTGTCATTATCATTCGAAAATGCTAAGACTAGGGAGAATACGGAGAATACAGTCAATGTCCCTTTGGTAGTTTAGATAACCCGTTTTAAGGACCCATTAAATTTAATTTCTATGCAGCGAAAAGAGTGCACCAAGCTCCGACATTTTAACAGAAAAAAGTTAATGTTAAAAATGGTTATAAAATGGCGAACGAATAAATTGCTCATGTCGAAAATTCAAACTCTTTCAGAGCAACTTGTCCCTTTTCGCTATTAGATACTATGTGAGTGAACAATTTTTGTTTGAACAGAGTTACTTGAATTAAATACACAACCACCACAACAGAAAAAGCACGCACATAGTTTCGAACGTTTTAGTGACATGAAATGTCTTCCTTTATTTTAAGAATTTATAATTCAGCTCTTTTAAATCAGATCTTGGAAAAACTCCAGAAACTTCAACTTAACCCACCACTGCTTTTAGAGCCAACGAACAATGCATATACAGCCATTTGCCTAGTTTTGGCATCCCAGCGTAATTCTTTCGTCTGTGAAAGATAATGACGGAGAATCAATGCAGAATCATTTTTGGTATGCCTTCTGCATGGTGACTTCTGGAATATCAATCCGAAAACAAAGTTTACAAGTCTTTGAAAATTACCGTCTACCCTACCCACTCGCAATTTCAATATTTATACTTGGAAAAACACAGTTTGATGATAATTTAAAGTTTTGAAATATCATGTCCTCAATTAAGAAGATAAGAAATCAAACCACTAACAGAATAGCGAAGGATTAATTCTTATTCTGCGGACTAAGTAGAAAGTGCTATTAATAAAATAAAATTTATCTTAACCGACACTGACATTTACTCATTTATTTCACCATGGGGGGTGGTTTAGCGAAGGAATAAATAAAAAAATAAAAACTGCTTCTTAGTTAGTTCATTAGATGGCGCCACAATAGCTTGCCATATATATAGCAAAGGCAACAACAAATCTGTAATCAAGTATCAACAACAAAAATGCCCAAAGGAAATTTTGAGAAAATGTCACTTTGCTATTACTTTTAATCTACGAATTAACCCTTATATGCTGATTCCACTGACGCTAATCACTAGATTTAGCGAAGTAGATTAGGAACATATCTCGACTTTTATGGGATTTAGGGTAGTTAAAACGGTAGAAAAAAGTCGGATTGAAGTGAAATAAAAAGTTTTTCAAAGGTTACAATATTTTCTTTCCGAATTATTTTGAGTTAAGTCTTTTCCGCTTGAGCGTAAAAAAATTAAAAAAAAAGTTTGATTTGTCATAAAGTGAACGAAGCAAAGAAAAATGGCCGGGAACGGAGATAGCGGGGATTAGTGTTAAGGTTGACTTCGCGTAGAAGGGGAGTAGAATCGATATTACCAAGGATCAACTGTTGAGCAAAAGTAATGTCGGCTATTTGACGCCGTTGCCTTAGTGAAATTCGTCTTCGTCTGTTACAATGGAAAATTTTCCCACACTTCAGACGTGTGTGTGTGGGTCTGCCTTGGTGTTTAAAATCTTGTGTTGCCACCTTGATTTTCAATAGTGGCTCTTAGCTTTATAAAAATACACTTAATTCTTGAGTTTTTTCATGTGTTCCTTTAATTGTTTTGACTAGTGTATTTCACAAAAATCATAATAACGATTGACCGCTTTATTTGCTTTCCCGTAAGATTGTCCAAAAAATTTGTTTTTACTTAGGCTATATCTGAAGTGAAAATTTTATAAAAATGCATTGCGGATTGAGCGGATTAAGAGTCCAACCCGGACATACAAACAAACCAGGCACCATGAATGTCAGTGCACCTACAATTTCATGCAATTTTCCCTTTGAAAACCAATGAGTTTTCCGAGTTTTTCATCAAGAACTTTTTATATTTCCATTCGAAAACCTATTTTGAAACAAAAATTTTAAAAAATCAAATTTCCGACCTTTGTTTTTCCAGTTTTCCACTCTTCCATGAGGTTTTTCCAACTCTTTTTTTCACAGAAACCATCACTGAATACAACAGTATTAACCATAAAAATTCTGTTGGTCCATTTCGTAGACATCCATTTTTATATATACAGACAAGAGAAGAGATAACATAACAGTAAAAACCAATATTTCGGATGACAGAAAAAAGTGTATTCGGAACCAAAAAAATAATGTTTTCCGCTTTTCCAGAATTTTCGAGTTCTCTACAAACATTTTTCTACTCTCCCATTCAAAAAGCCATTGAATCTAGAATTTTCGATGTATACATTCGATTTTTTTCAATTTCCTGATTACCGTAGGATTTTTAATTTTTTTTTTTCACGGGAACTATATTTACCCTGAAAATTTATAAATATCGGTTGTGCTGTTAAGGAGTCTATATTTAAAAAGCAATAAAGATCAAAAATTCTTTCTACAAAAATAAAAGCTTATTTAAAATGCTGACGTTGTTTGTATAAAAGAAATACAACCTTTTTAATTCTTAATTTTACTCGTCAACCTTGTTCTCAAAATTGGACACACCCAAATTTAAAATACATGAACATGAACGAAAGTCGAAAACAAGTTTTCGTGAGAAAAAGCAAATTATAAGAAGAAAAAAACCATCTACACGAGAACCCAAAGTTTTGGTTCGAAAGAAAACCAGTCCGCCCAGACATATTGTTTTTTTCCTGTTTTCAAGTTTTTTAGGTCGTTTATTCTCGAATGATAAATAGAGTAGATGTTTACAGCTGTGCAACAATAAATTTTAATTTACTTTCCAAAAATTACACCTAATATATAAGACATATAAGGTGGAGGCATTCAATATAAAAAAAATATATGACTTTCGAATGGAAGGAAATAATGTTATTTCATCGTAGATACACATTCGGTATATTTCGAAACATATTATTTTCATTAATATTATGTCAGTCAATCATACTGACATTATGCTGTCAGGTTCTGTAGATAGCAAGAGGGAACTTCGAGCTTTGTGGATCATCAATCAAAATACACACACATTTATGTATCTTTCTGAACAGTAATATAACAGCCCAAATATGATATAATTCCAGTTATCCGAAATTCAGTGGTTGTGGGAGTAATGTCTGAAATAAGGGAAATTTTACGTCAGAGTTAGCAAGTATTGCTCGGTTTGGAATAAGGAATGTTTTATTCATGAATTATGAATAGTTAATTGTAGTTGGTAATAAAGAATAATTAATAAATTATGAAAAACTATGTAAGTTAAAAGTACAAAAACTCATTTCCAAAAACTTCAATGATCTCGTCATCGAATATGATGTTTTAAGAGTGTTCCGGACTGAAACTGAAAATTCGAATTTCTTGAAGCGCCACACTTGATAAGAGAGAGAGAGAGAATCACCTACCTATGAGAAACGTGACTTCCACCAAACTAATAAAGCCGTTACTGTTTTGAATATACATATTAATGTATTTGATCAAAGTTTTTTCAAAATATGTTGATTGCTATCTGTATGCAGAATGTTGTGGGTTCGAATCCTATTCGTGCCCATAAGTTTTTATTTCATGTATCACGGGCACTGCCTCTTGCGAAGAACTGACAAAACTTCCAAGGGTATCAATCTGTCATGAAAAAGTGCTTCTCAACTCAGCCGTTTGGAATCGGCGTTAAATTGTAGGTCTCCTCAATTCTTCACACACACTGAGAGAATTATTGATGAGCGTTAAGGCTGAACTACATCGAAACACAAAGTGTAAAAAGTACAAAAAAGTACAAAAGTTTGAGTGTATTCGTTTTGAGAACACTGTTCACAGTGAAAGCTCGGTAATGATCAAGCTTTTGTTCACGCTCCCTTTAAACAAAAAATGAGAGGGAGATATTCAGATATGCATTTGTAGAAGCAGTACAGCACATAATTTCCACTGTTTTGTTCTTTTTGGCACTTTGTTTTCCGATGTAATTCAGCCTTAAGCTACTTAGGCCTTGGCTCTTCAAGAGCTGTCGCTCCACTCTTTTTATTTATTTTATGCATTGAGACCAAGTACGTGCTAGATTAATGAAGAAATTAAAAACAAAAACTGAATATCGCTTCATAAGAAAAATTGCTTATCAATAATAAGTATTTAAATCATTGTTTTTTAATTCTTTGTTGTTGAAAAAATTATTTTTTTTTTTTCTCCAATAGTGTGACAGTTTAAATGTCGAATTTTATCCTCATTAAGAAATGTCAGCGAAAAATCTTTTTATTTTCATGGAATTCACTTTGAAAAAGTGCGATTTTGACGTTTTTGAGCCTTCACTGTTAAGTAAAATTTTGCTATAATAGTGCCCTAGAACTATATTACCATACGACATCCAATCGGTTTACAATACTATTTGAAAAAAACGCAGTTTTGTCCCAGAACACCCTTAAGTTGTTAGTTTTATTTTATACGTCAATTTGAGATTGGCATTATTTTTAAATTGTGCAAGCAACGGTTGCCTATGAAGCCAAATTCATCCCGCTTAACCCGCATAGATGCGAAAATAAGTAAGCACCGCTTTCATTGAACAATTATCCCAGTCAGTTTAAACGTAAACAAGTATAATGTAAGAATTCTTTTTTGAACAAAATGGCAGTCATTTTCATTATCAGTGCATAATACATATGGGGTAACCTGCATCATTAGTGTAACCATTAATGGTTTGTTGTGAAATACAGTTACTACGCTTAGTAACAATAAAGCCAATTGGAATTTTAAGTGCATAATACGGTTGGAATTCGCGTTATTTTTAACAGACTTTTTTGTTGAGTCACGAGTATAATAAGTCAGTGGTGACTACAATTGAGGAGTTAAATTAAATAGCAAGTCAGGGTTTTCTGAACAGCCAGAAAGTAGCGTCTGATTCTTAAGGCTCCAATGATTCACTGGCATCTGTTATCTCAACCTGTAATTATACAGCCATGCCTGCTTCCTAGCCCTGTGAAGTTAGCAAAATGATTGTTGAAAATTTAATAAAAATGAGAGTTGCAGGGAGCAAACCAAGAGTTCTAGAATTCCTCATACCTTTTTTTCAATAGTTCTGGCGAATTAAAGCTAAAATACGAAAAAAAAAGTTTTTTATAATAACTTCACGCAGCAAGGACTTTTTTCAGAAAATGAGTTCGCCTTTTTAACGATTTTAAGGCCGTCTATGACAGCATTTACAGGGACCAACTGTGTGGCACATCATGAAAAGCTAAGCTCCTCGGAGATTACTTTTTTCGTGGACAGCCAGGCTGCTATCAAAGTCTTAGCCAGTGAGACCATAAGATCAAAGGCAGTCTCTGCCGCACTAACCAGGTTAAGCTCTGCTGGGTTCCTGGACACAGCAATATAGAAGGGAACGAAATAGTAGATGAACTAGTCAGGAAAGGGTCAGAAGCAGATACAAGTAGTAGCGACCACTCAGATGGGGGACCTCTCGTCCCGATTGGGGTACTCAAGAGGAAGATAGACCTTAAATTAAAGGAGATGTTCAATAACTCCTGGAAATCCAGGGAAGATTGCGTAATCTCTAGAAGTTTATGGCCTAACATTAATGAAAAGGAAACTCGGTATATTTTATCGCTGAGTAAAAGGAACATTAAAATCCTGTTAGGTGTACTAACGGGTCATTGCGCCATTGGCATAATGGCCAACAAGATTGGGGCTTTTGCACCCGATTTCTGTAGGAGCTGTCAGGATGAGGAGGAAATAGAAACCATTAAACACTTGCTCTGTGACTGTCCGAACCTCCAAACTAACCGACTCCGTCATTTTGGGAACAGGTTTATTGGGGAACTTTATGATCTAGCACAGGTCTCAATGGCAAACATGAAGAAATTTATAGATAGCACAGGCTGGCTCGTTAACGAGTCGGTCTACGTCAATCGACAACCTTGAATAGCATCGATGCTAACTTTTTATTTTTATAGGGGATCACAATGGACCAGTAGGCCCCCGTGTATGCAACAGTTCACGCTGTGCACACCCCTCATAACCTAACCTAACATAACTGTGTAAAGCTATGTCTAGTTATGGCATCCCAGCCAAGCTCGTTAGCTTGTGCAAAATGACGATGGAAAACTCACGATGCGACGTCAAAAAAGGATTCAGACAAGGCGATGCACTGTCATGCGATTTCTTTAACATCGTTCTGGAGAAGATAGTGCAAAACTCCACCGTCAAAACCAGAGGCACTATCTTCCAAAAATCTGTTCAACTTCTAGCTTACGCTGATGATATTGATATAATGGGAAGAACACAGCGTGATGTCAATGGCGCCTGGTAGTAGAGGAGTTTGTCTTCCTAGGCTCCGCTATTAACACGGGCAATAACACCAGCGCCGAGATCAGAAGAAAAATTACTCTTGCTAATCGCTGTTTCTTTCGGCTGTGAAAGCAATGGAGTGGTAGATAACACCTTTATCATCCCAGTCCTGCTTTATGCTGCAGAACATGGACTTTGACAAAATCGGATGAGTGTGCCTTGGGCTGTTTCGAGGGGAAATTTTTTCAGGCCATCTTTGACCCCATGTGCTTTGATGGGAAATGAAGATGAAGATACAACAGCGAACCTTACGAGCTATACAACAACATGGACTAAGCCAGAAGAGTCAAGGTGCAGAGACTCAGATGGCTCGGTCATTTAGAGCGGATGGACACTAATTCTCCAGCCCGGAAACGCTTCGACTTTATTCCCGAAGTAGGTAGAAGGAGAGTAAGACCGCGACTCAGGTGGCGCACACAAGTGGAAGAGGACCTCAAACAACTTAGAGTGCAAACCTGGGGCTGCATACTCAAGGAAACCAAGTTCATGGGCTTCGTTTGTAAAAACCATTGGCAGAAGAAACGCAACTACGTAAAGGAGCAGGAGTAAGAATTACTGCGATCCTTCAATTACCTTGGGCTCGTAGTGGCTCCCATAACGATATGACGAAGAAGAAATACGCAGGCGATTGATTCTGAAACTTTAATGTCTCTGATCTCTTAGCCACACTAGAGATAAGTCCTATGCAGACTGGTTTACCCCTGTGAGGAAGAAAGATTCTGAAGATGGTATAATCATAATTCATAGCCATGAGCTAAATGGCTGGACACCTATCTGTAATGAGCGAAGAGGAACAGACTCGCAAAGTCCTTAACCGAAGCAAAGATTTCAAACGATCAGGAAAAAAAACATTTGTTTGGCAAATCTGATACAGATAGTAAGAAATTGCTTTTTTATCACAACGATATAAGAGAATTATCTAAGGTTGTGGTCGAAAACCGTGAGAGATCTAGGTTGATTATCATATCAGTAAATACAAATTTTTTATAATTGGATCAGTAAGTTTATGCAGTGTCACAAAAATCAAGATAGAACGGAATTAATTATCATAGAATATAAGAACAACAATTATTGTGATATATTTAATCACAGTGTGGTGTGGCAGTTTCTGTGAATTTCACTATGTATTGTATATGTATTTTTAAACTCTCCGTAGCCGTCAGATTCAACAAATTTGTTACGTTAAACCGAAAATCTACTATGAAGTGTATCTTCAATCATCTTTCTAAACCCCATAGATGCGCAAACCATAAAAAGTGAAGGTTAAACCATCAATCACGAAAGGAAAACAGAGTTTATTTTTGTTTCCAAAGATTGTCATCAATCATAGAAGTCGTTACTAAGCGTTTCGCATGGATCCAATTTTCATAAAGAGAGAATTGATATCATTAATATCGTTCATATAAAAAATGTGATTATTTTTATCGATTTCTAAGAGTGCAGTGAAGGGAAAAATAAAACACTCAGTGTGGGCGTTTGGTGTTGAAATTTGTAGGGTAAAGAGTTGTTGAAACTCTGCTATGTGCTGCTACATGCTGCAGATGAATTTTAGTGTTGGCACAGTTTTTGTTTTACTACAACGTGCACAATGTTGACATGGCAGATCATGTCTCATTTAAAAACCAAAATAACATAGAAACGTAACAAGTGGTGCGTTTTGTTAATAAAAATTCTTGACTAGCGTTGGTTTGTCAAAAAAATCATTGAAGTGTCATCGTTGGAATTCATTGGATATAGTTGCAATCATTTCAAAACTTGTTTTGGCGTTAATCTGTCAAACAAGAAAAAAACATCTTGCTTTTGAGGTTAAATTTTTACTTTATTTTGTTTCTTCTAGAGAAACAATTTTTGTTACTCTACAATTACTTGAAAAATTCAAGATTGAACTATATTGAGTAAAGGCTGAACTATATAATACAATTTTGGTCACGCTTAAGTGAGCCACCGAATACATACGAACCCTTCGAGCAAACCATAATGTGCTTAAGCGACACGTTCGTTAAATTCTCGTTCAACTTTTACTAGTGCGGTTTCATTCGCTCTGTGAATTCGACAATTTGAAGAAGAGAAGGGCAAGTCAACTTTTCGTCCGGTTTTTAGACATTAGCTTAGGTTCACTTAAGCAACTGTAGTTTTTATGAGCAATTGAAATAAGTTGTTGCCACGAAAACTTTTAAAATGTAAGCAAACTGATCACTTTGGCAGGTAAATACTTTCAAATTACCTCCAAGAGATTTGTTGAGAATAGCTACGAAACGTAACTATTTGACACATTAAAAATGCGTTTTACGAATCATAAAGGACCGATATAATTCGTCAATCCGTCAGCGTCAACGTGTACGTTGCATTCAACGTGTTTGCCGGATGGAACCGTCCAATAGAATACGTTGTTAATTTTGGCAGCTTCATTTGCTTGATATCAAAATTTTGATCATGCATTGCTTTTTCTTGTTGCAGCGGAAACTTATTATATTGACTGCTTGTCAAACTCAATTGTCAATGGTTCTATGGACCATAGTTAACTAACTATAGCCATCACATACGTCACTCCATAAGATTAGGTATTGAGCAGTCAGTTGAAAACGTCAACTTTTATTGGTCGCCGCCGCCGCCACCGTAACTATTTGTGTTTGAGAACGACAAATAGTTGAAGATAGTTAGCTATAGTTGAATATTGTTATTAACAGAACGCACTTAAGTGCTTCATCACGATCATACACTCTGAATGTGTAGCGCTTAACCCTTATTCTAGTTTTCTAACAAAACAAATTAATAAAGAACAAAAATAGGTCATGGGCCATAAGGCATTTTTTAAAATAAAACATGAATTACTTAGAGCGCTTGGTTGGGGCCAGTAAGTTAAAACATTAAACCCTTAAGCACTATTCATATGAGCACGAACAACGACCAACGAATGAACGAAAATTCGTCGATTTTGACATTTCTTTCACATGAGAGTATTTAATTCGTCGCGAATGAACAACCCATTGGGCGCGTTCACTTTGACTTGGATAGGCTATCCGGATAGCTTTTTGTTTTTGTTTTCCATGTAAACAAAAATAGCAGAGATTCAAACCAAACAAAACCAAAGCTATCCAACAATTTCTGGTATAGGTGGCTATCTGACAGAAAAGCCATTGAAATTCTGTAACAGCTGATTTTTGTATACGTGTTTTCACACCTATCTAAATTAAGCTATCGAACTCGTTCATGAAAAACCAGTTGGATAGGGTATCTAAGATAGGCTATCCAAAACCAAACTGAACGCGCCCATTGTATTTCTATTTAGCTAGTACCCGCGACCTGGCAATCGATTGTGGTGCCATCTTGAGACCTGGCACAGTGCTGTTTTTTTTACATAAGTTTGGTATAGGGATCTTTTTTTGCGTTTGATGTAGCACAAAAAAACGAAAACACCATTACTGATAATGCTAGCTGATTCCATATACAATGGAACAACCAAAACACAAGTCAAGAATGATTTTTGAGGTTATACGCGCGCGAACATTTTGTTCGTTGGGAGTGTGGATTGTATGTGGAGCGCGAATGGGACTTGATAGATCGCATCGAACAGATCTGAATTCGCGACGAATATTTTATTTTGCTAAATATCAGCAAGATTTGAGGTCGGTAAAGTAATTTAAACCACATTTCTTCATTTATTCGTCGGTCGTTCTCATGTGAACAGTCCTTTAAAAGTGCATAAAAACCGTTTAAAAAAAGTGCATGCATTTATATTTTGGTATACAAGATGGCGCAAAACTATCAACCAAAGAGGTTTTAAGTTTTGCAAATGGCATCGTACGTCAGCTAAAATAGAGATTTATGAACTAGACAAAGGACGAAATTAAAACAGACCAGCAATGAAGTGCATACATCATATAACTAATATAACCACCTAGTCGCGTTGGTGCTTAAAAATAAGGAATATCCGATAAAATTCCGGACAATAATTGAAAGGCTCTGCACGCCATCAAAAGTTCGTTAAAACCATCAGCAACAAAGTGCGTTAAAACTGCCGTCAGCAATTATCTAGATAAAGATAGAATTGTTAAGGTGCCTAAAAAGATTTCTTTTACTAGATATACTTCTGCTTCTGCTGTTTGGTAAAAAGTTATACAAATATAAAATTGAAATACGCCATCTTTTATGAGTATATTACAATTTTTCTGAATTCGAACATCTGCCCTTTAATATAATAATACAATCCACATCAGCGTCTCTGTTTGCTTTCGCTTTAGTGGTTGGGGAAATGTTCATCACACTTCAGTAAACAGAAATAGTATATAAGGATTAATATAAGTATATGCAGCTGAAATAGCAGACATTTTCCCAAGCCAAAAAAAAACTTGTAATATTGATTCGGAAAGCCAGACGTTCTATTGTTGAATCTTTTTGTTGCGATACTTTCAAAACTAAACAGGCTTTCGGGCATACACAATGACAGTGACAGCTCCTTTTGTTTAAACCAGAAATTTAATGTTCCAATGAAAAATATAAATTTCAGGAAAGGTTATGTCACATTAGCCGTTTTATTAGCGTAGTCAATAATTTTTCGAGGCAAAATATGGGCATCGGAATAACCGTTAGATATATGCAATACCGGTCTTATCAAATTTTGTATGTAAAACTTTCATTATAATACGTACTCTATAAGAATCAATGAATGCCACCTAAACGCAAAAGTCGAGTAAAAGAGAAATGTTTGTTTCCTTTCATAACTTTTGACAGTTAAAACATCGTTCAACTGGGAATAAGTGACAGTTCTAGGAGATTCTCTAGATTTTAAATCAGAAACCAACAAAAGGAAATGCAATGTTAGCGGGATAAAAAGAACAAAAATTCTGGAATTCTAACAAAAAACTTTTATATTTAATGTCAAAAGACCTGTCAGAAAAATTCCAATGATGAAAACCAATGATAGCTATAACTGGCCCCTTATCTGATCATTGGCATTTCCAATTTCTACATTTTTATCCGAACGTGACCATTCACAAAGCATTTTTAGATTTATTCCGTACTGTCAGTGGAGTGCTGTTACTTTTATCAAATAGACGCACGTTTTAAAATGTCACGTTTTTTAAACAGAGATCATGTTATTTGTATGACGCATGTGGCATGTGGTAACAGTTTACTGAAATTACCTTATAAACAAAACCACTCATCTGAAAGTACTAAGGTGTACCTTAGAGGAGGTTTACAGTTGCAATAAGAATAACAGGCTTGAGTTAAGACATACAAAAATGTCGGTGACATGACTCATTACTTCGAAATATTTCAATGAATCAAGTGGAGACATTAAGTCACTTTCAATTCTCCACCAAACATTCTCCTCGTCATCGAAAAAAAAAAAATTAAAAACACTATTTCAAGTTTCATCTCCAAGTTAGACAGTAATGTAATTTAAATAATTGATGCGAAAATAAAGGGAAACTGTACAAAGATAGAAAAAGAAAGATTAATCTAGAAATGAGCCGTCAAACGGAAAGAGATTAGGTGTACTTTGTCCATGCAATCATACAACCATACAAAATCACGTTTTCCGTAATTTACGAAATGAGCTTTTTGCAATTATAGCTTCTGCTAACTCGTTGTTGAGCTAATGCTGTACACGTGTTACGTAATATTCCAACTTTTCTACTCGCAATATAACCGAACCGGATGCGAAAATGGGGAATGAAACAATACAAAACTAAATTAATGTCTATTAAAAAACCATTTGAGCGAGGAATAATATTGTATAGTAAACTTATATTCATTAGTGTTGTCTGTATAAATTTTGTTTAAGTGCACACACTGAAACTTAACGAATCGTAATAACTTGAGAGGAAATATTTTTCTGAAATTGGATTACATTGTGGACTTGACTGAACTACTCTTGAAGCAATGATGATGGTGGAAGATAATTAATTTTAATTAAAATTGATAAGCAGACTCTCTGTCCTTGAACTGATCGAAGCTGGCTTTTTTTGTTTCAGGCATAATATATTTTTAATTCTTTAAATAAACTCGTTCCCGTTAAGTCTTGACAATTACAAAAAGGAACATTAAAACAGGTTCCCTGTTGATATTTTGATTAAAAAAGGTATTCCCGACTATCTACGTTTTCAATTCCCTTTAACTGGTTCAAAAGAATGGATTATAACAGAATATGGTTTGAGGCACACACAGAATTCGTTCTCCTCTTGGATATGCTGTGAAAAACAAGTTGGTATCCCATTGGAAAACATTTCACCCTAAAAGGCATGAATAAAATGTAATTTGGGTAACTTGATGAAGATGATAAAGGATCAGTATAATGAATGTACATATTTATCGCAGGGTTTGAAAAGCTCTCAGTAAAGCCAGTAAAGCACGAGTTTTAGCTTCGGTAATTTAATCACTGCCTTTCGGCTGGGGAGCTGTATATCGATTTTTTGGGCGTTTTCAACATAGTAGAACAAATACGTATACGAATATACGGAATCTTTCTTCAACAAATGGCCTTGACGATTAAAGAGCAGAGTTGTTTCGGGAGCAGAGTGTGTTCGATTTAAGAATCAACCGTAGGTTTTAGAAGCCTGAAGAGACTATTAAGCCTACAACCCTATGACGATTCCGAACGACTGTGTTGACAAGCATATTTTCGTGACATTCTTGGAAGCCTTGCCAATACTAAACCAGAGGCAAGATGAAATAAAAACTATTCAGGCACGTCTTCTAAGTTTCTAGTCAACGCACCTAACCATTACGCCACGGGCACTACTGAGTACTGAGTAGTATAGTCAGTACCATTCGATTATTACTGCTATCGTTGTATGGATTTGAATTTATCGAATTATAATTCACATTCTCCTCAAAGGAGAAACAAAAATACCCCCAAAACAGAGTTATTTCCCGTGTGAGATGTACGCATTAAGAATTCTTGGGAAAGACTCTCAGTATTTTTGACAAGTGGTTAGTCCAGAATTGACTTTTTTTATGATTTGCACCCACTCAAGGAGTTTTGTATACCCTTACCTTAGTATGCCAGAGACACAGCACTTTAGGAAGAAAGGAAAGAGTTGGAAAGGAGGTGTCGGTGTACATTGGTCTTGAATTCCTGAACATTACAATGATGGTGTAAGTACGGCTAAAGAACGATTCTCTACACTTAAATGTACGTCCGAAGTTGGGCTCGATGTCGACGGTAAACTGATGGGCATTCCTAGAAGCGCGAGTATTACGGGAGAATTGTTTTAGGGGAGGAACGCAACTGGCTATTTCACTCGTCGTAGAAGTAACGATAGAACAGAGAGAAACACGAAAGGTTACAGCGGTGAGATAACGAAGTGAATGAGTCAACAATTATTCTAAAGGCAATTTTTTGTAAACTTTCTAAGATGCTTAGGTATGTAGCTGGAGCACCAGTCGAGAGATGGATATTATGCTCAAGCTTTGGAGGGATATAAGTCTTCTGGATAGTGCTCGTTCCACAAGAGGTGGTCAATGATGCACATATCGAGAATCTCGAAGTTTTCGGTCTCATTGATGCAAGTGCAACTCATGGACAGTGGCAATGAGGGTATATCTCGCTCAAACGATACAAGATAGCATTTGTCATCGACACTGCTGTTTAAGTCAGAGTTTAATGAGCTAATCATATTTGTCATACTGCCGTTGCAGTTCCACATCCGAAGAAGAGTTATACGAATCTGTGAACGAATACGAAAAACATAAGTGTTATACCTATCGTCAGCGAATTTATTGAATTAGGAGTAACAGACAAGAGATCACTTATAAAAATGAGAAAAAGGCTCGGCTACAAAACGGAGCCCTGGGGCACACCAGCATTAAAGTTGTGGATTTCAGACTTGAATCCGTCCACTACCACTGGTACTGAACGTTTCGAAAGAATGTTTCTAATCCAACAAAATATGGATTCATCAATACCGAAAGCATGCATTTTCGATAAGAGAGCAAGATGTCAGACCTTATCAAATGCCTTTGAAATAACAAGTGCAACAATCTTATGTAAGGACTTGTGCCACTGTTTGGTGAGATATACCATCAGACCACGAGTGGACCTGCCGCTGCGAAATTCATATTGCCGGTCATTGAGAAGCTTTCGGTCTTAAAAATATTTTTTCAGCTGATAAATTAATCAGCGTTTCCATTACCACTCCAATGGGAGGAATGAAGTTCGAAGGTTTTACCGGAAGGTAAAACACGTGCTCAAGGTCATCGAGCGAGAATGACTGCAGAGATAAACAAGGGAACATCATAGTATAATCGCAGTCAATGCTGTTGATTTGGAAAGACCACTTCTGTCAAATGTATAATGGGGACGACGAACAAAATCCCGCCGTAGTCGAGTCGGGCAGAAGCCTTTCATCGGACACGATGATAGCCAACAATTCTGTGAACCCGACCTAGAAGAAGTTTAAACGCCAAAATCACGCCTGAAATCCAACAAAACCGCTGGAGCAGATGGTCCAGCTGCCGAGCTGTTCAAAGCAGCAGGCAACGATCTAGAGCATGCACCAAATCATCTGTAAGAAATGGTCGGAAGAATCGATGCCCGATGAATGGAAATTGTTTGCCCGATCCTTAAAAAGTGAGATCCTCTAAACTTCGCCAACTACAGAGGAATTAGCCTACTTAACATTGCCTACAAGATACTCTCTGCTGTAATATATAAACGTCTGCAGCCTTTCTTCAATAATCTAATTGGTCCTTATCAATGTGGCTCTAGACCAGGAAAGTCAACCATCGACCAAATTTTCACTTTGCAGTAGATCCTGGAAAAAACCTATAAGCTCCAAATCGATACCCACCGCCTTTTCAACGATTTTAAGGCCGCGTATTACAGCATTTACAGAGACCAACTGTGTAAAGCTATATCTAGATCTGGCATCCCTGCAAAGCTTGTTCTCACGCTGCGCCATCAAGGTTGGAAACGAGCTTACGGAATCTTTCGATCTCAAAAAAGGATTCAGACAGAAGCGAAAAACGAAGTATATGCTCGACTGCTCGGACAGAATATCAAAATAGACGCATACAACTTCGAAGAGTTTGTCAACCTAGATTCCGCTATTTACACGGGTAATAACACCAGCTCGCATCGATGATCGAGATCAGACGAAGAATTACTCTTGCTAACCGCTGTTTCTTGGGGCTAGGAAATCAATTGAGTAAAAAAGACCTCTCTCGAGCAACTAAGGTAAAACTGTATAACACGCTCATCATCCCAGTTCTGCTATATGCTGCAGAAGCATGGACCTTGAGAAAATCGGATGAGTGTGCCTTAGACTGTTTCGAGGGGAAAGTTCTTCGGGTCATCTTTGGCCCCGTGTGCATTGATGGGAAATGGAGAAGAAGATACAACAGCGAACTTTACGGGTTGTACAACGACATGAACCTAGCCAGACGAGTCAAGGTCCAGAGACTCAGTAGACTCGGTCATTTAGAGCGGATGGACACCAGTGCTCCGGCCCTGAAAGCCTTCGACAATATTCCTGAGGGACGCCACTCAGGTGGCGCACACAATTGGAAGAGGCCTCAATCAACTTGGAATGCAAAACTGGAACAAGCTAACTAGGGACCGAGCTGGCTGGCGGAGACTGTTGATTTAGGCCCTAGTCCACAACGGACTGTAGCACTACCTTAAGTAAGTTATAAGTTCCATGACCTTAGAAAGAAGGACGTTAGTGCAATCGGCGGATAATTGGATGGTGAAGAACATTCGCCTTTTTTTGGAATTGGCTGTTTCTACAAATTTTTTGAGCGTATTAATTTATTGAATCTGAATTTTTTTATCTTGAACGGAAGAGAGAAGCTGTGGTCAAACGATCTAAACTGCACAAAGAGCATTCCGTACCGTATCGCAAAGTTTTATAATTTTTCATTCATTCCATTGTGCTAGCGACATTCGTTCAATTAGTGCTTAAAATAAATGTTGTTTACAACGAAGTTCACGTCGAGGACAAATAAACACACAAACGAAGTGTGCAATATTTCTCTTATATCTACATTAATGAGTTTATATCTACGAATACAAAAAATATGTATAAATTAAAGGTCACAAAGAGCAAGAACCTTTAGTGTTTTCGGTAAGATGAAGGTTTGGAGGATATTATTTGCCAACTCTATTCAAACAGCTTGAAATATCACATTTTATTTATTGTATTTGAAGGTTAACTGAAATGGTCAACCAGATAAGATAATACTTATCATGTTTGTGTATACCTATTTTGCTCTCCAACCCGCCGATCTGCATGTTTGCTCATTTGGAACATAAAATCATGCTCTACATAAGGTTTTCATTTATTTATGAGGCATTCCGGTATTCGAATCATAAATCATTCTACTTTATATTGAACATAAATTTAGGTTCTGAGTGAGCAGATGGACCTAAAATTACTAAGACAAAAAAAAAAGAAATCACAAGAGATTAGTTATAGGTGTATAAAGAAAAAAAAAAGCGAAAACAAAATTTTTTATATTTTTTTGAAAATTCGTATTTTGACCAACTGAAATATTTTCGACCTAAAACGATATTTTTGAAAATTTTATTCCAAAATGTTCCTTTTTCCAATGCTTGCATTTCCAATAAAATTCAAAAAATTTTAAATATTCGACTTTTATTTGAGTTAAGTCTTTTTTTCAAATTTTTAGCCACGCCCATATTTAATTTCCTAAATTAAAAATTTGCTTACATTTATTCCAATTTTAGGTCAAACCAGTTGACAATTGAAGTTTTATTTTTAAATAATTCAAATATTGCCATAACGAATGCCATAAATTAAAGCAGAGTAGCTCGGCCAACATGCCAAACAAGCACAACAACCGCATGTCGTTAAACATTCATTCCATTTACTATAAGGCAAAAATTAACAAGAAATCAAAATAAAAAAAAGAGAAAATATCAACGTCAGCCACTCAAAATGAAAGTCAGCACGAGTTAAGCAAGCCAAGTTATGTGCGAAATGTGAGTTCGTTTATTCCTAAATATTATATACACCGTCTTATGTACTATATATTTACTATAGCTTTCAATGTACATATCTGAATGGGCGAAATAATTTCAATTTGGCATGGTTTCTGCTTTTACTACTTCGAATTGCAGTGGGGCCTGGGGTCGGTCGGTCGGTCAGACGAACAACGTTGGCAGTTGTTGCTGGCAGCTCTGCTAGTTTCCCATTCGAAACGAAAATGTTTGTTCATGTGGGTCGACATTGATGTTCATTTGCTTCGCTCGAGCTGGGAGCTCAGTGCCAGTCCAATTTTATGGGAACACAAGCTTTCATAGAACGGCTAAACAGGCAATGCAACATATAGCTGTAGGTATAGAGATTTCGAGGTTGTTGGCATTTTGCCTTGTTTGAAAATTGGTGGTGAATACTGTACACTTGTTTGCCACATCCAACTATACACGAGCGAGCTTGGTTGAGTCTCCACTTTTACTCATTAATGCTATCTTTGTTCACTGCGGTTTTTCTACAATTTTTCTTTCTCATATTTAAGAACGAGCGGAGACTTTCAATGGGCGTTTTCGAATTGATGAATAATTAATTTATTTTTATGGCTTCTCGTTCGTTTGTAGAAATTTACATTCGCCGTGATCTGAATTGTATTTATAAACAATTTTATTTTTGTCATAAATGTTAACATGAAAAATTGCTGTTTTTATGCGAGTTTTTATTCAAAGTCGGTACATGCGCTGTTTTGAAATGGCAAAAATAATCGGAAAATAGAGAAGAAAATGGCTTTTATAGTTGTTGCTGACGACAGGTCCCAGTTGCTCACACTCAAAATCATATCATGATTGATGTTGAATTGAGGAAGAAGTTTCCGGGGGCGGGCGCGGGGGTGTGAATGTTGGCAAAAGTTTTACGAAACATTGGATAGGATTCGCATTCGATAATGGAATTTGGCAATCAGTGAGATGAAAAGATGTTTATTTTTTGCTTGTTTGATGTAGAGATGTTTCACTAATTCAGAATTCTGTTTGTTTCGAAATCATCCAAGTCAATGAACATAATACTCGTAGTTTTATGTTTAATTTTAATCACAGCTTGATTGTAAGTTCTTACTTAAGGGTGATTTTCTTAAATCGAAAAAAGGGCATATATATATTTTTTTTAAATAATTATAACAGTTGCCATTGCAAGCATTTGTTTGTTATTTTCTGAACATTGAACGTCACAAACAGATGTCCGAAAAATTGAGCTAAAAACAAAATTAGAGGGTGGGTTTTTATTCCCAAGTAGTATTTTCGAAAACAAATCTTCATGGTGATTGTTAATATAGGGATTAGGGATTATTAAAATTTCTGTATGAAATGCAATAATTCCAGTTTTTTTTTTCACTAATCTCATAATCACAATGTTACAAAAATAGGCCATGAAAAAGTTATGAATATTTTATTATTCTGTTTTGTAAGAAAACAATATCGAAATATAGTTGCTCGGGGTTAAAGGCGTAACCCGAAGGATCAATTTGTTTGCTTTGTGCATATCGCGTGATTTAGTTCTCCTATGTGAGAGAAGTCTGCATATTTCCCGAGTTGAACAAGGGAAGGGTGCCATCAAATAAAATAGTGTGCCTTTTATATTGAAATAAGGCCCCATTTAACATGAATATAAGACCCCATTTTCCTGTTGGTTACTTTCCTTTTTAGAGGACCTTGAGTAGGCACTTATTTGTTTGTTTTTTTTTTTTTTTTTAGTTGAATCATTTATCTCAAATTCGGGTATATATAGAGGGGGCCCTATTGGTGCTTAAAATAAAATTAAGGCCATTGTAGACAAAATTTGATAATTCCTCCAATCTGTAATCTTCCTTAGTAACCCCTCGAATCAAAATCGTTACCACACTGAACACTGCAAGTAATATAACTTTTTTCTATGTCAAGGCTTGTGCGATGTTTTCTTTTAACATTAACTGTATGTGAATTGTAAATGAAAGTGTAAAAAGCTATACAAAAGCTAGTCATGTTTCATGTACAATTCGCATGTCATCTTTTTACTTGCGACTTATACTTACTTACTTAAGGTGGCGCTACAGTCTATTGTGGACTCGGTACGTAGCTAGCTGTCTCCAGTTTTGCACTCCAAATTGATTGAGGTCCTCTTCCACTTGAGTGCGCCACCTGTGTCGCGGTTTTCCCCTCTTCCTACGTCCCTCGGGAATAGTGTCGGAGGCTTTCCGGGCCGGAGCATTGGTGTCCATTTTCTCTTAATGACCAAACTATCTGAGTCTCTGGACCTTGACCCTTCTGGCTAGGTCCATATCGTTGTACAACCCGTAAAGTTCGTTGTTGTATCTTCTTCGCCATTCTCTTTCAATGCACACGGGGCCAAAGATAACCCGAAGAACTTTCCCGTCGAAACAGCCTAAGGCACTTTCATCCGATTTTGTCAAGGTCCATGCTTCTGCACCATACAGCAGGACTGGGATGATGAGGGTGTTGTACAATTTTACCTTGGTAGCTCGAGAGAGGGCTTTTCCACTCAATTGCTACAGCGATTAGCAAGAGTTATTCTTCGTCTGATCTTGGGACATATATGTATAGAATTTATGGCAAGTATTGAATTCGTAAAAAAAGTTTTGATTTTGATTAAATATGACATTACGATGATAGAGAAGTCAAAAAAAGTGGGACCGGCAGTGTTGCCGGAGAGAAATTTTGCAGAGTAGCACAGCAACCAAAAAATAGGAGTATTTTAAGAAAAATAGTAGTACCAGCTTTAAAAAGCTTTTAAATTTAAAAAAAATGCATCAATTATCTGTTTAAATCAATAGCTCTTTACAGCATATTATTTCATCCACAATACTAACCTCAAGCCTTGTTCTTTTTTTGTCTTTTATTAAAAAGAATTGAGAAAAGATTCTTTCAGAAGCAGCACTGCTATGTGGTTGCATAATAATGTGCTCACAACATCTTTAGTTAAGGGAAAAAGGGTTTCATTAAGCGAATTTTTTAAATCAAATATTTGTGACCCAAATTTTTCAATGTCTAAAAATTTTGATACCATAGTTTGGTTTAGAATTCAAATAGATCAATTCCTTGTTAAAATCAACACGGTGTGAAATTTGAATACATAGAGTTTTGAAATATTCTTTGCAGCAATTCTTGAACCTTAAGGATTTCATTCCTTTCAAAACATTGTTTCTTTATTAAAAGTACAGCCTAAGCTCCAACACACACTGTGTCGACATTTTTAAAAATGTCATCGCAAAAATTTGGGTTTGATATAAAATCTTCTGTTATATATTCAGGCCTCACAAAATTTTGTAAAATTGTTTTGTAAAACGTTCTTACAAAAGGCAAAAATTTATATATCCTTACTATTTCTGATTGAAACTCTAGATTGAATTGATTTGTCAACTGAAGAACATAAGATAAATATAATAAATAAAGTTTTGTTGTGTCATTCAGCTCTTCTTGAATTTTATCAACAAAATCTTTATTACTGTCAGAAGACTCAAATGAACTTTCTTAAAAAATAGTGAACTAATGCAGGTCATTGTTCTAATGTCCTAGCCACAACCTTTTCGAGAGCTAACCAACGTGTAAAAGCTGGTTTTAAAATTGTATGCTT
This sequence comes from Sphaerophoria rueppellii, assembly GCA_920937365.1. Taxonomy (NCBI): domain Eukaryota; kingdom Metazoa; phylum Arthropoda; class Insecta; order Diptera; family Syrphidae; genus Sphaerophoria; species Sphaerophoria rueppellii. The sequence goes on along the minus strand of CAKKXW010000001.1, from coordinate 34,562,062 downwards.
TTCTACATTGAAACTTTCCTAGAATTCTTTAAACTCAGTTTGTTTTTTTGGACTATGTGAAAAGTTTACATAATTATTTCTCAAAAGAATTTCAATATTTTGAGAGGAAATTCCGTTCGAAAGCGTGCTTTACACGATATTGATTTTCCATATGGACTGTCACTATTTCCATATGGAATATTATACAAATCGTGTAAACGTATTAAAAATCCATATGGAAATTACAGATGGAAATTCCATATGGAATTTTTTCATTTAGAACTGTTTCTAAATTTCATCTGTATACAAACGAAATCGAATTTTTCAAACGACAAACAAAGTATATATTAAAACATGGGAGTACGAAAAAGAAGGGATTTAATGTTATTTTGTGTTTCTTTTTCATAAAAAAAAAAATTGTTACATTTAGGTACTTTGAACGAAAAAAAATGTTTTGAAACTACAAACGAAAAATCCAAATCGTCTAAATGCTTATCGGATTTTACAAACAAAATTCAATTTGACATACATATGAAAATACATTTGGAAATAAGAAGTGACAGTCCATATGGAAAATCCATATCGTGTAAAGCACGCTTAAGAATTTTGATATAGATAAATAAAAGCTGCCAAATAGAAGAAATTAGGAAGGTTGGGAATTTTGTTAAGGTTTTAGAGTGATATTGTAATTGGATTTTAATATGTTGGGTTTCCTGTTTTTAACAAAGTAGTACATGCTTGAAAGGAGGAGTACGGGAGTACGAAGATCTCGAAAGGAGGATAATCCTCCGATAGGAGGACTTTCGGCAACACTGGGGACCGGCGATTCCATCCGTCTGTCTGTCTGTCTATCTATCTGTGAACGCACCTACAGCCTTACCTAACCACTAGTTCGATTGACTTCAAAATTGGAAATTAGAAGTTTGAGCGAATTCGCTTGGGTCGTTGATTTTGATTTTATTTTTGAGACCAAAATTAGAGCACGCATACAGTTTTTTTGCCCAAAAACCCAAAAAAATTTAATTTTCTCAAAAACAACTCCTAGAATTTTTTTAAACTTCCTCGAAATTTTCTTTTCAAAACACTGATGTATTTTATGTAAAAAAATATTTTTGTTTTGGTCCAAAACGATAGCTTTCATAGAACCGTTTTTTTTGTGTTATCAGATTTTATCAAAGAAAAATAGTCCGATTAGCGTATTTTTTATTCTAAAAGTTACGTACCAACATATATATTGCCCAAATAATATTTTGTGTTAAAAAAATGTCAATCTTTTTTTTTTTGGATTTTTAAAATATATTTTAAACTTTTTTTTCCAAAATTCTGTATCTCAAAAACGGATTAATACAAAATATCGAAATTGAGATGTAGTATTACTTATATTAACAAGTTCTTGAATACTGTATACCCCGGTCAATTTTAGGAATTTAAAAAAAAATTGTATATGTATATATAATATATATAATTAATTTAAAAGAATCCGCTGCACTGATTTTTTTTTTTTTTATTTGAAAAACCAAAATTTCTTAAATATTATTTATGGCCTCCACTTTTGATTTGATGAAGAGATTTCTAATTATTATAATTACCTACAAGTTTTTATTTCTTAGGGCCATTTGCTCAATCGGAACATAAATTTATGTTCTACTTAAAGTTCTCCATTTGTATGGGGATTTTATGTCGAACTTAAAAATTCCGGAACGTCCCATATAAAAATGAAAACTTTAAGTTGAATATCAATTTATGTTCCGAATCAGCAATGGGCCTTAATGTTTTTTGTGAGTTAAGTTTTGGAATACAGGAGCAAGTTCGCTCGACCCAGTAGTGCACATTTTTTTAAGTTCAAGTAGGAAACGAAGGAGGATCAACAGGAATATATACCACAGTGAGGCGGAGGTTATACGTGGGGAATAACGGTGAGTCACAGGTTAACTTTTGAATTTATTAGAAAATTGTTTAAGCTCGATTCGCCGGTAAGGGAAAATTGTTTTTCTATGAGCATGATGCATGATATGGCTCAAATTATTTTCGAACGGAAGTGAAGGCATTCATATAGCTTTTTTTATGACTATCAAGCACAGCTCAAACGAGAATACTAACTGTTAATACGAATTAGCAAATTTCCCTATTCGTTGAGTATTTGAGAATTAAAACTAAGAATCGATGTAAGAGAGTAATTTTTTTTTGTCTATAGCTGAGGTAGTTCAGTGGAGCTACGGTTTGCCGAAGAAGACACGTAAAACTCCAGATCGGAAGAGTTAATATTTCATTATTTACAAGTTACATTATCAATTATTTCGATATTTAAATAGTACAAGATACAACAAACTTTTGGTCGCATAACTCATAGAGTACGCACGCTTTCTTCTAACTTTAAATCTATTCTTATAATTTGTACTTTACTAACAACTTACAACTTTATCAAAGTAACCAAAGTACAGCCATATCAACGGATCCAATGTCTGGCTACGACCAGGGACGAAATAGACCTCGATTTAAAGAAAGGTGGTTAGTTTGATAGGAACGGGATAAGCGGACAGGACGATAATATTTTGCCGCGCTCTTACGAGTGAAGCGTTTAGATCTCTCGGTACCCTAGACCCTACGTACCCTTGGTTTACCAGTAAGGGAGAAATGACTTTGCTAAGAAGTACAGGGTAACCATAGAAATTCTCGTATTTGGTATGAAAAATCACTCTCCCTTATTGAATATTTCAAAAACAGCAGACTGTGGATTATAAACACAAAGTTTAATTTCGTATGCAATCTGCTTTTGGTATGATCTGTATATACGGCTGTTATAATCGACTGTGTGACGGTTGAAATTCAAATACTTAAAAATGATGATTTTGATAGTTAAGGTAAACACCATTTTGCGTTTCTAAAGTATAGGGCTGGAATTCGACATCTGTCAAACTAAGTTGTTAACCCATTTTTTTTCTTTCAGTTGAAAGTCTGACATTTACGAAAATGGGTCGCTTAACTATCGCACAACGCATACAAATTGTTAAAACCTACAGGGCCTGTGCATAATCGTTTCGCTCGTACCACTGAAAAGATCGCTGTTGTAAGTGAAAGTGTTGCCGAAGACCCCAATGTGTCGATTCCTGGTCTTTCTCAGGAATTAGGACTGCCTACGACACATTATGGCGTATTTTGCAATTGGATCTACACCTACATCCATATAAAGCCCATCTCACCCAACAACTGAAGGCAGCTGATCATTCACAACATCGTAGATACGTTGAATGGGTGCTTGAGCAACAGGTGGTGGACGGCGATTTTTCGAACAACATTTTTTTCAGTGACGAAGCACATTTCTCCCTCGGTGGGTATGTTTATACACAAAATAGTCGTATTTGGGGTTCTTCCTCAAGTTATTGAAGCGAGGTAATTACATCCACAAAGAGTCACTGTTTGGTGCGCGCTTTGGTCCGGGGGTGTGATTGGACCTTACTTACTTAAGGTGGCGTACAGTCCAGGTCGGACCAGGGCCTCATCCAATAAACGTCTCCAGCCAGCTCGGTCGCTAGCTAGCTATCTCAAATTTCGCACGCCAAGTTGGTTCAAGTCCTCTAACACCTATGTGCTATACCTGAGTCGCGGTCTACCTCTTCTGCGACGTCCTTCCGGGTTGGATTCGAAGACTCTGCGAGCCGGAGCATTATTTTCTATTCGCTCTATAGGTCCCAACCTTAACTTTTCTGGTAAGGTCAGTGTCGCTAAACAGCTCGTACAGTTCTTGGTTGAATCCTCTTCTCTATACTCCATTTATGCAGACAGGGCCAAAAATCACTCGAAGAATTTTTTTCTCAAAGCAACCCAAAACGTTTTCATCGGATGTTGTCATGGTCCATATCTCTGCACCATACATTAGGACCGGGTTATAAGGGTTTTGTAGAGCGTCACCTAAGTTGCTCGGTAGAGGACCATTCTATTCAATTGCCTTCTAAGTCCAAAGAAGCAGCGATTGGCAAGAGTGATTCTTTCTTTGATTTCAGCGCTGGTATTGTTTTTTGAGTTAATAGCGGATCCTAGTTAAACGAAGTCCTTAACTACCTCGAAATTGAATCTGTCTTTGTTGACGTTTGCTACAAAACGTCGATGTTCGCCGTCCCTTTTTTGTTGACAGCATTAACTTGGTCTTGCCCTCGTTAACCGTTAGACCCATCTTCCTGACCTCCATCTCAATACTCACAAACGCTCACCTGACATTACGCGGTGTTGTTCCAATTATATCTATGTCGTCTGCGTATCCAGTAGCTGAAAGATTGTTCCCCTGGTGTTGACGTTAGAGTTTTGCACGTATGATGTTGAAGAAATCGCATGACAACACATGGGCTTGTCTAAAACCTTTTTTGACATCAAAAGCGTCCGTTAGGTTTTTTCCGAGCATGATGGAACAGCGTGAGTTTTCCATTGTCATCTTACACAGACGGACGAGTTTTCTCGGGATGCCAAAACTAGACATTGCTCTATATAATTGGTCTCTATAGACGATGTCATACGAGGCCTTCAAATCGATAAAAAGGTGGTAGGTATCGATTTTAAGTTCCTGGGTCTTCAACAAGATCTGCCGTAGGGTGAATATTTGATCGATGGTGGACTTTCTGGGTCTGAGGCCACACTGAAAAGAACCGTTCAGGTTGTTGACGAAAGGCTTCAAACGTCCACACAGAACGGCAGACAAATTCTTATAGGCGATGTTAAGGAGACTCATACATCTGTAGTTGGTGCAGTTCAGGGGATCTCCTTCCATTCGCGCTACTGGCGAGTTGTCCTCCGACCAAATTTTGCAGATAAGCTGGTGTGACATCCCTCCATCTCCTCGATCGCCCTAGTACTTCAGAGGCAGCATCTTTGAAGGCTGCTTTACAGTGCTGCCACTGGTTCTCTACATTTTGTGCTGGCTGCAAAGGACTTCGGAGACACGATCGGAAAAGGACCTAGCAATGTATTGCGATTGTAGCCGTTTTACGTCGATTTTACTCCTAGCATTTTCGCGTGTTGGCCTTGATCGGGATATCCGCATTAGTACCTTGGCTACAACAAGGTAAGGTAAGGTCCGAGTCGATGTTGGCATCTTGGAATGTGCGGACATCTTGCATGTGATCAATCTAGTTGACGGTTGATTGATCAGGAGATTTGCATGTTCCCTTGTGGATATCGCATATGTGCTTGATTGGACCTTACTTCTTCGAAAACGACGATGGAACGAGTGTCACCGTCAGTTCGGGCGTTATGGTCATATGATAACCGACTTTTTTTTTGCCTGTCATTGAAGAATACGACTTTTAGAATAGGTAGCTTCAACAAGACGATGCCACATGCCACACAACTCCAGCGAATATGGCTTCATTGCAAGAGACATCTTCTGGTCACGTTATTTCTCGTCGTAGCGATATCAACTGGCCACCAAGATCATGCGATTTGACACCGCTGGACTTTTTTTTGTGAGGCTACGTAAAATACCGTGTTTATGTAGTTAAACCTTACTCTTGAGCACTTAAAAACTAACATTCGTCAAGTTATGGCTGAGATACTGCCCAATATGTGTCAAAAAGTGGTCGAAAATTACTTGCAACACTTCGCGTGGTGGTCATTTAAATAATGTAGTGTTTCACACATAATGTCAAAGTTCAAACTTTATAACAAAAAAAGAATTATGAAAAACATATTTGTTATGTGTTTTATTTACGTTTACTTTTGAAACCGCAAAATGGATAGCCCTGTACTATCAAAATCATCTAGCATTTACTATTATTTATGCATATGGCCCTATATTTCTATCATTGTGTTGAGTATTTCTGAGGAAATAGGGCGTCAAACGAGCTCAAGCTGATGTGCTTATGTCAATAGTGCTTAATACTAAGGGATGGGTATTATTATTTTGTTTGTGGAACTGACTTAAATTTATTTTGGAGAAAAGAAAAATGTGATTACTTTTCAAATTTGTATTTAATATTATTTTCCTGGCACGTGCCATGAGAACATTCGTTTATAAGAAAAGTGTTTTCACAGTACGTTTTACACAGGTAGGTCTTCATAAATGTACACATGCCCTCTGTAAACAATCCTACATAATATTTTCAAAGTTATATACATATTATCTTTATCATACGGAGCCCAGCCCACCCTTGTCTTTTAGCATCAGATGAACAGATGAACAGTGACATTTAATACCAAATTTGATCGGTCGAAATGTTTCGAGTTCTTTGCACACAGCAACTTTAATTTCGGATAAATGAGACTATTTTGGACCTATTCAGTTTCGTTCATCCAGGAAGCGTCAAGTAACAACAGTCTTCTCTATATATTTACCTCTAATTAAAAAGTAACGATATGGAATCTCATATTTCCTTAGAAAAGCGGGAATTTTGATTGAATGATACTAGAGAAACAGATTGTTGTTCAGTCTGAATATCGGGGAACAAAATTCTTCTGGAAAAAATAAATGCCAAGTATTTTATTATATTAAAATGGCGTATTTTTTGTATCTATAGCTATATTTGATACTCCGATAAAAAAAATACCGGCATTAACAACTCTTTTCATCTCGTCATCATCAAAAACTCTGTTTGCTTTTTAAGATGCATTTATTTTTTCTCTATATGAGATGTTTCCGTTTCGAAAAATTGCTGTTATCTCCTGATGGCTACTGCGTACTGCACACAAATAAACATTAAAACTACTTCTGAATTGCAAAGTTTGTTTTTAATTGCAACTAGCTGTGAAAATGAATGATCAATGTAGGTCAAGCGAAACAAAAAATCCTTGAATAAAAATTAAGTAAAGTGTGAATTTGTTCACACTTTAAGTTTGTTGGAACTATGATTAAGAACTAGCTAAAAATTACAAATAATAAAAAGAAACTAAAGAATTATTAATTTTTAAGGAAAGTATTGATTTTTGTTCGCCAATCGGTCACTTGAAAAGTCTTGACACAAACATTTAATAATTTTTCTGATTAAATTGACCAATTTTCATGTGTAATATTTAACTAATCTTGTAAATAATTAATAATATTATATAAAACTCTTATATCACAGTTTTAAAATTCATACCCCTCTGAAACGGCTTGACCGATTTTGATGAAATTTCATATGTATATTCGGTAGGTATGAAAATAGGTTTATTAAAACCCTAAGTGTTAAGGGTGGTTCACTCCAAGCATTTATTTTTTATTTATTGGACACATTTTTTTATGGTGCAATTGAAAAATACATTAATTAGTTCTTAATTTTTTCCCTCCTACCACCGACCTGTATGTATCAAATTTTAAGGAAATGTTTGGGTAAAATCGACGAAGCTGTTCATGTGATATATGGCCAGGGAAGCGGGAAGCGCGGAAACAGAATAGCGGGGGGATGTGTAGCATGTAGCGGGCAGCAGATTGCGGGCAGTGGGCAATGGGGAGCAGGTAGAGTGGTAACGATGTAGTGGGCAACGGGTAATGGGATAGCGGGGAGGAGGTAGTGGGATAATGGGGAATGGGGAATGGGAATTTTCGTTTAGGGGCATAGCTGGAGGTATATTGTACAAGTAGCAGGTAGTGTGGAAGCGGGGTACAAAAGTTAAGGTCTTCTATTTATCGATTGAGGCAGTTTGAAGCCTACCAGGTCAGCTAGTTTTTATTAAAATTCGTACTCACATGTTGATCTACGCCAGTACTCTTTTCGTTGTAATATTCCTCCTCCAAAAATTCGTCTTCATCATCACCAATATCAACGGTTGGTATTAGATTTTGAGATGGAATCGCATTTTTCATAAGCGTTTCCGAGCACCCTAAAAGAGTTAAAAAGTTAGTTAATTAAGAGTAAAACTATGGAAGTGGTGGAATGAGTGAGTGATTGAATGAGTAAGAGATTGAATGAGTGAGTTATTGAATAAATGAGTGGTTTATGAGGGCATGAGTGATTAAATTTAAAAGTGAGTGGTTGAGTGAGTTTAGAAAATGAGTAAGGGAGTATCTATTGAGTTTATTATAGCATTGGATGAAAAGAAGCGTCCAGAAGCATCCGGCAGTCTTTTGAAACCGTTCCATTGGTAAGAAAATGACACTTCTGACGATTCTGAGAAGAGAATTTTGCTTCTGGATTTGAAGTCAGAATCCACTCAAGAAGCAAAAATACATGCATAAATCAAATGTCAAAACAAAATGTCAATTTGACCCATTTAAATTTGTTTTTTTTTGTTTTTAGAATTGTTGCAAGGATTTTATGTTTCAAAGGAATTATTTAATTAAAACGAAAGTGAAAAAGAAATTAAAATAGTGAAAAATAAAATTCATACATTAATAAGTGACAAAATAAAATATGGAAATGTACAGCGTATTTTTTGGCGAGTGTCAATTCGCACTCACACAAATACAAAACGTCATTATTGAGTAGAAGCAGTTTTGCTTGTTCCATTGGTTTTCAGAATGAGTGGTTTCCCGAGTGAAACCAATGGAAAGTGCCATTAGTTGAAAAATAAGTATTTTGTGAGTGAATTAATGAGTGAGTGATTAAATGAATGAGGGGGTGAGTGATTTATGCCTGACTGAGTGAATAAATGACTATTTGAGTGAATTAATAAGTGCGTGAGTGAAGTCATGAGTGGGTGAGTGAATCAATGAGTGAGTGTGTAAGTGAGTTATAGAGTCAGTAGGAAAGTTAGTGTAAACGTAATCCAAAAAGCAAGTGATATTAGCAGGACAATCAATACTGGACAATTTGAGATTGAGAAGCCGGCTAAGAATTCATACAACACATAATGCGATTTCCTTCTGGGTTAATAATAATATCCGTATCCTTATAAGACCCAACATAATAACTCAAACGCTAACGTATCAATACAGATAACCTTAAGTTTTAACATCACACCACTAAACACAACTCAATATATCATGCTCAGAGATTTTTTGTTTACTTACAACGCAAAAAATCGTGCAGCCCAAAAACAAAACCATAACAAACAAGAAATATAAACACCATTTACCTGAGCGTGAAGGTTGGTAATCTTCAGGTAGAAAATGCTTGCTGCACACGCTTCCACTTTTCGGTATTGACGACCGACCAATAATCTCAATCCATTTCTTTCGTATTTCAATATTCCTTGGCATAACATGAAATTTCGTCCCACGACTATGGCCGTCTGATCGTGATTTACAACCGCGAACAACACAAAACCCCATTTCAAATTCTAAACAATAAAACGTCTTTTGTTCAAGTCTGTGTACGTATAATTATTATTATATGTACCTCTCTTTTCAATATGAATTAGTACTAAATCAACCCTCGGTTGTCGGTTATTCTCAAAACAAAACACACACACATACACATACACTAGCAATAGCACTAATATCGATAATTGTATAGAATTGAATTGCACGACTCTTGAATAAATCTTTCTCTAAATTTATTCCGTTTTTTTTTTTTCAAGTAATCGAAAACCGACGAACAGCTAGCGTTCAGCTATAAGAATGATGCAAAACGTGATGGGTACTATACGCTCTGGCAGTTGGTGTGCTGTTGCTGTAACCAGAAACTCTCCAAAAACCGTACTTTGTTCATCTCTACACAAATTCTGTGTTGGCTGAAGTGCAGGCAGATGCGAGGGTTGTTGTGCTATTATGCGGCAACAAATACAAGGCGAAAACTGTAGTGCTTCAATGACAATGGTTACCACTCCAGGCACTGGAGTGGAAGGCGTGTGTTAAGTTTTATAATACACGTTTTGTATGTCTTTACAATCTGTACGTAACTTTGGTTTGGTGAACTTTGGCCTATTTTGTCAAAATAATTGGTTTATTTTAGACGTAAACTCCTTCCTTTAGGCCAGTTCAACCATTCTCAGTTCTCAGTGAGATAGTTACTCAGTAATTTCGTTTGGATCCTTAAAATTTTCATATCAGAAATTTAAGCAAAACTGAGATTTTAGCAGATTTTTTGGTTCACTTGGTAAAAAATCTCAGGTAAAACTGGCCTATTAATTTTAAATTAAAAAATTATGGTTGAAATACAAATACGCTTAAGCTTCGGCTTCGACTGATGTTTACGAGTTCAGTCATAGGAATTCAATGCATGTTATCACAATGAATCTTCGACCTAACGTTTATTACGTACTGTTACGTAACTTGACTCCAGTTAAAAAATTATGAAAATTTACTTTGTTTGACAGCTCAGCAGCTGCTAAGAAAAGTGCATAAATAAACTTCATTTGTTTTTTGAGGGATGGTGATGAAGGAGGGAGAACTGTCATTCGAAGCCGATGCAAGGTATATCAGAAGAAGCTGAAACGTGTTTGTGTTTTAGCCATTAGCTTCGTTTTCGTATGCTATACGATGCACATTTCTTCTTCATCATGATCTTCCATCAAACAACATATTAATTTTATTTGTTGACTTTTTTTTTATAGTTGTTGAGCTGTCAGACAAAGCATATGCTCAGCATTTTTGAACTAGAGCGTTTTGACTCACATTACGTTACATTACGTACACAACGTGAGGTCTAAGCTTCATTGTGATAACATGCATTGATATAAACGTCAGGCGACGCCAAAGCTAAAGAGTGTTTCAGCCATTATGCTTTACTGACAGATCATGTATTATAATTGAGTATTCCCAATTTTCCATCGAATGCATTCAGCTATAGAACATCATTGTGTTCTTTCTTTTTTGCCTAGGATGGCAATCATGATGCCGCAACAGATCCAGTTTTCGATGGCCAAAACGAAATACAGGTTAACTAGAATAAAGGCACATTTTTTTTGGTTGTTTGTTTTTTATTTTCAGTCACGCGCATTTCGCCTCGATATTTTTGTTTGATGTGTAGAGATTTACTGGCAGGTTTTCTTTTTATTTTTGTTTCGAGTGAATACCTAATTCTGCGCCAAGTTTGTATTGTTTAGCTGGTTTACCTTTGGTTATAATAGATCATTCGTACCATGTTGGTATTCTACATTCACTGTAATTACAGCTGACTGTTTAATTAAACGATGTGTGTGTGTATTTAAAATTCACTCGATCCAAAATGGTGGCAGGAAATTCTTGTAAATGAAAGCAAAATAGCAATGTAAACTTATCGCTTTTTAGCGGTAATTGAATTTTTAATGCGAATAACCCAGAAGTTGCCTCCAATTATGAACAAAGAAAGTTTTTTTCCTGATAAAATTTGCGGGTTGCGGGCACATAAGCAATAAAAAAATAACGAACTCTCCAGAGTAGCCTCACAAGTATTCGGATCGATATTTTGCTCTGCTATCATTTTGTTCTCGTTTATTTTTCCTTGTTCCCATTTCCCCATGCCAAGAGCCCCTTATGGCAGCTGAGCAAAGTGTAGGTTTGTATATGCCATTGCCATCTGCCATACTAACAGTATATAGTATATCCATATTTATGTACATATATATCTCGTATCTGCACAGAGCGTTAGTGAATGGAGAAGTGGATGGGAAGATGATAAGAGGAAATTGAAATGGAATACAACACCCACAGCTGCAGATGAAGTTTGTTGTCAATTTTGGCCTGGCATTTCGAGTTAGGTATACCAATCATTGCCAATGGTGTGGGGGAGGGGATATTCTGTGAATTTGGCCACACACAGGGTGGACGCATTTGGCAACAAAAGTTTTATCACTGCACGTGGATATACGTAATGAACATAAAGTTTTAGCATCGCAATCTGATAGAATGACAGCTTTTGGTACGTAGGTGGTTATAAACATTTTTGATAGCGTTGGTCTATAAATATTGGGCACCGGACTTATTCAGGGAAATGTAATTTTAAAACATTATTATACTGCGATAGGAGGATGGTTTGAACACTTAGTCCAGTTTTCCATAAAGTCGGTTTTAGTAAAAGGTTTATTTAGGGGATAAAAACTCGATTAACTACCTAACCAACCACCTTTCAAGAGAGTAGCTTCTTGACAGCCTTACTTTTTTTGATATTTCTGAATCATAAAATAAAATCATCTCCGGACAGTATCGCCTTAAAGTTTTTCAAGCATACAGGAACATTTAATTTGTTTTATGTACATATATTATTTGTGACAGGAAAGTCATTAGTTGTTTAATCTATTGTAATCGATTATGCTCTCTTACGTATCATGCGGGTCCATCTGCCTTAAGTTTCTAGAAAACAGGATTTCAGGGTCTTAAATTAAATTAATAACTTAATTGTTTTTTTTTTTATAGTTTGTACCCACTCAAGGGTTTTTTTATACCCCTATTATGCCAGATGCACAGTAAGCGCTTTGGAATGGAGGGAAGGGTTGGTAAGGATATGTCGGTTTGCATTGGTCATGGATTCCTTGAGCATTGCAATGACTGGGAAAGACAGAATGTGGAAGACAGTTTCACATTCGCGTGGTATGGCTCAAGAACGATTCTCTGTACAAGTAAACTGATGAGTATTTCTGTAAGCGCGAGTATTACGGTTGAATTGTTTAAGGGGAGGAATGCAACTGGCACATTTCGTAGAATTAACGACAACGAAATGAATAGTTAAGACGGTGTTCTAACGAAGTGAATGAGACAGTAATCTTTTCATTACCAATCATTCTTAGAGTTCTTTTTTGTATGCCATCCAAGAGGCTTAAGTATGTAGCTTGAGCACCAGCCCAGAGATGGAAGTTGTAAAAATTGTTTAACGGAAACAGCTTTTTTTTGCAGTTAATATAATTATGTTATACGAGCAACACACATATAACCGAAAAAACATGTCGTACCAAATCTTCGAACATCGAGCATTCACTTCACACAACCATAAAAACAGCGAAACCTCTTAAGACAGAAAACACGTTTTTAATTTCTTATTTCTTTTTGCACGTTTTTGAATTTTGGTTTTGTGTACCTACTCTAATTGTTAAAATAAAAATAAATACAAAAACTTGTTTATTAGTAACTATAATTAACAGAAGGTTAACATTTTTAGTCCGATGGCAAAACACATCGTAGAAGATGAAGATAAACAATTTGTATAGATATGTTATGTTGTTACGTTTTTTTGTGGTCGACGCCTCGACGGAAGAACGTTTTTTCCAATCAGCCCGAAGATCTTTTAAAAAATGTTCACATACCTTGTCTTCTTTGTTAGGGTACAAACTTACTAATTTTCGACACTAACAGTTTTTTAGCGTCAAGCGATAAAAGTAAACTTAGGTAGTAAATACGAGATAAAAACGTAAAAACGAAACTTTTTTTTTTTTTTTATAATCAACGCGCACTCAAGGGCTTTTTTCATTACCGTTTATGTATATGCCAAGAGCAGAGTGCAAGTATTAGGGAAAGGATAGTGGATGTAAAAGGAGATGTCGGTGAACAATGGTTTTGAATTCTTGAATATTGCAATTGCTGGGGAAGACAGAGTGTGGAAGCGAGTTCCGCATTCACGTAGTACGGCTAAAGAACGATTCTCTGTACGTGACAGTACGTCCGAAGTTGGGATCAAGGGTGAACTGATGGGCATTCCTGGAGGCGCGGGTATTACGGTGGAATATCTTAAGGGGAGGAATGCAACTGGCTATTTCACTAGAGCATATACCATTGAAGTAACTGTAAAATAGGGTGAGGCGTGTGACATTACTCCGATGTTTAAACGATACTATCCAGAAGACTTAAGTATTTCACTGGAGCACCAGCCAGACATGACAGTTATACTCAAGCTAAGGACGTAAGGACGTATGTACGTTTTGTAGATGATAGGCAGATCAGAAGGGGAAACAAATTCCTTGCATCGTCTTAAGAAACCTTAACATCTTGGGGCATTTTTGGCGACATCGCGTATGTGTTCGGTCCATAAGAGGTGGTCAGTGATGCACATACCGAGAATCTCGAGATGTTCGGTCTCATTGATGCAAGTGCCACTCATGGACAGTGGCAGGGGAGGTATATCTCGCTTTAACGATACAAGACAGCATTGAGTTTTCGAAGCATTAAACTCTACACGATTTTGTATTCCCCGTTGTACAATGCTGTTTAAGTCAGAGTTTAATGAGCTCATCATTTTGCCATTGCAGTTCCACATCCGAAGGGGAGGGATGTGAGTCGGGAAACGAATACGAAATGCTAAGGGTACTATCGTCAGCGAAATAATTTATTGGATTAGAAGTAAGAGACAAGAGAAATGAAAAAGAGGGTCGGAGACAAAACGGAACCCTGGGGCACACCAGCATTTATATTGTGGGTTTCAGACTTGAATTCCAATACAACTTGTATTAGCAGAATACTTACATTGTGTGTATGTAGGTTTATGATAGGTTAAAAAGTGCCCTGATCTGTTCCAAATGTTATTTAATGAATAATTTTATAGATAAACGATTACATACAAGTAATTGCCTTTTCAATCTTCACTTACTTAGTACTTAAAATACTAAATATTAACTACGTATCAGATTGTAAAATTATTCTATTTTCCTAGTACCATGAAGTGAAGTAACACCTGCAACGTTTCATTCAGATTTTGCAAAAAAACAAAAATGTCAAGTTATATGTATTTGTATATGCCAAAAACAACTGGGTACTTTTAAGAGCATTGCTAATCGCCAGAGGGTGAATTTCTACCCTAACTGTGTGTACTGTGTAAGCTATAATAGATTGATTTACCACCCTCCGAAAAATCCGACTTCATTTTTCCTCAAGAAGGTTTTGGAGATTTGGATTTTTGTCTTCTTCTACAAGAAATTATTACGTTTGGTTAGAAATGATACTTGTTGAAAGGTTGACTCATTTACGAGACATTAGGCATATAGCATTTATATTAACCACACATTTGAATGTGGAAGCCTTAATAAGTCACCTTTTCTCCGCTTTTGAATTTTGTGTACTGCGGCGTCAGACAAACCTCGACCACAAAAATATTTGGGCCAGTTCAACCGAACTATAAAAAATTTCTCTGAGATTTTAATTTTTCAATTTGAGATTTCTGAGCCAACAAATTGTTGCATCCGATTAAGCCATTATGATGTCATTCACTTTGGAAGAACAATGTTGTCGCTTAATCAGCCATAACTGAAAAATTATGTTCCACGAAATGAGTTTGCGTCAGTTAAAGCGAAATTCAGCTCTCAGTGAGATTATTTCAAGCAAAACTGACCTAGTTGCTGTTTGCTGTGATAAACATGGTTTGCAAGCGAAACTTGCAAAAAATTTCCTCTTATTTTATGCAACAATTGACGGGTTTTGTGCTATTTCTTTTGTCGTTTATGTTATGCATTTCTTCAGATTATTCACTCTCAAACAAGCTGCTTCGTTGAGAATTTTCAAAAAAGTTTTATCCCAATTTTTTGTTTTGCAAGACAAAGTGTTTTTTAATCTACTTGCATCAACAATAAACACTCACTTTAATCACGCAGTAGAAATATTGAATCAGGTTGCACTTGGAGGATTGACTATACTATTTGCAATGCTTTCTGATAAGGTAGGGAGAAAAAGAGTCATGAAATTTTCTCTGAATAGAGAACAAATTTCTTAATTTTCCCATTCTGAATCGGCGTTAAATTGTAGGTCCCCTCAATTCTTCGCACACACCCAGCGAATTGTTGATGAGAGTAAAAGCGTTTTTTCTCGGTAGTCCGGAATTGCGAACACATATTTTGCTTCTAATGGTTGTGTATTTTTGAAAATTCATATGCAGAATTGCAGATTACATGTTTTTATTTTCTTTATCTGTAAACATAATGGCGGGTACGTGTGCAAATGTGTACATGTATGCCTGATTCTGTTTTTGATTTCAATTTCCAATTCGGAATCGTTTTCTGTTCTTTCCAGAACAAGAACTGTCATCTTGTGTCAAGTGAACGAATTCAGAATCGTTGGGAACAGTTCCGGATGACCAAAAAAACAACGCTATTAGCACCTAGGCATTGGCTCCACCTTCTAGAGCTGTCGCTCCACTCTATTTATTTATTTGACTGGGTCGTACGAACTTTATCCTGCATTCCAAATTATAACTCATAAAAAACATGTAATTAAAATTCATAAATATTAATTTAAACAGAAATATGTGCATCAAAAATAGATTCAATCTGAAAAAATTGATGTCATAAGAGATTTCTTAAGAAATTATTTTTATATATCAGTAATTTTCGATTTTTTTATAGATCCGTCATTAAGATATAGAATTAAAAAAAAAGGTTTAAAATATTTTTTTTTAAATACAAAACAAAATTTACGTACGTACTTTCAGAAAAAAAAAATACACTGTCTTTTAATTTTGGAGAATATCTTATAACATAAAAAAAAACGGTTCTATGAAAGGTTTTGGAGCAATACAAAAATATTTTGAAAAAAAAATGGTAGTGGAGTTTTTGAGAAAGTTGAAACTTTTCGTTTTTGGCCATGTGATGGTTATTTAAGTTTGTAGCTGGGGTATGCTCAGGGAAGTCCAGGGTTGGTTAAATAAAATACCGAAATTTAACTTGTGGTATATTTCCTTTATTCAATAATTACTGTACAATTCGTATAATATTCGTTAATCGTTTAACTGGATGACGGGACATCGGTATGTGATCTTCTCCTGCTTCTGCTAGTCCGCCGAGTAGGTGTTGTCTCCCTCAGAAAGTGGTTACTTATGTTTTTCATTAACGGGTTTTGCCTACTGTAATCGAAACAGATTAATCGTCACTTAACGTGGGTAATCGCGGTCAAAACCGGTACAATCGCCGCCGAAACGGGTAATCGCTGTATGAACAGATAAATCGCCACTAACCGTGGGTAATCGCGTTCGAAACCGGTACAATCGCCGTGGTGGATACCCTAAATTTTGATCTTAACAAAAAAAAAAAAATCAAAAAACCACCTACGAGAATTCGCTCAAACCTCAAATTTTCAAGTTCGAAGTCAATCGGAACAGTCAGTGGACGGAATTGCCGGACCCACTTTTTTCAACTTCTCTATCATATTTGATTAAAATCTCATTTTTTTTTTATGTTGGAGTATAATGGGAACTTACATCATTCGACAACTTGATGGCCAACAACTTTGTGTTTCAGTAATTTTGTACATCAGTTGGCTAGACTTTGTATAGAATTTTCTAAATGTCTAATTTCTTTCTTAACTTTCTGTACTGTGTTCGAACACGACACATCTTAAATTTATAACTTATTAAATAAAGCTTATTATATTGTTATTACTGGATCGTTTCTAACATCTTTGTTTGTCACTCATAGACATAACAATTGGCGAGGACTAAAGAAAATCACGCATTGAAGTAATTTAAAAAAAAATTTTTTTTTTTTCATTTTCATTTTGCGTCAACTTAAAAAGAAAAATAAGGATAAACAAAATGGCAAATGACGGAAAAATTCTGGAACTTTTGGAAATGCAATCAAAACTCCTTCAAGCACTCACAGAAGGGAATAAAACAAGTCAAGAGTCAAGGCCAGAACAACTAATGGATTCATTAACAAACTCATTGCATGTTGTGATAGTATTATCTTTTCTTTTAAGAAGGTCTAACGAAGTTCTTATTTTACGACCAAGAAATGCTGCTGCTGGCGATTTAAAGGCGTCAACAGTCAACAGAACCTCCAAACATTTTTGCAGACTTACCGTTCTTCGCCAAATCGTAATGTAACTAACTTTAAATCGCGAGCAGAAGCATTTCTTGGTCGTAAAATAAGAACTTCGTTAGACCTTCTTAAAAGAAAAGATAATACTATCACGACATGCAATGACAAACAGAATATCCAGTACAATATATATCATGGTGCCAAGGAACGACATTTTGATGCAGGTGATATTGTCTACGCCAAAATCTATCGTAACAATAAAGAATACTGGGTACCAGGAACCATCATCGAACGCAAAGGAACCGTCAACTATAATGTACTTATAAATGATGGAAGTAAAACAAAACTGATAAGGTCTCATACGAATCAAATCAAGAATCGATTTTCTCCAACCATAGAAGATAATTCACCAAATCTATTTCTCGAATTAATGGATATGTTTGAAGTAAGCCAACAACCTTACTTGATATCATACGTTCCAGAGAGAGTTAACGAGGACTCGGACTCAGTTATCTCACTCTCCTGAACCAAGACAAGTGATTTCATCAGAAATAACTGAACTTTTAGGTTCTCTTCCAACATTCCACACTCACACTCCTGAGTCTAAATGTCTAATTTCTTATTTCGTTCTTTACTTTCTGCTGTGTTCGAACACGACACATCTTAAATTTATAACTTATTAAATAAAGCTTATTATATTGTTATCTATTGCTGGATCGTTTCTAACTTGTTTGTGTGTCACTCACAGACATAACAGTTTACGAATTCAATACTTGCCATAATATTCTATATCGCAAGTAAAAATTAAAAAAATAAAACTATTTTGATCAATTTTCGTGGAAATGCAATACGTTTTGGGATTCTAATAAAAATATAACATCAAAAACTATAGAAAAATTGTGGGTTACAGGAGTGGTTCCGACCTATCGTTGAATTTTGGAACACGTTGTATATGGTTAAAAAAAAGTGCCCTGACAATTTTATTTAGCTAAACGATTACATAAAAGTAACTGCCTTTTCAATCCTCATTTACCTTCTTAGTACTTAAAATACTAAACAAATAAATAACTACGTATCAAATAATAAAATTCTCTTTTCTTAGTATGAAATGAAGGAGATAACAACTGCAACGTTTCATTCGGATGCTGCAAGCGACCAAGAATATTTATTATACTATAAATACATTTGTCAAAAACATCTGGGTTCTTTTGACAGCATCACAAAATGTTTATTACTTAATTCGCCAGTGGGTAAATTTCGACCCTAAGTGTGTGTTAGCTATTGATTGATTTAGCACCCTTCGACAAAAGCGTCTGTTTTGGAGATTCGGATTTTTGTCCGTCTTCTACAAGAAATTATTGCCTTTGGTTTCGAATGACTAGTTCACGAGACATAATGTGACAACTGATGTTGTTTTATGTGTATAAAAGGCGATACTGTCATTTGAATTTTAAATTAATTATGTAATAAAAAAGAGCAGATCAGGCATAGCATTTATAATACCTATATACGTATGTATTGTTGTTAAGGAAAACGGTTAAAGCACAGGATAAACTACAAACATGATTTCCTCAGCACGAAAAAGCTACATTTGTACTTATTCACACATTTGAATGTGGCAGGCTGAATAAGTCCTTTTCCCGCCTACAAATTTTGTGTAGGTACTCCGTCAAACAAACCTCGACCAAAAAAATATTAAGGCCACTTCCATCGAATCATAAACAATCTCTGTGATTTTCAATTAGAGATTTCTGAGATGACAAATTTTTGCAAAAGATTCATCAGCGAGCCGATTTGACGTTAATCAGCCATGTCTGAAAAATTATGTTCCATGAAATGACTGCTATAGTTTAAGTGACCTAGTTGCTGTTGCTGTGATAAACGTGATTTGCAAGCGAAACATAAGATAAGTAGGTTCAATGCCACTTATCAAATTCAGCATTTGAAAGTTTTTGTTCTATTTTTTTTATGCTATGCATTTTTTCAGATCATTCTGCTCTCAAACATGCTGCTTCGTTGAGAATTTTCAAAAAAGTTTTTATTTGAATTTTTTGTTTGAATTTTTGCAAATAAAAATATTAGTAGTGCAATTTTCTGGGTCAGGTTGTGTTCATAATTTTTCTGCCTTGACATCTTGACATTTTTGGATGTGTTAATGGCTACTCTTTGTTAATGCTTTGCAATCAAGCTCTTAGCATCTTGAATTTTATGCGGGTCGATGGTCGAACGAAATAATTACTTTATTTATTTAAATTGAAGAAGGTTGAGAACTAAATTTACATGCCAGGATCGAAGTTTTTTTGCTATCAAACCGACGCATAAGACATGAAACGAAAAGGAAAGCTCAAACAAAACTTGCATCATATTGCTGGGAGACTAAAGTTAAACTTTAACTTTTTTTTGCCCTCAAAGTTTTCAACTCATTTGCTTATTCGGAACATATAAATTTATCTTATACATCACCCAAGTGACCACGCTTACAGGACCATATCCTTTTCACGAAATTTTTCATAACCAAATCGCAAAGTGGCTGCCCTATGTCGTCGATAGCCTCACGAATTCCATATTTGAGGTCGTAGCAAGGCATTAAATCACAAGATCTCGGTGGCCAATTGTGAGAGATAACACGGTCCGGAAACTTTTCCCGTAAAAGATCGATGGTCGAACTGTCTCTGCCAAATGTTTACCATTTTTATAGTGAATTTTAATATTTTCAATGCGTTGTTGAAGCGTGTATCATTCCATTTTTATTAATGGCGTAGTTTCTACTTGTCAAATGTCAAAAAATTACAGAAATAGCGGGCTATTCAAAATAACACTTCTGATCAAATAACAAATACTCAATTTCAAGTTATAAATTGTCAAACATATTTTTTTCATTGAACAAATATGTACGTGTGTCAAGTCAGCAAGAAAATACATAACTATATATATTTAACATTGCTACCCGTACTTTGTTTAATAAAACGGTTTGGGGTTCTTTGACATCGAAGCTGTCGGTGTAGTCGTAACCGACTTTAATGGAGCAGCGTGAGTTCTCCATTGTCATTCTGCTCAGACGAATGAGTTTTGTAGAGATGCCAAAACTGGACATGGCATTATACAGTTCTTCTCAATAGATGCTTTCATACGCGGCCTTTAAATCGATAAAATGATGGTATGTGTCGATTTGTTTTTTCCAGGACCTGCCGTAATGTGAATATTTGATCGATGGTGGACTTTCCTGCTCTTAAGCCACTGATATGGACCTATTAGTTTGTTGACATACGGCTTGAGGCATTGAAGATATATGACATTTGAGTAGGGTAGTTGATTAGCGGGGTAACGGGGTAACAGGTAGCGTGATTATGTAGAGGGTAACGGGGTAGCAGTAAGCGTGGAAGGATGGAGGTACCGGTCAATAAAGCTCATGTTCAATCTTTAGAATTGTGTCGTTTAGATAAAGATGCGGATTGCCGAATCGACAAACCAGATAGTCTAATGCTTGAAACGATATTTTGTAAGTTGGTGAAATAGGCCCCAGATGGGGACGAACCAAGATGTTGTATAAGACACAGGTGAAATTGGCATCGCGCAACTCTTCTTTCCAACGAACGTTTTCAAATTCAGTTAGCTTTATTAACGAAACGATGCCTTTAATGTGCTCAGAAAAATCTATTTAGGTATTAAAAGAACATCAAGGTCCCTACCAGTTAAAACACGAATTAAAATGTGGTGTGCAATGAAAAAGTCATGAGATTAAGGAGTGAAGGTTTTTTTTTTTTTTGGAGAAAGTCATTGTTTGGCACTTTATCATCATAATGTAAAACGTAAAGCGTTAATTTGAAGTTATATTTTTATACATCTTCATATCATCCGCTTGGATGAGAATTTCACTATTATTTACACATACCAGTGCATAATTAACTAATATAAAAAGAAGGGGCCCTAGATTGCTTCCCTGCGGAATATATTATTTTTCAAGTTTGGTATAGAGTAACTATTTCTGAATTTAACTCGATAAGACCTATTCTTAAAGTAATAGACACGGAATCAAAGAAGGTGTAAGAAGGTCATAAGAATTTAATTTAAACTTGATAACCTCATGAGATAGATAGTTGATCAAAAGCCTTCGAGAAGTGCGTGTAATCACACTCGACTTCGGGGCCACATACCAAAGCATGAAAAGATTAAAAATAAAAAATCGTGGCTTCGATTACGCTAGCAGTATTTTGTTGCTAATTTGTGCCGCAACAATTAATTTTGTTGTTCAAATAATTCTCTCAAAAAAAGCGCGGTTACGTTTCTTATTTTCTCTTTTGAAAAAATAACAAGTATACGCCCGAGTGAACTTTTCCATAAAACGTGAAAAAAAATATTTGCTCGCTTCGCATTCTTGTGCTTATAGACTGCCTTACTCTCACTGAACTTTGACATCCAGAGTGCAGAAGAACGTTTGCATTGGAATATATTTGCCTTACGTCACATAGGCTTAAAGCATTTAGTATATTTATTTAAACCGTTATGCACTGAACAAATTTGAAAATATGTAAAAACTTCTCGAGGTTGGCAACAAGCTTACGGAATCTTTCGACGTCAAAATAAGATTCAGACAAGGCGATGCACTGTGGTGCGATTTCTTTAACATCGTTCTTGAGAAGACAGTGCAGAACTCCACCGTCAACACCAGAGGCACTATCTTCCAAAAATCTGTTCAACTCTTCGAGTACGCCGATGATATTGATATAATGGGAAGAACACAGCGTGATGTCAATGGCGCCTTTGAGAGAATTTTGACAGAAACGGCAAAAATGGGTTAAGCGGTAAATGAGAAAAACGAAGTACATATATGCTGTCTTCGAAGAAGGACACCCAACAACGACGGCTCGGACAGAACGTCACAATAGAAGCATACATCTTCGAGGAAGTAGAGGAGTTTGTCTACCTAGGCTCCGCTATAAACACGGGCAATAACACCAGCGCTGAAATTGGACGAAGAATAACTCTTGCTAATCGCTGTATCTTTGGGCTAAGAAAGCAATTGAGTAGACAAGCCCTCTCTCGAGCAACTAAGGTAAAATTGTACAACTCCCTCATCATCCCAGTCCTGCTGTATGGTGCAGAAGCATGGACCTGTTTCGAGAGGTAAGTTCTTCGGGTCATCTATGGCCCCGTGTGCATTGAAGGGGAATGGCGAAGAAGATATAACAGCGAACTTTACGTGTTGTACAACGACATGGACCTAGCCAGAAGGGTCAAGGTTCAGAGACTCAGACGGCTCGGTCATTTAGAGCTCCGGCCCGTAAAGCCTTCGATACGATTCCCGATAGACGTAGAAGGAAAAGAAGACCGCGACGCAGGTGGCGCAATCAAGTGGAAGAGGACCTCAATCAACTTGGAGTGCAAGACTGGAGACAGCTAGATAGGGACCGAGCTGGCTGGCGGAGACTGTTGATTGGAGCCCAAGTCCACAACGGACCGTAGCGCCACCTTAAGTAAAAACGAAAAATGCAATTCATAAAATTAAAAACATAACAAAGCGGATATGAAAGGGCTTAACTTAATTAGGTAAGGCCTCGGCCAGAGACTGGATCAAACAAATAACTTTAAACATAACAAATTCATCAGTACTCGTACAAAGAACAAAAACATCGTGATGTAGACAAAACAACAAGAGCAACTTGACTTCGTATAAAACGTTTTTATATAAGAATTTTATTTATGTAAAAAATGGAAAATATTTGACAAAAAACATTAGGACATAAATAGAGGTTAGTTGAATGTAAGTTTAAAATAAATTGCAAATGTCCTAAACAATTTGCATAAATACAATAATACTAGAAGTTGTTAATATTGATATTTTCGTTTCGTTGAGGACACAGGGGGGCACCGGTCAGTGTTAAAACAATCATATTCTATACAGGCAGACGGGAATTCATTTATTCATAAAATATATTTTACTTTAAGGATCGCAACACGTGTGCAAATACTTTGTTTCCGTTCCGAGAGATTAACAAAAGAAATAATTCAATCATTTCACAATTAACTATTAATGATTTGTTTATGTTTTTTTTTTTAAATTAAGTAAATAAAATGCATTTTTTTTTAAATAACCAATATTCGTCCAACAACAGCAAGAAGTAGCTGGATAAAAATAAAATAGTTTTGGGTTCAAAATCAACGAAATTATTGTTCATCCTTGTCCTTGGCACCGTGCTTGAGGATTCGTGTGAATTCGATGTAGTCGAAGAGACCATGTTTAATAGGTGCCTCTCGGTACATTTCATCAACCTGATTGTCAAAAAAGAAGTAAACAAAGTTAGCCAACATTTGAATTAAACAAAAAAAGTGGTACTAACGTCTTCGTCAGTGAATCGATCGCCCATTGTGGTCAGCAACTCTCGCAGACGATCCTCGGGCAGAACACCATTGTTCTCCTCATCAAAACAGCCGAAGGCATTTTTGATGACATCCTCGGGATCGGTTCCCTGCAAACGTTCACCAAACAATGTCAGGAACATTGTGAAGTTAATTGGACCTGGAGCTTCGTTCATCATTGCCTCAAGGTATTCATCGGTTGGGTTTTTGCCAAGAGAAGCGAGCATATCGTGCAGATCCTCTTTCTCGACAAAACCGTCACGATTTTGATCGATCATGTTGAAGGCCTCTTTGAATTCAGCAATTTGGGCTTGATCGAACATGGCGAATACGTTTGAGGTTGCGCGCTGGGCGCGTTTTTTGGTGGTAGCACGACGGCCGGCAGTTTTACGGGAAGACATTTTGCTGTAATTAAAATTGAAAAAACAATAGACGTTTAATCTTGTTAAGACTTTGAAATTGTTAATTGTAAATGAGTGTTGAAATGAATGGATTAGTAGTAGTTACAAATAAATTGTCTGCCGCGTGCTGACCAAACGTGTAGTTAAAAGATTTAGAAATAGAATTGCCCGATTTAAGTCACAAGTTATGAAGACTCAAGTTGTTCTTCCCTTCTCATCAGTTGGTGTGGCAACATTTATATAAAAATTACCACCAAACCCCCACATCTGAGCCAGCTAATGACCGAGTTCTAGGGAGCGACGCAAAATCGACAGCCACGGGCTCTCCTGAACACTCTCACGGACGGCGCGGCGCGGCGGATTTTTTCTGCAGAAATTTATCAAATGCACTGCGAAAAGAACCCTGGGTAGGACAATTATGGCAACCGAATAAAGGGTGAAGCTCGCGGAGCACCGCCCGAATGTAGTCGTTTTTTATTGGCTTTCTGAACTACATCCGCATATTGGTACAATTTGCAGTTGAACCTTCTTCTCCATTCGCCATCGTCGCATACAGGACCAAAAATCCGTCGAAGAATTTTTTTTTCGAAAGTACCCGGTATCATTTCCACTTTTTACAATCAAAGTCTTGTATAGTAGGCACTTTGTCTTTAGCGTGAGGAGTTTGAACCCAGATGTTTGACCACACCGAATCAGAAACGGTTCGCTAGGGTAATTCTCGTGTCCTTTATGGGATTGCTGTTTTTTTCCAAGGTAGGTGAGGTCCTTAACTACCTCGAAATTGCTGTTACCAACAGTGACATTTTGTCCTAGGCGGTGGACAGATGTTCTTTTGTTAATTGCTAGCATTTACTTTCATTTGTCCTCATTCCCTTCAAGGTCAACAAGTTCCGCCTGTTCTTCAATCGCTGTGAAGGTCTCAAGCACAACTCTTTGGGAACGAACGATGATGTCTATGTCGTCCGCATAGCTTAAAAGCTGGGTGGGTTTCTAGATTATAGTGTTTCCCGTCTAACACTTGCCTTTTGCTCCAGGACTACGTTGAAGAAATCGCATGACAGCGCATCTCCTTGTCTAAGCCCTGCGCATGTTTGAAATACCTGAAATGAGCTGTTACCCATTTGTACACTGCACTGCGTATTGGGTAGCGTCATGTGGCACAGCTGGATCAGTTTGTTCGGAATCCCAAATTCACTCTGGAGTCTAGGCGGTGGGTGCTATCATAAGCAGCTTTGAAGTCGATGAAAAGATGGTGGGTTTTACTTGAAATTCGTTGGTGTCGATTATAGTGCTCCAGAAAGGTTTGAGACGCTCACACAGTACGTTGGATAGGATTTTGTATGCAGGGATATGTCTCGGTAGTTTCTGCTAACATAGGATCGCCTTTTTTATAGATTGGGCAAATGAAGCTTATAGACCAGTCAGCATTCTTCCTCCCAACTTTGTTGATGACCTGCTGCCTGCGGTTCATGACAACACCTCGAAATTTAAAGAGTTCCACAGGTATGCCATCCGACCCGTTAGACTTGTTATTTTTTTAGCTTTTGGATCTTTCTACCTCTTCTATGCTGGGGTCTGGAACAAGGTATTCATTGACTGGTTTCGCTTCTCTTTCGTCATTGACTTGCTCTACATTATGCGCATTCAGCAGCTGCTGGAAGTGCTGCTTGAAAACATTTACAATTCCCTGTGCTTCGGTGACTAGGTTTACTTCACTGTTTCGAAGAGCATGTGTCCAAGTCAGAACTCACTAGCTGCACTATTTCAAGGCAGATAAGATCCACTTACGTCAAAAACATTCCAAGAACTCCTGAATAGACCTATGTAGGTCAAACATTGGTAGAATTGTTGTTATTTACACAGGACAACACGCCATGAAGCTTGGTATTCCTTCCTACGAGTTTTGTCGCAGTTCTAAAAATATGGAACAAAGGAAAACCATTCAGCACTTTTTGTTTGAATGCCCGGCCTTACTAAACGCCATGCCAGAGCAATGGCGTGTGCTGCTCCGTTTCTACACGATATAAGCGAACTCTCTTTCATTAGGACCTAATTGGATTTAAAATCCAAGTCTCCACTATAACATACATTTATTTTCAGGACAGCGGCTGCCTAAAACAGCCATTTCTAACAACCTCCCTAGTTTGGGTAGCAAAAATATATTTTTTAATATACGTAAGAAAATATGTTGTTTTTTGTTTATTTATTTGAGGCAGAATTTCCCGTTTACATATTTAATAAAAAATTAGCTTCTTTTAGGTCTTCCAGGAGGTCGCGTGTTTTTAAGGCAATGAGTAACTCGCGTGTTTTTAAGGCAATGAGTAACTGGCTCAAACCATTAAAATTAAATTTTAAAAGTTTCACTCGTCACGAGTCCTTTTCTAATTTTAATGACAAATACAAAAAGTAGTTAAAACTGAATGCTGCCAGCAATTCATCAAAAGTAAACAGCAGGAATAATCGAATGAAATGTCAGTCCATGGCTGACATCGATTTGCAAGTGAACAGCATTATCTGTCGTTATGCCACACGACCATTCAGGCGTTTGAAACTGCAACGACGAAAAGAAAATCGCCATCTTCTTCGAGCTGACCGTACAAGAAGCCTCCAGCGTTCCCGATTCCCGTCGCTTTCCCTTTGCTTTTATTTTATTTACATCCAAATTGCGATAGCGTGTCGTGATTGTCATTAGTTCAGTTTCAGCTGCAACACTCATCTCACCATTACTTTTGGCATAGAACGAAATCGATGGCGAGTGATTTTTCAACTTGTCAATATAACTCCGTATGGTCCGGCTCGAAGCCAGAGTCAGGAATATATCCGAATCGGGAGTTTCCGGGACCGGGTACGAACACCAATCGACTCTGGGTATAACATTGACTGGAACATCATGAACAATATGTCGATAACGATCTGACAAACTCGATTGAACTTCCATGTCAATTGTCAGACACGGATATTGGACATTTGTGAGCTTGATTTTGCAATATTTGGCTCCAGTTCGCAGAGCCGATATGGCTCGAGCGAGATTGATGGGATTGAATGATAGCATTATGTTTTGGTGTTGGTCGTTGACGCCTTCCATGAGGTATTCGGTGAAATTTTGTTCGGTGTCGATTTGTGCCCAAACGAGGGGCGATGTGTTGCCGGTGTCTTCGTTTACAATGAAGTGGATTGTTTGCGAGCTTATTTTCATAATGCATTGCTTTGTTAGTTTCGACAGGGTGAGGATGACATTGAGGAGTTCCTTCATGACATGTTGGTCGTGTAAGACTGCACGGAATTTCATTTTTTATTCTTTTTTGTCTGTTTGATTTGTGAGGTTTTGTGTGTGTTGTGGGGATTTTTGATATTGATTCATTGATAAAAAATGAATTATGAGTAAGGAAAGAAAAATCGAAAAATGGAATTAGTAAAACACGAATTGGAGCAGCTGGAGTAATAGAAGAAGAAAACTGAACAAGCAGAGCTCGTAGCAGTGAAAAAGTATATTCTATAAAAATTTTAAAGTTAATATTAACAAAATACATGTTAACGCTCTCTTGAGCCATCATAACCGATAGGGATCGCTAGCGACAGTGAACAAAAATTATCATTAATTTAAGAATGGGTAACTTATTCATGTTTTTGTTTGGTGAGGCCCTGGTCCGACCTGGACTGTAGCGCCACCATAAGAAGAAGAAGAAGAACTTATTCATGTTAAGGTTCATATTTTGGGTTCGAAAAAACCAACTGATTCTTTGAATGTTCGTATCACTCTGCCACACATTTTAAGCGGTATCTCTTGAGAAACGTTAATTTCGGTTGCGCATTAAGTTTCGAATCGCTTGCACTGCATCACTGATGATCATCTGCGAACGCAACTTCCTTAGCATAGGTTTAAAGTAGTTGCGGATACAGGATCCGCACACCTAGGCCATAAAAAGGATCCTGAAATGAGCTGTTACCCATTTCCACACTGCACCGCTTATTGTTAAGTGTCATGGATAGGATTTTGTATGCAATTTTTTGCAGGGATACGTCTCGGTAGTTTCTACATGACACTTTTTTTGTCTTCAAATTTAAAGAGCGGGGGCTGGAACAAGGTCTTCATTGACTGGTTTCACTTCTCTTTCGTCATTGGATACAGAACCCGCGAACTTAGGCCGTAAAAAGGATCACCAGTCATTTTGAGCATTTTATAAGGCAAAGGAGACAGCGTAAATCAAGCTTTTCCGAGGACACGCCACAACCAACACCATCATTTCTTTTGGGCCCGTCTGCATAAAAATTGATACTCTGATCGTCTTCCAGGAATTTCTTGTCTTCTCTTACGGCTCTGAAGGGAATGGAGACCTGGAAGTTTTTGTACTTTGGTAAAAAAAATAAAAAAATAAATAGAGTGGCGCGACAGCTCTGGAAGAGCCAAGGCCTAAGTGGCTTACTCTCATCAACAATTCTCTAGGTGCGTGTGAAGAATTGAGGGGACCTACAATTTTTACGCCGATTCCGAACGGCAAGGTTGAGAAGCACTTTTTCATGACAGATGATACTCTTGGAAGTTTTGTCAGTTCTTCGCAAGAGGCAGTGTCCGTGAAAGATGAAATAAAAAACTTTGGGCCCGAGTAGGATTCGAACCCACGACGTTCTGCTTAGCAGCCAACGCACCTAACCACTAAGCTACGGACACTACTGTATTTTGGTACAGAACCGAAAAATTCAGAATAATGGAATGACCCACATTATTGTTGGTCTATTGAGAGGAGGCTTTGAATCTTACAGCTCTACTCGTAAACACTTGTTTACTGAAGATTTCCAGGGATGCCAGATGGAGGAGTGTCTAGCGCCGCTGAAGTTAGGGTGCTGAATGCCCCGCTTATGAAAAGCAAGGCTGTACGCTGGACTCTGCTAAGTTTGTCATAGTGCCTTTCTTTGGCTCTTTCTAGTGCAATCCACCCTACTGCGACCCCGTACGTGAGTATACGCCGGATGACCGGTATATATAGCCAATTGGTTATGCGAGGTTGAAAACCCCCATCCTATGGCTTTTTTGCAAGAGAATAGAGCTACTGCAGATTTTCCAACTCCTTCTTGGATATTTGGTTTTCAGCTTAACTTTAAGTCTAATATCAGACCTAGGTATTTAGCTTCATTAGTAAAAATTGGTAGTACACCTTTTATTGGAGGTACATTTTTTTTGAATTTTGTAAATGTATGAAGAGGACAAGTTATGATCTTTGAATGATCAACCCATTTTGTGAGCATGTTGAGTGCGTTTGCAGGTACTAGATGTTTACCTGCGACGCCGATAACAATATCCTCAGCATAAGCAATCACTCTCTCCAGGGTTGTTAGAAGTTCGTTATTTGCTATACTCAACAGAAGAGGGGCCAGAACACCAACCACATTGTGGATTGCCCCTGACAGGCTTGTTGATCCTGCTTTTGAACATAAGATTAATCAATTCGCACAGAGAATTTTCAATGTTCTATTCGCCATAGCAGAAGTGATTGCAAACATAGCAATATTACGACTTTTTATTTACTTACTTACTCATGGTTGCGCTACAGTCCAGGTCGACCAGTGCCTCAATCAACAAACGTCTCCAGCCAACTCGGTCCCTAGCTAGCTGTCTCCAGTTTTACCTGCCAAGTAAGTTCAGGTCCTCTACCACCTGTGTGCTCCACCTGAGTCGCGGTCCTCTTCTGCGACGTTCTTCCGGGTTGGGTTCGAAGACTCTACGAGCTGGAGCATTATTTTCCATTCGCTCTACATGACTCAACCATTCAAATTTTGTACAGTTCTTGATTGAATCTTCGTCTCCATTCTCCATTTATACAAAAAGGACCAAAAATCACTCGAAGAATTTTTTTCTCGAAGCAGCCCAAAGCGTTTTCATCGGATGTTGTCATGGTCCATCTCTCTGCTCCATACATTAGGACGGGTATGATAAGGGTTTTGTAGAGCGTCATTTTAGTAGCTCGGGAGAGGGCTTTTCTACTCAATTGCCTTCTAAGTCCAAAGAAACAGCGATTGGCAAGACTGATTCTTCATTTGATTTCAGCGCTGATGTTGTTATGTGAGTTTATAGCGGATCCTAGGTAGACAAAGTCATTAACTACCTCGAAGTTAAATCCGTCTTTGTTGACGTTAGGTCCAAGACGTCGATGTTGGTTGTCTTTTCTTGTTGACAGCATTAACTTGGTCTTGCCCTCGTTAACCGCTAGACCCATCTTCCTGGCATCCGTCCTAAGATTCACGAACGCTCCAATGACATCACGTTGTGTTCTTCCAATTATGCCAATATCGTCTGCGTATCCTAGTAGCTGGACGGACTTTTGAAAGATTGTGCCTCTGGTGTTGACATTGGAGCTTTGCACAATCTTTTCAAGAATGATGTTGAAGAAATCGCATGACAGCGCATCACCTTGTCTAAAACACTTTTTTGACATCAAATGCATCCGTTAGGTATTTTCCGACCATGATGGAACAGTGTGAGTTTTCATTTTGTCATTGTCATCTTACACAGACGGACGAGTTTTTCTGGGATGCTAAAACAAGACATTGCTCTCGTTGGTCTCTATAGAGGCCGTCATACGCAGCCTTGAAATCGATGAAAACGTGGTAGGTATCGATTTGAAGTTCCTGGGTTTCTTCCAAGATCTGCCGTAGGGTGAATATTTGAGCGATTTATTACGCCTCTAGGAAGACAACCATGGTAGTCCTTTTTTAATGCTATTAATCGTTCTAGAGCTTTAAGAATGAATGATGGATGATAAGCTAATAAGGTTAGGTTGACACGTGCATATTTTCCCGCTTTTGATATGAATACTGCAACGTCCTTGACTCACTAATAAATATTGAACTTTGTATCTTCATCTGCTTATTATATCTCTTGTTGCCATTAACACTCCTATAAACCGAAAACAACAATCCTCTTCATTCAACATTGCTCTTCATTAAGCTATAGTCGGTTATCTAAATCTAAAGGAACGCATCTTCAACTGTAACAAGGCCCTGTGTGTTGCCTTTTAAGAAGTAGTCTTCTGCTACATGGAATCGAAGATTTTACGTTAGATTCTAACTTTTCCGATCAGGAGCATGTTCTTGTACGGCTTGCAAAGCTCGCTGTTGTTTTCTTCTATAAAAATAACCCGAATAACTTTTTTTCCAATTGGTCTTAACATTTTTTGTTTTTATATCTAACTGCACTATAAAGGACCACTCGAATGCTGTATTCAATTGCCTTCGTAGACCATAGAAACAGCTGTTTGCAAGAGCAATTCTTCGTTTGATCTCAGTAGCCTATTGTGGTTTTCTATGTTGACCGCGGGCCTCAAAGTTGTTGCTACCTATATTGGCACATCGCAGCCACTTTTTCTCTTGTTTAAGACGTTTTTGCTTCCTTCTCATTGATCTATCGTTTGCTCAAAGCTGCTTTCGTTTCAAAAGCGTTATTGACATCACACTGTGTTCTGCCGATTATGTCAAAACCTATGGCGTAGTCGGCCAGTTGTACGCGATTGACTTGATAGTTTTGCACAGGACCTTCAAGGACGATATTGAACAAAATGAATACGAACAGCATTTCTCAATGTCAAACGTTTGTCACTGTCAATATCGCGCCTTGAAGTGATCAGAGTCGAAGTTGAGTCGACCATGGAAGCACAGAACTCAAATATGATAAACCCAGCAATGACTTTTGAAAAGTGGAAAATTGCGGCCACAAACCATACAAATGTTACCTTGTGGCTTTGTTCTTGGTCAAGAAAAAAAAGCAAAACAATAACTCACTTGAAAGATTTCTTATTTCTCCTTGACTTTGAATTCTGAAGAACACCAAAAGCGAGCGTAATTTCAAAATATAAAGAAAGGTCATCAAAACCTTCGAATGAGCTGAATTTCACTTAAAATCCAATTAAACGATTTTAACCAACTAAGGGGTTTTTTGCTTCGATTTAGATAAAAAAAAATACAAAACAAAACAAAAGAAGAAAGTACGTAGTTTTGTCAATTCATTAATTTTCTCAAGAAAGCACTTCAACGAGATCAAAAGATCTGAAGTTAAGTTCTATGTTGACGCAAACTGTCTTAAGTCAGAATCAAGGTCAATGAACGGGTTAAAAAAGGAGTTCCAAACTTAAAACTCATCTCCAAAATTCCCTTCTTCTTTACCTTGTTTTGAAAAAAACATTAAGCGTGTGTTCGAAGAATTGAAAGAGATCTTCTTGTTTGCAGCTTACGTAAGCTGACAAATACAGAAAGTCAAATTTGAAAACGACAGTTGGTACTAAAGAAACTTAAAACTCAAACAAGATAAGCAAATAAAATGAGTCAGAGAAAAATCACTTGGCAATTGGGTTCATCGTCCATAGTAAACACCAAAATAACATTGACGAAGAACACTTCCAAAAAATTTCACTACCCATAACATTAGTCGTCCAAAGAAATCGCTTATGAATTCGTTTTTCATGAGGATTTTCGTCCAGATCGCCAGTAGGCCAACCCATTAGCAAGCAGCAGGCAGCCGCAGCAAGTTAATTTATTGACGATGACTCACATCTGCTGCGATCTTTTTATGTTTATTCTTTGAAATGCATTGAAAGCTTTTTTGTTTGTTTTTTGGCTACGCGATGAGAATACCATATCGAGACAAAAACCTACAAGTTATGGCGACTGCAATTGATTACGAGATCTTTTGCAACCATAAATGGCAAATGTTTCTTTTCTCGTGATGCACGCATCTGATTGACCGCATTCGACAGATGTAGGTTTGCAAATCGAATATTAAGTACAAAAATTCATATTTTGATATGAAATTGCTGGTTTGTTTTGTTTAAATTTAGAATTTATCGATTATTATGTCGAGTTGGGATAAAAAACATGATTCAGATGGGAAAACATAATTCCGACATTTTTTCGATTGTTATGTGTGGCATGAAAACAATGAACTTAATCAAAAATATGAATAACTACTGCAAGAATGAGGGAATAAACTCACCTTAGATTTTATGTGTAATATGTAAGATGATTAAAATTAATGTTTTATTTGCTTGGGCGATTAATTTCTGGGTTAATTTTTTTATTTTTGCTGCAAAACTTTTCAAGTTTCCACTTCGAACTACGTTGAACGTCAAATCTTTAATGACAGTTTTTTACCTTTGTGTGTGACAAAAGATAAAATTGGGATTGGCTAAATGTAGAAGGGAGAAAACTATAGGCAATTTGAAAGTGAAAGACAAGGGAAAATATATGAAATTTTACTTCGATACTCGATTCTGGTTTGACTATTGTTGTACTAGATTTGTTGTTGAAAAAGGAGTAGATACAATTTTTCGATTTTAAGGAGCGTTTTCACCAATTTCAATTATGTGGCTTTTCTTACAACCCAAGAATTGATCCGTGACGTAAAAGTGGCAATTTTTTTCCCTTAAACGCATTTCTTTCACAAAGAAATTGAATTTATTTCTCGAAGGATTGATTTCTCTCGAATCTCTTTTTGGAGATGGATTCACACATACTTGTACACGGATTTTACACATATACTACAGCTGAGTTTTCTGTTGTTGTGATTATCATGCACAAAACGATTTTACAGCTGATCAGACAACTCAGACATTCAAAAAAGGAATTGATTCGTTTTTGTACATTTCTTACACGCCAAAAACATTGAATTTGAATGTGATGGGATTTTACATTCAACCATCACGAATCGCTACTAAAATTCAATGTTTTTTGGGTTCAATGTAATTTGTTAATCCAAAAGTAGCAATCTCTTTTATGAATGTGTGGGTGAAAGCTATCAAAGCAAATTTATGATTGAATATTCTTCAATTTAAAATGTTTAACAACTTCAATTTAAACACAATTCGTAAATTTATTTTCGGCAAAATAATTTTTCAAACAAATCTTGCAACAAACTCCATTCGTTTTGAATATTAAGAAATATCTCGTTGTATGTGTTAAAATTCGTGTGAGAATATGTGTAAATCTGTCTCCAAAAAGAGATTTCAGAGAAATCAATTCTTCAAGTAAAAAATTCAATACTTTTTCCAATGTAATTCATTTAAGAGGAAGAAAATTGCCACAGATCCGTGAAGAATCAATTTCTTGACTCAATGTAAAATCCCATAAAATCCCATTAAAAAATACCTTTGACTTTTGAACGGTTACTGTTAGAAGCAAGTTGTCGACTCGTGCCTACCTTTATCTGTCATTTATTTAGTTTTTTTTTAGTGCGTTCTCGTAAGGTAAGGGGCCAGTCATAGCGATCAATTATACCAACTATATGTTTGGTCGAAAATGTTTGTTTCAGCTGTCCTAAACAATTAAACGGAAATTTGGTTATCTACACTTTATGGACGAACAAAAATTGCAAAGAATTTAAATTCGGTGACCTTACTATCGATCAATTCAAATGTCTCTTATTTGTTACTGGACTACAACCGACAGAAGACTCGAAAATTTGAACAAGATTATAAGCATCACTTGAAGATGAAGAAAAATCAAAAACCATTAAACTCGAAAAATTAATTTCTGAAATTTATCGATACATTAATCGCAAAAAGGATATTGCAATGATTGAGCATACACCACAACCATCTTCAATTGTCAATACAGTATCCTTAATTAAAAATTCAATCGGCAAGAACGCACCGAATTATTCAATCCAAGTTCTAATACAGCAAAGACACCAAGGACACCCTGTTGACAATGTGGAGCTATACATTTCTCTCGCGACTATACGTATTCACAGCATGAATGTTCTCAATGCAAAAAAATAGGGCACAAAGAGGGTTACTGATCCTGTTGAAGGTGTTCAGCAGAAGAAGCAATGCAATTCAAACTGCTGCGAATTCAATTGAACATTCAAAAAAGCTTAAATTCATCACAGTT
Source organism: Sphaerophoria rueppellii (assembly GCA_920937365.1). Lineage (NCBI taxonomy): Eukaryota > Metazoa > Arthropoda > Insecta > Diptera > Syrphidae > Sphaerophoria > Sphaerophoria rueppellii. Next base: position 34,526,957 of record CAKKXW010000001.1, on the reverse strand, counting down.
CAGATCAGTGATGCTAAATGCTAAACACATTAATGTCGTTTTCCATTGGTCTTTTTTTGACGTTTCTTCTTCTACTTCCAATGGAACGGGTTATGGCGTATGTGTCATTCTTCGGACGCTTCTGTTTTCAAAACAGAAGAGATCTGCTCTTCTCAGAAGCATTCTGTCTGTCAAAGTCAGTCCAATGGAATGGTTTCAGAAGACTTCTGGGCTCTTCTGAATGCTTCTGGACGACCAATGGAAAACGACATAAGAACACATCTTTAAAGCTTCAAATAAACACAGCATCTGACATCAGCATCATTAGTCTGGAATAAATTAGGCAATCCAGGTTCAAGTCTAAATGATAAAGCCAAAAGTGCAACCCGTCACAATATCAAATTAATTGCTAATTTCATCTACAGCATTCGTCTTTGTTCTGGAGAGGTAAGGAGGTAAGTCAGGGTAAGTTTTTCGTAATTGATGTCGACCTGAACTTATTCGGAATTGACTTATGCTACAGTTTCAACATCAACCTATGGGATTAACCTTTTAGTAATGTATGTTGCCAGATCAGAAGTGCGTTTTTGCGCTGACTATAGTTGACTATAGTTGACTATAGTTGACTATTTCTCGTTTTTGCACGCCAATAGTTACGTTTCGTAACCACAATTGTCGTTTTTGCGGTCAGTGTTAAAGTGTCAAATTGTAACTATTTCTAACTATTCCCAACTCTACTCAGGAGGTGAGTTGAAAATGGTTGATGTGTCAAAGTCTTTTTTTTTCTGTTTAATGGTGTTTTTAATGACTCAAAAAAAAAAAAAACATTCTGTTCGTGCATTTTTTACCGTCGTAGTTGTCCGTATCCGTGCCGCCGCAAATTTAATTCAATCAAAAGATTTCTGTTCGTCTTCAATTAAAAATATTTAATTTCAAAAATATAAAGAAAATAAGATTCCCCTTACAAATTTTAAAGCTTCACGAGTCAAACTGAAAATCCTCAGTCACTACGAGGAGATACACACCAAGGAAATGATCGCATTTCCAAGTGGCTTAAAATTCAGCACCAATTTCAAGAATCATTCTCTTACCGGTCACAAACCCTTCCAATCGAATTGGCTATACTGCAATCCGCAAACACTCCAATTTCAACTGCAACTGCGTGGCGACTTCCAGGCTGCCAAAGATGGCCAAAACAGTCAGCGTCTACGTTCGGTTAGTTTACAAAAAGTCATCGAAAAACTCGAGGACATGGACATGGTTTTGGAGGATAAGTTGGCCACTGCCCATGAGCATAATGATTGTCGAACGTCAGTCCGCAGGAACGGCAAATGGAAGTTACTCTGCATGAGAAGAAATTGACGCAGCGGTGAATGGAGCTGACTGAGGAGAAAATTACGAAGATCACAGGAGAAAAGGACAATTTGGAGAGGAAGCTCAATGACGCTCCCGCAGAAGTCAAGCATAAGGAAACCCAAATCAATGATTGAAGGACGAAATCGGCATACATATTTGAATTCATTGTTTTTATGTTTGTCTGTCAGCAATAAAAATGTTTAATTAGTTTCGGAGATTATTCTTTTTTCGTTTATTTATATAAAATCACGAACTAGATATTGGTATTGAGAGTTTTTCACTGAATCTGGGAGCCGCAATTAGGAGAATATCAGGAGCTGGCTTACTTGGAACAGCTTGAAGATTTCTTTATGGAGGGTGGTCTTCAGTCTCTTTCTCTTTTCTTTTCTTGCTGTGGGTTGTTCAAAAATAAATAAATATTTTCTAATCTCAATTGGCTTTAAAATCTTACCATATCAAGATCATTATTGAATTTTTGAAATAAATTTAGAGCAACAAAAATTGTTATGATCATAAGAAAAGAAAAATGTAACCTCAAAAGATTTGTTTTTTTTTTTCTTGTTTGACAGATCAACCAAACCTAACTAAAAAGCGTTTTTGGATGATTTCAACTATTTCTAACTATTTCAACTATGACACATCAACCATTTTCTTTTTGACATAAAAACTATAGTCAACTATCGTCAGCGCAAAAACGCACTTCAGTCACACTTCACGCAATCGTGATGTAGCCATTGCTAGTATTCGTCAAGAATACAAGGGTTTTTTATTCAGCGATGAACCAGCATGCGTTCAGGTTGACGTTCAGCTTCATCTTAAGCCAGGAGCTATTCCTATTTTCAGAGCAAAGAGACCCGTGGCATATTCTGTCATACCATTGATCAAAAAGAACTTAAACTTAGCAATTGCAGCAGTAAGAAAACAAAACGGCGACATCAGAATTTGCGGGATTATTCTTCAGGACTAAACGTGTGTAGGGCCCTTGGCTTAGTGGTAAAGTGCGTTGGCTGCTAAGCAGAACGTCGTATCAATCTAACATGAAAAAAGTGCTTCCCAACTTTTCCGTTCGGAATCGGTGTTAAATTATGGGTCCTTGATGAGAGTTAGCCAATTTGGCTTTTTGTTATTTTGTTATTAATGCTGACGAAAGGAAGGGTAAACCTTAACATTGTCTTCCCTTTCTGGGGGTTCTAGAATTGAATCAACCATTGTCTTAGTCTGTGTTCTCATTCACCCCACTTTCCTCAATTTCACAAAAAAAAAAACATGGACCTATCCTGTATCAAAAAACAACTTCATTGTCATTCTCACCTATACTTCAAATAGGTGCTTGAACAACAGATCGTGGACGGCGATTTTCGAACAAGAGTATCGTATTTGGGGCTTGGGGCTCTGAGAATCCTCAATTAATTGAAGAGAGGCCATTATATCCACAAAAAGTCACTGTTTGGTGCGCTCTTTGGTCCTGAGGTGTGATTGGACCTCACATCTTCGAAAACGATGATGGAATGAGGAATGACTGTCACCGTCAGCTCGGAGCGTTATCATATGATAATCGACTTTTGCCTGCTCTTGAAGAATACGAATTTGAGAATATGTGATTTCAACAATGCGGTCCCACATGCCACATAACTCCAGCGAATATGGCTTTATTGCAAGAGACATTTCCTGGCGTAATTTCTCGGCGTGGCGATATTCTGACACCGCTGGACTTTTTTTTTTTGGGGGGGGGGGGATAGATACGTGAAAGACCGTGTTTATGCAGATAAACCCTCAACTCTTGAGCACTTAAAAACCAAAATTCGTCCACTTATGGCTGAGATACCGCCTAATATATGAATGTGTCAAAAATTGGTCTAAAATTACCTCAAAAGAATGGATGCGTGCGACAATTCGCGTGGTGGTCATTTGAATGAGGTGTTTCAAACATAGGGTTAGTTAAGAGCTCAGAGTCTTAGCTGACGAGCTTGAACTCCCCTGGGAGTTTTGCATTTTTGTATGCAAGAAAAAGAGTTCAAGCTCAACAGCTGTTACTCGTTGAAATTGAGATCGATCTCAAAGCTCTTTTCGTGGCTTAGTTATGATTATGATCAAAAATGTCGTCGGCCTCGGCCACGCAGTAAACGGCTGAGCGGCTAGTGGCTGAGTGGCAGCTCTAAGCGACGTATGGCCAGGACCTGAGCGGCTGCTTTTGAGCGATTAGTAGTTAAAATGCCTTTGTCAAGAACAGTTCGCCATATTTTAGTGTCGGAAAATCGTTTGTATGTGTACAAATTACTTAAACGTATACAAAAAAGAAGACGATTTGGTGTTCATCCGATTAACCAATTAAGATCGGAGTTTGGAGAATTTAATCATTTATTTTTGAATCTACGAAAATTTCCAGATAGATTCTGGCAATATCTACGTATGTCTATCGAATCTTTTGATTTGCTGCTTGAAAAAGTGCGTCCTATAGATTAATAAAACAACGAATTGCTATTTCTCCAGAGCAAAGATTGGTTTTAACTTTAAGGTATGTAGGTACATTTATTATTACACTAGCTTACCCGTGCCCTCTTTGATGGGCAAAATAAAGTTTCTTTTATATTTAATTATATTAAATACAATTTTTTTTACTTATAAAATACAAAATTTATTCTAAGGCTTTAACATAAACAACATTTTTTGTTTTTCCTTCTTTAGCATAAATAAATAATGACGATGGTTTGCCCACACGCGAACATGCAACATACAGCTGTCCATGAGAAAAAACTGGATTTTCTAGATTTATGCCACCAATTTGCATTGATTGACCTTGAGCCTTGTTTATCGTCATTGCGAAAGCCAAACGAATCGGATATTGTAACCGTTTGAAATTGAAAGGTAAATCGGGAGGAATCATTGGGATTCTTGGAATTAGAACGTCTTCACCTTTGTATTTACCTTTCAAAATTCTTGCTTCGATGATAGAACTGTTTAAACGTTTGACTGCAAGTCTTGTTCCATTACAAAGTTTCGGCTGACTAATGTTTCGAAGCAAAATGATAGGAACACCAATTTTTAATCTCAAATTATGTGGTGGCAAGCCAGACAAATCAATTGAGTTCAAAAACTCGGTAGGATAGTTCACAACATCATCCTCGTCAACAATACTATCAATTGATTTGAAGGACACTAACTCGCCGGGTATTTCACTTTGAATCGACCAATTCAGTTCAGTGACTTCCTTGTTGGTACCTGCCAAAATAGCTCTATCACTCAACCAATCGTGGTTTAAATAATTTGAAGCAATATTCGGGAAAACACTCTTCATTAATTCTTCTTTGCTTTGTGTGAAATTGCAAAAATTTTGTGGAAATGTTATCATACCAGTTAAATTTTCTACAGGCATTGTTCCATTCCCAATAGCCAAGAGTTGTTTTGAAAATTCCGCTGCCGTTGGATCATTTTGCAAATACACTCGAACATTTGTCGTGAGATGCAATTTTTTCACATACCTCCACAAATTCGATGATTTCAAACATGCATTAATCTCGTCAGCTGCAGTAGATCGAGGTATTATCGGTAGCGTTTGTCTAAAATCACCAGATAACAATACCAAAGCACCGCCAAATAAATTTTGATTACCTCGAAGATCTTTCATGGTTCGATCAAGTGCCTCCAAAGATTTTTTATGCGCCATAGTGCACTCATCCCAAAAGATTATTTCACATTGCTGCAAAACTTTGGCCATTCCTGATCTCTTTGAAATCTTGCATGTTGGTGCTTCAATGGAATTAACATTCAAAGGCAATTTCAGTGCAGAATGTGCAGTTCTGCCACCATCCAATAGTGTAGCTGCAATGCCAGACGACGCCAATGCTAACGCTAATTTGCCTTTCGATCGTATTTCTGCTAAAATTAAAGAGATTAAAAACGTTTTCCCAGTGCCACCAGGTGCATCCAAGAAATAAAAACCACCATTTCCGCTTTGAATGGCTTGCATGATTGAATCATACGTTCTTCTTTGTAATTCATTCATTTTGGGCACATTATCTTGAACATAATTTCTCAATTCATTAAGGTCGTATTGTCGTTCACGATTGAGCTCTTGATCAAATGCATCTTGCATCGACCTATCAGGAGCAATCATGCCACACTGTTGTAATGTCCTATTTGCGATCATTAAACAAATATCCTCTATCTTAATCAACACTTCGTTGTACATTAGTTCTGTAAATTCCAAATTATCGTTCAAAGAAACACGGCGAAATTGATGCAAAATGTCCTCAGTCATATAATTACGATACTTTTCCCATAACTTACGCGGATCAGATGGGCAACATGTTGATATTACGATTGCGAACAGATCTCTTATTTGATTAGGAGAAGCTATTATTGAAGCTTCTGCAAGCGTTGTATCCCAATGTGAATCATCTTCAAGCAATTTTAATTTTAAACACGCTTCGCGATATGTTGAACACAATTCTCCATCAACAGTTCTCAAATGTTCAAATGATTGTGGACCATGAACGTTCACTAAGAGCAACCGCAAATAGAAACATTCAGCATTACTCGGATGTATGGTGTAAATTCGGACACCTCTAATAACCGGATAAATTTCAAAGAACGGAAATAAATAACCGATTTTTTATATAAAAAGTTCTCCCACAACCGGACGCTCTCATAACCGGACACGGACACAAATTTTCAAAACAATGAATAGGGCTTTTGCAGACGGTAATGTATCGTTTCAAGATTATGTCATAATAGTCTTATCATGGGTAATAGTCTTATTTGCGAAGACGATAACCTTTAAAGTTTATGCGTTGACGGTCTGGATGAAGCAGAAATCCATGAAATTGATTCCCAAGAAGAAGAAGATTCCGAGATGTTTGATAACAACCCGTTAAAATCTTATGAAGAGGCCCATAGCGAAATAAGGAGATTAAAAAACTTTTCGTTAGAGAAAAATTATTTGAAAGCATTTGATTTATTGGCCGATTGGCTGAAAATATGCCATTTAGTAACCAATATGTGCGCCAAACTAAGATTTCTAATTGTTTAAGCAAAATCATCAATTGTACTTACGTGTGTATGCACATGTGAATCTTTGTTTAAGTCTCTTAATATGAACAAAATACATTAAAAATTAATCCCAATAACACTTCTATTGTATGCATCTTAAGGAATGTAGATTTGTTTGTTCCCTTAACCGGACATCTTCCATAACCGGACAAATTTCTCGGCACCGTCAGTGTCCGGTTATTACTATAGCTAAATATATCAATATACCTACGAATATTCAATTTTCGTCAAATATTTTAATTTTCGTCAAAAAAAAAAAAAATTTGAGCCTGATCAATACATTATGACAAATATGGAATTTCATTTAAAGTTTTGACAATTTTTTTTCATATAGCCCTACAGACACGTTCGAACTGTTCCCTTATATATATGGTTAAATTCGCTGATTGTTGAGCTGTTGTTCAAAACTTAAAAGGATAATAATTACATAGTGTTGTGTATCTTTCCGAATAGTTTTTTGGGCGCTTCAGAAAACACGACGCAGTTGGCTCATAAAATGCATTGGCTTAAAGTTTAAGTATTTCATTAGGATGGCATTTCGAAACATGAGGTAATCTTAAAGTGTTGCAGAGTAGCTGTTTGGAAAAGATAACCGTTGGGTGTGCTGAAACACACATATTAAACTAAAATGTTAAGATGCTGAGGTGGCTCATTTTTTGCCTTGTGGTACGAATAGTTTCAAGTCAATTAACACTGTGGTTTAATAGTATATAAGCAAAAACTTGGCATATGTGGCTTTAATCTGCATAAACTATGCAAATGATTTATTGATTTAAGAAAAGACATAGGTTAGGTTAAAGTGGCTGTCATGGATGTTAAAAGACACACTTAGGCTAATCAAAGGCCCATTGTGATACCACATGAATCTAAAAAGGCTTTTCTTCGAAAGCTCATTGAAACCAATTAGAGTGGCAATACCTTTTGCCACATCGCAGTATGGCATCCTAACAGTGGGAGCAGGAAAAGACATAATAATCATATGTTTTTTTCACGTATATTAACTTTCCAATGCAGCACAACGACCCACGGTGCAAAACCTCAGATTAGGGACGAATCGACTTTGGTAATTATGACATAATCACAAAAAAAATTGTTTTGAAGGTGCTAGAAAAATTCAACAAAATAAAGCCGATTCGTCTTCTGATGATCACAACATTCACAACCATTGAAAGCAGTAACCAATGTCGTCCAAGAATCCAGAACAAAGCGACCCTGTCATGTACAAAGTACAATTGAATGACAAAAAAATGTCAAGTATAAATTTTTTGTTTGTACAAATGAATAACAAAAATGTCAATCATAATTTTTTTTTTCGATAAAAAAAAAAATATTTGACGAAAATATTTGAAATAATTTTCATAAAAATTTGAGTATTCGTATATTGATATATTTTACTGAAGTGAGTAAAGCATTATTTCTTAACATTTGAACCATTTGTGATTTGAACAACATAGGTTTTTTTTTGTATAAACCTTCTTAAGTTATTTCTCTTTAATTTAAACCATAGATTTAGAAAATCGGTCAACCGCTTGTCAATTTGAAAAGATAACATAAATTTAACGAATTAGTCTTTTATATATATAGATTTCTTACTTTTTTTTTCAAATTTGTTCATTAGTTTTAAGTTTTTCCAAAATAATCTTTTGGATGTCTCCCCTTACTTCCAGTTTGTCCAATGATGGAATTTTTTTCATAAACTTTTAAAGAATTGTAGATCGTCGCAGTCTTCCTCCTTTTCCATTTCTGATTTCAACAACTTAAGCCTTTCTCTTTCCAAATTTAAAAATTCTGAATCCACATCCTAGGCTGAGCTCTTCCTTTTTTTTGGTTATTGTGGCGGATGGGCGTTGGCTATCGTATTGTTTTTTTAATACTTCTTCTTCATCGCCCAGCAAATCACCCAATATATCAGTGAGGTTTTGGTCATCAGCAGCATCCACAGGTCCCTACAAATTTCCCTCAGTTGGATCCGGCACAATGGTATTCAAAGTATGGCCATTTTATTTTAATGGAAGTTGCTTCAGATCCAGATAATGGTCTTGGTATTTTTTGGAGGTTTTTGCGATACGTGTCTTTGAGGTTCTTCCACTTGTTTTTTGCATCCACTCCTAAAAAAACGATATTTTTTTATATTATTTTTATATTAATATATTATACAATATTTTCAGGTTTCTTGCATTTGCTTTTCGTGCAATCGTTTCGGAGACTTCTGTTATTATATGGAAAGAACTTGTTAATGAAAATTTCCAACAACAGATCATCTTAAAAGAGTGATCAACGATAACTATACGCGTTGGAAGTTCCCTAACTGTTTTGACAGTATTGATGGCAAACATTGTCAAATTAAATGTCCAGCAAGCTCTGGATCACATTATTTCAATTAAATGCATTATTTCTCCATTGTACTGCAAGCTGTAGCTGATGCTGACAAAAAGTTTCTCACAATCGAAGTTGGTATGAGAGGAAAACAAAGTGATGGCGGAACTTTTGCAGGTTCCAAATTATTTACGTTGCTTGAAACTGAGAAGTTCAATGTGCCTCCTCCACAAGCACTGCCGGAATCAAATATTGTACTACCGAATTTTTTGATAGGTGATGAAGCCTATCCTTTGAAACCTCATTTGTTAAGACCGTACCCACGGAGGGATTTAAATTCACGAAATGAACATTTTAACAATCGACTTTCAACGGCAAGAAAATGTATAGAATGTGCATTTGGAATAATGGGATCAAAATGACGCTTTTTGCAAAAAAACATTGAAACGAAATCGAGAACGGCGATAAATTTAATAAAATGTGCTTGCATACCGCACAATTTTGTGAGAGAGTGCGATGGAGACAGTGATTTGGACTATATACAAGTAACATCAGTAATGCCAAACGACGTTGTACGAACTGGCAACGCAGCAGCTGCAGGTTACCGTTTTAATAGAAGTACCCATACAGCTCTGGATGTTCGAAGTAAAATAACGGAGTATTTTTTTGATTTTGCACACTAAACCACAGGTGTTAACTTGCTATGCACTAAACTATGTATCTGTATCATATAAACTTTAAATAAAAACTTACCACTTAAACCACAAATTTCACCAACTTCCTTCCATAGTTTATCAGTAATATTTTTATTTTTAAAATTGGCATTTTTATCTTGCCATAAATCTAGTCGAGAAATTGACAAGAAATTGACAATTCAGTGTTTATTTTGGCCATCTTTATACTTCTCGCCGCTCAGAACATTATTAAAAATTAAAACAGCTTTGGTTGCTGAGCGGCGCCGCTTAGCCGCTCAGAATTTTGTTTCGCCGCTCGCTCATTGCGTGGCCACTTCTATGTGATTTCATATGTTTTATATTTTTTTCCGCTCAGCCGATCAGCCGCTTACTATGGCCGAGGCCTAATAAGAGTAAAAATTATGCATATATAAATAGTGAATCGGAAAATTGTAATTAATTCTTAGTAAAGGAACTTTAAAACAATAACATTTTGTTCATAAGAATAGTGATGCTGTGCTCAGAATAATAACATCCTATAAAAGCCAATTAGAAATTTACATCACCAACAAACAAATAACTAGCCAGCAAACTTCAACACTTGTAATCTATTCTTCCGCATTGCATGAAGCTTGAAAATTAAAGGAGTAGTATCCCTTACGATTAATGGACTCCTCACGATAGGTCAAAGGTTTCCTTATACGGACATGAGTGCAATCTAGAGCACCAATTGCATTAGGAAACTCGTACTTGCTGCTCTATAACCTTTGCGCTTCTTGTTCTTGTATTTCTTCCACAGTAGGTGTGTGGGAATATAATCCAATTCTGTGTTTGCCTTGCTACTTCTGCAGAAACTTGTTGCACCACTCTAGAGGCTGTTGATTGATGAACTCCTACGTCCTCACCTACCCCAATTCGGAACTCGGGGTCTCCTATGTATCGCAGAAAGATTCCTATTTTTTTTTTTGGTTTGTGAGAGTACCATCACTAGCTTCTGAGCTCGGCCCAAAAAATTCTTCAGTGAACAATCGCACAACTAAACCGATACAACCAACGAAAATCTTCACCAATTTAATATCTTTCAAATTCTTTGTCTGAGCCATCCTTACGGTTTTATGTGAACCATATGAAAACATGCTCAATCTCATGGCGAGCTTTCATTGTGAGATCGGTCTATCCCTCTGAGATTGAAATTACAAATTGAGATCTAACTCGGTTAGTAATTTTTTTTTTTGCATACCACCTTAAGAAAGTTCTCAAAAAAGTGAGTAAAGAGTTTGATCTCATATTTTTGCATACGACCCATAATGTCAACGTTCGAACTTTATAATAAAAAAGAAATATCATGAAAAAAATATTTTAAAAGTATTTTATGTACGTCTACTTTTGAAACCGCAAAATGGGATAACCCGTACTTTCATTCATCACACATTCACATTCAAGAATTGTTATGCTTTTTAAAGTGCTATTAATAGTACCTATGCTTTTATGGCTATAACTTCTATTTTCTTGGTGCCATAGTAAAAGTAAAATATTTTTAAATTTAATATTTTCTCAACTATTTTGTGCCATTCAAGAGTATCGTCTGCTAATGAATCGTAATTAAATCTATTGAGACTATTAAGTTAGAAAAGTGTCACGCTGTTAAGTGAAAAAGTATAAGTGACGAAAGGGCATTTCAGCATTTTTTGACTAATAAATTTCTTAACGACTGGGAAAGCGTGAATAATTCTCAATCTCACCAAACTGCAATCACTTAATTGTTGTCTTATAATAGTTTAAAGCTTCCGGCTTAAAATGGAATATTATTCGTGTGCCACAGGCCCATCTGTATTTCCAATTCTTTCTTTTCATCTCCTGTATACAGAGCTTATTAAACATAATAAAACTCCGACATCCGATAGGTAATTAATTTGCAGCTCTGAAGCAAAGACCAACGGAACAACTTTATACATATAATAAAATATCAGTGTCAATCGAAGACATTCACTTCCTAAGAACATCTCGCATCCATCTGGGATTCAATATAGATATAGGTACAGAGGGATTGCAACTAGGTCTCAATAAGAAGAAAGAACAGAAACTAAAAAAAAAAACCTGTAGGATGCAATGCAATACCTTGCAACAATATCAGTATCAATTCTATCTATCATCATCGGTCGTTTCGTTGGCGTAAAGATCAACGATCGAACAAAAATCTACTAGTGATGTCTCGATTGACAGATTTACAATGGAGAAAATCACAAAATAGAAACAAAAAATTAATCATCAATATCCAATCAGCCGTGTCCGATTATCGACGTTTCGAGAAAGGGTATTGCCTGACATCGATGTTCATATCAAATAGAAAGGGAACACAATTTCTTACGTGGGTATGCCTGATGGTTATATTGGACAATGACTGTGGAATTCGATACATCAATCACACAATCATTACTACTGTATGAGTTATTGTTGTTGACAATATCCGGTATCTTGGGTTAGCTTGGAGAGTTGATTGGCAGTTCTATTTTTTGTTGTTGTTGTGTAAGAAGAGAAATGTCCATTGCAGTGATGGAAATTGTTATGACTTGGAACTTACATGTTCATTACGTTTATTTGTCATTTGTGGTTACAATTTAAATCCTATTCTAAGTTGACAAGCTTGCAAAGTAGTATTTGGTTTAGTTTTACGTTAGGTCAACACTCAATTACTCTGGAAATAGACTAAATCCTAAACCACGGATTGCGTTAAATTGGATTTTTGTTTGATAGACAGGGTGCACGGAGAGTTGAAAAACCAAGGACATTGGGGAGATCAACAGTCTTAACAGAAGCAGGCGCTTAGAGGAAAATGTGGTCATAGCTAAAATATCAAGCAGCAGACCGTAATAGTTTCTTATCATAGAATCCTCTCCAACACTAAGGTTATTCATGACTCACATCAGGTCTTATGATTTTATAAAAACTTCTATGAAACCACATCATATCGAAGCGTCGCACTTCACGTCCTGCTACACCGATCAAGTCTCATCCAGCCACCAAAAATCCCCCTGACTACGAAACATTTAGTAGTCGTACCGCCTGGACTATAACATCGCAAATTAAATGCAGATAACATCAACCGAAAAGTGTTCCCATCAAGGCACTCCCAAGGAGCGACGTGACGGCCGCGAATACATTTCTTTTTTTGGAATCAACGGTGGCGTCTCCAGTTCCAGTTCCAGTTAGGCCGGACTACTTGGTGAACACCTTTACGGGCTACTTCGACTTATTTGAAGCCCAGGCCGTAAAAGGAGCGGTTTTTCCGGCTCTTGCACTTGGAGTCACATCAAGTGCCTGGTACTCCAGGTTGGGGGTTGTGCGTTGGGGTGACTTCCCGACCACGTAGAAAAAATTTTGTTGCGAAGCAACAACAGGCCTCGGAAACGGACGGATACACTGATGACGACCCAAGCATATGTACAAAGGACAACGATTTTCGGATACGCACGTGGAATGTTATGTCCCTTAATAGACCGCGTGCTGCCGAACAGTTAGCGGAGACCCTCAACTGTTACAAAGCAGATATTACCGCTATCCAGGAAATGCGATGGGATGGACCGGACAAAAGAAGGATGAGAAACTGCGACATCTACTATGGTAATTGTTACCAAGAGCAACAACAGCGACTATTTGGATGCGGATTCGTCGTGGGAAGCAGACTCAGGCAAAAAGTCTTGAGCTTCAAATGCGTGAGCGAATGCATCACGACAATCCGAATCAAGGCTGAATTCGGCAACATCAGCCTAATATGTGCGCATGCCCCCACAGAAGAGAAAAAGGACGACACCAAAGACGAGTTCTACGAGCTCCTTGACAAAACATACGAGCAATGTCCTAGTTATGACATTAAAATTGTCCTCGGCGATTTTAACTCAAAGCTGGATTCAGGCTGATCGATTTTGCTGCGGGGCGAAATGTTGTGGTAGCAAGCACCTGGTTCCCTCATCTCAACATCCATAAAGGTACATGGAGATCTCCTGATCAATCAATCGTCAACCAGACGCCAAGGTAGTGCTACGAATATCCCGACAACGCCCAAAACAAGGAAATGCTGGAAGAAAATTCGACGACGGACGGCTACAATCGCAAGAGATCGCCAGATACTTCTCTAATCGATTGTCAAGTAACCTATTATGAGTCCTATGCCGCCAACATCAAGTATCGAAGACCAGAAGCAACAGTGCCAGAAAGCAATCAGAGATGCCGCCTCTAATGTACTAGGTTTCACACCCCTGCTTTGTCGAAGAATGCAGACAGGCCATTGCAGCCAAGCAGGAGGCATTCAAAGCGGCGCTACATAGAAGGACAAGAGCTGCTCGTTAGCTCTCAAGAGAAGAAAAAAGTGATGTCTGCAGAGATAAACAAGGGAATATCATAGTAGAACCGTAGTCAATGCTGGGGATTAGGAAAGAAAAAATCTGTAGACTGTTTAACGACGATCGGACACCAGGATAGCCAACAATTCCGTGAACCCGACCTAGAAGAAGTGAAAACGCAAATATCACGGATGAAATCCAACAAAGCCGCTGAAGCAGATGGTCTAGTTGCCGAGCTGTTAAGAGCAGCAGAAGAATGCCCGATGAAAGAACCTCAGCAATTTTTGCGCGATCCAGAAAATCCAGATCCAGACAACCAGCCTTTCGTCAACAATCTGATTGGTCCTTATCAATGTGGCTGCAGACCAGGAACGTCAACCTAAGACCAAATTTTCTCTTTGCGGCAGATCCTGTAAAAACCTATACCCTCCGCCTTGTCATCGATTTTAAGGCTGGCGTATGACAGAGACCAACCATGTGTAAAGCTATGTCTAGTTCTGACATCCCTGCCAAACTTGTTCGCTTGTGCAAAAAGATGATGGAGAACTCTACGCCGTTGATATTGATATATTGGGAAAAACACAGCGTGATGTCAATGGCACCTTTGTGAGAATTGAGACAGAAGCGGCAAAAATGGGTCTAGCGGTAGATAAATGAAGGAACTAGGAAGTATATGCTGTGTTCGAGAAAGGACACCGACGGCTCGGACAAAACGTCAATAGACGCATACAACTTCGAGGTAGTAGAGGAGTTTGTCTACCTAGGCTTCGCTATTAACAATGGCAATAACACCAGTGCCGAGATATATATAACTCTTGCTAATCGCTGTTTCTTTGGGCTAAGAAAGCAATTGAGTGGAAAAGCCCTCTCTCGAGCAACTAAGGTAAAACTATATAACACCCTCATCATCCTAGTCCTGCTATATGGTGCAGAAGCATGGACCTTGACAAAATCGGATGAATTTACCTTGAGAGGAAAGTTTTACGGGTCATCTTTGGCCCCTTGTGCATTGATGGGGAATGGAGAAGAAGACACAACAGTGAACTTTACGGGTTGTACAACGACATGGACCTAGCTAGAAGAGACAAGGTCCATCAGAGACTCTGATGGCTCGGTAATTTAGAGCGGATGGACACCAATGCTCCGGCCCGGAAAGCCTTCGGCACGATTGCCGAGGGACGTAGAAGAAAAGATAGACCGCGAAACGTTGTGGCCCAAGTCCACAACGGAGTGAGCGCCACCTAAAGTAAGTAAATAACATCAATCGAGACAACCACATACGTATATTACTCGTATTTTTCTAATATAAGTTTTTTTGACGTTATATTCGCTGGCAGTTTTTGCGGAAAAGTTGGCAAAAAAGAGTCACATTTGGTGGGAAAAACGAGTAACTTAATCCTCCAATATTAGTAGTAGGTTGAATAATAATAATTTTAATAAAGAATAATTTTTTCTAAATATTATATTTTTCTATTTTATCTCCGTCTGAGAATCCCCTCATCGTGAGGCTGTGGATATAGGCTTCCTCCTTTCGAGTTTCCCTTTCAATCACATAAAAGTATTACTAAGAATGTTTGTGTATATTAAGTGTAAGGAGGAAATATTGTAAGGAAAATAAAGAGTTCGGTGTTTTCTTCAAAAACTGAGTTTGACTGTGCTATCTTCAGATAGGCCCTGGATTCCGACGAGTATTAATCACCACAACATCATTTTAGAAGTCTGTTAGTTGTTTTCCTTGGGTGTTTTTTTCTAGTATAGTGTCGCCCACCTATTTCCACACCCACCAGAGTTTTAAGCTCGTTTCCATCACTTTTAAGTTAGTCTTAAATTTTTTGTTAACAAAGAAACTGTTGTGCCACTGTCCGAACAGGTTTCTTTTTGTACCTACTCGATTGATTTGCTCTCTTAAATTTTAAATTCTTGCAAACATATTTAACTATTCGTATTCGCATTATAAACGTGAGATGAGAATTTAAGAGAAGCTCTATCTTTCGAATATATTTGTTTTGTTTATCAAAATGCAAGTCACATCTCACATCACACAAATACGCAAGCAACGCATATGCTCTTCCAAATCAAAGAGAACTCTTAAGCTCTTTAGTGCTCAAATATACGGCAGATTGCAGATACATATCTAAGTTTAGTTTGTATATTTCTGTTATTTTTCATATTTGTTTTCTAGACCTTTTACTAAAACGCAAAAAAGTCAATTCGAATTGTTGACTATTGTGCGCATGCTACCAAATTATGGCGAATTTTCGTTCTATTATTTTCTACCCCACTTGAATAAACAATTGAATATTTTCTCTTAGTGAATCGAAAACGAAAACCAACAAACTAATTGAAAATTGTTCGTAATATCCGCGAAATAGTTGTTGGTTATGCAAACAAAGAAAAAATGTATTAATAACACTATTTTGCCGCTTCAACAAACCGCAAATTCAATGATCGAGATGGGGTTTGGTGTTTTGATTATATGAATGTTTTGGGGAGCAAAATAAAAGATGGGGCGAATGAAGATTTGAAATATATTTCAGGGTATGGGGCATGTAAACAATACTATGAAACACCTCAGTAAGCAACACAGTAAACAGTGAAAGAGTTGTTCAAATAAAAATTTAACTAGAAAGGGTTGCCAAGCAGTTCGTTTAATATATATAGCTATCAGAATTTGAGTTCTTTCATTTGTATACAGATGGGTCTAAGAGTGACGTTCAATAGAACCAAATTAGTTTCCCATTTTAATTTCTTCAAAAACTGGCGCCCAACGCAGATTAAATTAGGATTTTCTTTTATTTAAAATTAAATAAATCAAATAGTATGGCAATCCCGAACGAAAATCAACATTTGACTAAAAGAGAAACCCACACCAATCGCATCTATTCAATAAAATTCACTAAATTCCTCTCTTCCAACTGAACAGAGCTCACCGCTTGCCAAAGAGTGCACTTTAAGAGTTCTTCAAAAAAAAAAAAGACGACAAAGCGACAAAGACAAAAAAGAAAAAAACCCAACCAAGTAAATTCCGGTGTTGTTGGTTTGGTTGGTGCGCGCCGCATCAAATCTATTCGCCGCATACACAAAACTATATCGAGGGCGAACCACGGCAAAAACAGCGCACAGCTCGGTACACCGTAAACCAATTCGTACACAAGGCTTGAGATACACAAAATATATTTTAAAACAAAAATTACAAACGAAAAAAAAATATAATAAATTATTTTATTTACTTCATAATTTCTCGTCGGTCGCCACCACGAACGTTCGTCGTCTGTCGGTCGTGTCGTGACGTAAATTGTGTTCTCTCTGCGAGTGCAGTCTCATTTGATATTATTATTTGTTTCAGTGAGAGAAAAACAACAAACAAAATTCATTTAAGGTCTAATTTTATTCGCAAAACTAAACAATTGCATTTCCATCTTCCTATCCTTCAATCGTACACCAAAGCTGGGCCATCTGACACCTTGTCTGAGATAGACGTTCGTCGTTGTCAATTTATTTTGTGCAAATAAAATTTTACCTACCTACTGTGCGCTTCCCCCTTGTTTTTTGTTTTAATTTCGTAATAAAATTTATTTTGTTTCTTGTGACATGTTAAATTTACAGTTCCGGTCGCCGTAACACCGTTAAATGCATTTACGTTGCTTTTTGTTTTTTATCGGAAAATACCAAAGTGCTTAATTCGATTAAAAGATACCGAAAGAGGAAAATCAATAAGCGTTTTACAAAGTCAATTATAATTGTGAAAAGTTTCTTTTCGCATTTTCCGTTCGTCTGGGAAATTGCACTTTTCTCGGATACCTACTCGAATTTCTGTGCTTCGTTTTTTCGCTTTTAATGCAAAACTGAATATTGTATTGTTTATAAAGTTTATGAATTTCCATTGGCGTTTCTTGGAGTATTCCCCTGCAAGTGGATTACTTTTTTCTCTGTTTTTGAAGTGATGCAAGAGTGGATTTTTTGTCAAAAGTCAAATTTTGTGTGAATATAATTTTTTATAAGTTTTTTGAGTTACTCTCGAAAATTGTTGGACATTTTTGATACCAGCAAAAAAAAAAAAAAAACAACAGGAGTGTTTGGTTCGCTATGCTCTCTTATATGCTCCCAGTAGAAGAGAAGCCATCTGAGACGCAAAAACAAACAGCAACAATAACGACGACAACCGCTATGACAGTTCCTCCCCCTTCCCTACAAGTCGATGCTAGTGGTGCAATTCGTCAGAGTTTACAAGTCCAAAAGACACCTGTTTCGATAATTTCTGTCAAAGGCTCAACCACGCCCACCAGCCACCTCCAACAACAATCCGAACAACAATATCCCTCATCGCCATCAACAATGATGAATGTCGGAGGTCGAAATTTAAATTTAAATTTAAATCTTAGCAACAAACTAAATCAAAGCGGTAATGCGCTTCTATCTGCGATAATTGAAAAGAATACCGCAAACAGTACGGCTAGCAATAGCAGCATTGCCAGCGATGACAATGATGATGATGGATGTCACAGCTTTGACAATTGTGATGAGAATACAAAACTACTTGGATGTGGTGGTGGTGGTTCTTCGGCAAGCAGCGAAAAGATTTGCGCAAATGGAAAAACTTTGGCCTCTGTAACAGCGGCTGTTGCTTCCGCTGCTGCTGCTTCTGCTGGTGCAGATGGAAATGACGATGCCGACACGTCAGCCATTTGTCTGAATGGCAGTAACCACAATAGCAGTAAGACAGCAACGATATTAAGAAGCAATGGTAACGGGATAAATAATAATAATAGTAGTATTAGCAGTAGTTTGAAAGGGGGCGGTGGCGGGGGGAGTGGCATTGGCAATAGCAGTTGTCATGATTGTATTGAAGAGGAAGAGGTTGGAGATACCTGTGATGAGGATACAGAGACTGGCGGTACAAGTGACGGTGATAGACGCAAGCAACTCAAGAAAGTCAAACTCAGTAAGATAGGTGCGACCAAGAGTGTCACGCTGAAAAGGTAAGTTTATAATTTCTACCCACTGTGGTTGTTTTTTTTTTTTTTTTACATTTAAAAAAAAAAATGTTTGGGTTCAAATGATTTATCACTGTTGGTTGATTCCTTAGATTCAGATTCTTTTTTTTTTTGGTATGTCATATGGCTAAAGTGTTATTGGCATTATTCAAACCGCCTACTTGCTTACGAAAGATCACTAATGAACTCGATAAACAACTGGCGCCCAACATGAGACATCTATTTTCAAAGTAAACAGAACTTAATATTTTCATAGAATGAATTTTAAGAAGCAGTTTGGGTCTGAAAATCGAAGATCATTTTCCATACAATTACAGTTTTTTTGTGCATAAATGGCACACAAATTAACTGGCGCCCAACACAAGGTGTACTTGTACATACCTTTTAAAACAGAGGGAATGGTATGGAAGGTGGGTCAGAATCGCCCTGGACTGGTGGAACATTGTATTTTAACCATATTCAATAGTAAAACTTGCTTAAAATTTTTGGAACAGAGTTCCCTCACGGGCCTGTGGGTAGGAGTTACTTCATAAGATCTTCACGTAACGTAAGGTATGCTTTGAGTGTATGCATACGAATATAGAACAGAATAAAAACAAGCTGGCGAGCAGGGGGCTTGTATTGAAATTCGAACGGCTACATCTAAGTATAAAGAAAACTTCGTTCCTCCCGAGGTCCCCCAACTGCACTGCATTTTTTTTTTTAATTTTTCAAAAACGTTTAAGAACTGTTTTTTTTTTTCAAAATTCAGTAAAATGCAAAACGTATATTTAAAAGTTCTCCAACATATTGCATACAAATTGTATAAGTAAGAACCCCGCTAAAACGATTTAAAAAAAATTAATTAATTATTTAAGAAATTCAACAGAATTCAAGTTGTTGAAGGAAAATGTGTTTACGAAAGAGACATTTCAATTAAAAATATTTCTCACTTTAATCTTTGTTGACACTAAACATTTTAAATAGAAAAAATAATCATATTAAAAAATCCTATTTAATCTGGCGCCCAACGAACGAGATAAAGGGTCAGTCAGCTTTCATAAAGATGAACTGAAGCTGTTTAGCTTGACTACTTGTTGCAAAATCCTACATCAGTTTCCCTTCTCGAGCTAATATATTAATGAGTATTTGAGTTTTTACAAGTTCTGAACATCATCGTGGGTGTGCTGCATTCGAAGCACAATTTATCTCCTCGAGTAAAAAAAAAAAAAAAAACAAAACGCAAAACTTGTGCAACAAATTGTTAGTTGCGGTATCTCGTCTGATATTTTTTTTTTCATTCATCATTGTGGTTTAGAAAAAACAAATTTTTTGCTGAGATTTGTTGTGACTTTGCATTTGTTTTGTATTTAAATTGAAAAAAAAAATAAACTGCCCAATAGTACATTTTCACAATGGGCCTTCAGTTGGCCTAAGTGTGTCTTTTACCATTCATGACAGCCATTTTGACCTAATAGTACTTAAGTCGTTTTCGATGTTTACTGGAAAAGTTGTCAGTAGCTAATTAGTTACGAATCAGAAGAAAAAAAAAAACTGTATGCACACCAGTTCAATACTTTCCTTATATAAACTGAGTGACTGTGTCACGTTGTAGTAAATGGGACATGAGAGATTTGTCGTGAGTGCTGGACCCTTTAATCGATTAAGGTTACAAATTGGAAAACATGGAAAATTGAATCATGGATTCCAACAATTTTAAAACTTTCCTGCATGTTAAAGGGAATTCTCTATTTTTTTTCATATCGACTGGTTGTCAACATTTGGAAGGCATCCAAACGTTGTTTGATCTGGACTGACTTTTAGATAATTGTTGATTTCTTTTTCCGTTTGACAGATTTTGTGATCTACAATTGGTTTGGTGTTCTATATCGTCATTTATCGACTGACGGTACAGGATGTACAGTGACACCAATTAAGCTGGAAATTCGAATCTAATTCCGAAGAGTTGATAGAGAACTTCGATTTGGTTTTCAAAACTATATAGACTCTCTTATGAAGCTTGTGTAAGATGTTGTTCTTATATGGGAATGGTTCCGAAAAATGTCTTTTCGTGGTTTTTATTCCCAATTCCTTTGAAACTCTTTTGTGAATAAACAAAGAATTTTATTTTTAGCAATCCAATAATAACTATATACTGCCTCTGAAAGGAGGGAGGCCTAAGCCTTTGTACCCCAGTACCCCCTGCTAACCGCTACCCACCACCCGCTACCCCATTACACCACCGCTACTCGCTACTGGCTACTGGCTTCTGGCTACTCGCTATACTGGTTGATTGAAATCAAGTAAATTTCCTGCAGTATGGAAGGGTGTCTTTATAACTCCAGTATACAAAAACGGTGACAAAAACAATGTGTGTAATTTTAGACCGATTTCTAAGCTCTTATGTATTCCAAAGTTGTTCGAGCAAGTAGTTTGTGACAGTTTGGCATTTAATTGTAGGAGTGTTATATCGAGCCCTTACCGCGAAATTATCGTAAGCGACAAAACCCAATGTTTTTATCAAAGTTATTTTAAACAAAGATTTTCTGGCAAATTAGATTTTATGTACTTTATCCACTTTTAAACATTCGGATATTATTGTTTTTAAACAGAAAAAACACAAACCTAAATAATAAGTGTTATTTATTGCGCTTTCAAAGCTAGGAAAAACGCATTTTTGAAGTGTCGCTTACGATAATTTGGCGGTAAGGGCTCGATATGCAATCAACTTACTTACTTACTTACTGATCCGGCTGACAATCCATGAAGGATCTCAGCCTGAGATAATGCAGCCTTCCATCGAGATCGGTCCCTCGCATGCACTCTCCACTTCTCCAGTCTCCGAAACCAAGAGCTCTGGCATCCGCAGTCACTTGGTCCTTGTATCGTAGGTTCGGTCTTCCTTGCAGTCTCGCACCTGAGGGCTGGGATGGAAAGACTTTCTTAGCTGGAGCGTTGTCGTCCATTCGCTCGATGTGGCCGAGCCAATGTAGTCGTCTTTTCTTGGCCTTCTGGACTACGTCCTCATCTTGGTACAGCTCGTTCAGTTCTCAGTTGAACCTTCTTCTTCGCCATCGTCGAATACGAGACCAAAAATCCGTCGAAAATTTTTCTTTCGAAAGTGCCCAGTATCAATTCCCCTTTTTTACTTATCATCCAGCACTCGGCGCCGCAGAGTACGACTGGTAAAATCAAAGTTTTGTATAGCAGACATATTGTTTTTCGAGTGAGGAATTTTGAACCCAGTTGTTTTGCCAAACCGAAGCAGCGGTTCGCTAGGGTAATTCTTCGTTTGTGGAATGGATGTTTGTTCCAAGGTAGTTGAACTCCTTAACTACCTCAAAATTGTTACTTGTTGTTTGTCGTCCGCATAGCCTAGGAGCTGGGTGGATTTGTTGAAGATAGTGTTTTCCGTGCTCACACCTGCCTTGCACACTATCTGCTCTAGAACTCCGTTGAAGAAGATACATGACAGCGCATCTCCTTGTCTAAAGCCTGCGCATGTTTGAAAAAACTCAGATGAGCTGTTACCCATTTACACACTGCACTGCGTATTGTTTGACATCATGCGGCACAGCTGGATCAGTTTTTTCGGGATCCCGAATTCAGACATTGCCATCATAAGCTCTTGGCGCGTTGGATGCTATCATAAGCAGCTTAGAAGTCGATGAAAAGACGGTGGGTCTATTCCAGGATCTGCGTCAGTGTGAATATTTGGTCTATCGTAGTTCTACTTGGCCTAAAGCCACACTGGTACGTGCCGATTATTGTGTTGCAGAACGGTTTAAGATGCTCACACAGTACGTTAAATTATAACCCTACTTAAGATCCATATTCACCGAACAAATTTGGAATGCATGAGCCTTTGACACGTATAGGTAAACTTATAAACTGGAACTCAAAATTTTTTATTTTGATTTAAGTAAAGTTCAACTCAAACGAATTTTAAATGTTTTATGTTGATTTTGTCATGTTTTTTGTATATTCTGTGTTATTTTTATTTGTGCTGTGTTATTTGTTATAGTTTCGTTATGTGCCTATAATTGACGACTTACACCACAATAAGTGATGAGCCGGTGGTATAACACAGATCTTGTGTTGGCAAACCATTGGTCGTAATGGTGCTTGCTGTAAGCCTATACGACCAATTCTGATAGTGTGTACACAAAATTACCCGAACATTCTCTCAAAACTCCACTGGTACAAGAGTAGTGAGTCCTCAACGTATTTGTATTTCGATTTCTTTTGCATGGCCACCACGGGCACGCTTGCAGAAGTCCAGACGCTGAACCCAATTTTCAACGGTTTTCAAGCATAAATCGGCCGATACTGCTGCAATTTCACGTTCGATATTCGTACGAAGTTCATCAATCGATCGAACCATAGATTTGACATAGCCCCACAGGAAATAGCCTAACGGCGTTAAATCGCATGAACGCGGCGCCAATTCACAGATCCATTTCTGGAGATAATGCGCTCATCGAACTTCGTTCTCAATAATTCGATTGTTTGGCCCGCTGTGTGACATGTGGCACCGTCCTGTTGAAACCACATATCGTCCAAGTCCATATCATCCAATTCATTCCAAAAATAATCGGTTAGCATTGAGCGGTAGCGATTCCCATTCACAGTAACGTGCCGGTCTTGATCATCACGGAAGAAGTACGACCCAATGATACCACCAGCATGTAAACCGCACCAAACAGTGATTTTTTCGGGATGTAATGGTGCCTCGTGAAGCACATGTGGATTGCTGCCTGACCAATAACGCATATTTTGCTTATTGACGAAGCCATCCAGCCAGAAATGAGCCTCATCGCTGAAGATGATTTTTCGATGAAAATCCGGATCATTTTCAAGTTGTTGCTCAGCCCAATTCACGAACATGCGACGCTTCTGGTGATCAAGCGGCTTCAGTTCTTGCGTCAATTTGATCTTGTAAGGATGTAGGCCAAGATCTTTTCGCGAAATTCGCCACAACGACGTCACAGAGATGCCCAACGCTTGAGAACGACGTGTGAGAGACTGATTTGGGTCTTCCGCAATTGATGCGCTAGCGGCAGCAATATTCTCGACACTACGGGCACTTCTTTGTCTCACTGGCACGGGAACATTTTGTACTGAGCCTGTGGATTCAAATTTTTCCACTAGACGCTCAATTGTTGATCTGGCAGGACGATTATGACGACCATAAATTGTAAGTAGCGCTCTTAAAGTGTTGACCACTGTCTCCGAATTTTAATAATTTTGACTCGTTGTTGGATCGTATACCGAAAAAATATGGCGTCGTTTGCTGTCCCTATCGGTCTACTTTTGTAGCGTCCCTATTGAAAAACCCTTTATATAGATTAAATCGAAAATAATGCAACTGTTTTCAAGAAAATCTCACTTTATTTTTTTGTAGACTGTTCGAAATTATATAAAATCACCTTCAAGACATTTCTTTGCAAGTTAATTACATCACAGGTAATAATACTTCTAAAAATAAATTATCTACATGCGAACATGGTAAAGTTTCAGCAAACATTTGGACAATAAAACAAGCAATCACGTTTAATGTTTGATGTCTGAATCTGAACTCTCCTTTCCACAGATTTGCTTAGTATGCAATAAACGTATGTCGCTTAAAATTTCCAAGAAATTTGTTTCATTTTTGCATAATTTGTAGTCTATAAAAGTTTCATCGCGACACGAGTGACAATTCGTATCTACAATTGTTGCTGACCTGATAAAATCCAAAAGCACTGTCATCATGAGCGGAAATTTAAGGGAATTAACTGCAAACAACCACAACGTAGAAGACAGAAAAACTAATGCGTCTACATGCTTATTTTAAGGCGACACCATTATTGGGTCAAATTGTTTTCGCAAGAAAACACAAAATTCCCAGAAATTAAAAAAAAAACCTATCCAAACTTGCGAAGCTTGTAAAATGTAAACATTAATCTGAAATATTTGTTGAGTTTATTTGAAAAATGTAACATTTAAACAGTTAATTGACTGAGCAAAAAATCGAACGCAATGAATAGTTGCTATTTATTATTAAATGACAAATAAATACTTCTCTAATTAATGTCAATTTACAGGTTTTGATAAAGCAAACATTTTAACAAGAGGTTTTTGTACAAATGCTATAGCAATTAGATTGCAATTCACTCCGCTCCGATATCTCCACAAGCAGAAGCAGTATCGCTTAGCTACACAAATTATATACGATTATCAAGTAATTTTCCCAATGCACAGACACAAGCTATACCACTTAGATGAAAATGACGTTCCAAGTTCCTTGATTTGACCTGATGAATAGCTTCAATAGCGGTGTATTTAAAATTCAAATATTTTTGTGCTGATGTGCATCAAGTGACTTGACTTCACTTCAAATGACTCGTCAAATATTTGCTATCAATTAAAATTTTAAATTATTTTCGTAAATAGATTATTTTTTGTAAAACCTCAAATTACAGCTGGATACTACTTCTTTAACGCAAGTTAAAAAGTAAATTTCGGAAGTCATAACCTCTCATCAAGCAATTAAAATCAAAGCAATGGTTTATGTATGACCCTCGACAAAAGACAGTTTTATTGTCAAAGAAAACACCGACCTGCAGTTGACAGCACAGTTTTTTTTGTCCTAATTAAGTGTGTATAAAGGTACCGCCTATGTGTTAGAATAATGGACATGAAATTAGGTCAAAACAATTATGTCGCATTATAATGCTCTGACCTTAGACTCGATACGCTTTAAGGTTCTATTTATCGTAAGAGAAATTTAATGTTATGCGTGTAGATAGGAGTGGAAATTAAATAAGCCCTTTGAATTATTTTCGGCATCATTAAAAAAAGCTTCAACTTCAAACGTACACTTCTACGTCAGCTTAATATTTGAATTTTGGAATTAGTTTAAGTTGCAACTGTGAAGTAGTCAAAAATGAAGTTTAAATGGAAAATTATTGGTGAGAAAACACAAACACGCTTCAGCTTTGGCTTCGCCTGACGTTTACGAGTTCAGCCATAGAATTCGATGCAGTCCAAAGCGTTTGATCAGATGTTGTCATGGTCCATGTCTCTGCACCAAACATTAGGACCGGGATAAATAGGGTTTTATAGAGTGTCGAGGAGGTCATTACTACTTAATTTTCCAAAGAAGCAGCGATTGACATGAGTGAATCTTCGTTTGATTTCAGCGCTGGTGTTGTTGTCTGAGCTTATAGCGGATCCTAGGGAGACAAAGTCCTTTACTAGCTCGAAGTGAAATTTGACTATGCTGACGTTTGCTCCAAGACGTCGATGTTGGTTGTCCTTTCGTGTTGACAGCGTTTACTTGGTCTTGTCCTCGTTAACCGTAAGACCCATCGTCCTGGCCTCCGTCTCAAGACCCACGAACGCTCCACTGACATCCAGCTGGGTTCTTCTAATTATGTCAATGTCGTCTGCGTATCCTAGTAGCTCGACGGACTTTTGAAAGATTGTGCCTCTGGTGTTGACATTAAGTTTTGCACAGTCTTTTCAAGTATGATGTTGAAGAAATCGCATGACAACGCATCGCCTTGTCTAAAAGTTTGTTGAACTCAAATGCTCGTTAGGTTTTTTCCGACCATGATGGAACAGCGTGAGTTTTCTATTGTCATCTTACACAGACGGATGAGTTTTTCTGGGATGTCAAAACTAGACATTGCTCTATGAAAGGTGGTATTTATCGATTTGAAATTCCTGGGTCTTCTCCATGATCTGCCGTAAAATGAATATTTGATAGATGGTGTGACTTTCCGGGTCTGAAGCCACACTTATAAGGACCTATCAGGTTGTTGACGAAATGCTTCAAACGTTCACACAGCACGGCAGACAAGATCTTGTAGGCGATGTTAAGGAGACCTACCTATATACCTCTGTAGTTGGTGCAGCTCAGTGGATTGCCTTTCTTGAGGATCGGGCATACGATGCTGAGGTTCCATTCGTCGGGCATGCTTTCCGCCGACCAAATTATGCTGATGAACTGATGAATGCTCCTGACCAAATCATTTCCAGCTGCTTTGTACAGTTCGGCGGCTAGGCCGTCTGCTCCAGCGACTTTTGTTCGACTTGAATTAAGATATCGCTATCTTCACTTCGTCAATGACTTGTTCGCCTACTTCACCCAAATTGAATGGTCCTGTATAATATAGCTGGCACTATTTTGCTCGTCATCGCCATATCAGCTTTCACACGAGAAAATAATCCAATGTAAAATCAACACGGCAAATTATTGTTTTTACAATGGTGCACAGTTTCTACATCAACTTTTTTTTTCATTTAGATTTGAAATGGTTTCGTTTTAAATTGATATTTTTAGTGATTATTTTAACAAGAATGCTTTTTGAACTGTCATTATTATTAATTAAGTGTTGATTTTAAAGTATTTCGTTTAAAATTAACTTTAAATCAGATTAAAAAAAAAGTAATCGTGTTGAAATAAAAGGGAATCGTGTTAATAATCGTGTTAAATCAGAAAACAAACCCAATGTAAAATCAACACGAAAGATTATTGTTTCTTTCGTATTCAATCAACATGAAATCGTTAAAAAAAAAGTAAATCGTGTTGAAATAAAACGGAGTTGAGTTGAAATACGCAGAAATATGCTGACAGACGAAAAAGATCCGTTATCATTTCAGCACCCTTTCTCTGGTTGCATTAGCATTTTTGTTTTTCTTTGAGTTTATTATTGAGCGTCTCAGCTCAAAAACTATTTAGTAGCCAATCAACATTTAATCGTTTTAAAACAAAAAGGAATCGTGTTGAAGTAAGAGGGAGTAGTGTTCTTACTGCATCAAATCGTGTTGATTTTTTATTAAGATTTGCCAAACGAGACAAAAAGGTCCGTTATCTTTTCGACCACACTTTGCATGTGTGGTGGCAGTGGCATTCGCATTTTAGCTTTCGGTCGGAAGAGTTCGTTTTAATAAAGTGAAGTAAAGTGTTTAAAAGATTATTTGTAATGAATGTACAAAGTTATAATTTTGTGTTAAGTGAACCAGTAACGTATGAAAGGGACGACCAAGGAAATACTATTTTTAATTTGCCATCAGTACCAGTGTTGGACCAAAGTCAAACAAAGTTGGACGAGCTGCTGGATAACCTTAACTTTTAATGTATTTAAAAAAGTTCATGTTTAGCTTAAGAAATCAAATAAAAATGTATAAATTAAATTATATTTCCAATTTGTAATAGAAAAATATATTTTTGAAATTAATGTGTTTTAATATGTTCTTAAAGAATAAAATAAAGAACGAATAATTTATAACATAAAAAAATGCATTATGTATTTCTGTATGTATGTTTGTTCACAGCATTACTAACTCATCATTTTACTTTAAAATGAAAACATATCGATTTTTCGAGGAAAATTCAAGTTGTTTTAATACGACAAGGAATTATTTTAAAAGGAACTATCATGTTATTTTGACATGAGAGTCATGTTGATTCAATTCGAATTCTGATTTTGTTTTAAGGTGAATATCATTTTGGTTTAACAGGGATCATCGTGTTATTTCAATTATAAAATCGATATGATTCAAGAGGATATGCGTATTATTTTAAAAGGGTAGTCATTTTCATTCAACAGGAATCAACGAGTTATATCAATACGATAATCTTTTCAAATTAAGCTGATATCACGTTATTTCAAAACGAAAAGAATTTACGCTTGTTTTACAAGAAAATCATTTTAAATCAACACGAAACGCCATTAGAGCAAAATCATAGCAAAAAAATGTTTGAATCATTATTCATTTAATTTTTTGATTTTACACGGATTTTTATTTCCTGTGTGTTGGAAAGTGGGTCTTTCTCATGTACATCAGCACGAATGGTTGGTTCCACTACGATGTTCCCATGATGGTCTCTACAGGCTTCGGTTCGGTGTGTATAAGCCCTGGTGGTTTGTTTTAACCTTTTTTGTAAGACTTTCGCACCTCTATCTCCTCGATCGGGTGCTTCTCATGCTCCCCTTTTTTCTTTCTGAGAAGTTTGTGCTCCTCTCTCCTTTTCTCCTCGTGTCCTTCTTTGCAGAACCGCTTTGTATGCCTCTTGTTTGGCATCTTGTGGACTCATCGTCAAACCAGGGGTTTCGTTGTAATGGCCGTGTAAACCCTAGAACTTCAGAGGCGTCATCTCTGATGGCTGCTTAGCAGTATTGCCACTGGTTCTCTACATTGTTGGCAGAAAAGGAATTTTTGAGGAGGTTTTCGGAGACACGATCGGAAAAGGATCTAGCAATCTCTTGCGATTGTAGCAGTTTGACGTCGAATTTCCTTATATCATTTTCGAGTGTTGCCCTTGATCGGGATATCCGCATTCGTACCTTGACTACAACAAGGTAGTTGTCCGAGTCGATGTTGGCAGCTCGGAATGTGCGGACATCCTTCATGCTAGAGAAGTGTCGTGCGTCGATAGCAATGTGATCAATCTGACTGACGGTTAATTGATCAGGAGATTTCCATGTCCCCTTGTGGATATCGTACTTGCTACTATTACGTCTCGCCCCGCAGCGAAGTCCATTAGCCTAAATCCGTTATCGGAGGACGGAGGTGATGTCGTGTAGGCTATGTCGTCCGATTATTCCACCAAAGATTTCTTTTCTACCCAGCTTAGCATTAAAATTTCCAAGGACAATTTTAATGTCATAGCTAGGGCATTGCTCATAGGTGTTGTCGAGGAGCTCGTAGAACCTGTCTTTGGTGTCTTCATCATTTTCCCCAGTGGAGGCGTGAGGATGAGGCTGATGTTGATGAATTTAGCCTTGATGCAGATTGTCGTGATGGGCTCATTCACTGAGTTGAAATTCAGGACCTTCCTACTGAGGCGAGTCCCAGCTACAAATCCACATCCAAATAGACGCTGATTTTGTTCCCGGTAGCAGTCGCCGTAGTAAATATCGCAGTTGTTCATTTCACGTAGGCCCGGACCCTCCCATCGCATTTCTTGGATGGCAGTTATATCCGCTTTATAGCAGTCAAGGGCTTCTGCGCCAACAACTTCCCACTGTGGTTGGACCCCAATCTTCGGTTGAGGTACTCCTCACCCAATGCTCACCGCGGGAGTTGGAGAGTACTAGTTGATAGAAAGAGGTTGCTGTGGACGCTTGTGTCCTCTTAAATGCACGTGTCTACCTTTCGAACCAAACTGAACGCTCCCATTAAAAGAAATCGGTTTGCGTTGTGTTACGTTACGCATTAACATTATGTAAGCAACTACACTGAGAAACGATTTGACCAACTGACATCACTTCGAAATTATTTCGGTATGGCAATGATTAACGGTTCAACCATTAAAAACAATTTATTAAATTACAATTTTACAAATTTTGTCTTATATTAAAGTGTGCCTTTTAATTCTCTCAAGGTTAACGTACCTAAAGGTGTTCCTCCATTTTGTCTTTTCTTTTTGTTTGTCGGACTTACAAAAACGACGTTATCTTCTTTACATTTTGAATAAAGATAAGCCCTCAGGTGTCGTCAGGTGAATACACTTCCGCCGAGGGAATTTCGAAAGGTGCCCAAGCCTAACTATAACAATTCAAAACATTTGTTTATTCTAACAAGCATTTTATTTTTTAATGGTTGGGCGGAGGTGCCCTCGCTGTTGTAAAAACTTTCACTGAATTCTCCTGAAATGGCAATTTCTGGCTAGTTGCCTGTATTTAAAAACTTTCAGTTTTTCATCGTTGCTGTCTGCTCTCACTCTCTCTGTAGATCATCATAGATGCCACTTGTAAAGTGTAAATGTCGGTCGGCCAAAAGATAGATGTGTCTTAAATTTGTTTTAATAGGGGATTGTGCCTATTGTTTTAAACTTTTGTATTTATTTTCTTCTATACTGTTTGATGCTGATGATCAACCTAAAAAGTATATGATGTATTTTCTGTAGAATGCACTATAAACATTTAATGGGCCAATAATTTTTCATTCCACAAGAGAGAGAAAGCAAACTTTTACGCCGTATTTTTTTTATTTTAAGCACCTCATTAGCTTCGTGTACCAGAAATCTAATTCAAAGCCTAAAACCAATGTTTTATCTGATCAAAATTAATTCTTTTAAAGTAGGTACAGCGCATAATTAAGGAAAAGATATTTTTATCCCGAAGCGCAAATTGGTCGTGAAGCGTGCCACCATCATCCCAGACTATGCAACTGCACTCATTTCAGCTCTGACCAAAACAGAAATAAATAATTTACAAAATCGCAAAGCAAATATGGGCGCACTATAATACGAAGCAAAAAAACAGAAAACAAAACCTAATTTTGTTTGATGAGTACACAAAAAGCCGCATCATAAATGAACTTTTTATTCTCAGTAAAATGAAAGAAAAAACGGTCACTATCCAAGCCCAATCAATTCAATTTCCCGGTTTTATTAAAGGCTAGGTGCAGATACTCTTGATGCATCACAGTTCACAGACATATAGGCAAAAGGCACTCCCGCGCAATTGAATTTGTAGAATTAAATTTGTTTCGAAAGAACACAGCTCAAGCTCCATCATGTTGACAAGGAATTATTAGAGCAATGAGAGATTATCAGTAGAGGAATTAATATTTGAATGACTCAGGCCCTTTGCATTTTGTAAGTTCTTTTAATCTCAATTGTTTCTGCATACTTTGTGTATTGTGAAGACCTATTTAAATTTTTGATATTTTTTTGTTTTGAGTGGGTGGCTTAGCCAAATAATTGGCACTTTTAGTAATGTCACAGGATCATCACTTTTGAAATAATCTCTCATCGGTTTTTTTTATGTTTTTACTGTCAGTAGGAGACAGGTTTAAAATTGATATAGAAATACATGTCCTCATTATAGAAACCGAACATTGTTGTTGAACTATTAGCTAAAAGGTGCGCAAGTTGTGAATTTTGAGAAATTATTTAACATTGAAAACATTGAAACAGTGAAAAAAGTTTCGTGAAGGCAATTTTTCCCACCAGCACCAGTACAAAAATAGAAAACGTCTTATAAGTGGTTTTCAAAGAGAGTAGAAGTTCTTGATTGAATGTCACTTTTTTTGAGTTCCAATCACTTTTTCGAAATATTGCAATCAAGAACGATTCAATCGATTTCAATTATATGCATTTGAGTGGTGTTTAATCGTGAATATAGCAGTTTAGGAGGCAGTTTGGGAAAAACCCTCATTTAAATTCTTAAAGTTGGTGCCGTGCGAGCAAAGATTGCCACAGTAGTCCTGTGCCCATCGTTTTTATTTCATCTTTCACGGGCACTACCTCTTGCGAAGCACTGACAAAACTTCCAAGAGTAACAATCTGTCATGAAAAAGTGCTTCTAAACTTTGCCGTTGGGAATCGGCGTTAAAATTATATGTCCCCTCAATTCTTCATAGGCACCTAGAGAATTGTTGATGAGAGTAAGCCACTTAGGCATTGGCTCTTCAAGAGCTGTAGCGCAACTCTATTTATTTTTTAATTGTTTGTTGCTCCCAACAGTACAACGTTAGGAAACTCAACTAAATCATAGTTTAGAGATTCCTAATTTCAGGGGTGGTGGTGTGAGTATACTTCGTACGAAAACCGAGCAAAATACTTAAAGACTGGGGGATAAACCAGCCATTAACGAGCTCTTTCGGATGCTCTGGCAAGGGTCGTCCGTGATACTCCTGCCTTACCCCGGCA
This sequence comes from Sphaerophoria rueppellii, assembly GCA_920937365.1. NCBI lineage: Eukaryota > Metazoa > Arthropoda > Insecta > Diptera > Syrphidae > Sphaerophoria > Sphaerophoria rueppellii. The sequence goes on along the minus strand of CAKKXW010000001.1, from coordinate 34,494,619 downwards.
ACCATCTATGCCAGGGTTGACTGTCTTTTCGCATTAGGTACTCGTGGAAACCCAGGAGAAAAACAAAACCTTTGACCGAAAAATAATTGACAGAATCAATCGCGCCAAGGCTAACAATGCGGTCACATCAGCTCAGCGACATTATAAGAAGGAACTACTCGTCAGTGGAACAGCTGAGACGTTCGGTTCTTTCATTAGCGGCATTTCCACGCACATTCCCATCCGCGTACCATCGCTTACAAGGAAGGATTCCATCCGGAGAACCAAAACGCGCGGCGCGTGGAAATGACTCAACAGGTGAGGTTGCTCCCCAATTGACATCAGTAGCGAATAGCGCATTAGGTGGATCCATAAATGTGTCATACTCACACAGCTCTGGGTTTGTCTAAAAACGGTCAAGAAAAAGCTCAGGCCGATCGAGATCAGCGTAATAACGCGAGTATTGTGGCCAAAGTTGATATCATACCTATGGTTGTGGAAAGAATCCCGGAGCATATGTGAAAACTATACTGGACCAGAGGATTTCAGAGAAAGACAAAATGAATCGATTTTCAGCGACTCCCGCTAAAGCGTATCTAATAGGTCTCAACAGGGCCATAACACTGAAACCATAAGTCAGAAAGTGCATTCCAACAGCAAAGCAGCGTTTAACAAAGATCTGTCCTTAAGCGACGCACTCATTGGCAAGATTATAGTCGCGGTCATTGATAAGAGTCATGTGGATGGTAATTTCTCTCATGATCAATGGCCAGACATCAAGGCTCACCTCGGTTTCAGATTTTTACCTGTCATCGAGGAGAATTCGTGGCCTCTCCAAGACACAGCCGATGCCAGGCTGGTACCAAAATCGTATCATAATCATCGCCTGTGGAGATCAGAGATCTTAAAATCCGTACAGGGCTGTCAATGGCTTGCCAGAAGTCTGGCCGGACGCCAAACTTGATGTTGTTACAAAGGATAATATTCGTTGCCGATCAAGAGCACGAATGATGGTCTCGGAACTACACAACTGCCCAGTGATGATCATTAAAATTATCAAAAATAGAAATCCAAAATTGATGCCTACCTACGACTGAAAAGTCCCAAGCGTTGAGAAGGTGTCATAAGAAATCCTTGGCCTGATTTCAGGCACTTCTTTGAAGAAAACCAATTTGAAGGGCATTTTTAAAAGAAGTGTATCAAGTTTTTTGTCTGTACAACTCCGCTCCCGTTGCCAACAGATCGAATGCGCACTAGTAGCAGCTGTAACGATCATCGGGGGCCCATCGGTATTTAATTAAATAATTAAACTTTCCGCCATGACATTCCGTTTATCTACTTTTTTTTTGTATTTTCCTATTACTCTCGGATATATCTGAAGAGGATCCGGGCCGGGCTGGAGCTACTTCACCCATACAACAGTAGGCAATTCGAATGCCGATGCATGATGATACAAAACGAATACATTTTGTGTGTCACAGTCAATTGTTTTGTTCCTTTTGATTGGACATAATTTACCAGCAAAAATTTTCATTTTCTATACGCGCGTGTATATTATTTTCAATTTAAGTGCGGTTCAATGACCTAGGTGAATGAATTCATCGTCGCTGAGTGTGATGGTATTTTTGGACATTGGAATTGGAAAGTACGTATGAGTACCGCAAGAGGGGGATGGCAATTGAAGCCCATCAAGCTAGCAGCCCAATGCCCATCAGTTTTATGACTCTGACGCGCCAGTAGCCGCTACTGGTCACACAACGACCGCCAGCGGCACAGCCGAAAGATCAAGACGAAATTATTTTAGGGCGAAGCGACGACGCGACGGATGGCAACGAGTGTCATTAAATGCTGTTTGTTTGGTTTGAATTAAATGGCCATCCCGTGACTTCCTTGTTGCTAAATATTTATACACTTTTACGGGCCAGTCCCGTTTAGGCCGATAATATTGCCCAGCCAATAGTTTGTGTACTTTGTATACAACCAACACCACAAATAGCCTTGTCTAGTTTTTTTTGTTTTTTTTTTTGTTGGAGGTTGTTTGGCTTGAAGAAGATTAGAATAAACCCAGAGCAAGAACATTTTGAGTTTCCTGGCTGGGCAGTATATTTGCTTCTATATTTAGCTTTCCAGCCAACCAGCCATTTGTAAATTTGCGAAAAACAGCAAATTCAATGTTTTGTTAAATATATATAATTTAATTTGTACCTATAGACTTTGGCTGCTGATGCCGCTTGCCCATCAAGAGATGGACGAGCAGCTCGGGCTTCTGCAGAACACACAGAGGTGGGTATTGCAATATTGGCCAATGGCCAATGCAATATTGTTCTTACTTCTTGGATGTAGATAAGAAGCAGGGGTAGCGTTGAGGAAATTTATTTTATTTTGGTCGAAGGTAAGGTGAATGTTTTGCGCGTTCTTTGGAATTTATTATTAAACATCTCTTTCTACTTTTTTTTATAATTTAATACAATTTTCATTGCACCTCAGGTTTGTTCTTAAATGCGTTTCATGTCTTTGTTTATTCGTAAGCATGGGAAATGCTGTCGAAAGCAGCTTACATGGTGGTAATGAATGCAATTGAAGGAATTATTGTAGTTTCTTTTTGCGTTTTTGCATTTTCCCATGCACTTGGAAGATACATTTCGCAAATGGAATATTTGGCATTACAAAGTATGTATGTTGCCAATGGCAATTGCCAATATGTGGCAAATTCCTTAATGGAATTGACTATTTGTTTATTTGGATGCCGATGGTATTCACAGCGTGTTTATGACTTTGATGTGAAATATTTTCATAGAACTTGTTAATAGAATTGGTTTTCAAAACAAAATCAAATAAAAACTAAGTTAAGTGTTTTAGTTTGCATATTTCAAAGTTTTTATTCCCGAACTCCTGAACAATCTTATGTACGAAGAAAGCGTGGAAGCTTTGTTGTCAGAGGAAGTTCTCAAAAGAAAACAGCAACATTTCAGCAAATACATGATTTGAAGACCTAGCATCCCATAACCTCGTTGGCGTCAAAGAAGTTTAAAAATCAATGATTGAGTTGGTTGGATGTGGTCCAAAACGAGCTTGTCTAAAATTGTTATGTCACAAGTTCTAAGCGGCCAACTGTTACAATTGTTTCGTGGCTTGTGTCCCATATAGCGCCATTTTAGTACTGACTACTGAATTACAAAACGTCAAAATATGACAGCTGCCCACACAAAAAGCTATTGAAAAAGCACTGGAAGTGCAAAAAACCAAGTGTCCGGGTGTCCAAGTGACTTGACGTGGGAATTGAAGAAGTTTTTTTTTTTTTAAGTCAGTAGGAGGTGGTTTGTGGAGAAGTGCATTGAGTCAAGGATTAATTTTTAACTTGTTACGAGTTGCCATCTCTCAGCAAAAAATAGAAAAGGACAACCAAAATCAAAAATGTTGATATGGTTGAGGGATTACCTAATGTGGGTTCTACCTTCTCTCCGCTTTTTCAAAAAAGTGAATCAGGTTTTCTTACTTCTTACCTGCAGCCTCATGCGGTGTCACCACTTTCTGGTTTTAGTATATCGACCTTGCTCTCGTCATCCACTTTAATCTCATCTTATCTAAGCTATGTGTATTTAACTTCAAGTAGTTTTGTAATACGAATATCACTCGGGATAGGTGGGAAAGGATCATTACATAGGTACATGTAGTTTGTAAATAATAATAAAAATAAACAAATAAAACAATTCACACTCACTTCCTTCGAAAAGTATTAATAGTGGGCTAGTAAACATACATCTCGCTAAAATCGTCGCTACTGCTACAATAGTATCAACTTAGTTATATTATTTGAAGTTAGCCTTAAATAAAGGGTCTTGATATTAAAGTCTTTTCGTCTGATGCAAGGAAAATTCTACGGCCGTCCCTATTAAATGCCACTAGGGTCATTGTACCTGCTGATCCGTGACACCAGGACCATTATACCTGCCGATCCGTGCTTACATTGGCAATATATAGTGCCGATCCGTGCCACCAGAGAAATTATACCCGCCGAGCCGATCCACCAGGGGCATTGGACGGGACCTTTCGATGCACAGCCCCTTAGGATATCGTCCCCGATCACCGCACCATACCGAGCAAAACCTCGGCTGGGAACCAAAAAGCACATCGCAAATTGTTTGCTTAGCATTGTACATGTACACCAACATATTTTTTTACACACTATCAGATTAAGTCGAAAGAGAGCTTATAATAGCAAGCAACATCTAACGACCAATGGTCTTAACTCAGAAAACTGTGTTATAGACCAGCTCATCACTAAGTTCAGTGTTAGTTGTTCGAAGGCAATCTGAAACGAACACTTACATATAAAATGACAAAATTATACAAAAACAATCAAATGGAAAATAATACAAAAGTAGACAAACAAAAAAACATCTATGAGCGTGCCACACTTGTTTTAAGTATAGTGTTAAGTTTGTTCTTATTAAAGTGCAGGTCAATGAGATCTGTATTACAATTCACCCTTGTCAAGGGCTCATGCAATCCGTAATTGATCCTATGTCTTGGGACTTTAATAAGATCGATACTGCGTAGGTGGTTACCTACTCACCCATAGTAAAAATGTATAGCACTGAGGGGTCTGGTACATCTGTAATGCCAGTCATTTTGAGACAACGTTTGCATTTGGAGGAGTGATACTCGTAAGATGGAAAACAAGTAAAACTACGTTGCACCGTTTCTAACCTGTCAATACAAACCTCATAATAAGGAGTCCAAATCTGCGAAGCATATTCAAGGTGAGGACGAACTAGCAATTATAAAGAGCAAGGGTCTCGTTAGTATCAAGAAATTCTTTCGACCAACGCCTAATGAGCCCAAGCATAGAATAAGCTTTGTTAAGATTTTTTTTATTGTGTTTAGACGGGTTAAGATTTAAACTGTTCTTATTACACTATACAGAAAAATTATTAATATCATTTTGCAGAAGAATGCGATCATTGTAAGTTGTTATTTTCTTAAAGATCTCCATGTCATCTGTAATAAAAGAATTTCACTGCTTCGTACACAAAAAGAAACATCATTAATAGATAAAATAAATAGAAGTGGTCCTAAATGACTACCCTGTAGAACACCCGATTTTTCAATAAAAGTCGTCGAAAACATTTCTCTAAACTTAACTTGGTAAATTCTATTCTCAAGGTAAGAAGAAATCCATGAAACAAACCCAGGAATTAAATTTTAGCTTGACAACTAAATGCGATAGTTGATAAAAAGCTTTTGAAAAATCAGTGTATTGTATACACAGTCAAATTCCTGTGCATTTTCCAAGCTGTTCAAACATTTATGCGTTAGCGGGAGAAGATTTGTGACTTTGCACAAATCCATGTTGCATATGATGTTTTTGCAGTAGAAGGATAAACTGTCTCATACTATTTGTTCAAACAGTTTAGGAATACAAGAAATTGGCCTTTTATATGCGACTTATATCCTTTTTTAAAGACGGGCGTGATGCAAGCAGTCTTCCAGAGGCATGGAAATTTTCCGAGTTGCAATTATAGTTCGAATATTTTATTAAGAGGCTTAGCTAAAACTTTTTTGCAGTTTTTAAATAAAATAGGTGGACTACCGTCAGGACCAGAAGAATAATCTTCTTTGAGAAGGGAAAAAAAGTAAAAATCATATAAACTAGAATCATATAAACTAGAATCATATTGAGAGACTAGACATTTAACATTTAATTCGTATCGTAACCCCCATATAAGGTTATCAACCCTTCAGATAAAAACTTTTCCAGAAGAACTTACAATGAATTTTTGTCGTCATAAGGAGTGCTACACCTTTCTTCCAGTTTTCCGTATCAATTCATACATTTTAATATAGGTAGACAATTTTTTTGTAGTGTCCGTAGCTTAGTGGTTAGGTGCGTTGGCTGCTAAGCAGAACGTCGTGGGTTCGAATCCTACTCGTGCCCATAAAGTTTTTATTTCATCTTTCACGGGCACTGCCTCTTGCGAAGAACTGACAAAGCTTCCAAGAGTATCAATCTGTCATGAAAAAGTGCTTCTCAACTTTGCCGTTCGGAATCGGCGTTAAATTGTAGGTCCCCTCAATTCTTCACACGCACCTAGAGAATTGTTGATGAGAGTAAGCCACTTAGGCCTTGGCTCTTCAAGAGCTGTCGAGCCACTCTATTTATTTTATTTTTTTTTTAGACAATTTTTCCTGTAAAAGTGAGCTATGTTCTTAAGACACAGGTTTTTATAAAGTCTTTAGGGACCAATTAATTCAAAAGCAAAGAATTTTTTTTTGATAATAATGCAACTAAGCAGCAAGACTGCAAGAAACAAGATTCTCAACATCCTCCTTTATATCTTTGTGGTGATGAAAAATGGAAATATTAAATTTGAGCATGTTTGTGCTCTGTGCATAGGTAAAAAATGCTCCAGCTAATTTTTGGAAGAAAAATAAGTTTTGAGTGAGTAGGTACTTGCCTTAAAATGTATACGTGTCTTATACTTTGACTTCAAACTGCTTGTCGACCTGATTTTCTCAGCCCGCAAACAAACATAAAATCGTCCATGCAATACCTAAAAAAAAATCGAAGTTATGTACAGGTACACACAGTTTTTGTGACTCCTACATATGTTCACCTGTACCCCATGTAAACATTGTCAAAAAATCGTGTATTTGTCAGAAGAACTGTGTAAACATTCATGAAACAGTGTTGGGAAGTCAAAAGTAACGAATAGCAGCATACAATTTTCTTTAACATAAACGTAAGCACGTGAAAAGTCATCAGCAAGTCACGAGCTCTTCAAACACCCTCCGGCCTTGTGGATCTAACCTTTACGACTACCTATGCCTGCCACCTGCCAGCTGCCACCCTTTCGACACTCTAGTACCACTCGGTATGTGTGTCTTGCTTCGTGACCTCTTTATGAATATATGATGCTGCTGCATTCACGATTTACTCATATTTTTAATAATTATTTCGGTATTTTTTTCCCATTCTCAGACCGTGTTACTCGGTTGTTTGGTTCTGACAAATTAATTAGTCTTGTTTGCAACTCACCAGACTAAAAGAGGCTGGAAAAAGCCAAAAGATAAATATTTATAAACCAGCTGTTTGTCATAATATCTTTCCAGTGCATCTTTTATTCTGTTCTTCTTGTGTGTCAGCTATTCAATTAGTTGAGTTTTTTTTTTTCTAGATATTACCTGGGTGCCACAAAGACCGTTCATGTCACTAAAAATGTATATGTATTCCTCAAATGCATTACGTATTCTTATTTGGGATGCATCTAGGCAATTATTAGTTTTTCTTTCACCTACCTTTTTCCTAGGTACCCTTCTCTTTGTAATTTTAGTCTATTTTGAGCCTCATTACTCTTGTTTTGTTTTACAATTTTTTTTTTTACAAAAATAAAAGAACAAGAAGAAAAATGTAGTTTTCTTAAAACTGCTGATGTGTGTTATCACATCGTAAATGGAGCAGATCATCATTTCGTATCATAATGTGGAACATTGTGATTAAGCTCTTGTCTGTTATTTCTTTTCTATGTTGAGGGAAAGATGTTGGTACTTGAGATCGAAAAAGGGGGGAATTAGGACACTGTGATGAAGGGATTGTATCATCTCAGTGTATTTGAAACTGTAACAGTTCTTGTCCATTATAAACCAGAGATTGTTGTCTGTATGTTTTTATATTTGGTAAGGCTGTGCATGATTTCTTATGTCTGTCGAACTTTTGTGCATAAACAAATGAGTTTATAGTATTTTATTGACACCATTTCTCACTTTTTTTTGAAGGGAATGTTTTTTTTGTTCATAAATTAAATTAATTTAATTTGAATCGTTTTCCTTCCAAATAACGTTTACGTTACATGTACATGTCGAAAACAAGAAGACATTTTCGAATGTGGTTTTTTGGATCTCACAGTGAACTTGCAAGTTGCAACACCATTTAATTGTGAAATAAAAAAGTACTTAACTACATTAAATTTCGAAGTTAAAATTTCAACATTTTGACTTTGAAAATGAATATTTCGAAAACTATTCCTGAACACAGTTTTGTTTAAATGCAAAATGAAAGAGGCACTTTTAAGCTTTGCAAGAAGGTACAAGGTGGTACAGAGGAAACGCATGTTTTTCAATATTGAATTACTGGGACACAATGGGTTGAAAATATTAAAAATATGATTAAATGATAGGTTTTTTAATGCAGTTTTTGAAATTACATAGCATATTTAGGATCGGAAAATAATGTCTCTGAGATGACATTTGTCAAACCACTTCAATGGATGCTCTCCAATACCAGTACTTCTAAATGCTGCAACCCATCGGAGTACGGTATTTCGATCAGGCACTGCACCTCGACACGTCCAACTCTAAAATGTTGAGGGAAAAGACAAAAACTGCTCGACAACGAACACACGATGTCGTACACTCCAACGGCATTGTATGGGCCGTCTGCCAATATTCGTTCAAGGTCAATATCCTCTCCCGTCGCCGCGTACTAGCGGTTCGAAAAACATGCGTTTCCTCTGCACCACCCTGTATAATAAGGCATTGCGGACAAAGCCGTTGATTTTTAATATTTTTTTTAAATACGCTTTTTTGTTATAAAATCGCCCCACCCGGCAAAATGGGGGGCAATAGACCCCCCTTCCATATGATTTTTTTCTTAGTCTTAATTCAACCTACACACTCCACCTATCAAGCACATTGTTCATGGATCAATATACAAATTGTTTAAACAATATAAATAATTATTTTCCCCAAATGAAATGTTTCTGATTTTAAACAAAATAAAAAACAAAAAATTTAAAAAATAATCATCCAAATCCGAGTTGTTTCTGAGGACTTTCTGGAAACGCACTTTTTTCAGCTTCATTGACTCCACTACACGCACCTTAAGGATTTCAAAAAAAAAAGTAGAAAGAGTAAAGGGCTAACTATAATGAGCGGAAGCAAACGGGAAAGTCCGTAAAAACCGGAAAGCAGCTCAGTCTACGTTCGTGAGTGAAGTTGATGAAACAGAGCAATCCGCTATGTAGGACGTTACGGACGGCTTCGTTCATTATAATTCTGCCTGAAAGAAGCCAAACTGAAGAAGACAGAGGTGACCGCGTTTCTGTCCAAATATATAAAAAATGAATCTTTCTGAAGAATTGTGCCTAATGATTGAAAAACTGAAATCCTTTCCCAATACAATTCAAAACACACGCAACTTCGTACTAAGCCGAGTATAAAGTTCACACTCAACCGGGCGAGGGCGAAACCTATGGCAAGTCACATGAAAATGAAAGAAAATGTAATTTATAGCGTAATTTTTAACTTCGCCCTACGTATAGTTCACATTTGGTTTCTCCCAAAAGATTGACTAGTAAAGACAAAGGAAACAGCGAAAAAGAAGTTGAAAACCCAACGAGAAACGAGTACAGCTCAGTCTGACGTCGACCACCGAAGAGTAAGGAACATGGTAATTTACTGAATATCATAACAAAAGCTTTCCCTTACCAGTGGTAAGTGTGAAATATTCAGCCATAGAAGGAACAAGGTAGGTTATACTTATAATACCGATTACCTGCACCAAGCGACGACGATTAACTTGTTTACACGGCCATTATACGTGTGATTGTACCGTTTTTAACCGCAATTACCCACGTCAAATGGCGACTAACTAGTTTATACCGTTATATGGCTATTGCGAGTTACAACGGTGACTACCGGTTGCTAGGAAGAATACCGCACCAATATCTGACAAAGGCAACGAGTAAATTGGCGGCCCAGCAGAAGCAGCGGCGAAAACATTGGATGAACTATAATGATGGAACACCAAGAAAATCATCGTTTCGCAGCAACAGATGGGATCGCATTAATGAGAAAGCACGTCAAACCTTGAAAGGACGACCTATGCTATACAGGGTAGCGCTCTCAAGCTGAAGGGAACCTAAATAAAAAAACACTGGTTACCCTAAGAAGTTGCTTTAAAAGTAAAGTTTAAAAGTTTTCAAATTATTACTCCCACTTAACCATTCTTCGTTTTTCCTTTTTTTTTGTCAAAATGAAATTTCGCACTATAGGTTCTATGCCTACATAAATTCTTTGCCAACATTGACTTGACCTTGACCGAATTGTCCCATTCATATGATTCAATTTATTTGCTTTCTGTTACTCCATTAAGTTAAGCACATAAATAAGTCTGCTGGTCTTGTTTCTAGGCTTGCGAACTGCAAAGCAATTTTGCATATTTCTGCGTGAAGCTGATTTGTTGCTTTTTAATGAAAGTTAACTATATAGTCTGAGAGAATGTGTTGGAAATACAAACTACTGTGTCGTTTCTGACTAACATAAAGGAAAAACTATTTAGGAAGAAAGAGCTCGATGTTCATTTAATTGTGAAAATGAAGACGAGTTCTTAACACGAAGTCCGTCATCTGAAACATAGTCTGTTCACAATGACTCACTTCAACACGCACAAACATAACTTACAACTCTATCTCCCAAACTATAGTTTATTAATATCAAACATGCGCTGAAAAATATTAGCATTCTTAAATAGCGTTGGAGGCTTAATGCCTGCTAGAAGTCTGGTTATTATGATGTTTCTAAATTTTTGTTTTTTTTTTTTTTAATAAAGACTTAACTATTGAATTAAATCATCATCTAGACAGAAGGTGTGTCTATTAGAGAATGGCTTCAAACTATCACAATTGACGGTGACTCATTCTAAAGACAATTTAATTAAAAGCTATATGATTTTAAAACACATTTAATGACTACAACTCAAGATTGTGAAAAAAATCACCGAGTTAATTATTATGTCTCCATTGCCGAGCTAGGCGAACGTTGCGTTCGTGTGGTTTTTTCATCTCTTTTGCGTGTTATTTGTCAAATAAATTTGATTTCAGTTTCTTTACGAGGTATCATGTTCTAATTGGCTTTTGAAATTATTTTTGAGATGAAATTAACGACTTTGGATAGTTTGCTTGTCTTTCTTATTTATGACTGGAAATCATGAACGCAGGTGTTGTTTTGTTAAATAATTTTTGTTTTAAGGACGTATGGTGTTTTGATTAGATCCAAGATACAAAGACTTTCCTAAAAAAAATGATTTGTTTTTGTAATACTAGATTTTCGCTCCCATACAGGGTATTTGGAAACCAAATTTTAATTTCCCTTTCCAGTATACATGAAGAATGACATTTCCTTTTTATTCCCTAAAACAAATACCTATGTACATGTTCAAATGGAAAACGATTTCCGCCAACCAAATTCAATCAGAGCCTCTTCTGAATATAAATAAATACATACACAAATGTAGGTAGGTATATTCCCTTGATGACGTTCTCATTTCCATATCAAAGTTAACAAGGTCAGACAAAGCTTTCAGCCCTTGTGCTTTCTTGTCGTCGTAAACTTCAATTTCAATTAACAGGCCAAACCCTTATGTACACTCCAAAAGCCTGTCCTTCTGTATTGTTTTTTTTATTATTTCTAAACAATTTCATTTCTGTCGTCCTTTTCGTGTTTAGATCTATTTTTAACTCGTATAGACAGGTGTCACCCTTACCCCTACTTATACCCCCTACTCACAAATGAGGGAAATATTTTCCGAAAATCCTTTTAAATTAGGAAGGAAACGTTTATTAATAGCAAAGGTAAGAGACGGTAGGTAACATAAATTTCCGCCACGCAATATTGCTCTAGAAATCAATCCTCAACAAAAAGCACTCCTCCAAGGATATGTCTTGTTGATAGGCAGAATATTTATGTGTTTCATGATGGAATCGATTAATTTTCGGACTTTTCAAAGTGGGTCGGTGAAGCTACATATATGCTCTAGATAGCAGTTAAATAGAAAAGACTCATATAAAGCTGGCAAAAGCTGATGGGGGATTGCAGAAGAGTGAATTTTTTCGTAATTAATTTTTTCTCATTTCATGTTTCACGACCCCATTACTTGACCGTTTTAAAATGGGTGAAGTATGTCTGCTTTTTGTTAGTCCAGTAATGATCTGATCAAGTGGTGCTACAAATTTACAGCTATCGTTGTTAGGGAAAATGTTATTGCAGAGAAGAGTTTCATTTTTTCTTATTTTGATCAATACAAAATATTGCTACAGTAGAATTCAACTTAATTGAAATGATTTTGACTGAAATGTATAAGCTTAAGTGAAACTTGAATTCAAGAGATTTTTGTTTCGAAGCAACTCCTACTTGTCGAGTTTTAGTGATAAAAGTTGGTTCATTACTAACATTACTGTCAAGGTTTTGGTACCAAGAATGTGATCAAAAACTTATCTCTTTCGTTCATTTTGGTACTACCCCACTCCCCAAACAGTGTAAAGGGGGTTCGCATCGCCACCTATAACGAGGTTGATATTTTACCGTTTCGCTTAAGTGATGTTATTCTCTAAAGACTGACCAGAGAGAGGACCGAGGTGGTCATGGCCTCGATATGCCGACACAAACCAATAAAGTCCGTTCGCTGTTTCTAGCTTAGCTGCGGTGGTATCTATATCAGTGAAATTATGGAGTAAAAAACATTTATGTTACGTTTTACTAATACACAAGATCTAGGTTCAGAACTTGACGTTTGTTATAGCCCTGGTTCAGATAGTTTACCTTATATTTTGAAAAAAATGCGCGGCCTATTTATCCTATCCTCTTCATATTCTTTTCAATGAATCGCTCAGAGATCTTAAATTTTTCCTCCTATAGTAGTGTAGTAAAAATGAAATAAAAAATGATCGTCCCATTGCAAAACTCTCCGTCATCCTTAAGCTTTTTGAGTCCTTTATTGTGACATTCAAAATGGTTCTGTTCAAAATAAGTCAACCGTTACTAACGCCTTTCATTTCACTTCTTTTTGTTTAGGTTCGTCTGAAAACGGAAACAAGTTGACTGTGTCTTCACAGACTTCAGTAAAACCTTTAATAAATTGTGCCATAAAACATTAACTTCCAAACTTAAATCCCAAGGCTTAAACGATAAATTTGTTAGTTGGGTTTTACACCAACTCTGGCGTACCACAAGGTAGCCTCTTAGGACCTTTACTGTTTTTTTTTTTGTACGTTAACGACTTACCTTCTATTATGAAACACTCGTCTGTCTTAATTAACGCTGATGACATAAAAATGTTCAAACGTATTGACTCACTTGACGAGGAGGAGTAAACCTGCAAGATGATCTAAATAGTTTGGGTGAATAGTGTTTTATAAATAAGCTCTTACTTAACATCATCAGCTAGCTAGGGACCGAACTGGCTGGAGAAGTTTATTGGATGAGGCCCTGGTCTGACCTGGACTGTAGCGCCACCGTAAGTAAGTCTTACTTTACATAGACAAATGTCAATTGATGTGTTTTACACCTAAACAAAATGTTTTGACTTTCAATTATCAATTGGACTCTTCTTATTTGACTCAACTTTCTACTTTCTCTGACTTAGCAGTGGCGTAGATAGGGGGGGATATATCCCCCTGATCCACCCCTATCTACGCCACTGCTAAGACAGAGAATCGATCGATAATTGTTCAACTTAACCAGTTCCAAATGAGTTAAAGAAACGCACTCTGTCATTAGTAACTACTCACAGAATTCCTAGAGGCATTGTCAAATGTATATTCTATACCTACATTCTATGGAGAAACAGCAAAATTTCTCTTTTTAAATCGATTTTTAAAAAGCTTTTATTTTACGTCTCTCACCAATTGATAATAAGTAAACGTGAAAGAAAACGAGCTTCCATCCAGCTTTCCATTACAAAAAATTTAAATTATTAAGATTTCTTCGCATCGTGTGACACATTGTTAAGTTGGTATAAGAAACCACCGCAAACATGCAGCACATTCATCCACAAAAACAAATGTTCGCACAACTGCGGTGTAGTTAACCAGAATCTTAACAGTAGCGATAACTCAAACTCATTCATTTCGACCAGAAACAAAATGCGCTATTACCTACTCATTACATAAAGCATGCCTTACAAAAGTGGCAGATTTATTTATATATATTTATTTATATTAATTCATATTCAAATTGACGTGTATAATATACCAGCTGACCCTGCAGACTTCGTACTGCCTCAATCGATAATCGATAATGATAACCCTCTACCACACTACCGAAACCACTACCCTTTGCATTTCAATTTTTCCATTTTTCCAATTTTTTTTTTACCAGTTCCCCATCAAACATTTTCCAGTCTCCCTTTGAAAACCAGTGAGTTTTCAGAGTTCCTTTCTAAAACCCATTTTAAAATTTTCCAGTTTTCTATTTGAAAACCAATGCATCGACAATTTTATGCAATTTTCAATTAGAAAACCAATGAGTTTTCCGAGTTTTACATCAAGAACTTTCTATTTTTCCATTCGAAAACCCATTTTGAACCAAGAAATTCCAAGCAAAAAAAATCTAATTTCCGACCTTTGTTTGGTTTTTCCAGTTTTCCCACTTTCCCATGAGGTTTTTCCAATTTTTTTTTCACAGAAATCATCACTGAATACAACAGTATCAACCATGAAAATTTCACAAATATCTGTTGGGCCATTTCGGAGTCTATAAGAGACATACAAACAAACACACATCCATTTTTAATATTCAAAGAAAAATGGCATTTTTTGAGATAAATGAGCGGATGTTTATTTCATTATAAAGAGGCAGGTATGCCGTTAATAATGGTACACAACATCAGCCAAATGGCCGCCACGACCACACTTACAGGACCTTATCCTTTTCATGAAATTTTCCATAGCCAAATCGTAAAGTGGCTGCCATATATCCTCGATAGCCTCACGAATTCCATTTTTGAGGTCTTGAATCGACTCTGTGCTGTTGGCATAGACCTTATCGCAAGGTGTTAAATCACAAGATCTCGGTGGCCAATTGTGATCACCTCTTCGAGAGATAACACGGTCCCGAAACTTTTCCCGTAACAGATCGATGGTTTCATTGCTTGTGTGGCACGTAGTGCCGTCTTGTTGAAAGTAAACGTTGTCCAGATCAATACCATCCAATATAACGCAATCCATTGACCGTAACTGTTGCTCCAGCCTCATTTTCGAAAAAGTAAGGTCCAATGACCCCGCCGGACCATAAACCGCACCAAACAGTCACGCGTTGAGGATGGAGAGGCTTTTCAACAATAACTCTTGGGTTTTCCGAGCCCCAGATGCGACAGTTTTGCTTGTAGACGTAGCCTCCGAGGTGGAAATGGGCCTTATCAGTCAAGATGATTTTTCGATGAAATTCCGGATCATTTTAATGCATCTCAAGGACCCATCAGCAATGGCACGATGTTGTTGATGATCAGCCAGCTTGAGTTCTTGTGTTAACCGAACTTTATTAGCCTTAAGACCCAAGTCTTTATGCAAAATACGGTGTAATGACGTTTGTGGAATGCCTAATTCCAAAGAACGACGAATACTCAACAAACCTGGGTTTTCTTCAACACTTTGGGCTACAACAGCAATATTCTCAGTTGTTCTTGACCGACGTTGTTCTTGACGACGGTTTTATTCTTCACATCACTTACTTGTCCCAACAGCTCGAATTTGTCCACCAATTTCTGTATTGCGGTCCGACAAGGTGCTTCACGACGACCCTAAAATGTTTAAGTTTTACGAACCGTCTCTACCAAATTTTCATCATATTTATAGTGAATTTTAATAATTTCAATGCGTTGTTGAAGCGTGTATCGTTCCATTTTTATTAATGGCGTAGTTTCTTCTTGTCAAATGTCAAAAAATGACAGCTTCCGAAAAAGCGTGCTATTCAAAATAACATCTCTTATTGGAAAACCCTTTACATAGAGAAGAGATTATTTCCTTATGAATTCAATGATGTTTGTTAGCTGTTTTTTTTTTTGAGTTATTAAAACTTCAAAAAAAAAAAACGAGCGAACTAGATATATCCCCCCCCATAGCGAAAAGCTATCTACGCCACTGTGACTTAGGCACTATTCTTGACTCAAAATTAAATCATTATGAATATACATATTATTAAAAAAGCCAATAAGACACTCGAATTTATAAAACGGTTTTCAAATGATCTCGTGACCCCTATATCCTTAAACTTCTTTTAGCAGGATTAGCAACCGTAGACAGCGGTTAGCCGTACTACAGAGAGATGGAAGGATACGCCAGACGATCAAGAGGTCGTTCTGTTGAATGCAATAAGGAGCGTTGGACAGCTTTTTCTCAAAATCAGCGTGGAGGTGGGAGGGAAGTTGGTGACGTCGACTAGCTTTTGCGCCATACGTTTGTTGGAGGGGCGAAGGATTGAAGAAGGGAAGAGGGATATGGAGCGCCTTTTGGTTTTAGAACTCATCTAGAGAAAATTTCTCGAGAATCTTTGACCTTATTTAGCTTCTACAACTCGACAAGGTCGACGCTCAGGTAGAAGACTTACCTGTGGTACATATTACTTTTATTAAACAATTAATAACAAATTCTGTTTTTTTATTTATTTGAAAAAAAGTAAACCATAGAATTTACCTTGCGGTTGTTTCTCTTTTCTCTTATTAAGAAAAGAATAAAATTCCAACAACGCGCGCCTCTCTGACTATAAAGAAAAACAATAGGAAGACTCTTTGTCAACTAAATGTGACATAAAGGGTGGCAACACCCTTTAACAGACACGTAATTTGTTTAGACTTTTCAAAACGTTTCTTCTGAAAACGAGCACACTTCTGCAAAATGAAGGCACCGTTTGATTTAAGAGCAGCCCATTCACTACTGCACGAGCTATTTTTACCATAAAAGTGCACCAAGGGCAAACTTCCGCTTATCGTTCTTTTTCCTCGTCAGTATATCAAATTAGGTTGAGAACCATTTTACCAAGCCCATTTTTCAACGATCAACCAAAACTTAAACCTAATCAAAGGGAACAAAAAATAACCCAGCAATTTTCGTCTGTATTTAGCTTTGTGATGAAACAAAATATATGCGATTGAGACCATCAGAGCCGCCTTCCTTTTATCGAATAAAAATGAAAATTTAGAGGGAAAGTTTCGATATTTTATTGTGCGAGACGTGCCTAAGTGAATTTAAGTAAGACCTGCACGATGGTCTTCGTTTATAAATTTACGTTGAAAAATTAGACAATTAGGTATAGGAGGAATTGGTATTAGAAGATGGAAAGAAAAAACAGAATTCAAGAAGCAAAATTCTTATGAAGGGAAAGCAACCATTTAGGTGTAGGTAGGTAGTACTTACTGACTATCGATTCATCAGCGAGGTAATTTAGAATTCATTACTGTGTTGTGGCTTTCTATATGTGGAATCGAGTCGGTAGCCTCTCGAGATAAGGTTAGCAGATAAATCAATTTTATATTTAACATTAACTGTAGACGGACTGGTGTATGTTGCTATTAGGAGTTAATGAAGCTAATGGATGCACATAAATAAGAACTCTTTCCCAATATGACGGATGACGGTCCCTTTTAACTTGAATCCAAAATTTAGATATTCCGTTACAAAACTGTTGTAGGCAAGAAAGTATCCATAAACACAAAGTGTTTCAAACCAAACATTGATTCTAACGCAAACGATCCGCTATTGCACAATTTGCATAAATATTGATCTATCCGATACGTCTGGATGCCAATGTAAGCAATTGTTATTGGAACATTCTGAGCTAAAGAATTAAATTATTTTTGTTTTGTTTGTTTCTAAACAAACTGCGAATAGATTGGCCGACTTCCATTTCCATGTGTCTAGCTTTTTTATTTAAAATTAGCTTCAGCCATCAGCGCTGGATGGAACAGAAACTAAAGCAACATTATCATGACAGTTGCATGGAACTTATTGTTTATTTACTGTAACCAGGCACTATGATTTATTGCGACGCATGTAATGTATCAGCTGCTGTGTGTATAGACGAGTGCTATGACAATGTCCAATTTGAGATATGTTGACTCGACTCCCCCATCAACACACGCCGCCGACGAACGTGTTGTTCTGCACCACTTGTTCTTACAGCCTTTAGTCTTATCCCGCAACAACCCTTACTGTATAAATGATTCTAGCGAGCATTTTAGATTAAAGTTTTTGGATAAACGTCTTCCCCTTGCTTGATATCACGAGACTGTATACTCATTTTTCTGACTGGTTGACAAACTAATATTTTTGCCGGGTGGACCTCCTGCTGTTTTATTGAACCACTTTATTTGAAGTTTGCCTTTGTTCTCTTTGAAATTTAGCCCTTATGCAAATATAAGAGGGGTTAATGAAAAATGGGTGTTTTCTGAACTTTGAGGTGCGTTGGTCTTTTCTGACGGTTTCACAAGAAAGCAAATATGAATTTTAATATTTATGTTAAACAACACGTACAAGGAGTATATCAAAAGTAACGGCAATGTTATTCTAGGCTTAGTTGAAATAAAAAAAAAAAAAAATAGATAGAATGGAGAGCAAGCGTTGTGTTGCAAATTTCAGGAAGCTGTTTTGGAATTATACATTTCTTTTGATGCATGTTTCAATAACAAACATTTTTGACATTCACATGTGTAGAATTGAATTTAAATTTAACTTTGAAATGCAGTTGTTGAAGTATTTTTAGTGAAAGAAACATCGAGGACATTAACGTTAACAGGAACTTCAACCCTAAGACATTTAGGTTCTTGTCATCTGAATCCAATAAAATGGGAGTAAACTTTCTTTTTTACTTGATAATTTTTATAACCTTGAAACCCCAATTTTAGATTTTCCTTCTGCTTTCAAGACTTGGAAAATAATCGAATCAGGAATTGATTCAACACTTAAGCACTTGCAAACTCGTACCTAACCTACCCCAAATCCGAAGCCATTCTTTTTATACGCTGACGTAATGGTTGTTTCTATAGATCAAACAACAACTAGCGCAACGTACTCGGGATCCCTTGCTGTTACACATTTTCTAAGTCAGGGAATTGAGTAAACATTATAATAGGAAACTAAATCCACACAACACAAAATGTTTGGAAAATTAAAACGAATCTTAAAGAAAACTAAGTAGCTACGCTTTAGAAAAGCGGACTTCATAAATTATTATAGAGAAGTGAATACTGAATCCACAGAGAAGGTAGTTTGGTCTAAGTTTCCCCGCACTGACGACGCGACGCACGCAAGCGTTTTAAAACCAATTGATAAATAAATTGGTAACAGCATCTCATAAATGATTTTGATTTTGAGCGGTTTTAAATGTTCTATATAAAGGGTTTTCCAATAAGAGGTGTTATTTTTCGCTAACTGTCACTTTTGAACCTGTCATTTTTTGACATTTGACAAGTAGAAAGTACGCCATTAATAAAAATGGAACGATATACGCTTCAACAACGCATTGAAATTATTAAAATTCACTATAAAAATGAGCGAAAATTTGGCAGAGACGGTTCGTAAAACTAAAACATTTTTGGGTCGTCGTGAAGCACCTTGTCGGACCGCAATACAGAAATTGGTGGACATAATTCGAGCTGTTGGGACAAGTTAGTGATAATGAAGAATAAAAACACCCGTGCACGGGGGTCATTTGGACCTTACCTTATCTTCGTAAAATGATGGCTGGAGCATTAGTAAACGGTCACTGGGATTTGCGCTATCGAGAGATGATCAATGATTTTTTATGGCCGGAATATGGATGGTATTGATCCTGGACCAACGTTTACTTTCAGCAAGTCGGCGCTACGTGCCACACAAGCAATGAAACCATCGATCTCTTACGGGAAAGGTTTCCGGACCGTGTTATCTCTCGAAGAGGTGATCAGGATCACAATTGAGCCACCGAGATCTTGTGATTTAATACCTTGCGACTTCTTCCTTTGGGGCCACGTGAAAGATAAGGTTTACGCCACCAGCCCACCGTGCGTCGATTCAAGAACTCAAAATCAAAACGAATTAAACACGAAATTAAGTGCAGGACACCTCTTCTTTAAAAAGCGAAAGTTTTTCGTAAACGAAAAAAGGGGTGATATCTGCCAATTAATTTGTAGAAAACCGTGTACACACTAAAATTTGCTTAACTGGAACTTTACTTGTACATTGTGAAACAGACGCTTACTAAATTTCATCCCCACTTTTCGAAATTTGACAGTTTTCACAAAACCTGAAAAAGTAAAAGAATGGACCTATTTATAACTATCACAAAAGATTTCAGAATAAATGAATACATGACAGGGTGTTTATGTTAAAGACATCAGACATTCAATGATACTCTTTCTATCATTGAGACTAACTAGCGACTAGACATTCAGAGCTAGATATTCGGGAAAATTGGACCGTTACAGACTAGATATTGGGCTGTTTGTTTTTCCTCTTCGTCTTATAGAATATACTGTTTCTGCTTAGGGACATTTCTATGCACTTTCCTATTATTGTTGGGTTCATACGGAGTCTCCTCTAACTCAACAAATATTTTGAAAGTTTCATCCCTTAGAAGATCATATTTTTTGTTTGTTGCAGTTATATAATTGGTATCCCTTTCTCTTGCAATATACAAAATTGTTTTTCCCCATCCCGCAATAATGTAAAGGCACAGTGAATATTAACTTGTTCCTTCATATTGGCGTCTTATACTTCAAAACACCTGTATAAGCTCATTATCTAATAACAGCTTATCTAGTTCACATCATTAAAAGATCTCCAAAGATGATTCACACTCCAAATATGTGCTTCGTACGTAAATCAAAATTACTTAAATATGAATAGGGTAACGCCTTTGGTGTCTTCATCAAATTATTTCCATACAAAATAATAATTAGCCTTAAGCTACACAAACAACACTCTTTGCATAATTAATTCTGATTCGTTTCTGCATGAATGATTAATTTGACTAATTTCAAAATTTTGCCGATAAAGTGATTTGCGAGTTGCGACTCATCGACCCCTGTCCAATGAATGCCAATGCCATGGCTATACGCTGTTTTTTTTTTTTATTTTCTGATATTTTTGTTTGCATTGCTATATTTTTAAACTTTTTGTTGTAGCGTTCCAATTCAAAGTGAGCAAGAGCAACAAAAAAGAGAAGAAATTCGTTTTATGATATTAATTTGTTATTTGGCATTAAATTGTCTGCGATCTGTGCAAAATTAATGATTTTGTTTGAGAGGATTGATTAATTTTCATTTGAATGTTGCTAATTTCTTGGAGCAAGATGCCCAACTGTGAACTGGTCTAGAAGAAAACCGGACAGACATTCTCCCCATTGCTAACATATTCTTTCTTTTTTTTCGCAATTTGTAGAAAACTAATTTCATTCGCACCTTAAAAAAACGTTGAATATAAGTACGAGAGGATATAACAACTTTGTTAAGGCCATTAAACAAAATAACTCGTTCAAAATTGAAGATCATAAAAACAATTAACAGCAAGTGCGGCAATAGTTGTACAGATTGAGCTGAAAAATTCACTGGAATTTTGTTGATTTAATGATTGCTTCGTATTCAAGTAGGTCTGCTTGAGTTTTATTCATGAATCGTGAGACACAGACTTTTTAGGCGACCTATTTTAAGATCATAAAAATTGTAAGTGAATGTAAAGAATTTTAATCAGTTTTACAAAGCCTTAATATGATGTACATCAGTTTGAGTTCAAGGAGTAATGAACTATCATTAAGTTTTTTGTTTACTGTAACTGTAAGTAAGAGAAAGACACTAAAAAATATCGGACTCTAAACGACCTTGCATGCTATTTTATGTTTTAGAATGTTGTACAGATTGTAATGTAATTAAATGTGAAGAGGGCCTTTATTATCTTGGTTCTTAATTTAAGAATGGCCGACTTATTTTAATATTAAATACTAGCTGACCCGACAGACTTCGTATTGCCTCAATCAATATAAAAAAGACGCTTCTCCACCGTCTACCCGCTGTCCTGTTATACCCAGTTACCATTTTACCCGCTACCCCACTACCCGCTACCCAACTACCCAATACTTACACACGCTACCCGCTTAACCGGTAATCGCTTCTTACTACCCGCTACCCCACTACCCTCTACACGCTATCCTGTTATTAGATTATGAGTCATTTCGGGCACCAGACATGAAATTCGCTTAAAACTTGAGAACATTTCAGAAAAATCTGTCCAGTACCTTGGGAGGAGTAGGGTCACAAACAAACGAACAGGAAAATTATTATATATAATAAGATAAGAATACCGTTTTCTGTTTCCAACCTCGCATTAGAGTTGTTCAGCAACAAATCCCAAAATTGTAAAACAATAATGGTTGGAACACAAACACGCTTTAGGTTCGTCTTCGTCTACGTTACGATGCACACACTTCGAGTTTGCTTTGAATGACATTTTCCTTGCATCATCCCTCCGAAGTCCAAAAACATAAAACAAATGAATTTTGTTTGTTTTTTTTTTATAGCTGTTGAACCAAATGCTCAGCGTATTTGAACTAGAGCTTCCGTTTGAAGTCACATTACGTAACAATACGTACGACATGTGAGGTCGAAGCTTCATTGTGATAACACGCCAGGCGAAGCCAATTCTAAAGCGTGTTTGTGTTTCAGCAATAACACATTGGCCAAAAAAGTCTTATAACTCTTACGTACCCCTCTCACTTTACATTACCTTACGCTTACGCCTCGCAAGTAGAACGGTCCTCTCAACGGAGTGATGTTTTTGATATAAGTACTGTTGTAATAGTCTGAATATTAAGAATAATGATAACGTCCTTTACTACCTTAATGTTTAAGAAAGGTGACAATCATTTCTTACTGGCAGCATCAACTAGGAATATATCGAATACATAATGAACTTTGAACAGCAGACACCATGTCTATTCCTCGCTTACAACTCAAGAAGAACTTTTTCACGTTTATTTTGAACAACTTATATTTACAAATTACAACAAATGTAAAATAATAATAAAAATCAAACAAACATTCTACTTTTATCGTTTCAGAGTTTCTTTTGGCTCATCAAAAGGTTCCATGGTCGAAACGCTAGTTTTTGAAACTCCAACTCCCCTTCCAGAACATGCCGAACGTGAATTTGGATTTTCAATTGAAAATTCTTACAACACGGGTGCGCATTCGATATGTAATAATAACATAAATTCAACCTGCAGCAGAATTAATTCATCATTGGACGACAGTGGAATCGAACTGCAAGAAGAGTAAGTACAAACAAATTGTTTCAATTCACACATATTCTCTCAATACATTTCGCCATTTTAAAATGTGTTTACAAAAATCCCCATTAATCAAAACAAACGCGAATACTCACACTTACCCTATGTAATATTTTTTTTTTTTGCAAACAACAACTGGTCATATGTTTTGACTGAGATAGGACTAGGGGTGGTTTACCGATTACATTCGCGCATGTTAGAAAAATTCTCTTAAAGCGTAATGATTTTATGAAAGGGTAACTGTAAACTAAGAGAAACTGTAAAACACACATACAACAACAGTAAAATGGAACTCTTTTTTTGTTGTTTAAATATGTGTGTAACAATTCTCTTTGCGGGTGGAAATGGAAACTCTTCAATTTCTTATCTATCTAATCCACACTTTTGCAAAATCCTTAAGAGAGAAAAGTAAACAATTTTTTGTACTCGCCACCATCTGGCTATCAGATTAACAAACACCTTCACAGAGATAACTTTTATATGCCACCTCACTCCATCCAATTAGAGAAAGAGCCTCTGCTATCTCATCTTTCGCCGGAAAAAAAGAAGACTTCCAGTAATAGATACACACACTTGGCCAAATGGAACGGTATCTGTGGCATAATATAGCAAGCAGAGACAGCGCCATCCGTACAGTGGTCAAACAATCTGACAGTTGTTGTGTGTTTAGCATTTGGATTCTCGCCGTGTGTCGCCACAGAGTGCTATTACTCTATCTGTACCGTTCCGCGTATCCGTAACGTGTATGTTGTCATCATTGTCATCCGACTTCGACTTCGACTTCAGATTTCGACTGCTACATTTCGCCTGGTTATTCCAACGCGCATGATTCCAATTCGTCGTGAGTTTCGTGTGTCGTCTTCTTCGTTCAATTTTATTATCTCACTCCGACCCGAGCGCTGTTCGCCATTTAAATTCCTCGTCAATTTTTGTTTTTTCCATTTTATACTTTTGGCAATATTCGTTCCATAGAGTTGTCTTCGGTGTTGTTCGTGCAATTTCGACAATTCCAATTCCACAATAACATCTAACTAACACAGATCTTTGGATTCCTGTTTCCTCCATTCCAGGGTGATGTCATAGTAGCAAATAAAAAAATAATAGCTAAACTCGTAAATAAGACGAAATCGAAAATAAAAACATTCTCCGAAGAAAGGTATTATTGTTCTTTTGGTAGAAACGAAAACTCCGTTGTTTCAATCGGAATTCTTTCGATTAATCTTCCGTTTGCTTTATCGGTAATTGTTCGCGCGTGTCCTTTGACATTTCACAAGCAATTTATTCTTTCCTCGAGTCCGGAACTCGCAATCTAATTGAACTTTACCAACACCTTGTTGCAATTGTATCTTTTCTATAAATTATAGGGAAACAAATCCTTCCCATCCAAGATATTGAAACGGGATAAAAGTGAATGTTTTGAATAGTAGAAATAATTACGTAAAGAAAAACGAAAAAGTGCGCTCGAAATCATAATTTCCAAGTGTGACTTCTGTTAGGAAGTGCGTGAAAGGTGTTAATTTACACAAATTGGATTGGAATTCTAATTCTCTAGTAAGTAAATTATATTTGATTCTATCTTCTTCTAAAATGTGCAATTTCATTTTGAACGTGTCCGTATTGAGATACATAAGACGAAAAAAAAACAGAACTCTCCTCAATTAACTTGTTTCCGCTGAGGCTGAGCGCAAGGTCAATTATTTAATTTACGTCGTTGGTCGTTTTTACTTTCGTTTTTTTTTCACAAAAACAAAATTAAAGATGTCGTCAAATCTCGAGTGTGTCTTTAAAGATACAAAAAAATGAATTATATTTGGAACAGAAATATTCTTCTATTTACGTCAATATAATTTGCATTTGGGGCATATTGTGTGTGCACGTTGAATCCACAAGAGGGTTCGGGTTTGGTTTTGTTGGTGAGGGAACTGAGTTGCCATATTGTCGAGTCGAGTTTTTTTTTTTTTGGTGTGTGTGTTATGCCTATGTGCCTTATGTTGTTGTAGCCGTACTAATGATACTGATTTAGGCGAATATAGGGTAAATTAACTTGTGTTTGGTCGTAACTGTGTATTTAGAATGCAGACGATTAGGCATTTGTACTCATTAATTATTTAAAAAGGAAACACCATAATCATTGTTCTGGGTTCCGTTTGTTCTACATGGCTTTCTTCTTGGGGTAGGTGCATATAATGATAGTGTTTGTTTTTTTTTTCTCCTAGAGAGTTAATTGCTTTCGACTATCGCAAGGGTTTTCTGATTGGAAAAAATTGCTTGGTGTAGTGATTTGAACTACTCTAAGGGTAGGTTAAATTAACGTGTATACTGTATAGGTAAATCTCTATTTATAGACATTTTTTTTGGGACATTCATCGAATTTTCGTGGATCAGAACTTTTGGTGGAGTGCTTATTTAATAAATAATGAAAACTGTATCAAACTTGAAAGCGTTTTTGTTGCTTTATTTGACCTAGTAAGTTTCGAAATCCAAAACCTTCAAGTAACTACAATGTTCGTATCAATGTAGGTATTGTCTGGCATTAAATGAGACGACAAAACATTATTACCTAACACTTGTTACATGCCGATGACTTTTGTAATTGTATATTCTGTATCTATTTTCGATATTTAATTGTGGTTAAAATTATTAGGTAGACGGTTTTTTATTGCGTTTTTATATCAATTTCTATTTGGGGAACATGAACTTTAAAAATGTATGTTATAGAACGTAGTAGATACAGAAAAGAGCAAACAGCCCAAACTTATTATTACGTTATAACGTAGCTCTCGAACTCGAAGCCAGCCGACTGCGTAGTAGGACTTGGAAAATTACCCGAGTCTTCGTTGAATTGTTTTGATGACATTGCTTAGTGCTCGAGAAATGTTCGCATTATTCTCATAGCATCTGTTCTTCACGGATATCCTCACAAAAAAAGTAGTCCAAAGTTGGCAACTTGTACAATGGCCAGGTGACATCACTAAGACATCTAATTGCACGATCGATTGTGGCATGACGCAATCCTGCATGAATAAGAAGTCTTACCATGTTTTCCATTTTACTTTAAAAATTTTGCTTAACAAGACTCCCTTATGCCCATTGCTGGCCAAAATGTTGTCTACAGCCTTACTTTCGAGAAAAAATGGTCCAAAACTAAACGACCGTTCTTTTGGCCTGAGTGTGAGGATTCTGTATTCACAGCCACTTTAACCTAACCTAACCTAAACGACCGTTGAAAGAACAAAGAAAGTTCTGATGAATTTGAACAGCATCGCTGTTGTCATAGGCTGTAGGATTGAAGGATCGATTTAAAAGAGTGCTCCTCTAAATTGATACTCATTGGACTTCGGACAACTTGTTTCCCATTCGAAGCAACTATGCAATTACTAAGATACCTCATCGCCTGCTCGATATAGATTAGTTACTTTGAAATTGGTTCCATCCAAGGTTGTCGATGTGGTTTCTGGACTTAGCGACGATAATACTTACTAAGTTACTCAATTTGGCGCTACAGTCCGGGTTGGACCTGGGCCTCACAAGCCAATAACTTCTGCCAGTGGGTCCCAGCTAGCTGTCTCCAGTTTCGCACGCCGAGTTTGTTTCGTTTTCAACTTGCTCGTGCCACCAGAACCTTTGTCTTCCTCTACAGCGTCAACCCTCTTGGGTGGATTTGAAGACTTAACGCACCGGAGCATTGGTGTCCATCCTCTCCACGTGACGAAGCCCTCTGATTCGTTCAACCTTTATAGCTAGGTCAGTGTCACTGTACAACTCGTACCGTTTGAGATTAAATCCTCTACTCTCTACTCCTCCATTCACCATCAATGTAGATCAGGACTAGATCTTCCGTAGAACTTTTCTCTCCAAATAGCCTTAGATGCTTTCATCCGTTCTTGATTCCGTGCTTCTGCATCTGCACCAGATATTAGGAACGGCTTAATGAAGTTATAATAGTGCGTCCCCTTAGTTGTTCGGGATCGAGCTTCCGGTTTCTGAACCCAAAGAAACAGAGATTAGCAAGTTATTTTCCTTTTGAACCTCGGCGCTTATGTCATGGTCTAACAAATTTTTAAGCCTGTCTCATTAATGCACTATTGACATCGCGCTGTCTTCGCCCAATAATATCAATATAGTCGGCGTACGCGAGTAGTTGTAGGGACTTTTGGAAGATTGTGCCTTATAATACGGGATTTCTGCACCAGTCTTTCCAGTATGGTGTCAAAGAAGTCGAATGTCTGTGCACTACCTCGTCTAGAGCCTTTTATGACATCGAAAATAGAATCGGTGAGGTCGTAACAAATTCTGATAGAGCAGCGCGAATTTTCCATTATCGTCTGCTGAAACGAATGAGCAGGGTGATAAAACTTAACATGGCTTTATACAGTTCTTTATATGATGCGGTCATACGCGGCCTCAAAATCGATAAAAAAATGGTTTGGCTTCGATCTGGAACTCTATGTTTTTTCCAGGACCTATCGTTATGTTAATATTTGATCAATGGTGGACTTTCCTGGTTTAAGGCCACACTGATATAGACCTATCAGTTTTTTTGACAAACGGCTTCAAAATTTCACATAGTACTCCAGAAAAGCTCTTATAGTTGATGTTTAGGAGGCTGATGCTTCTATAGTTGGAGCAATTTAGAGGGTCACCTTTCTTCAGGATCGGGCAAACATAGCTGGAGTTCCATTCATCGGATATGCTCTCTTCCGACCAAATTCTGCAGATAAATTGGTGCATGTTCCTTGCCAAGTCATCTCCGGCCGCTTTGAAAAGAATGGCAGTACTGCCGGCAGCTCCTGTGGCTTTGTTGGTTTTAAGCTTATATAGGTATTGCTTCGCTGCTTGTACGTGCCGTTTTAGTGGCCATGTGAAACACTATACACCAGATGCAGCATCCTCAATGGTGTCCTGGTTATAGCGTACTTCTCACGAAGTTACTTGATACTCGATCGGAAAAGGATCTAGCGACCTCTTGCGGTTGTAACCGTCCGACGTCATACTCTCTTCTAGCGACAATAATCCCTTTTGCTTCCAATCCAATTTAAAATGTTCCATTGGAGATGTTAACCGGTCTGAAAAGCAATCCACTATTTTAAGTTTTCGGGTAAAGTTATCACTATTTTGGAATTTTATTCCAAATAATTATTATTTAATTTCACACAAATTTAAATCAACGTGTCCTACAGAAATAATCTGGTATTGACTGATTTATGGATTTTTTTCAGCGAATAATTACTTCGCTTCGTTCTCCATGATTCTCAGCATTTGGTGTCTTATAAAACTAGCTTTTTTGAAAAAGGCTGTAAGAAGAATCGAAAAGGTATCGATCTCGTTAATGCTCCTAATATGCTGATTCCACTGACGCTAATCACGAGATTTAGTGAAGTAGATTAAGAATAAATATCGACTTTTCTGGGATTTAGGGTAGATGAAAATGTAGATTTATATTAAAACTACTATTATTCTACGCTTTAACCTACTAATAAGTACCCTACATCCTAGGAAAGTCAAGGTTTATACATAATCTACTTCGCTAAAGCTCGTGATAACCGTCAGTGGAAACAGAATATATCTATGAGTGACAAAAAGCAGCAGATTCTTTTGAAAAAGAGGTAAGATTTTCGGGCAAAAAATACCGAGTGATATCGCTATCAACCACCTCGCAACAAGTTCGAAGTAGACATCTATTTCATCATCCGCAGGCTCTTTATTAAGTGGCGAATAGTCTGATTCTCTTAAACTTGACTTTATACATGACCTTGTTACGACTTCCCAGCATGTCATGTCAAAATATAAAAACTGTAACGACAAATGACATTAACATACACGTGGCGTCAAATTGTTCTTCCTGCCCTATAATTTATATTGATTACAATAAATTATAATGAAAAAATTGTTTACTGTCCCACTTATCCACAAAGAAAATTCAACCTTCAATAAACTCAAGTTAAACCCTATATCATTTGACCAGTTGAATTAATGTTGTGTCTAGTCTATTTGGCTTTTTGCCAAAATTATATCCGATCGACACAAACAAAAAATCTCTGGCTAAAGAATCCTCTTTGTGAAACCTGCCTCTTGATTCCGGCCCGGTGTGATGCGATGCCACACAAACCACGTTATAAAAAGATAAATTGCAGGAGACTGAATAAATCGTGTACAATGGCCATGGAAAATTCTCATTTATCTGACAGGAAAAGTTAAAGGGTTTCTCAAAAATACAAAAAGAAAAAAAAGAAAGAAAACAAGTCGTCTGTTTTGGCAATGTGACTATTTAAAGATGTCTCGATTGAGGTGGAACAAGCTAAAGAGGGTAATGACTCGTGTTGAAATCAACAAAATTTTAAAGCTTCAACTACCGAATTAGGAAATGTTTAACAAGGCAAAACATTGGATCAATAACCTCTTAAACGGCGAGAATTGAAATTGATTTCATTCGCCTTGGGATGATGAATCTATCCCATCAAGTTGTGTAGGCTATGTCTTTGTGTCTCTCACATAATTTTGCATTTGAAGACCAATAACATTTTATTCAAATTATGAAAATTGATAAATGAGGTCCCATCACTATTATAAATCAAAGATACCTGCTAGTTAGAGATATTGAGAAAAAAAAGCAAATGAAACCTGAAACCTGCTACAGGCATATTCTTAATCTGTTTGCCTTCTTTTTCTTCCCATTCCCAACACATTTCTTTTTTTTTAAGTTTGAAGGCAGATAGAATTACAATAATAATATTTAATTTATGTAGAGGAATCTTTAGACTATCGCCAGGTCAACCACCTAGTGTTGCTTCCGTTCCGGATAGCAAAGATCTGAGGTATAGATAGATGGATGGGAAATGGTAAGAGGTGAGCCAAATCTTGATGGACGCAAATGCGACTTGTTGTTGACATAAAAAGTTAATACCATTAATTAGTTAAATGTTTTTTGTTTGGTGTATTGACATTTGATTAATGCGTGCGTGTTTTCAAAGATCTAAGAAGAAGTGGTGAGCCACCCGGATGAGTTTAACAAAAACCATCTGTGGTTTTTTTTGGTATCTTAAGATCTTTACCTAATTGAATACGTTTGAACCATCAAGAAAAATCTGTGGATTCTGCATTTCGTTCAATTAACTGGCAATTGTAAATCCTTATGTGATTGGGAAGTCACCCAAAAGCACGACCCCCAACCTGGAAAGCCTCCTTATTTTAACTCCAAGGGCAAAGAGCCGGATAAACCACTCCTTATCGGCCTGAGCTCCAAATATGTCGAAGTAGCCCGTATAAGGTGTTCACTGAGTAGTTCAACCTTACTAAACTGTTAACACTATCGTTGACTCCATTCTTTGAGTTCCTCCGATGCCGCCTATTAAAAGGAGTAGTGCCTCAGTGAGAACACTCTCCCCACCCTCTCTCGTTAGCTGTCGCCATAGCCTTTCATAGGGTTTTCACCCTATCTCCAACTAAGTTACTAGACACCCAGTGGTCACCATCGTGGAGGTGAGAGTAGGACTTGGTAGACAGAGGTTGTTGAGGACTCTTGGGTCTCTTAAGTGCACTGTTATCTACCATTTAACGACCTCATCGACGCCTTCGATGTCAAAAAAGGCTTTAGACAAGGTGATGCACTGTCATGCGACTTTTTTGACATCATATTGGAACGAATAGTGCAGAACTCCCACGTCAACACTAGAGGCACTATCTTCCAGAAGTCTGTGCAACTACTCGCGTACGCTGATGACATTGATATCATTGGAGAGAACGCAGCGTGTTGTCAACAGTGCTTTTGCGAGTATACAGACAGGGGCTGAAAACATGGGTTAAGCGGTCAATGAGGGCAAAACAAAGTATATGCTGACCATCCGACGTCTTGGACAAAACGTCACGATAGACGCATATAATTTCGAGGTAGTTAGGGACTTTGTATACCTTGGCTTCGCTATCAACATGGACAACGACATCAGCGCCGAGGTCAGACGAAGAACAACTCTTGCTAATCGCTGTTTCTTCGGACTAAGAAAGCAATTGAGTAGTAAAGCCCTTTCCCGAACAACTAAGGTGACGTTCTATAAGACCCTCATAATCCCCGTCCTGCTATATGGTGCAGAAGCATAAACCCTGTCAAAAATGGATGAGACTACCCGAGGCCGGTTCGAGGAAAGTTCTACGGAAGATCTATGGTCCTGTTTTAATAAACGATGAATGGAGGAGAAGATTTAACGACAAACTGTACGGCATGGTCACGAGGAGAGGATGGACACCAGTACTCCGGCCCGTAAAATCTTCGAATACATCCAAAAGGGAAGGCGCAGTAGAGGAAGACCAAGGCTCAGGTGGCGCGCGCAAGATGAAGACGACCTCAACCAACTCGGTGTGTGAAACTAAAGACAGCTACGGAACGAGCTGGCTGGAGAGAGGTTTGTTTGTTGAGGCCCAAGTCTACCCCGGACAGTAGCGCTACCTTAAGTAATGAAGCAACTGGCAATTGAGTTTAATTTCAATAAAAAAAAATACTAGGTATAGTCGGGTCATCTAGTCAACTATTTTCTTTTAATATTAAGATTCCAGTTTTCTAATTTAAATAGTGTTTCGACTGCCGAAATCTTTTGAAAATTGTGTGACCTGAACGACGATAGTTGGGTTAAATAATTTGTTTTCGGATTGGTGTATATTGTCAGAGTATGTACATTTTACAACTTTCATTTTCTCATAAAAAGTCGAACATGACGACTGCATGGAAACTTTTTTGCAAAATTTTCTGACTTTTCGATAGCTCCTGTGTAGCACCTACAAGGTCATTCTTGCGTGGTTTCTAGTTGATAGCGCTAGAATTTGCTACCTGCGAAACTCGGTTGTCAGTAGAAGAATCATAATATTTGTTCACCTCAAGCGAACAAAGCTGAAAAATTATCAAACTAGCTATACACGTGGTTATGAAAAGTAAGCATAGTTTTGCGCATTACGTCTTAAAGTCTTAGGAGTAGAAAAGTTTACCATATTTTGATATAAAAAGAAGCAGACAGGTGAAAATAAAGATCATGTAACAGATAACTACGTCGCACAAAAGATGAGATTAGATGCTGTTAGAAATAATATTTTCATATTGTTGTCCTGACGGCTTAAGTCAACCTTGCGATTTACGAAAATATAGTAATGCATTCCTCTTGCAGTTAATTGACAAATGACAAGTGGAATCACTGGTGGAGATTGTAGGTAAAGGAATACCGCCTAGGATGACACAAGTTTCAGTTTCCAAATTGGTTGAAACCCTCTACCACCTGTGTGCTCTACCTGAATTACGGGCTTCCTCTTCTGCAACAGCGACGTCGAGCACGAGAAAAAATTTTCTCCCGAAGCAACGAAAAGCGAAAGTGACGTTTTTCCCGAATTCCGATGTGGGGTGTCCTTTCTTGTTGATAGATGTAACTTCCTTGCCATCTTCTTTGTCTCCATCTCAAGACTCACAATTACACTACTGTCATCACACTGTATCTAATTCTTCTAATTATTTCAATCTCGTCGGATGCGCCGGATAATTGGATAGACTTTTGAATGATTGTACAAACTTTTCAAAATGATTTAAAGAAATCACATGCCTTGTCTTATATTTTTTTTCGGAATCAAATGCACGATGGCTGAAACACAAACGTGTTAAGTCTGCGTTACGATGCGCCTGCTTCTCCCTCCAACATCATCATCCCTCCAAAAACAAATTAATTCTGTTTGTTGATCTCTTTTTGACAGCTGTTGAGCTATCAGAGAGCAAATGTTCAGCATTGCGTAACGTTACGTTCTTTACTTCACGACTGTCAAACGAAACGTGGTCGAAACTTCAATGTTATAACATGCATTGAATTCCTATGGCTGAACTTGTAAACGACAGGCAAAGTAAAAGCTAAAGCGTGTTTGTGTTCCAGTCATAACGGTCACTTGGTTGACAAATAATTTTCAGGTTCTTCGATTGTCACATTTGATTTCTGCTTATTCCTCTACTGGAAATTTCAGCTCTGAACTAAATTTGCAACTGCAGTGAAATCTGTTGAGAAGTGTCCGATTCAACCAAACTCTAGTTTATTATTAACAGTCAAATTTTTAGATCGTTAAATTTGAAAAGCATTTTCTATTTTGCTTTTTATATTTTGAATTCCTGTTACCTCGTAATATCTGCTGACAACTTATAGAGGCTGAAAACAATGTTTTCGTTCTTCATACAATTTGAAAGTTCCCAGAATAGCTTCTTGGGGTATAGGTCAAGCCAGTAAAAAGTTAAAAATTATTTTATTTTTGAGGAGGGAAACGATGCAAAATGTGTGGAACCGTTCCTACTTGAACACAAATTAACGCATAAGTAGACTGACTCGGACTGACGGAATCACGAAGACTCTACCCTACCCACCATCGAAGAAAGTTATTTTGGTTACCATTTAATTCTCAAAAACACTCTGGTCATAAGAGTTGCCCCATTTCACTGGAAAGTATAAGGGAAAACAAAATTCTTCCCTGGCTTTGTAAGGTATATTTTGCAAAGTTATTTTTTCATTTCTCATGTTGTTTTTTTGTTGAAGTCGTTCTGTCGTTTATTCAAATTCCTAGTCCAATTTAACTAATAGGTTCCTCCTTAGCCTCTTTTTCCCCAGAAAACTCTCATTAGAGCTATGATTACACTTTCACTGCGTCATCGTCATCGTCGTCGTAGTCGCTGGTCTTATGTCATTTATGTCATAATAATTGTTGCTCTTGCTCTCATATTTAAATTCAGTGGTTGTTCACACAGCCATCCAAAATAAATATTCATAACATCCGCAGCGATGTACTCCGGACAAAAGTTTCCATCGTTAATTTTTTTATAAATAGCAAAATAAAACGTAGAATCATTACGTAATGGGTTCATTAAAATTAAAATTAAAAAAAAAATCATCAAAGCAAAAAAAACTATCTCACGAATAAAACAAATCAGAGTCATGTTTAATTTCGTTTTCCTCCTTCATTCCAAAAAGTCGTTAACCGAAGTCGCGGATTACAACAATTGTGCGGAAATCAAAATTGCACGAAATGGGAAAAAGGAGAATCAAAAAATTGACATTTAATGAGCTTTTTCTGACAAAACAACTTGATTCATAAAATGTTCGTTGATAACAAAAAGTCGAAAAGGTAACAACACGTCCATAAAGATGTGACCTTGCATATTTAAAAACATCTCTCATCGCCATATCGACAAAAACAGAAAAAAACCAACTTCAAACACTATTTAAATAAACAAGTCGAACAACGAGTTTAATTTAATTGACTTAGTGACTTGTGACAGTGACTGGATGGCGTCATCGCATTCTGTCAAGTGTGGTGGCTAATGAGGCAAAGTATTTAAAATGTGTTTTTTGTATTTATGCCGGCTCTGAGATTTTCAAATGAAAACAAAAAAATCACACAAAAACAAAAAGAAAACGTTTTCATTTGATATGAGCCGCCGCGGCGGCTAACGCCACGCCGACATACAGCGGTCTTATTACAAAAAACTAACAATAAGTCATGCACCAGTCATTTTTTTTTTTTTTAATTCGACAAATGGAAAAAACAACAAAACGTCAACTCGAGGTTAAGTTAAATGCTTAATTGGGAAGGTTAGGCATGATTTGATTTAGGTTCTTTCTGTAATTTTTCGGAGCTACATTCAGTTTTCTTCAGAGCTTACAATATTTCAATAAACCTGTTTCATATTGACCAACATGTAAATTTTTAAAAGGCTTGTGGCGGACGGCGCTGGTTGTTAACCTTTCAATACTTCAACTTAGGCGCTCTACGCATTTTAGATATTACATTGTTTCTCCTAGGCCCTTAACAGAAAAATCCAGAATCAACTCCGTTTGGAATCACATTACGTAACATTACGTTTTTTTCTTTACGATTGTCAAACGCAACGTGACATCGAATCATTCGGCTGAACTTGCAAATGTCAGGCGAAGCCGAAGCCGAAGCCGAAGGTTTTTATTGTTCTTCTTAAATTTTGGTATTTGGTTTTTCAAATTCTGCTTATTTTTAATGACACTAGTCGACCCAGCTCTCAAAATTAAAGTGCAATGATTCTTCATTTAAAGGGGTTCACATTCAGCAACATGTTTATCAACTTGTCGTGTTGGGAGATTTGTGTAATATGAACTCACCTTAGTTCTTAATGACATTTCTGACATTTCTTCGCGAACACACCCTGCATACAACAGCTGTTCGACACCGCTGTTATTTGCCATTGGTGTTTTTAACCACACTTTTTTAAATTATAATTTATTGTTTTTAACAATTTCGGTACAGAATATTTAAATAATAAAAAGTCACTGCACATCACCAAGCTCTCTCAAATTCAATTCGCCTTGAGCGTGAAAATAATACCAAATCCGTGCCTGTCTTAACTGAAAACAGTTTAAGTAAATCACAATAAAGTTGCTGGTGTCAATGATGTGGGGTAATTTAATTGTCTTCTATTCGATATTTATGTAAGGCTGTAGGTACATTCCCGATTATTGATTTGCTGGCGATGCGTTTGTTGGCCACTCGCTGACAAGCTGCAAATGAATGATGTCATCGGTGATTGTTTTTTACTTGGCACTGCGTTCGTTTTATTTTGTTGCACTGGTCGTAAATGAAAACTCGATTTTGATAAAGACTAATTGAATTTTGAAATGATTCAATCTGAATGCGGTTCTAGGTCAAATGATTGTGTGCCAAGTTAATTGCATAACACACACGCCCCGACACTGAATGCGCCGCTGGCGGCGACGCAGCTATATTTGCGATATTGATTGACGCCTTATTTGGAAAGGCGTTGATGATTATGTTAACAATAACTGTCAATGCAATTAATTATCATACATGCGTGAAATTCTGTTTCTTGTTTCTTTTATTGAATTGTTAAAACATTGGTTAAAGGCTTTTAAATTGCTTATCCATAATTTTTCAATAAATTTACGGTTTGTTATTCTTTTTTTATTGATAGTGGTTTTGAATTTTGATTTTGTTCATTTGTTGTTTGATGGCTGTGTATATACCATGTCATCGAATGTTTTATGTATAAAATGTATTTATTTATTATCTTTTTATCTAATCGAAGAGAACTCAATATCTTGAAAATGGTGGCATTGATTTTGATTTGTCTCAAGAACAAGGGAGAGAGATAACAGGTTAAAAACACCACACGAGCAAAGTCCATATACATACCTACATATCTGCATAAAGTTTGTGTTTTGAGTGATTTATTTTTAGAAAATCATAAAACCGTTCTTGCTATCCATATTTTTTCACTGAAAGCGTGTCCAACAATAATTGAAGATATCACATATTTTTAACAATTCTTGAGTTCTTCTAAAAAAACACTTCGGAACGTTGACACTTGGCTTGGTGCGTTCTGTAAATAACAATCGCTGACTATGGTTGATTTGTCAAAAAAAGTAGTTGAAATGTCATAAATGTAGTTTGAATTCGTTGGAAGTATTTGAAATCATTACAGAATGCGTTGTTGATCAGTCAAACATGAAAGAAACAAATCCACTCTCCATGTATAAAATGGAAAGTTAAATCTCCATTTTGATGTTGCTGCCACAAAAACTTAGATCTAAACACAAATATTCTCAATTTCAAAATGTAAACAAACAAATCATATTGACAGATCAACACTTTCAACTCACCCTCTAGAGATTAGTTGGGAATATTTACGAATCGTAACTATTTGACAGATTAACATTGCGTTTCAGATTACGTTAATGACGTTACGAATCGTTACGAATCGTAACTATTTGTGTCTCAAAACAATCAATTGTTGACGATCGTTAACTAAAGCTGAATTTTGTTATTTAATATGCGTGCTCTTCATATTGTTGAAGCTTCATCTGTCAAATTGGCTGTCATTTATTCAACTTGGATTGATATAAGGTTTTTTTTTTTTGACAAACCATCCAAATGTAAGTAAGATCTTACACGTATGTATTACAAAAACAAAACTTCTTCCTCTGGATAAAATGAGAAGTAGGATCCAACTAGGTTAAAACGTAAGTCAGTTTCCGATCTCCTTCTTTGTCTAATCTCTGGACAGTTGACAAATTGCAAAACTTTGGATAGGAGATAGGATGCGTTTTTTTTGGGAAATCCTTCTTAACTCTGAAAAGATTTTCCAAGAAAAAGCTACCTATTGCGTTCAGCAACGTTCAACTGGTTATGTCGTTTTCTCCTCAGCCAACGTTCAGAACGCTTCCTCCATTGTACAATTTCGCCATTATCATTTTATGAGGTGGAGCATATTTCTCAATGATTGGGTGTGTGAATTGACACGATACCAATCCAGATGAGGTCTATGAGCAACCCCTTAACCTTGTAGCCCTTTAGCGGGGGCCCCAAAGAAGCTTAATGTAGTTGCTGACAATTCTTATCAAACTAGTGGTTACATTGTGGTAGTCGCTAAAAGACGCAGGTACAATAGAAAATATTTACTCAATTTTTCACTTAGCTTAAGGGTTTTTATGTGAGTTTGAGAGGGCGCCGTGTCCATTCGTAATTACAATGTAACGTTTTGGTTCCAGGCTTAAAATATCAATGCAAAA
Source organism: Sphaerophoria rueppellii (assembly GCA_920937365.1). Lineage (NCBI taxonomy): Eukaryota > Metazoa > Arthropoda > Insecta > Diptera > Syrphidae > Sphaerophoria > Sphaerophoria rueppellii. The sequence goes on along the minus strand of CAKKXW010000001.1, from coordinate 34,456,991 downwards.
AGAGACAGGGTATTGGTCAAGTTTCAAGATTGTTATTCGTCACGCAAATTCTTAGTTTCAGATTGTTTTGTTCATTGGTTATAAAAGCCACAAATACAAAAATAAACTTGTAAACAAAGTTACTTGTCAAAAAGTTGTTCAAATAGTACCTAAATGAGAAAATCCCACAACCTAAAAATTTACCATCGTCGCCTCGTCGTAGTTGACACAAATAGTCTGTGTTCCTTTGAGACGAAGACGCTAACTCATTTACTCCTAAATGAAATGCGGTTGAATGCGTTAATAAGTAATGAAATGGATTTTGCGTTGCCCTGGCAATTCTATTGTTATATTGTATTTGGCGTGCAACGATGCATCATGCTGTTCGTCTGTCGATTTGCTACTTTTCAATCAGTTTGTGGTGAAGCAATTTGCTAAGAAAAGGATTTATTGTTATTAGTTTTATTTATTTTGATTCTTAAAGTGTTTCAATGGCATTGCTACATTGTCTGAAGAATTCTTTTTTAGCTTTTAAGAAACCACGATTTACACTTCACAGTTATTTAAGGAAATACCCACACAATCAAATGAAATAGACTATATGACAAACCTGACAATATTTTGTTTACTCAACTTGTCAAGCCTCCTTTGTTACTCGACGGAGTTATTTGATAAAACAACCTCCATTCATCAACATCTTAACTCTCATAAAATTACTCTTTTTCCAGGAAGAAATTACTCGTTCAAGAAAAGAAACATCTTCTTATCGTCAAACAATCAAAAGCAATGAACCATGAAACCCTGATAACAGTGCTCTAAATGTATTTGCACTTGAAACTTGAAATAATCTTTCACAATAGCTTCGCTTCTCATTAAAAACAATGTCCGTCCGCTTGAGGAAAAAAAAGGTTCGGATCCCTCAAAGTTCCTTCCCACTCGGTATTAAGCAAACGAATTGTAAGCAAGTGTCAAGTGAAAAAGAAGCGTTTGTCAAAGCTTTTATTGTTTAATGCGTCAAGCCTGAGGTTTTTTATTCGTAGGTTTGCCAAACAGCAAATGTAAACGGACGGACGTCTGAGAAGTGACAGGTAGACACCGACACACAGGGATGTGAATATGAACACTCGGTACTGGTCTGACACTGACACACGTTGATCGTTAATTTAGATTAAAAATCTTCTTGAATTGTTTCCACTAACTTTTTCAAGAAAGACAATCTACCACACACATCATCTGATGAGGCCAACCATTAGCCACAAGTAAACTACGCATAAACCTATAGGTAGATAATTTCACTAGAACTAGCTCGAGAGTAATTTAAGTTTCCTATCCATTGTTCTTTCTAATGCTAACGCACAAGCCCACTATACCATTCGGCTACTATCTATAGAGACTAGGGGGAATTCATGCCATCGACCTATAAAAGCCACAAGCAGCAGCTTGCTATTATTATAATTCCTCGCTATACTTTCTTGATCTTGCTCTCTATTCGCACGCTATTTCGAAGAAGTAAGCCTTCTAACTTCAAAGTTTTTTTTTTTGTATTTGCTTTATTCTTCCGCTTGCTGACGAATGGCTCTTAACGTCAAAGTGTATAAGCTATAAATATATGAAGAGTGGGAAAAAAACAAAGAAAATCAAATTCTAATAGCAGGTATCAAGTTGAATGGCTGCAAGTGAACAGGTCGGAAATGGGAACAGCAGAGAATAAGCTTTCGTTCAAGAGTATAATAAGTTGTCGAAGTTGGTTGTCAAGATACAATTTGTGTTTTTTTATTTTATGGTTTTGCGAAAATAAATCACATGTTTTCGAAAAATAAAATTCTTCGTATTTTTGGAATTCGATGAAAGATTTCCGATTCCTTTTATTTCGCTCTTGGTAAACCTGGAAAGAAGAAGGAAGTCCCTTTGCAAGTTTCCTAGTAATTTCTTGGTAAAACCAGTAAATGACTTAGGGTTAGGGTAGGTAAGTGACCGTCAAGACTTTTATGATACACTTAGACCCTTAGAATCAATTGTGATATCACTATGTAAAAAATACATTTGTGAAAGCAATATCATTTGCTTTTAACTATAGGGTTTTCCAATAAGAGGTGTTATTTTGATATTCAGAGAAAAATGCCGAGGAAGGTATATGCCGTTAATAATGAAAAACAACATCAGCCAAATGGACACCACGACCATATCCTTTTCATGAAATTTTCCATAACGAAATCGAAAAGTGGCTGCCGTATGTCCTCGATAGCCTCACGAATTCCATCTTTGAGGTCTTGAATCGACGCTGGGCTTTTGGCGTAGATCTTATCTTTCACGTGGGTTCAAAGTTGAGTTGGAGCCAACAGACCATTCAATGCGTTTTCGCTTCGCTAAGGGCCTGTGATCGACTTAGAGAAGATGCCCATTTTGCCAAAAAAAATCATCTTTTCAGATGAAGCTCATTTTGATCTTGGCGGGTATGGTTAGGTTAGGTTGGCTGTCTAGATGTTACTGACTCACATACACCTCAAGGGTCCATTGTGATACTACTAAAGAAGTTACTCTTGGGAGAGTAATGAGCTTAAAGGAGGAGAGGAGAGACATTTTGTGTCGATCGTTGCCAGTTCACTGGTATTATCGAAGAAGGGATTACCGAGATAGTTATGCCTTCTATTGTAGATCACCAGACATGTACACAGAAGGTGTTGGACTGTTTCCTCTTCCTCCTCGTCCATGCAGCTTCTACAGAAGTCGTTTGCGTAGACCCCTAGCCTCAAAGCATGTCTACCTATGAGGCAGTGTCCTGTTATGACTCCAATTATAGAGCTTAGATTTATTCTGCTCAGGGAAATCAAGTCTTTTGACCGTTTCAGGTCTATGCTTGGCCATATTTGTTTGGTTGCTAGGCAGGGGTACCCTGTGACCATCTAGCATTTCTTGATTCTAGAGCATATTTTTTGAGAATATATTTGCCTGTAGCAAATGGTGTTTCTATGTTATGTCTTTGTCTAACGGTAGGCAGAAGTGTTCCGTTTTTGGAGAGCTCATCACCTTTACAATTTCCCGGGATGTCTCTGTGGCCCGGCACCTAAATGAGGTAAATGTTAAACTGTTCCGTCATCTCATTCAGAGATGATCGAAAGTCGTGGACTGTTTGAGAGTTTGTGGCGACGGACGCAAGAGACCTGAGGGCGGCTTGGCTGTTCGAGAAGATACGTATATCCTTGCAAGAAAAAAAGAGCCAGGATAGTGACTGTTTAATCGCCATTACTTCTGCCTAGAATACACTACATTGATTGGAAAGTCTTTATGATAGACTGAGATTCAGTTGTTTCGAATCGATATACCACTTCCCCCACCGTACCTCGTGGTCTAAGCACCCGTAATGTCATCTGAAGGTGAACCATCAAGGACATCCATTGTACACGAAATCAACCCCACCCGCAAAATCCTTGTCAATTCCCCAATCTCACAACACTCCCCCCCAAAATTTGATTACACTACACCTGACAAGCGCACAGGCACGCACATACTGTCCCCCATGTCCGAAATAAACCATGTCATCCATATATCTCGTATTGCACAACTCCAGAACCTACCGACGAACTCGATCGCCCACTTCAAAAATTCCCCTCCTATACCCCCTTTAACTGCAACATCCCTCACAACATCACCGTAAACAAACTCAAAACCCCCAGAGTACCGTTCCATCCCCAACGACCACACCCTCACATCGACACTGTTGTTCCATAGACACCCATAACGTGTACCCTCCCAAAGCCACAGGCCTTAATAACCACTACCCCGGCCACACCTACTCCCAAAAGACCCACAAATCCAAGCCAACCAATCAACCTACAAACCCAATAAAGTACCCCCAAACGCCCTCCCACTAATGGCTAGGTCGACCCCTCAACAAGAACTACCTAAAAAACGTTTGTGGACTAAGACAATGAAATATAGTCACTACTTGTTACAGAGAACTATACTGTATTTCATGAGGATTGACGACCAATGCCACAACTGTTTTAGGGCCCAATTAGACATCCTGTAAGCAGTACTATGATAGTCTGAGAATACCCTCGCCCCTAGCTGGATGTAAACCCCGGCACCACATTAGGCCCCGAGCGTCGTCAGCAAAGGCAATCACCTTGAAACCCTCTGCTTCCATTGAAGTAAGAAGCATTTACTATCATGTTCCATAAAAGAGGTGAAAGGACACCGCCTTGGGGATTGCCTCGATTCACCGTTCTGGTTGTAGTACAACTTCTCATACTGGATAAGTTATTGTTTTATTGACGGGTATGTAAACAAGCAAAATTGTCGCTTTTGGGCCAAAGAAAACCGGCACGCATACATTGAAAAGCC
>CAKKXW010000001.1:34297332-34442341 GCA_920937365.1 Sphaerophoria rueppellii | reverse complement strand
CGATAGCCTCACGAATACCATCTTTGAGGTCTTGAATCGACGCTGGGCTTTTGGCGTAGATCTTATCTTTTACGTGGGTTCAAGGTTGAGTTGGAGCCAACAGACCATTTAATGCGTTTTCGTTTCGCTAAGGGCCTGTTTTGATGCCTATTTTGCCAAAAAAATCATCGTTTTAGATGAAGCTCAGTTTGATCTTGGCGGGTATGGTTAGGTTAGGTTGGCTGTCTAGATGTTACTGACTCACATACACCTCAAGGGTCCATTGTGATACTACTAAAGAAGTAACTCTTGGGAGAGTAATGAGCTTAAAGGAGTTAGAGAGACATTTTGTGTCGATCGTTGCCAGTTCACTGGTATTATCGAAGAAGGGATTACCGAGATAGTTATGCCTTCTATTGTAGATCACCAGACATGTACACAGAAGGTGTTGGACTGTTTCCTCTTCCTCCTCGTCCATGCAGCTTCTACAGAAGTCGTTTGCGTAGACCCCTAGCCTCAAAGCATGTCTACCTATGAGGCAGTGTCCTGTTATGACTCCAATTGTAGAGCTTAGATTTTTTGTGCTCAGGGAAATCAAGTCTTTTGACCGTTTCAGGTCTATGCTCGACCATATTTGTTTGGTTGCTAGGCAGGTGGTACCCTGTGACCATCTAGCATTTGTTGATTCTAGAGCATATTGTTTGAGAATATATTTGCATTTAGAAAGTGGTGTTCCAATGTTATGTCTTTGTCTAACGGTAAGCAGAAGTGTTCCGCTTGTGGCGGGATGTCTCTGTGGCCCGGCACCTAAATGAGGTGAATGTTAAACTGTTCCGTCATCTCATTCAGAGATGATCGAAAGTCGTGGACGTTTTGAGAGTTTGTGGCGACGGACGCAAGAGATCTGAGGGCGGCTTGGCTGTCCGAGAAGATACGTATATGCTTGCAAGATAAAACGTTTTCTTAGAGCCAGGACAGTGCCTCTTTAATCGCCATTACTTCTGCCTAGAACACACTACATTGATTGGAAAGACTTTATGTTAGACTGAGATTCAGTTGTTTCGAATGGATACCACTTCCAACTCCGTAATCGGTCTTTGAACCGTCTGTATAGAAGTGTACCGTATTGTCTTGAAGGGGTCTCTCTTCTTCCCAAAAAGATCTTTAAGGGAGTGAAACTTGGAAGCTATTATCGAAAACCATTTTTGGGGTGGTATAGTCTAAGCGATCTGGGATAGATCTGAAGTTGTCTAAGATAATTGTATGTCCAGTGTTGTTACTGATCCATTGAGAGGTGGCTCTTAGCCTTACGCATGAGTTAGCCTTCTTGGGGAGTGCTTCGATTCACCGTTCTGGTGGTAGTAAAACTTCTCATACTGGAATTTATTGTTTTATTGGCTGGTATGTAAACAAGCAAAATTGTCGCTTTTGGGGCACAGAAAACCCGCACGCATACATTGAAAAGCCGATACACCCAAAACGAGTCACTATTTGGTATGCGGATTTTGGTCCAAGGGCGTAATTGGGCCATTATTCTTCGAAAATGAGCAAGGAGTTGCCGTAAGTCAAAAGCGATCGTTACCGGGCCATGTTGAATTTTGTTCACAAAAATTGAAGAGGAGGATATTGGCAACATTTGGTTTCAACAGGATGGCGGCGCTACGTGCCACACAGCCGAAGCTACACAAGATGTTTTGCGCCCTGTTTTTGAAGATCGCATTATCAGCCGCAGAGCTGATGTCGTTTGGCCACCTCGGACTTGCGATTTGACACCGTTGGACTATTATTTGAGGGGTGCCGTAAAAGATAAGTGTTACGCCGACAAGCCAAAGACAATTGACACTTTAGGACAATATTCGTGAAGCCATTGGTGAAATACAGCTGCACACAATGGATTATGTGCTTAAAAATTAGACCGAATGAAATAATTTTCCATTATTAACCGGAAGGATTGTACTTTCAAATAAAAAAATAAATTTGAGAAAAACAAGTTATCAAGCGGACCCTTTACTTTTCGACAGTGCAGCTTGTCACAAAAGGCCCAAATTACGAAGAACTCCTTTTTTTGCTGAGTAAATTAGACCCGGTAACTTGCAGCGCATTGAAAAACTGAAGTCAATCATTAAACATTTTCAGAAGTACAGTGGAAATCTTCGGAGTCTGTTAAACATATCCATATTTCGCAAGTAAATTCGATTCGAAACCATTCAAAAATTCTTCGACCTTGATTCATTGAAATAAGCATTTCCGTTCAAACCATCCATTTCCAATCATTTTTGATCTATAAATCAAAGGAATGGCAAATGGCAGTCAGTCAAAATCGTTTTTGGTTCAATAAATATTTCAGTTTTTTTTTTTCAGTAAAGTAAATATATCAATAAACATTGGCCAATATCCAAATTGATAAACAAACAATAGAAATTCCAAATTCCATTGGTCTAAAGGAAATATGGGCAATTTTGTGTAAACAAATTGGGCAAAAATAGATTCATGTTGTGTTGGGAATTTTTTTTCCAATGAAATGAATTTTCACTGGATGTTCGATGTTTTCGATTTTAAAATGTTATTTGGTTAGCTGGGCGGGGAATAAATGTTAAAAAATGTAGAGATATTTTGTTATTTCTGTTGAAACCTTGAGTGGTACTGACCTTGAACTGGTTAAGGTTACTCGTTACGTTTTTTAAAACATATGTTTGTTCTCTTGATTTATTTGAATTTTTTTCTTGTAATTTCAGATTAGAACGTTCCAAAGTCCGTGTATCAATTTACCAAAGTAATCAACCCCAACAAGTTAGTCCGCCCGATAGCTATTCCCATTTTAAGGATAATAATTACCTCCTTATATCAGACACATTTAGCAACGAGCCAAGTGATATTGAAAACGACATCATGACAGCTGTAACGGCAACACCTACATCCTATGATAGACAACAAAGGTAAGGTTCAAACTAATTCGTGATTTCTTCTTCTTTTCTTCAAACTATATTCAAAGAGTTTATCAAATGAAATAAAATTGTCATAGAAACATGCTAATCTTGTCCTTAATATAACAATTCCACCCACATGAACTTGTCGAGCACTTACATAAGTAGTTCCCCTAATAACTATGCCAACCAGGGCACCCTGATTCAACTGATTGCCCTTGTCTTTTATTTCTATCTTCTACTTTTGGTAATTTTTACTTTAAAAAAAATTCGTTCTATGATTAATTTGTTTAAATATTAAAGAACATATGCCACGTTTTTCGTGGCAAACAACAACCTAAAATTTTAAATGTTTAATAAAAATGTTCTCAAGTGGCTAAGTTATGGATGACATGTAGTCCCAGTTCTCTAAGTTTTTCTAAACTGCAAAAGCAAGTCTTAATGAAATAATTAAGTTGTTCTTATTTTTTTTTCTGCAGAATGTGTTTTTTTTTGTTTTTTCTTAACAAGAAGTGTGTCATCACTTGACATCATTGTGACCTTGTTTGGATCACATAAACCGTTTCTTTGTCTTGTTTTTCAGTTAAGCCTTATAAGTTATACAACCGAGTAGCTACGCAGTGTTAGCTCGTGTTTTAATGTTAATACAGACTATTATTGTAGTCTTACTATGAAGGGTTGTTGTATTTTAAGGGCACATTAAGTTAATCCTCAAAGAGTCTATCTACTTATTTTGCAATACATTCGGATTATTCAGCACGAAAAAAAAAATAAAGGAACTTAATTAGAATTTCCAACCTCTAGACCACTTGTACTTCAAAAAAGTTTAGATTTTTGTAATTTTCTTAGTTTGTCCTTCATCAGTGATACAGTTTCTGAGTTCATGCTGTTCAATGGTGCATACTAAGTTTAGTTAAATATCATATGTTTGCTTCAAATTGAAGTACATACTACTTTCAAGGACTAGCCTGCTTTTTACTTGTCAGCATTACTTTAACTTGCTTTACCTGCTATCATATTGTCTGCATTACTTTTAGCTGTAATTGTCAATTTTTCATATAAAACGGTCTCGTTTTCATTCAAATGATTTAACAAAAGACTGACGACGTTTTCAACCACTTATCGATTTTGTTACCATTACCAGCAATTAATTAGGTAGCACCTTTTTTTTTTAAATATCAGAAATATGGAAACTCGATATGATGAGAATCATGGAGAACGAAACAAAATAATTCGTCGTTCAACAGTTGGTATTTAAAGGCCCAACAATAGGCGTTTTTCTTTTTTATACATCTGAACAGAGCCTGAACTGCCAAAGTCAAAATTGTGTTACTTTTTCGATCAGAGCACTGCTTCTGAGTGTTCAGAGTTCGACCGACGCGACGCACTCGAAAAAAAAGCCGAGCATTGTGAGCAAAATGTCTGAACAAACAACTGTCAAATGAAAAGAAATGTTTAAAGCAATTAAAATGGTGAAGGAAGCGAGTTGATATGGTAGAGTCTAGTATATTATTTATTAATACAATACAAATAAAACGTTCCTGAATGCTTCAGTTGTATTTCAAAATTAAATCAGAATGTTCAAAGATAAATTTGTTCAGAGCGTGCTCATCATGCTTTGAAGACTCAGAGTTAAGAGCTCTGAACCAAAAAAGAAAACCGCCTTATTATTGCTTAAGTGAACTTAAGCTAATGTCAAGAAACCGAACGAACATTTGCTTAAGTTAGCAAAAGAAGATGGCTTGCCTTTCTTCTCTTTACGCTGTCAATTTCACTTAGGTAAGCAACTGGAACGGTCTCAACAGATCTTTAACTATGGTCACTATGCAATAATGACGTAGACTCCGGCGCAGATATGATTACTAATATAATTATTTGGGGAATGAACACTTCTATTCCGAATAGGGTTAAAAGCATCAAACCCAAGGAAAAGTCATGGTTTGAATAAAGCTGTAAAGAGGTTATCAGGGAAAAAGAAGTAAAGTTCCGGTGTTTTAGAGCTGAGGAAAACCGGAACAAGCTTAAACAAGCCAAGAAGGCCTGCAATGCCCATATTCGTCGGACCAAATTTTTACATGACCAAAAATTGAGGCAAAAAATACTGCAATGTCCCAAAGGCAGTAAGAATTTTTGGTCATTTGTAAAAAAAGTAGGAAGAATTCTTCTTCTTCCTCGGTCCCAACGCTCGTTGACAATGACACTCCAGTTGTTAGCTCTCTCGCGAAAACTAACCTTTTTGCTAGTCAGTTCACCGCCAACTCTTCGCTGCCAGAGAGTGTCATGACTCCGCCTGCTCCTGAGCTCGTCCATGGGACAAATCTTCTTTCGCACTCGTACTTTGGCGAGAGTTCTAAAGGATCTCAACATACATAAATCTGCTCGTCCGTTCCCCGCTATTATTCTGAAGAGGTGTTCTTCCACGCTGGCAAAACCCTTGTGAAAGCTTTTCCATCCATCCTATTCTTCTGGGCTACTTGCGAGCAGTTGAAGAACAGCATTTGTCCAGCCAATCCCAAAAAAAGCAAATTTTCTTCTCCTTCCAATTATCGAAACGCTTATATACTTTCAGCTCAAGAAACAACTCGAAGACCGAAAGCTTTTTAATATTTGGGAGTACGGCTTTCGCAGCAACTGATCCACTGGCGATCTGATGGATTATCTCAACGAACAGTGGAACAAATCTTTACATCGTTTTGGAGAAAGTGAGATATTTCAAAGGCATTTGGTTAAGTGTGGCATCTCACCCTTTAATCGAAACTGCCTGCTTCCGGTATCGATGAATCCCTCCTTCGTTGTATTAGAAACTTTCATTCCTCTTTCTCATTTTCATCAATGATCTCTTGTCTGTAACTTCTTACACAATTCATTGTTTCATATTCGTTTCCAGACTCACATATCCTCCCCTACGGATGTGGAACTGCAACGGCAAAATATGATAAGCTCATTAAACTCTGACGTACACAGCATTGTACAATGGGGAATACAAAATCGCGTAGAGTTTAATGCTTCCAAAACCCAATGCTGTCTTGTATTGTTGAAGCGAGATATACCCCCCCTGCGACTGTCCATGAGTGGCACTTGCATCAATGAGACCGAACATCTCGAGATTCTCGGTACGTGAATCACTGACTACCTCTTGTGGAATAAGCACATATGCGATGTCACCAAAAATGCCGCAAGATGTTGAGCTTTCTTAGGACGATTCAAGAAATTTGTTTCCCCTTCAATCATCTACAAAACTTACATACGTCCCAAGCTTGTCTGGGCTGGTGCTTCAGTGACATACTTAAGTCTTCCTGGACGGTATCCAAAAAAAAAGCATTCAAAATGATTGGTGACAATATCATCGTTGAATCACTTAACACATTAGAACATCGGCGTAATATCTCATGCCTCACCCTATTTTAACGATACTCTTGTCAAATAGCCAGTTGCATTCATCCCCTTAAAATATTCAACAGTAATACCCGCGTCTCCAGGAATGCCCATCAGTTCTCTTCTGACCCCAACTTCGTCATGTACAGAGAATCGTTCTTCAGCCGTGCTACGCGAATTTGGAACTCTATTCCACACTCTGTCTTCCCTAGTCATTTTCATATTCAAGAATTCAAAACCAATGTTCACCGATACCTCCTTTTACATCCTCTATCCTTTCCTTAATACAAGCACTGTGCTCCTAGCATATAAAGCGTAATGAAAAAAAGCCCTTGAGTGCGCGTTTATTATAAAAAAAAATGAGAGAGTGAAACCGCACTAGTAAAATTTATAGGGTCGTGTGTATTCGCTGGTTCGTGCTTGCGTGAACAAAATTGCAATAAAGTTCCGGTACTCTGACCAATATATTGTCAAAACTGTCTTATTCAGTTTCTGAAGTTCCCCATTTAAAGACCAAACTGAAAATCTATGCCAAATCATTTTCTGCAAAAAGCATCCATTTCAACTCATAACAAAGAAACCTTCACCCTACAAGTCATCAACTGGCTTACTTTTGAAGAATAACACAACCACAAAAAAAAAACCTCACATATGTACGTGCTTTGCCCACCCATCAACTTCCTTTAAAGAAATTCCTTCTTGTAACAAGGACAATTGAAGATTCTTGCAATTCCTTCACACAGTGCTTCAAACAAATTTTACAATGCAATGTCCTTCATTCAATTTTCGTTCGTCGACTTCACTCTTGAAAGTGCTTTGATGGATGAGAATACAAACGCAAAGAAAAAAAATAATTAACAAAAGAGCGATACGAAGCAGAACTGTCCCACTTTTCTTCATTTCAATATTCGCCTGGGCTTGCACATCACAATACCAAACAAAAAATCTATCTTCACCCGAACTGTACTTATTTGCTTCTTTTTTCTGCTTTAAGGATAATTTTGTTTCTTTTGTTGCAAATAAAGCTGCACAACAATACATCCTGATGGCTGTCATATATGCGTCTTCGTGTCACATAGAAGTGGATCCATATCCGTTCTCATTGTGTGTCTCGTAAACTCGAGAGGACCAAAAAAAATTATCGGGGTTGCATATAAATTGAAAGAGCAGTTTTGGAAGGGGGAGACAAAAAGCTTTGTACTTAACATCACCACAAAAGTGCGCTCTTGTATTACGTACCGATAACAACTATACAGCATAAGTAGTATCACTCTGTTGTCTGCTGGTTATTCATATCTCACCTCATGTCCCTGGTCTACCTTCTCCCGCCAGTTTCAATCCTGTCTCATTGAGTGTAAATGTGCATTATGTTGGAAAATGCATCGTCATTTTCATATATTGCTGATAATCGCCATCACTGTGAACATGAACGCGAGTGGATTTCGGGTTATTTTTTCTGCAGATTACTAATACCCAAAGTGCAATAATTTCAACATGAAAAAGTGTTCTCAATAAATTACTTCTTTTTATGGTGTTCCTCAGGGTTCCGATTTTGGTCCTCATCTATTTTTTGTATTTTAATTTGTCTACTGGTTCGTATTGCAGTTCATTGTCTTCGTTTTAAGATTGCTCCAAAGTCTATAGATAAAATTAAATTGAAAACCCTTCTTTTTTGAGAGATAACTTAGTCCGCCCCTGCACCGTGTACGGTGTATTAACAGATACTCAAATAATTATGAGTGCATTTTGAGTAACACAATCGCCCTAAGCAAATCTTAACTGTCACCAGACTTGTCTCTATCGACGTTTAATGCTGCGTTTCATTGAATTCTAGAAGCATAACACGACAGAAGAGGGCTACAAGCGGGTGGATTTGTTGCGGCATGTTTTTTGTTCGCTTTTTTTGTACTACCAAGGCATGTGTCCTACTAACTCTTTTTTTTCAAACGATGGCGATGTAATGTATGCGCCTTTGTTTTGCGGTACAGTTCATTCAACTTGTGGTACATTTGCTACATTCTCCCACCGACCGCGCAACTGTTTATGTTCGATGCAGCGCAGAGCGGCATGCATGACACGACAGCAACGGGGTGTTCTTCTGCATTTGCAAAGACTATGAGCTGTGATGTAACCCAAGTTCTAAAATAGATCAAGAAATAAAAAAAAAATAAAGAATTAAACAAACGGATATGAAAATAAACTCAAACTGAAACATATGTGGTGTTGAAATGAGGTCAAAGACTGCATACAAATGAACTTTTTTATAAGAACTGAAATATACATGTATCAACACATGTTACACCGTCCGTCATGCAAATGACTATCGAGAGTTCAAAGTTTGTAGATTTCGAATGAAATACTGTAACGAGGAAGCAATCAGTACTGTTTACACTCCCAAGGATTTTCAGGCAAAAGCTTAATCAAAAGGAAGAAAAAAAAGTTCTCTTTAAATTTGATGTTGGTTGGGCGCCAGGCAACGAACGTTGCAATTCATTTGTATGAAAAGTTTAATCCATGGCTTACTTTCCATCAAAAGGACAATCTTTTAGAAAAAAAAACAGGTGCAAAAGTTAATAACTTATGCATTGCATGTATTTTTGCGTCCGTCCTTTAAAGAGAAGAAGAACGACATTTTGATGAGAGAGAGATTGAAAACTACCACAGAATTGAAGGAAAAATGTAAACCAATTTGGTTGAACATGAAAACCAAACATAATGTCTGTGTTCCGACCATAAAGTTTCTGCACAAGCAGGAAATAAGGGATGAAAGTTATGGCGGTAAATCCGGTGAGTTATATCCACTTGGGTTAACCCATAGAGTTTATTCACCTGGCAGATTCAATCAATTTTTTATTTTTATAGACCTTTAATCGATAGATTGGCATCGAAATAGGTTGTTCTTGTAGATTCTTGTAGTTGGAGGTTAGTTCGCAGACTTTTATTGGCAGGAACAAGAAGAATGTGTTCCGTAATGTTTCAAACAATCTGACAAACGATTTCGAACACTTCAGGGAATGGAATTACGTTTAGTGTTTTGCAGTGTTTCAAACATTTTTGCGGTCGATTAATTTCTTTGTTCTAAAAATAATCCTCCGTTCCATTTAGGGCTATAAATAAGGTTAGGAAGGGGGAGGAATATATAAAAAATGTTTTCCTCTCTTTAAGCTGACAGTAACTTTTTAAATATATTTCCTGGGGAATCAAAAATGCCAACGAATCATACTCATTCTCGACGAATTATCTCGAGTCTAGGAAAATAATTAAATCTCCAACTGGTAAAATCAAAGTCTTGTATTGTAGGCACTTTGCCTTTTGAGCCAGGAGTTTTGAACCCAGCTGTTTGGCCAAACCGAAGTAACAGCGGCCCGCTGCGTTAATTCTTCGTCGGATTTCGCCTGTTCTTCAATCGCTGTGAAGGCTTTTTTGGAGCGACTGGATAGTGTTTTCCGTGCTCTTGGCAATGGATGCCAACAATTTTTGTTGTAGAAATGTTAATTTTCACTTTTTTACTGATCGCCCAGCACTCTGTGTCTGAGTATGACTAGGGTAGTCAAGGATTTTTATGGCATGCGATTTGCAATTCAATTAAGAGATTTTTTTATAGAGCTCTTTGCAAGCTTGCGATCATGTCAATTTGGGTCGATTTGATGAAAATATTGTTTCCCCTGTGTTTGACCTGCCTTGCCACATTCATCATTATCATCATCGTTGGCTTGGCCAGTGAAGTCACCCTCTTGATCTTTCCTAAAACTGTGATCCGTTTTCCGTGTATCCCGATTCTTGGCAGACGCCAGTCAGTTTCGCACGCCAAGGCTTTGTTCGTCCTCGTCTACGCACAAATTAGGTCTGCCGTGCTGTCTCTTCACGGTCCAGTTCGTTTTTGCTCATACAAGCTATGTATACCCATCGAGGTCTTCCAAGCTTAATTTTTGTCATCAAGACTGCTTCGAGGCAGATTTGATGTAGCTCGTGATTATATCCTCTCCAGAATCATCCTTCCTCTCGAGCGGACTTTTATCTAGAGTTCAGTGTTCTAGGAACATTATCGACTTATACAGCAACAGCAGCAGTTTCGAAGTCATAGTAAGATTTTTGAATTTCAAAAGCCTTGAAAGACTAAAGTAGGGTATGTTTGCTTTGAGCAGCTGCCCGCGAATTTTTCTTTCATATGGTTATCGGTAATTGAAAGATCGTACTACTTCAAACGTTCGAACTCATGCTCCTCCACCTTAATAGTTGTTCTTCTACTACTGCCAACGGTTTCAGCAAACAAGGTGTTTTTTTCAAAAATGTTCGAGAATCACAGATTGCTTTCTCCAACGCCAGGTTGAAGAGAAGGCAGGACATTCCATCCCATTGTCAGAGTCCATTGAAAATGTTGACGCTACAGTGCCTTGACCGAAACCTACTCTGCGTTTTCTGTAACGTTCTTCAAAATACATGTAGGAAATACTTTTTTTCAAGATTGGATTTGGTCTAGACCAAGAAAGCTACACTTTGACCGGTTATATGTATCTTTAAGCCGGGCTTAGAAGCTCGAAAACCACGCTGGACATAATCTCAAAATTTAGAAATTGAGAAAAAAACTAGAATACCAGTCATTGATAAAAATCCACTATGGCAACTCTTTTTTATTGTAATTACGGCAAACCTAAAAGAAATAAAAATGATAACTTTACATATTTACACTTTGAATTACAATAAAGTGTGGTGTAACGTGCAATGAAACTCGTCACGTTTCTTGGGATCTGTTAATTGTTGATAAACTCGAATTCCAAGTCTCGTTGACTTTGCCACCAATTTTGACTAGTGCAGTCATTGATTGGTTTTGAAAGTTATAATCGGTATTCCACATTGAATAATAAATTGTATTCAATTTAATTTGCTGATTTCTAAGTTGTTAGTATTTCCAACAACTTATTCATGACTTGGGTACTAACAACTGAATTTGTTTATTGTCTGTAGGTCTGTTGAGCAAATTTTAACTCTTATCGTGAAACTGATTTTCTAGGTTGACATTGGTGATTGCTGATAAGTTTGTGATTATATTCAACAATTAGGTTAGAAATTGGAATGCAAATGAAAGCTTAGCTAGTAAAAATATTTACATGTGAAAAAAAGACATTAAAAGAGCTTTAAGACGATTTCAAATTCTTAAGAAAAAAAAAAAGAGAGACATCAGCAGGCACTTGTGTCAAAAATTGAATTATGAGATCATCAATTGTTTATCACTTCACTTTTATTTTGAAGAATAAATCAAAACAGCAAACCAAATTTTTGTATTTTTTCTCAAATGTGTTGATTTATTTACCAACAACGATAGAAACATCAAAAGAAATTAATTAATTTATTTGGAATGTACAACATGCATGCAAAAATAGAAAAAAAATCCACAAATATAATTTTAATAGAAAATAGTTTCACAGATAAGATTCAACTGAAAGCGAAACGAATATGTGTGCAAATGCACCTACAATGTCACTTTTTAATTCATCCTTGAGACGTAGTTGACTGAACAAAATAAACACACACATACGGATACAAACTGTGCAAACGACGAAGACCTAGTTAACAAGACGCATCGTATCTAATTTTCTGGCGTCATTAAGATTCCACTTAAACTTTTTACACCCTTATACTCTCACCACAACAGATGACATAAGCAGAAAAAAAAATAGCTACAAACAAGACATCCCAATCTGTCTAGAGAGATGCCCAATGATGCATCTGTGTATCTTTTGGAATTTATTTCTGTAGAAATGGAATGCATCTGTCGAATCTTCTAAACGATTGGAAAATCTTTGCTATTTTAAAATTGGATAAGAAAAAACTTTAAAATACTTCATTATGTGTTTATATTTATACCTTCTGTAGAGAATGCACTCTAAAGTTTGTATAGAATAGCAAATGAAAATAACAGAGTGCTCCAAACTCCCAAATAGCTCAAACAGATATACGATAATAGTTTGCTGAAGCGCGAATGACGATCATATACACCGAGGTGCAGCTGATTTGACATGCTTAGAATGTTTTTTTTTTTCATTTCCATCATTCTTGAGAAAAAAGGAAGAAAGTTTTTAATTTAAAAAAGAATTCTCATTTTTATTTCATGAAAAAAAGTAGCAAGTATACGCCTCAGTGAACACACTTATTTTAAGTTATTAGTTCTAAGATTTAAATCTATTTTTGAAGTTTTTCATAAGCGAACATAATAAATACACTCGTGTTGCGCCCTTTATGGGGTATATGGTCGTCCTTCTATTCTTTAAATATGGAGGAGATGTTTTGATGAACCGCGTGCACATCGTCATCAACAAAGTGTTTAAGCAAGAATGCATGCCCACTGACTGATCAATAAGCACCATATGCCCCATCTACAAAAAAGACGATCCTATTTCATATAAAAATTGCCGAGGCATATCCCTGCTTAATGTTGCATAAAATATCCTATCCAACGTGCTGTGTGAGCGTCTCAAACCTTTCTGCAACACGATAATCGGTACGTACCAGTGCGACTTTAGGCAAGGCAGAACAACGATTGACATTACACTCTGAGGAAAATCCTGGAAAAGACCAACGTTCCCAACATATTTTCATCGGCTTCAAACTGCTTATGATAGCGTCCACCGCCAAGAGATTATAATGGCGATGTCTGAATTCGGGATCCCGAACAAACTGATCCAGCTGTGTCGCATGACGCTAAACAACACGCAGTGCAGTGTGTGCAAATGGGCTCCTCTCAGTTATTTCAAACACGCATAGGGTTTAGACAAGGAGATGCGCTGTCTAGTGATTTCGTTAACATAGTCCGGGAGCAGATAGTGCACCAGGCAGGTGTGACCTGACCACGGAACACTATCTTCAACAAATCTATCCAGCTCATAGGTTATGCGGACGACACAGACATCAACGGTCGATCCAAGAGAGCTGTACTTGAGGCATTCACAGCTATTGAAGCTCATTGGTCGTGAAGTGGATGAGGACAAAACAAAGTACAAGCTATCAAAACCACCGCCTAGGACAAAATGTCACTGTTAGTAGCAGTAATTTCGAGGAAGGTAAATAGTTCCCCTATTTTGGAACAAACATCAATTCCACTTCAGAGATCCGAATAAGAATTATCGAACCACTGCTACGTCTGTTTGCCCAAATACTCCTAACTCGAAAGGCAGAGTGCCTAATATAAAAGCCTTTGATATTTCTAGTCATACTCTAAGGCACCGAGTGCTGGACTGTAAATTAAAAAGGGGAAATGATACTGGGTGATGAAAGCGAATGAATAAGAAAGTTCAACCGCGGACTATACGAGTTGTACCAAGATGTTGATGCAGTCCAGAAATCCAAGCAAAGACGAATACAATGGCTCGGCCACATCGAGCAAGTTGACGACAATGCTAAAGCTAAGAAAGTCTTCTCACCGAAACGCTCAATTTCGAGAGGACAAAGAAGATTTAACCTCCGGGACAAGTAATTGCGGCTGCCAGAGGGCTTGGTTTTGGTAATTGGAGAGTGCATGCGAAGGACTGTTCCCAATGGAAGGCTGCAGTGTCTCAGGCTGATGAGGTGCCAGCTTACTTAAAGTAAGTATATGATCATCCTTCCAAGCCGACTTTTCAATGTTTGATGGCTAGAATCAAGTCCACTGGCGTAACCAAGATCTATCGAAAACATCACGCTGTCGTGAAAGTGTGCAGCAGAATCCGAGACAGTCAATTACGCGCCGCTCGAAAGGACTTGGTCCGCCACAGACCACCACCATTAGAAAATCCAACTGACCCTGAGAGCTGATGCCAAACGACGCAGCGTCATGTGTTCGCTAATTAGGTTTTGGAGCAGTTGGAAGTTCAGGCTCGTTTTTGGACGAATGGGTTCGAGCATACAAAATTTCCGGTTGGGGTGCGAAATTTACGAAGTGCCAATGCATCCGAATAAAGTACCGAACTGTTTGGTGTGGATTTTGGACTGGAGGTGTCATCTTTTGGACATCGAATGCATACGGTTTCAACAGGATCGCGCTAAGTGCCAAACAGCTCAAGACACAATCGGGCGCCCAGGCAACACACGTTAACTGGCACCAAAATCGTATAATTTGACCCCTTCAAGATTATTCTAAGTCGCAGGTCAATGCGAATAAGTCCAAATCACGGCGGCGCGGCCCTCATAGACAACATAATCGATGAGATCGGTCAAATTCAGACCGATTTATGCGCCAAAGTCATCAAAAACTTAAGGTTTTGAATACGTTCCACCCAGCAAAGCCGACGAGACCATTTTAACGATGTTATATTTCATACATAATGCCATCAATAAAAGTCTCAAATAAAGATAAAACCCTATTGATATCTCATGCTCAACTTGTTTAATTCCATTTTAAAATTGACCCGCGTTTAATGGAATTTAACTTGAAAATAGCATTTCAACAAAAAATGCAAACTGGGTTAAACCAATCGACCCACACTGTTTTCCAAATTAAATGAGTATCTCTAACTTGAACCCAGTTGTAATACGTATCGAGTGTCTCTAGTTCATAGAGATGATGCTGCTTCTGCTATGTCTAGTTGCTTCACTGTAACTGAGGGGATAGATGACTTCATAGAAATTCCATTGCTCTAGAGCTGGCACAGGCGTACTAGCAACCACGGCGTTGTTGTTCGTCGTGTCGTGCCGTTTCAACGATGCGATGGAACCAATATGAGAAAAAATAAATTTATATTCTGCCGCAGAGAGTCTTCTGTACTTCGTTTAAGATTTTCGATGAAAAAAGCTTTCAGTCGAGTACGCGCCTTAAAATAGTTCGAACGAAAATGAAAACATTGAGTTTGAATAACAATTTTGCATTATAGGAAAAGAAAAAAATCACACAACATTTGTTTAAACAAAAGTATAAAAAGATTGTTTTTTGTAAATTTCAAAAGCAAAAATTATTCAAAGTTTAAAATTAAATATAAACAAACACTTTTCGTTTCGTGTTTTCCACCCTCTCGTTCTGTATGTACTAGATACTGTTTCAGGATATGCTTTTTTCGAAGAGCTTTTTTTGTGCATTTCCCGAAAGTAATTTGGGCGGTCGGCATCTCTTACTGCTGACTGAGTCCATGAGCATTTGGTAGTGTAGTGTAGTGCAGTGCAAGCTTCGTTCAACACGAAAAACGGGAGTGCAAGTGTTTTCTGACCTAATGACCCACTTCATTTGCGGGGTTCCAATTGTGGTTTCGAAACCGTGTATCCCTATCGCCCTCTACGCGAAGAAGAAAGGAACAATCCTTTTTATTTCGTGCGCTGTCTAATTATTGTGTATCTACAAAAGAGTTGTAAATATTTTTCCTATCCATGACTCATCGAAATAATATACGTTTTAATTTTTATTTCATTTATGATTCTCGATGGTAACAATGCGATGGTGCGGTGTGGTTGTGTCTATCTTTTTGGAATGAATTATGATTAAGGTCATATAAATTTGTTTGCAATTAAACGAGAGAGGGTTGAGTTTGTCTATAGGCCTATGTACCCTCCTCACAACGACTATACACTATAACCGCAACAAAAAAGATACATTTATCGAATTATCTAAGTGAATGTGGTTTATGGACACAAACACACAAAAAAAAAGAAACAAATGTTCAACTACGCTTTTGGATATACTTTGGATGTTCATCATCACCATATCACATCGAGCTCTCTCCAAAGTGCATCATTTATATTTTTAGGTTATTTTTGTGTTTTTGTTCTTTCGATTGGAATGAATAGAATATTCGTGAGATACTTCGGAGTGAGAGAAAAAGTACTGACCATATTATAAACTTTGGAATCGTATCTTTTTTATTGATCGACTTTGAGTGTGATGTGTTTATACGTAGTAGAAGTGTTTTTTGTCTAACCTTGAACTACGACCAAAACGAAAAAAGCAAATAAAAAAAAAAACAGTCAGACAAGAAAACCTGTGTGCCGGAACCATGTATCTTTCAGATGAAGCTACTCTAAGGGAGTCTCCAATGTTTACATTAAGAAACCAAAAACTGGTTTTATTTATAACTTTTTGTTGAAATATGGAATCTCCCTTGAAGTAGCTTTTGATTTGGGCGGATATCATCTATTTAAAAGTGATTTAGAAAATTTCATTTCATATTTTTTTTCGCGTGTTTTTTCCACGTTAAAGCAATTTTCGTTTCAAATTAAAATTTCGGGTTTAATTCAATTAATTGGTCAATTAAAAAAAGATGACCATTAAAAAAAGTGTTTTTATTTGATAAACAAATTTCAACGCCAACAAGGTCGAAAGTTCAGTGTCAATTTAATATTTGTCTTCTTCTTTATTATTCATGTTTTTGGTTTTTTTTTTTTTTTTTGAGGTGGACTGAGAAAACTGTGATTTTTTGAACGCAAACATTTGAACACGATTTAAAATTAATAAAAAAAAAAATTAGAACGAAAATAAAAACTCTTTAATAACAAAATGGTAACAGAGGCTGTCAAGACATCACAAAGCCATGGAGGCACTTTGTATTATGTTGTCCAGGTACCCCGGGATCAGTATGAGAGGTAAATATTATTGAGTCTAGGTATAAAATTCTATAACTGTTTTCGAAATCGAAAGTGATAGAAAAAAGGTTTATGGAAATCGAAAAACTCTGATTCATCATCGTCAAAGCTGTTCAATTTTGAAAAAAAAAATAAAGTTAGGAAGGGAAACAACCCTTAAACAATTAAATTTCTAGAAATAGATTTTGAATAATGTCTTGATTCACCTGTGAAATGAAATCCACCTGATTTTTTCTTTTCAAGGGAACCCTACATTTCTACAAAACTTCCCATCACTTTACTCGGTTTTGATCGATTGATGCAAATATGACTCGTTTGTCATGGTGTCATTTTTAAAATCATAATATTTTGACTTTCGGTGTGGGAATTGAAAAAGCGTGTGTCCTTGGCGGAAACGATTTGTTGGGTGACCAAATTCAATGCGGTGGTGGGAATGGTGGGCAATTTAAGCGTGTTTATGGGCAGTTTATCGTTTGATGATTGCGAAGATTATTTTAATTTAATTAGTTTTGGTTTCGTGTTTTTTTTTTTTTTTTACTAAACAAAGAGTTTTATATTTAGACAACCATTCATACATTTGTTTTTGTTTCAAATATATTTGGAATTCATACACAACAATGAGTTTATTTAATTTTTTATTCATCGCGTTATCTAGGAGTTTGTCCTTGCAACAGTAGATATTCACTATGTCGATTTTTGTTTTTTTTTAGGCTTGATTTTTAAAACATTTTTATTTGCTTAAAAAATAAATATAAAATAAAATATTCTAATTCGTAGGTATATTAGTTTTTGGGGAAAATTGATAATTGATAGTAAACAAAACTTAAGCAAACAACAAATTAATAGAAGCCAGTCTATATGCGAAAAAAACGGTAGTAGCTAGCCATTCTTAAGAACATTAGTTCAATTGTTTGTAACGAATTATTAACAGTTATATATTTCATGATAAATAAGATTTTTTGAACAACTGTCGCAATTTGTGCTGAAATGTTTATAATTAAATTTGTATGCATAAATTACGAATTTTGCTCACTGTAAGATTTCGTTTGTTACGTTTTCTTTATTTGTTCCTATTAAAAAACCGCTAAACCGATTTTGCTTATAACGTATTTAGTTCTCAATGAAGTGATGAGACCCTTTTCATGTCAATATCGTGACTGGTTTGCGAAATACTCGAGGCGAAATGGCTCGAAAGTCATATGCACATACGCAGATACAAGTATGCGGACTACGGATGTATCGTACACCAGCGTACGAGTTTATTGTTTGGATATATAAATATATGTTAGCTTATAATATTACTATTGTAACAAATGCTTATAAGAAGTCCTAAGCTTGTATTGTAATGAAAAACAATTCATATAAGAATGGAGTCAGTCAAACTTCTGCCAGCGAAAGAGCGATTCACTCCGAATAAATGTTGTGTTTTTCACCATGATGTTTTTTCTTTTAACCCAACAATAAAAAATAAAAGAAAAATAGTTTCACTTTTATACAAACACAGATATGATGATTAAAAGGGGTGATTCGAATTCTGATGACCTTGAAACATGAGGGATATGCAAAAACTTGGGATTCTCCACACGCGTAAGGGAAAAGGGCAGGGACATTACTCCGTGGGTCATTAGTCCAAAATGGAATTATATCGCACTTAGGTGGGACATTTATCCGTAAATCGATTTTGGGCTTAAGTCCGACTTTGTTGGAACAGAATTAGGCAATTTTTGGTTTTTGGTCAGAAAGTAGAACAAAAATGGCAGAACATAAAACATTCGAACTAATTTACATATATTTCTTCTGACTTGCTATTACTTAGGTTGCCGATTCATGAGGCCTTATTTGGAAATATGTTCAGTCCATATGACCCTTTGTAACTTGAATATTCGTAATGGTTTTTGTAGTGACTCTATGGAAAAATGTCGCAAGTTAATATGGCCAAATGACGCTTTATAAAAGTGACAAATAGCCATATTTGTACGAAAGTAAAACTTGACATATAGTGATGTAACGAAACGTTCAGCGAAACTTTTAACCGACCGTTGAAAAAATCAACTATAAACTTTGAATTTTGTGAATTACAACCCATCACCCGAACCGTCCATTGAGCTTTAACCAGATTCTCAAACCAACCGACTGATAGTTGAGATATTCATTCAATTATTTCAATCGCTTTCTTACAATTCACAACCTATCATTGCATAAGAATTAATAAGGAGAAGTGAAGTTTCAATTTTTATCTCTCAATTACCGAGTACATACTCAATCTACAAAAAGTAAGAAAAACCGTTGCCTCCCGGTTGTGTGTAAGTAAGTGGTAAGTCAACGGCCGGCAGCTTCTTACCTGGAACCTTTTGGGGAAGCCTTCGTTATTTTTGCATATCCGAAAAACACTTCTTCTAAGTGTATCTTCTCTCCAACCAGACAAAGCTTCTTGATCTTAATGATGCATCTTTTGCAGATACAGGACCAATTGTAACCGATTGTTCTGCGGTTGCTCTTTTTCTAAGCGCTCTACAGACAGGAGCCAGCTGTCAGGTATCATTCATTGTTTATTCTCTAGGTTTTCTCTAAAAGTAAATTGTATCTTGGCTTCTTTTCCTATTCGCTTCTTCCAAGTTTATCGCGGATAGCAGCCGCTCTCTTCTTAGACCCTCTCTAATTCTAAGTCTTTTGCTAGGGACAGAAAATTCATCTCAAGTTAAAATTATAGTTAAAGACAATAAATATTCGGCAGGAATAGTCATTGAAATACAGTAGGGCTTAAAAGAGTTTCCATTTCCATTTTCTATTAATGCAAGCTTGAAGCGATTCCACTTTAAGTTCACTTACTTCTTATTATAAAATCTTCTTATATATAAAATTCTTATGTCACTGTTTTAGGTGTAGATGGGTTTTAAGTATTTTTGTTTTCAAAATCGATGAAGCATTTCATGAGATATGACCAGGGTAGCGGATAGTCGTTAACGGACAGCAATATAGCCTGAAGCGGGTAGCGGATTTCGGGTAATAGGTAGAGGGCAGAGGGTGACGGGTAGAGTGGTAATAGTGTAGCGAGTAAGGGGATAGCGGGTAAAGGGATAGCGGGTAATGTGGTGGCGGGTAGTGGTTGGGCAGCGGGGTACAAAATTCTAGGTCTTTTATTTGAGGCAGTACGAAGTCTGCCAGGTCAACTAGTAAATTATATAAATATTTTAATAAAATGATGATTTTAAGTTTATCAATAAAAATGGGTATAAAATACAATCGCGATTGCAACGAACTTCTAACCACCTTCTAAACAGTTCATACAACGAACAACTCAAAAGCCATAGCGATTTGTTTTTTCTTTTGTATGACCAGGGGTGTTGTTTTTTTACTTTGGAAGGTCTGGACACTTCCTTATCTGCAACCTCGACTGAGATAAGAATTCCAGACTTAAGAATATGAAAGAAAAAGACTCAACTACCTGTTCCCGAAGCTGTTTACTCCACAAACGGGAGCACCCCTGGTTTGTCGGGTCAACCGATCTCCTCAAATAGCTTGGTCCCCGGGTTTTATGGGGTATTGAGTTCAAAAATTCCATACCACTGACACCCCTATGTATGACAATGTTGCGAAGGAAGAAATCAAACATTTTATTCTTCATACAACAAGTCTATGAAGAATTTACGATCAACAGACAATGCAATGTTTTAAGGCTGTTGAGTTCTTGGTTCAATTAAGCTTTTGAACGCCCATAAATGTCTCGATGTTCAAGTGCAAGTGGGACCCTAAAAGCAATATTATTGAATCATACATAATTTCCTCAAATTAGGTCTAATTTTTCTTTTGTAAGTCAATTTCCTTTTCTTGACATCGTTTACATAGAAAATGGTAAAATGTTTAGAACGTAGCCGTCAACATACATGTCACAAAATTATTGAGTGAGTTTTTAATTTTTCCTTTTAAAACTAAACATTAAATTCGGTACCTGCCATCTTGAAGTTGAGTCGTTTTTTCTTTTACAAATGTTTAAGGTTAACAACAACACAAACGAACTGGCAAGTCACAAATGATATAAAAATGGAACAGTTTGGCATTTTGTATGTGCAAAGAAAGCAATATAATTAACATAATTTGTTTCGGTTGCTTTTTTTTTTATTAAACAACTTTTATACACAAAACAATGTTATTGATGGGTAAAAACTATAAAATAAATGGAATTGAATAATTATAGCGATAGTGAATCGTGAATGCTATTTTATTTTATAATGCAAATCGTTCCTTTCTATTTCTATTATCACTAGAAATTATTTTTTAACGCTAAAATCAATTTTCATTCCATCACCGAATCCGAAATCTGACTATCGATTTCTTCGTTTTAAAATTTTCGTTCATTGCGCACTTGACATTTTAGAAAACCCTGCAACGATTCAATTTGATTAAGTTTAACCCACCCCGCAGCAGTTAACTCGCGAAGATTCCTTTAAACAGGGTTAAATTGTCGCACTCTAAAGTGGTCTATCCATTTATGCACACAAATAAACCCAGACCCAGCACAAAAGATTACTCACCATGCGTGACATCAGCGAGTGTCAAGGTGTTTTTCAAGGTGATTTTTCAACATGGAACGAGCAGGAAAAAAAACTTTGAATATAATTTTTTGAAGCTAACCTCTTGAGTCCATCGAATCATCAGACCGTTGAAATGCAACGAAAATAATTCAACTTGAACCTTTCTCCTATACAAGCAAACACAATTTTTTTTTTTGTGCAAATATTTGAGTCAGAAAAGTCAGAATGCAGATCGTCAAGTTAAACGAAAGGAAAAAATTACTATGTGAATTAATTACACCGAAGTGAGTTCCTTTTCCTTTTAAAAGTGCATGGTTGAGTGAGAAATGGAAATTCACATCAAATATTTAAGTGTTTTATTTTTTTACGACCAAAATGGTTTGCCTGTCGTCTGGTTATTGTTTTTTTTCTGTTTTTCCTCCACTTGTTTTA
Organism: Sphaerophoria rueppellii; assembly: GCA_920937365.1. Taxonomy (NCBI): domain Eukaryota; kingdom Metazoa; phylum Arthropoda; class Insecta; order Diptera; family Syrphidae; genus Sphaerophoria; species Sphaerophoria rueppellii. The sequence goes on along the minus strand of CAKKXW010000001.1, from coordinate 34,420,560 downwards.
ACTTTTATTGCAAACACTCGAACAAAAAACCATTTGACCTGCTTTATTGGTGCACTGATTCATGCCACAATATGCACGGGTGGCGAGAGTACTACTGGTGCATAAAAGTTTAAGGGTTCTTTCGAATTCTTGGATTTTTCTCTGCACAAAGAAGTCATATTTAAATTATTTGAACATTTGAAAGTGACACTTGATGTTGAGTGATTTAAGCTTTGCATTGGTGTTTCCTACCATTCGAAATAGAATTAGTTGTTGCAAGTTTTTGCAGCAGTTCTAAGGAAAACTGAAATGGAAAGGGGATGATAGTGTTGACGTATTGTTGAGTCGTTGAAAAGTTTCCGGAAAATGAAAAGAAATTTATTTTTTCTCTCAGAATTTTCATTGTGATATCATTGCAGCCCTGTAGAACTCCAGTCTAGAATGTAAAAATTCCAAAAATAGAATTCAATTTATCAGTTCCTTGAATCGATGTTCGTTTGCAAAGTGGATTTGTGCATATTTATCTCAATGGCTTCAGAAAATCTAAATTGATTGGATTCGTGATTCTAAAATAGAAATACGTACAGCAAAATCATCACATCTTGTGTAAACGTTTAGGTTTAACATATTAAAGTCCGTGATTTCGTAAATTAAAGTACTGGAATCATGAAGAACTGAAATTTTATGTTAAAAGCTGAATCAAAAATTAAATAAAAAAAAAACAACCTTGCCGGACCTTGTACCTGTAAAAAAAGGTTTCCTTAAACGTTTTTTTTTTTACTTAAATTTAAAAAATTGCCTACCCTATAATTTTCAAAATCATTGTTCTCAAATTTTTGGAGCGTTTGTTCAAAAATAACGGGAATGAAGACACTTTTTCTAAGATTTTTGGGTATCTCTGAAAATATTGACTCAATTAAAAATGCTATAAGAGACAAGAACCTATCTACCGTAATATCTGAACGCCTGAAGCCTTTCGTCAACAATCTGATTGGTCCTTATCAATGTGGCTTCATGCCAGGAAAGTCAAGCATCGACCAAATTTTCACTTTGCGGTAGATCCTGGAAAAGACCTATGAACTCCAAATCGATAACCACCGCCTTTTCATCGATTTTAAGGCCGCGTATGACAGCATCTAAAGAGACGAACTGTACAAAGCTATGTCTGGTTTTGGCATCCGTGCCAAGCTCGTTCGCTTGTGCAAAATGACGATGGAGAACTCACGCTGCGCCATCAAAGAATTCAGACAAGGTGATGCACTGTCATGCGATTTCTTTAACATCGTTCTGGAGTAGATGATGCAAACACCACCGTCAACAACAGAGAAACTATCTGCCAAACAAAAAGTCTGTTCAACTTCTCGCGTATGCCGATGATATTGATATATTGGGATGTCAATGGCGCCTTTGTGAGCATTGAGACAGAAGCGGCAAACGTGGGCCTAGCGGTAAATGAGGGAAAAATTAAGTATATGCTGTCTTCGAGGAAAGACACCCAACACCGACGGGTCGCACAGAACATCACAATAGACGCATAAATCTTCGAGGTAGTAGAGGAGTTTGCCTACCTAGGCTCCGCTAAAAACACGGGCAATAACACCAGCGCCAAGATCAGACGAAGAATAACTCTTGCTAATCGCTGTTTCTTTGGGCTAAGAAAGCAATTTAGTGGAAAAGCCCTCTCTTGAGCAACTAAGGTAAGTACAACACCCTCATCATCCCAGTCCTGCTATATCTTGCAGAAGCATGGACCTTGACAAAATCGGATGAATGTGCCTTAGGATGTTTCGAGAGGAAAGTTCTTCCGGTCATCTTTGGCCCCGTGTGTATTGATGGGGAATGGAGAAGAAGATACAACAGCGAACCTTACGGGTTACACAACGACGTGCTCCAGAGACTCAGATGCCATGGTCATTTAGAGGGGATGGACACAAAATGCTCCGGTCCGAAAAGCCTTCGACACTATTCCCGAGGGACGTAGAAGGAGAGGAAAACCTCGGCTCATGTGGCGCACAATCAACTTGGATTGCATAATTGGAGACAGCTAGCTAGAGACCAAGCTGGATTAATTCTTTCGGTTTTCCTCCATCTCTTATAACATGGGTAAAAGCCTATCTTGAAAACCGTCTCCACCGGGTTCTATTTAGAAACTGTACTTCCGATCCTTTTGTTGCTACATCCAGCGTCCCTCAAGGTAGCCATCTTGTTCCCTTCTTCTTCCTTATTGCCATAAACGACGTTGATACAATTATTTTCAATTCTGACCTTCTAATCTATGCTGACCATATCAAAATTATAAAAGTAATCTCTTCTCTCATTGACATCTCTCTCCTCGTAATGTGATCAATTTGGTTAACGGTTGATTGATGAGGAGATTTCCATTTCCCCTAGTGGATATAGAGATGTGGGAATCGCGTATTTGCTACCATTACGTCTCGCTCCACAGTGAAGTCGATTAGCCTAAATCCTATATCGGAGGTGGTGTCGTGTAGGCTTTGTCGTCCGATTATTCCACCAAAGATTTCTTCTCTACCCAGCTTAGCATTAAAATCTCCAAGGACAGTTTTAATTTCATAGCTAGGGCATTGCTCACAGATCTTGTCGAGAAGCTCGTAGAATCTGTCTTCATCCTTTTCCTCAGTGGGGGCGCGAGTACAGATGAGGCTTATGTTTGTGAATTTAGCCTTGATGCGGATTGTCATGATGCGCTCATTCACTGAGTTGAATCTCAAGACCTTCATCTTGAGTCGAGTCCCAACTACAAATCCACACCCGAATAGACGCTGGCGCTGATTTTGTTTCCGGTAGCAGTCGACATAGTAGATATCACAGTTGTTCATTTTACGTACGTCCGGACTATGTCATCGCATTTCTTGGATGGCAGTTTTATCTGCTTGATAGCTGCAGTCAAGGGCTTCCACTAGTTGTTCGGCTGCACGCAGTTTGTTAAGGAACATAACATTCCAAGTGGAAACCGAAATTCGTTGTTCTTAAATCGTTTGCGTGGGTCGTCATCATTGATTCCGTCCATATCCGAGGCTTGTTGGTGGTTCGGAACTATAGTTTCTTTATGCGGCCAAGCAGTCACCCCGACGCACGACCCCCAACCTGGAGGGCCAGGTATAACCGCTCGTTATAGGCCTGGGCTGCGAATATGTAGTATCGCTAAAAGGTGTGGACTAAGTAGTTCATACTGACTGGAACTGTAGACGCCACCGCTGATTTCATCTTGGGAGTTCTTCCGCTGCCGCCTGTTGAAAAGAAGGCATGCTTTAGGGGGCACATATCTCCTCCCCACTCTCTCTCTCTCTTTGCTGCTCCACCAACTTCCTACGGGGGTTAGAACCCAATCTTCGGTTGAGGTACTGGGCACCCGATGTTCACCGCGCGGAGGTGGAGAGTAGGAGTTGATAGACAGAGATTGCAGTGGACGCTTGTGTCCTATTGAATGCACTTGTCTACCCTTTGAACATCAAAACAAAATTATTGATAGAAATAGACTAATAGGTATCTATACCCTTTGGATGTAGAAACGAGGACTGTCTTATTAATTTTATAAAAATATTTCTGAAACCATGAAATTGTACGTCTAAATCTCAATGTAGTGAAATTCAAAACTTGTTTTAAGCTTGTTTAATTTTATTACCAAAGAAACGAAAAAAATATCTATACCTACCTGAAAAAATAATAATTTAATCGTTTTTTTTTTCTTCACTTGCAGTACCGACTCCGGTTGGGACAATCCATTCAGACCTGGCGGTGATTTATCGAGGGAAGCTGATGAAATTGTAAATATGATAAAAGGTATGTTTAAAATATAAAATTTTACTCAGCGAAATCATCCAAAATTTTACATTTTCTTGCACTCTTTTTTCTTACCATTTATTCATACACATGTATTCTATATGTAGAAAACTCAATGTTTTTACGTGTGAAAAATAAAATGTTTCTATCCTAAACTAAAAATATAAATAAATGAGTTTTAAATAAAATATTCACATTTCATAAGTTATTATAATCACCATTATTAATGTCTATGGCAAAAAATATTTAATAGTCAATAAAATAATGTTTATCCGTTTCAATAAATTTTTCATGTTTATTTTGTTATTTTTTTGGTTGTGGTAGTTTCGATGTTTTTGTGTTTGTAAGTAATTTTGTAGTTGGTTATAGAATAATTCATAAATAAGTGCCAAGGTGCTGGTTATTTGACAATATGAAATAGGTAAGCTTAATGCGTCGAAAACATTGTTGTGGATTTTTTTTGGTCGCTCAGTCTATGCATACACGAAGTGTTTCGCTCATTTCAATATTTCAACACAATTTTATCTATATTTAACATTTAAAGGAAATCTACCAACTGCCACCGGTCTTAAAAGACATTAAATCGAAATTTGGAGTGAACATTTTGCCAGCAAAATATTGTAATAAATGAAATTAAAACACACTACCTATTTCAAATGTAATGTGAAAAAAATCTCGTTTCACTCTCATAAAAAAACCATTTCGCATATTTGACGTAACAGATTTCTATGACAGTTATTCATACTCTTTTTTTTATGATTCAATTGAATGATTTTTAACTTAAGGCCCAAAGTAGTCGTTAAAAACACGTGCCGTTTCATAAGCTTACATTATACTCGAATCTAATTACGTCATAATACGCTTCGTATTGTAAATGAGGTACCTACTTAATGGCTGTTCGTTCATATAACACATCGAAATTTTGTTTATTATTTGTTTAGACATGGCAGATGAATTTATAGGTCAGTTCTGTTTATGATTAATAGCAACATGTATCAAAGTGATTAAAAAGTACTTCCAAATGATTTGTATACATAAATATTGAAATTATGGAATCTCAATTATAAAAAAAGTCGAGTGAGTTAGTTCAAGCTTATTTCCCCTTCTAACATTTAAAAATTAGTTTTTCGTCATTTATTTTTACCTTTCAAAATGTGAACATAACTTCAACAGCATTGATATGAAAACACTACACTACTTTCCATCACCTTCGATATCAACATCCAAAACCGTGCCAACTGTATGTATAACCAATAATTTGTTGTGTGTATACTCTATCGATATTGTTATCTACTTCGAAATTTAAGCATTATTATTATTTGGCAGGTTTTCCAGCGGAACAGTTTCTCGAACGATGATATTGTTCGTGAAATTGTTATAGAGATCTTTAAGTTGAACGGGCTTTCCAGCATTATGAGCAAATAAGTAGAACCTACATAGTTTGTATGCCCATAAAAATTGATAATAGCACTGAAGAAGAAGTGACTCTTTAGATTTTCAAAGTTTCATCAAACAATTGTTTAAACGCGTATTAGGAAAAAAATAAGAGCGTAGAACTTCTTTTTTTACGTTGACATTTTCGTTTCTTCAATTTAACTCAAAACACTCAACTGCATTTCCATTACCATTTTAAAATTTACATTTGCCCTACTCAGTTTTCGTTTCAAAATTTAATAAAGGTGACGCTACAGTCCAGGTGGGACCTCGTGGCTAGCTGTATCTAGTTTAGCACGCCAAAGTCAAAGTAACGGTCTTCCTCTTCTGCGACGTCCTTCCGTGGTGGAATCGAAGAAGCTACAAGCCTAAGCATTATTGGCCATTCGCTAATCCAAGCTGTTTGACCTTAACTCTTCTCGCTAGGTCTGTCTCACTGAACAGCTCGTACTGTTCTTGGTTAAACTTTCATCTCCATTCTCCATTTATGCAGACGAGACCAAAAATCACTCGAGATTTCAAGGTGTTTTTATCTGCCCCCAGCACCATACATGGGATCGGAATGATAAGGGTTATGTACAGTGACACTTTAGTTGCTCGTAGAGTCGTAGAGAGGACTTTACTACTCCATTGCCTTATTACTCCAAAGAAACAGCGAACAGCAATTGTCAAGACTAATTCTTCGTTTGATGTCAGCGCTGTTGATGTCTTAATTTTCAGCGGGTATCCGATAGACTGAGTTCTTAACTGCCTCGAAGTAAGATCTGTCTATACTGACATTGGTGCCCGACCCGTCTTTTTATCTTCCATCTCAAGGCTCACAAACGCTCCACCGACATGACGATGTGTTCTTCCAATTATGTCAATGTTTGTCGTCTGCGTATCCTTGTAAATAGCTAGACGGACTTTTGTAAGATTGTGTCTCTGGTGTTTACGTAAGAGTTTTGCACAATCTTTTCAAGAATGATGGTGAAGAAATCGCATGACAGCGTATGCGTATCGCCTTGTCTAAAACCATTTTTTGACATCAAATGCCACCGTTAGGTTCTTTTCCACCATGATGGAAAAACGTAAGTTTTCCATTGTCATCTTACACAGACAGACGTGTTTTTCTCTCTAGTTGGTCTCTATAGACGCTTTCATAATCGGCGTTGAAATCGATGGAAAGGGGGTAGGTATCGATTTGGAGTTCTTGGGTCTTCAACAAGATCTGCCGTAGGTTGAATATATGATCGATGGTGGACTTTCCGGGACTGAAGCCACACTGATAAGGACTTACATATAAGATTGACGACAGGCTGAGATCCTTCACACAGTACTGCAGGCAAGATCTTGAACTCAAGCACATTTATATATAAATGCAAACGACTGGGAAGAATAGGTACTGCGATTATTCAAACAAATTTTGTTGGTGTTTAAGTGTGTGTACCTGTATATTACAATGTATATCGGGTCTGCTAGTAATTCGGACCTTATCGTAAATATTGAAAATTTCAACGTCCATGTCAACATTTAAAAAAACACTTGATCACATTCACAAACACATTGCTACTACTGCTATTTTTAGGAGACCATCAGACCCAACATACGTTGCCTGTAAGAAAAAAAATTGAAAACTAAGAAGGTTGAAAAGGACACCGTTTATTAAGTTATTAAACTAGAACCCTTAGACAGTTTCATTGCATAAGTTATACACAAATAAATTACCTACACAAGATTAAGGAACTAAGTTTGAGTACACACGATCGGATTTTATTTATTAGAAGTTGACATAAGTTTTTCACATCTGTGTTTCACTGTACCATAACCTAACTCAAACACAACCTCACCGAGTCTTTTTTTCAAATTTGTTAAATTATATCATCACATTTGTCATTGATCGCTTGTTATCGTCAATTTATCACCACGTACTTATCAATTAACAATTTGCATTTCCATAGGTGGTAAGCCAATTACACCAACCGGTGATATAAACCATGCAATTTCAAATGGAAGTGCACAAAAAGAAAGTCATTCTATTGAAAACGGAACGGCTGTAGTAGATGGAGCGACAAAAATACAGGTGACAATAACAATCAAAATATTTGCATTCCAATTTAGCAACATTTCATAAGAAACAATTAACTAACATTGTTTTCGTAGGTTGCGCAATCGCAGTCAGCACAAAATGGTACACATTCACCACAATTACGACCAGCGACGACGACAACAACCGCAACATCAGTAACACCAGCAAATGGTGTGTCCGCCGCCGCTGCCGCCGTCGACACAAATGGAACCACCACTCAGACCCAAGTGTCGAACAAAGTGGTTCCAGGTCCGACATCAGCTAGTCACGTTGTCATTGACGACAAAAAGAACAAAAAAAAGGGCTGCTGTGTTATCCAATAGACGCGAATAAATAATTTATTTATTCAAACAAAAAAATTTAAACAAAGCAAAAATTTTAATGGAAAAAAAAACAACAGTTAATTGTGTAACGCGTAGACATTGTAATATAAAGATGACATTTATTTTTCGCTTAATTTGCTTCTTTATTTTGTATATTATATATATTTATCCCTTAAATATATATTAATTGTTTATACTTATATATATAAATATATATCTTTATATATAATAATATAATATAATTTATTTTTACTTTTGGAATATTAAAAACAAAAATGATACAGCATCTAGTTAGGAAAAAAAAACAAAAAGAATTATCTACAAAAACGAAATAAAAAAAAACCAAAACACTATAACAAAAACTATTTAAAAACACAAGAAAAACTATATGAGAAAAAAATATTTAACAAATTCAATAAAAACACTTATAAGAAAACACACCCACGACAAAGCAAACATTAAAAAAGAAAACTTTAATTATTTTAGGATGAATTTAAATATGAGGCGTTATAGTTATTTAACTGGATAAACACAACACTATACATAAATATATATTTACTATTAATTTTATTTGTATAAATATTAAGAACCAATTTTCCTCATCTATTGTGTTTAGAGAGATATAGAAACAAAAATTAACAAAACTTTAGATTCAGATAACTAAAAAAAATTATATGTACTTTTTTGTGTAAGGGATGAATAAATATATATATGTATACTTAATATATTATATATTTATTTATAACTTTTAAAAGCATGTATAAAAGTTGTGTAGTTTCTATATATTTAAATCCTGTAATAACAACAACAACAACAAAAATTATTATGATCACAAAATTTATTACTACCTATTACATTTTTTTTTTTTACAATAATTGTTTATTTCTTGTTTAAAGATTTTTTTAAAGAATTGCTATAGACAAAGAGAATAATAATTGAAATAAAAAATGCGAAAAAAATACAAAATTTCTAGTATTGCATGTAAATAACATAAAACGAAATTGGCTCATTTTTTATTGTGTTTTAATTGAATTGAAATACATTTGGAGTGTTTTTTAAATTAACAATCTGCCAAATGTTACGCTAGATAACTTTACTGGAATTTAAAAGATTTTTTTTTTTATGAGAACACACTATATTGGGATTTTGATACCAAGGCACAGTGCGAAAGGAAGAAGGAAGCGTAAGGTTTGAAGTTGTCTTCTGGTTTTTGAATTGGAATCAATGACAGAAAAAGAAGTTTTCAGCTGTTGTTAGGTGTGTTTTTTTTTGGCAAACCCATCCAAAGTAAAGTAAGATTTAACATTACAAAAAACTTCTTACTCTGGACCCATGTTCTGTAACTTATAACTCACAAGAAAAAACTGATAAACGCTAGGAATCGAAACAAATTTCAAATTATCACGTTGTTGGGTTTCTGTAACTTTGACAATCGTTAATTTTATCACCCGGAACGCACTTAACAGAAACACTGGAAAATTATTGATAACTGGTGTTCTGTATCTTTCAACTTCGTTAACTTGGACAGCTGAATCAAAAAATATTATCACTTGGTGTTTGGGTCGTGGTAAAAGAATAACAAACGAGAAACAACAATTACAAACATAAAATGTATTCAAAACAAAAGGTATTAGCGCAAATTTTAAAACATTTAAACCCTACTCTAAATCCACTTTAAAATAGGAGTCTGCTCTAAAAATAAATTTTAGATTCAACGTCGGCTTTTCCTCATTTTTGACGACTTAAAGTTTACTTTTTCGTTAATGTGTTCGTCTAACTTTAAGTATCTACCTATTTTTCAGAAACCCAATAATCGACCCTATCGAGGTAACCGTCGGAGCGGAATTCTCTCCGATTTTCTCCGAATCGGAGACATTTTGCTTGTCGGAGAACTACCTCGAAGCAAAATTCTGAAGATATCGGAGAAAATTCCGCTCCGACGGTTACCTCGATTAGGCCGAATATCTGACAGACAGAACTACCCGCATTCCGACAAATCTTGTCTGTAACAAACCAAAACTTGTTTATTTATTAAACACCACTGCAAATTATATATTCAAATAAGCAGATACTACTCTAGTACTTTTACTCGCAACATCAAGAATCGATGTTAGCGTCTGCTCATAGAACTATTTTGAGTCTCATTAAAATACGAGCGAATAATTACTAGCGCCAACAAGAGGGCGAGTTCCCAACACAAAATTCAGCCCTATAATAATACTATTGCAGTATAATATACAAAAGTTTGACTTCTGACAAATTTAATATTACTTTTAATTTCCTGTTGATCTGTCACATTTAGGCGAGTTCACACAACGTTATGTTTAAAGTCCAATCTAATTAGAAGACTCGTTTAAAGTGTTTAAAAATAAGAAAAGTGGGAGTGCTTTAAGAAGAGTAGACTTTATTGCTTAGACGGAGGTTGACTGAAAATTTGCGCCATTATACTTTCATGATGTGACATTTCGAATGCGCTGGACATGGAAGGAGAAAAAAAATAAACAGCAAAACGTTAGACGTCGCACAACTTTGGATAGGATGCTTTTTTTTTTGTTAAATCCTACTTTACTCTGGATAGATTTGCTAAAATGACGCATCTAATGATTATACTTAACGTACAAAACACTAGCCATTGAAATTGCAAGTGTCCGTCGAGTAGATGAACTAACTCGCTTGAAGCACGCGTTCTTGTTTGTTCTATCGTTTGCATTCTCGCTAGCTTTGTTCAATTTCAAATTGAAGTATAAGCTACTTTAATAGGATAATGGATATTTTGCCGTTTTTGTTTTTTGTTTTTGTTTTTACTCCATAAACTGAAAATTACTTCAGCTGCATTAATTAATGAGTGAAACTTTCCTACTAAGGAACATGTTAATGTCGCAATTTGTCGCTTCAGAAATTCTTTGAAAATAAAATTACACGCTTACTGATATCAAAACGTCAACGCTCCCAGTCAAAAATAAAATGAGTTGCTGTCACGGATTCTACCGCTTGCAATTTAGGCGCCATTTTCATGTGGCCTGGCTTCGATAAATAAAGACTGAGACACAAACAAGCTTTAGCTTCGGCTTCGCCTGACGTTTACGAGTTCAACCATAAGTATTCAATGTACGCTATCACAATGAAGCTTCGACCTCACGTTTCGTACGTAACGTGACTCCAATCAGAAGCTCTACTTCAAATATGCTAGACTTTTGCTCTGTCTGACAGCTCAACAGCAGTAAAAAAAGTAAACAACAAAATTCATTTGTTTTTGGAGTGAAGATAATGGAGGGAAAACTGTCATTCAAAGAAAACTCGAAGCGGGTGCATCGTAACGCAGACGAAGACGAAGCCGAAGCTGAAGCTGAAGCTTCTGAGATAAAATTATTTAGGATTCGATTTCTCACTCAGCTATTTGACTTGACTGACATATGTACAACAACAATTTGTAGGGTAACCATTTTATCTCAAAGAAAACTGAGAACTATGTTCCACCCAATGGTTTTACCTTAGTCAAAGTGACATTGAGATCCTAGTGAGATATTTTTAGATGGAACTGGCCTAATGTCGATCCAAAGTGATATTCGTACCCGTGAGTATTGCTATGCAAACCGATTAAAAACCTATAAGTTCAATCAATGAAGCGATTTGGAGGCATTGACGAATTCAAAATGTTAGCACCTGTTTAGTACTATAGACTTCTGCCATAAATCTCCCAAAAAAATATTTGAAAAGCAAACTCTTCCTTTGACGGTAAAGTGCAATGTAGTGGCAATGAAAGTGTGAAGTGTCTTCATGCGCCTCCTCGTCACCTCATCCTCTGCATAGATCATCGTCTGTGGTGATGCTGCAAGAGATCGATGCTCACGTCGAGCGTTGATCGTTTTATTGTTGATTCATCGGCTTTCTGGTTGCCTTGTACACCGCTGTGGCCTGAAACCCAGCAGAGCCTAAGGATATGTTGCGTACCAAGAACTATTAGCTCTTCACGAGTGCAAGAAACAAGATGTGGAATGGTGTAAGCTGATAGTTGACAGTCAATTTTGTTTTCTTCTTATACCTGAATTTTACTGTCAACTATCAAAAATCAGCTTACACGATTCCACCCAAGTTGGGACACAGAAAACCCGCACGCATACATTGAAAAGCCGATACACCCAAAACGAGTCACTGTTGGGTGCGGATTTTGGTCCAGAACTCTAGAGGCATAATTGGGCCATATTTCTTCGAAAATGAGTAAGAAGTGGCCGTTACAGTCAATGGCGATCGCGTTATCGGGCCATGTTGAACGAATTTTTGTTTACAATAATTGAAGAGAAGGATATTGGCAACATTTGGTTTCAACAGAACGGCGCTACGTCACACACAGCCGAAGCTACACTCGATGTTTTGCGCCCTGTTTTTGAAGATCGCATTATTAGCCGCATAGCTGATGTCGTTTGGCCGTCTCGGAGCTTCGATTTGACACGGTTGGACTATTATTTGTGGTGTTACGCCGACAACCCAAAGGCAATTGACAATTTAGGTTAATATTCGAGAAGACATTGGTGAAATACAGCTGCACACAATCAATAAATGCGCTAAAAATTGGGCCGATCGTGTAGGCTACTGCATGGCCAACTGAGGCCATTTGAATGGAATTATTTTTCATTATTAACCGGAAGGATTGCACTTTCAAACAAAAAAGAAATTTGAGAAAATATATAGTACAGTTTTTTTTTTATAGCATTTAAAAAAAAAGTTATTTGGCGGACCCTTTATTACCTTTGCATGCATGCGTTCATGAAAAGAACACTGAGAACTGCCTTGTGGGGTGCCTTTCGATCTGTATTTGGATACTCTTGCCCTTTTTCTGCTAGCTTTGAGTTGTTTTTTCTCTTTCTGAGTATACAAAAAATAATCACTCTGCTTGCTTAACTGCTTCGTTTTACATGTTGTTGGTGGATTCTTCAATATCCTAGAACGTTGCAAGGGAGTATTCCTCTTCTTTCTGTGATTTTTCAAAGACAAGCGTAGCAATAGCAGGGCAACAGCAATAGCCACGGAATATAGGACACACGCGGCTAAATAACACATACCATTGCTACAAGCGGAAACTAAGAGCTAATTTTCTGCCATTACGTCAGAACGTCGAAACAAGCTCTTTTTAGGCAAAAATTAAAATATCTGACAAAAGTTATTCTAATAAGAAGCCACAGGTTATTTTTTTCCAAAGAAAATGTTATGAAATCGTTCCACAATTTGACTTATATGTCTATTGTATCAGAAATAACTCAAATTTGAAATTTCATTTGGATGATTCTTTACAATGAAATTTTTGAGAAATTAACTTTCCATCCATAAACAAGGTCATCAATCGTCGCACAAAAGCATTGAGACAATTTAAAGTATCATGAACCTCTGGTATTATAAATCAAGAGAAGTATTTATGTCAAGCAACAAAAGATTCTTTAATAGAAACTTCCTCACAAAAGAGCCATTAAAATGAGAAAAGTGCGTAAAAGAAGGGGCAGACTTGTAACTCCGTTTATTAATGAATCCTATTAACCATCTTAATGCCCGTGAAATTCCTCGACAGCTAATTGATAAGCCTCAAAAGAACTCTGAGAATTTGAAAAGGTATGATTGTTGTTACAAAAGAAAAAAATAAATGCAGTTAGAGAGAAGAATCACACGAGATGAGCATAGCAGGTGGAGGTACTTTTTGACCATTTGTTTAATGTTGAAATCAGTCGGATTCCGATTGTGTTCTCAGTTAACACACTATGAAGAACGAAGTCGTAAAATAGTTGGCAATAAAAACAAAGAACTAACAAAGTTGTGTCTATAGAAAGCTTAAGATAAAAGCGTTTTTCGAGATGTGCGGAGAATCATGGTTCTCAACCTAAAATTAAAGAATTTAAGTGTTTTGTTTTAAGACTCCAAAAAGTAGACTAGAGAAAGTGAAATTAGTTTTGTTTGAATAGTTAACTTCATAAATGGAAACTGGCAATAAAAGAACAATAAATCGAGTTTTCTTGGGCTTAATTATATTAATGACAAGAAGTGCATTACAATGGATGGTAATGAGTCAGTCGCTACTTGAGATGGATACTTTGAATTCAAATGAGGTGAGACTTCTTGAGCACGTTAACAATGTCGCTCACCACCGCCGCCGTTAAGAATTTGAAATATGTTCTTTTCGTTTACTATTATAATGACAGAAGTGTGTTTTTTTTTCTGTCCTGAAAACTAAAATATTCCATTCGTATAAGAAAATGGTTGTTGAGGTAATGATAAAATATGACAAACCGAATAATGTCCGGCAATTCCAAGCGTTTATCTTTCTGTATTCTGCAGACTTAACCAATGCGTTAGAGTTAATATAATTAAAATATTTGTTTGTTTGTTACATTTAAATCAATGAAATCAATTTAAAATCAATCAAAACCGTACACGGGTTTTAGTTATCTTTATATCTGAATGACTGCGTTGAGAGCAGTAACTGGTGTTTAATTCTTCAAAAAAAAAAAATGTGAACTTGAATTGATTACTTTCCTCGGTTAGTCAATAATTGTTTTAATCGGATTCAAAAATAATGGATACAGATTATTCCTGAATAAAGCAACTTTAGTTCCTCTCATGCTTATTTTGTTAGTCCCAAACTCTTCGCAAACTAAGCGCTTAAAATTAACTTTTTAGCTGAGGTTTCGTCTTTCTGATGAAAAGGGCTGTACCCTTTTGCATGGACACACCGAAATCCAGATAAGAGTGACCTTGAGCCCAATGCCCGCTTACTCACTTCGGCATTGTTGAACTAATTTGGAGGATGAAGTGGACGAGCCAATCGCTTGAATAGCCGCCTGACTGTCCGAAAAAATAGCTGTATTGCGGTTTTGATTTGGATCAAGTTTAAGTAATTTGCATTTTTCCTAAATCGCGAGATAGTTCAGCCTGAAAGATACTAGCAAAATCAGGAAGTCGCAAAGACCTGGAGACATTTAAAGACTCGCAAAAAATTCCTACACCAACCCCACACTCCATCTTTGAGCCGCCAGTGGAAATAGTTGTGTCGTAGCCTCTCTTCACTAAGACATCATCCTATTCATTTCGAGATGGAATGATAACTTTAAAAACCGCACTGAGGTCCACAGAAGGAGTGCAGTAATCGGTTTTTGTCGAAGAAATGTCCACTGGGGTAAGGTTAGTAATATTACTATGACCGTGGGGCTTAGAATACCAACTATTCGATTCATGATGCAGGTCTGTTGGTAAGAAGTAAGGAAAAACGTTTAGGGTGTCCGATGGACATATGAGCGCAAGGCTCCAGTGGAGCCAACGCTAGCTGTTATCTGAACCTTTTTTTTTAATTTAGTTTATATTGTAGGCTTTGCTAAGTGCGGGCCACCAAACAAACAATCGATCCATAGGTCAAGATTGGACGGACCACGGCTGTATTCGTCCACATGATTAACTTCGATTGCTTTTTGCCAAAGTTTTACTGCAGGCATTAAAGAGATTATATTCTTTCTTTTGATTAGGATGCAAATTATGTATTAATCGATCGGAAATCAAAGATTTTTCGTTAAAAAATGTTAGATGCAAAATAAGTTAACGTCCGTAGCTTAGCTTAGTGGGTAGGTTCGTTGGCTGCTAATTTCATCTTTTACGGGCACTGTATCTTGCGAGGAACTGACAAAACTTCCAAGAGTATCAATCTGTCATCAAAAAGTGCTTCTCAACTTTGCCGTTCGGAATCGGAGTTAAATTGTAGGTCCCCTCAATTCTTCATACGCACTCAGAGACTTGTTGATGAGAGTACGCCACTTAGGCCTTGGCTCTTCGCACCACTTATTTTTTTATTTTTTTTTAGATGCAAAATTAATTCAGCTAAAAGTGTATTTAGCTATTTTCATAACTTATCCTTTCACTAAAGTATCGCTTGTGTTTCAATCGCTGTGCAAACCCTAAACACAATTTGAGAGCGACAGCAACGTCGGTCGATCACCTTATTCAGTCCCAAACTAGTCTCGTAGCAAGGGCAGCAAATGCTACGGGGCCTGAGAAATATGGGAGCCAATGCCTATCTGAACGCAATAAAAAAAATATTACCATAATAACAAAAAGGGAAATAAATAGGTTAGAATGCCGAAGACATTTCCTTTCTTGCACATTCATTTAATTTATTTGATAATAAGTGCGCTGTAGACTTCTGTACATTACTTTCCTTCGATTACATTGAAAATGTCTATAAATTTATCTCCGATTCCACCCATTGTTTGGGATGTCTTACGAACGCACTTAAACTTGATTACATTTAACACTTACAATTTCGATTTTACAGCGTTTGTCGGACACTTGTTGGTCAGCCTGAGCTGACGCTACGAATGCACTTTTATGTGGTTTTATCACTATTAAGAAAGTTTTGGAAGACTGTGGATTAAAAAGCAGAGTACCGTAAAGCTTACGACCATTCAACTCGTTCTTAATTGCCAGAAGCAGATTCTGCACGTTCAGGGTGGTCATGCCTTTGCCATCATCTTTGTCGCAGTTTGCTCGCTGTTTCTGTAGAACCTCAAACTTGGTATTCTAATGGCGAACTGATAACGAACTGGAGTGTATATTCAGCCTTCTTGAAGGCCCCCAATCTCTCCTCGCTAATCTTCAGAAGATAAGACGCGCAGTTCTTTTGCGGTTTTTCAGCCTTAATGACTGTCCAGTCACGCATTGGGACCAGCCTCTGGAGACCAAAGTTCAACTCCTGTTTGCTTAGCTTATAAAAATTGAGGGCCAACCAAATGTGGGCCTTCAGTTGTCTAGGGATGTCCTTAGCTGGGATAAGTTTGAGTTTCAAGCATTCCTAGTCATTTGATTACCCTGTGTCCACTGAGCACCTTGCCAGAGCAAAAACTGGTGTAGAGACCTTTCGCTTGCCGAGATTGTGTAAGAAAGCACCATCTCCGAGAGCTTGGCCTCGATGGAGTTCCACACAACCAGTAGACATCTTCTATTTTTGGAGAGCTCATCCACAACCGATGCCTGGAGGTCATCTCTGACAATCTCTAGATGACAGATGAAGATGATGCATTCTCTTCTTTTTTTATCATTTATATTCGGTTTTGTAGAAGCTTTGGCGTTCTCTTCATGAGACCTATTTCCTTTGTCGGTCTTCCGTTGAGTGGCCAAAAGACTGTCAATTTTTATTTTTCCCTTTTGTAGCATTGCTTTTCTGGCATAGTTGGTTAGGGGGTTGGGATTTGGGTTTTTCAGTCGTGTCACAGGAGTACAATACTATGTCCAAATCGATACCCACCACCTTTTCATCGATTTTAAGGCCGCGTATGACAGCATCTACAGAGACGAACTGTACAAAGCTATGTCTAGTTTTGGCGTCCCTGCCAAGCTCGTTCGCTTGTGCAAAATGACGATGGAGAACTCACGCTGCTCCATCAAGGTTGGCAACGAGCTCACGGAATCTTTCGACGTCAAAAAAGGATTCAGACAAGGCGATGCACTGTCATGCGATTTCTTTAACATCGTTCTTGAGAAGATAGTGCAGAACTCCAACGTCAACACCAGAGGCACTATCTTCCAAAAATCTGTTCAACTTCTCGCGTACGCCGATGATATTGATATAATGGGAAGAACACAGCGTGATGTCAATGGCGCCTTTGTGAGAATTGAGACAGAAGCGGCAAAAATGGGTTTAGCGGTAAATGAGGGAAAAACGAAGTATATGCTGTCTTCGAGGAAGGACACCCAACACCGACGGCTCGGGCAGAACGTCACAATAGACGCGTATAACTTCGAGGTAGTAGAGGAGTTTGTCTACCTAGGCTCCGCTATAAACACGGGCAATAACACCAGCGCCGAGATCAGACGAAGAATAACTCTTGCTAATCGCTGTTTCTTTGGGCTTAGAAAGCAATTGAGTGGAAAAGCCCTCTCTCGAGCAACTAAGGTAAAACTGTACAACACACTCATCATCCCAGTCCTGCTGTATGGTGCAGAAGCATGGACCCTGACAAAATCGGATGAAAGTGCCTTAGGCTGTTTCGAGAGGAAAGTTCTTCGGGTTATCTTTGGCCCCGTGTGCATTGAAGGGGAATGGCGAAGAAGATACAACAGCGAACTTTACGGGTTGTACAACGACATGGACCTAGCCAGAAGGGTCAAGGTCCAGAGACTCAGATGGCTCGGTCATTTAGAGCGAATGGACACCAATGCTCCGGCCCGGAAAGCCTTCGACACTATTCCCGAGGGACGTAGGAGGAGAGGAAGACCGCGACTCAGGTGGCGCACTCAAGTGGAAGAGGACCTCAATCAACTCGGAGTGCAAAA
This sequence comes from Sphaerophoria rueppellii, assembly GCA_920937365.1. NCBI lineage: Eukaryota > Metazoa > Arthropoda > Insecta > Diptera > Syrphidae > Sphaerophoria > Sphaerophoria rueppellii. The sequence goes on along the minus strand of CAKKXW010000001.1, from coordinate 34,402,650 downwards.
CTGGAGACGACTAGCTAAGGATCGAGCTAGCTGGCGGAGCCTGTTGATTGAGGCCCAAGTCCACAACGGACTGTAGCGCCACCTTAAGTAAGTAAGTAATAAGTGCGCTGTAGACTTCTGTACATAACTTTCCTTCGATTTCATTGAAAATGTCTATAAATTTATCTTCGATTCCACCTATTGTTTGGAATGTCTTACGAACGCACATTGAACTTTGATTAAATTTCGCACTTACAAATTTCGATTTTACAGCGTTTGTCGGACACTTGTTGGTCAGCCTGAGCTGACGCTATGAATGCACTTTTATGTGGTTTTATCACTATGAAGAAAGTTTTGGAAGACATTTTCAATAACGTAGATCAAAAAGCATAGTACCGTAAAGCTTACGCCCATTCAACGCGTTCTTAATTGCCAGAAGCAGATTCTGCACGTTCAGGGCGGTCATGCCTTTGCCATCATTATTGTCGCAGTTTGCTCCCTGTCTCTGTAGAACCTCAAACTTGGCATTCTAATGGCGAACTGATGACGAACTGGAGTGTATATTCAGCCTTCTCGAGGGCCCCCAATCTCTCCTCCCTAATCTTCAGAAGATAAGACGCGCAGTTCTTTTGCGGTTTGTCAGCCTTAATGACTGGTCCAGTCACGCATTGGGACAAGCGGGTTTAGCCTCTGAAGACCGAAGTTCAACTCCTGTTTGCTTGGCTTATTACAATTGAGGGGCAACCAAATGCGGGCCTTCAGTTGTCTGGAGATGTCCTTAGCTGGGATAAGTTTGAGATTCAAGCTTTCCTAGTCATTTGATTACCCTGTGTCCACTGAGCACCTTGCCAGAGTAAAAACTGGCGTAGGGAACTTTCGCTTGCCGAGATTGTGTAAGAAAGCACCATCTCTGAGAGCTTGGCCTCGATGGAGTTCCACACAACCAGCAGACCTCTTCTATTTTTGGAGAGCTCATCCACAACCGATGCCTGGAGGTCATCTCTGACAATCTCTAGATGACAGATGAAGATGATGCATTCTCTTCTTTTTTATCATTTATATTCGGTTTCGGTTTTGTAGAAGCTTTGGCGTTCTCTTCATTAGTCCTATTTCCTTTGTCGGTCTTCTATTGAGTGGCCAAAAGACTGTCTTATGGTATTTTATTTATTCTTCAAGATCCTTCTCTTGCATAGTTTCAGGTTTTTCGTTTTTCAGAATCGTGCAGCATGAGGAAGCCTTTGAATTCACTATGAACGTGGAACACATGTCTTATGGTACGCTCGCATTTTTATTTTGTTGACTTTGCGGTCATAATTATACGATTAGAAGTTAATTGACGTTCTTCGCAACAAACGCGACGCAAAATACATATGCTCGTGGTCTGACATATTCTTATGAGCGCACATTACCTCTGTTGTATAATTTATACTATTGAAGTTATACATTCTCGCATATCAAATGAGCAACAAATCATAATACACTTCAATGTGAGTTTCGAGTATCACTGAAGCACATGTAGATCGGTGTTGTGCTTTCTCGCATAGTTCAATAAGTCAATTAGTAAATATTTTTATTGTTACTGCAACTAAAAATTTCATTGTTACATTAAAACAAAAATCTAATTCCTTCTAGGTCTTTGATGATGAACCGACTAATGATGATGCCAACTCTTATTCTAGTTTTCATATGTTTCCTTCCTTGGCCAATACGAGTATAGAAACTATTTTGAAAATCCTTTAAAATGCATGAATTTTATCATTTTATTAAATATCTCTAGATGCTTCCATAATCAGAAATAACTTATCAGATAAGACAACTAGCCGCGGTCTTGACATTACTTCACCACACATGTTTCAATCGAAAACAATCGCTCAACTGTACACAGTGTTCCCAGGTGAGTCAAATTCAAAAACAAAATTCTAATCGCACTAAAAAAAATGTCATACAACAGGAACCGTTTGGTGTGGTGCTGGAAATGTTGCTGGAAACAATGAAATCTTGGGATACTTTGCCCAAACGGACAGCTGTTGTCGAACTCATGACAACTGTCGGTTTACAATTACTCCAGGATCTGTCAAGTTTGGTCTCAAGAATAGCGGATACTTTACACGATCGCATTGTTTTTGTGACGAAAAGTTTTACAAGTGTCTTAAACGAGCCAATTCGATAATTGCCAATAAAGTTGGATACACCTATTTCAATTTACTAAGGCCGCAGTGCTTTAGAAAGGACTTTCCGGTGGTGGCATGCTTGAGATGGTAATTTTGTGTTTCCCTCTTTTAATAAGACCTTGACCAAATGTGAATGTTTTTCTTTTTCAGGGTTGACAAGCGGTGCAAATTGTATATGGTGGACGAGAGTGACGACAGAGAATGGCAATGGTTTGACAATCGAGGATTTTAAGTGTTTACTAATAAAGATTTTTATTGTAACAATGTTTTTGAACTTAAACGTTTATTTTTTTCTAATTACCAAAAGTAATAGCAGCAGACTATATGCAAAAACACTCTGTCTAATCCGTCGTTATCGTAGACATCCCTTGGTAGAAATTGACAGTTGATGTCTTGACAAGAAGATAACACCTCAAACGAGGTCGTGTGAGTAATATTTTGTTCGAAAACTACTTTTTGCGACGTGAAAATTAGTTCAAAAGAAAAACAGTTGTCTTCGTCAAAATATCAAAATGTTTATGTTCTTAAAATAGGGCGATGTACATTTTTATTTCTATAACTAAGACTTATCGATGAAATGTTTAACTAGGATTATTGACTAAACATTGCAAACTAAATATCTATATGCTTAGGCTAAGATTTAACAAGGTACTGTACATTTGCTTAACGTCTTGCGGGTTCGTCAAACTGTTGAGGAGGCAGATATTGATTTCTAAAGAGAAAATGAAAGTTGAAAATCGGTTAAATTTGACAAAAGAAATGTCAAAATAAATACTCACGATGGTGGTGCGTAATCGTAACCGCTTTCTGAATGATCGGCTTGGTCAACTGAGGAGTAAGGAGCTTGGAGTTCACTGGATAGTGAATTTTGTTGTGATCCTGGACGGGAACTTGATCCGGAACCTTGCCCTGAACTATATCCTGATTGAGATCCAACTCCAGAACCTCCTGAGCTATAGCTTGATCCTGTACTGGATGATGATCCTGTTCCCAAACCAGATCCAGAACCATAGCCAGATCCTGATCCGAAGCCATTTCCTGCTGATGAGCCAGATCCTGATCCATAGCCTGATCCTGATCCTGAGCTAGAACCTGATCCAAAGCCAGATCCTGATCCTAAGCCAGCTCCTGATCCTAAGCCAGCTCCTGATCCCAATCCAGCTCCTGATCCCAAACCAGCTCCTGATACCAAGCCAGCTCCTGATCCCAAGCCAGCTCCTGATCCCAAACCAGCAGCTGATCCAAAACCAGAGCCTGAACCATAACCTGCACCAGAGCTTGCACCTGAGCCATAACCTGCACCAGAACCTGCGGCTGATCCCGCACTAAGACCTGAACCGAGACCAGATCCAGATCCAGAGCCTGATCCTGAGCCGTATGCTGAGTTTGATCCTGAGCCTGTCTTTGATCCTGAACCTGACCCGTATGCGGAGTTTGATCCTGTTCCTGTCTTAGATCCTGATCCTGAACCATAACTTGATCCAATACCTGAGCCTGCACCATAACCTGATCCTGATGTGGGTCGAGATCCAGCTGCACCTAAGCCAGAACTAGATCCTGAGCTTGCAGATGTTCCGGAGTTAGAATATGATGCTGAACCAAAACCTGATCCAGATCCTGATCCTGATCCACTGCTTGATAAAACACCTTGTCCATAAGAAGACTGTGAACCTCCAGCACTTCCAACACCTGATCCTAAACCAGAACCAGAGCCATAACTTGAACCTCCACTTGAACCAGTTTTCGATCCTGAACCCAATCCTGATCCTGATCCAAATCCTGAACCAGAACCTGAACTTGATCCTGATCCAAAGTTCGAGCCAAAACCAGATCCTAGGCCTGAACTTGATCCACTGCTAGATCCAGCTCCAATGCCTAAGCCAAAACTAGATCCTGATCCTGCAGCCAATCCTGATCCACCACCGATACCAGAACCAATGCCAAAACCTTGTGAGCCTCCTTTAGACGATTGCGAACCGCCAGCATCTCCAAATCTGGATTCAAATGAAACTAGTGGAGAAGCTGCAGGTTTTTTTGTCGGAATGACAATTGGTCTCGGTGTGATAAAGAAGTCATCAGTATTCAATTTTTGATTCAAAAACTGAAACTTGGTGTCTTTAATTGGAATTTGTGTGGCAAATGCTTCGGGCATGTCAATATCGAGCTCAGTCATTGGATGGTAGCCGAGTTCGTCAGCGGTGTATCTACAAATAACAAACAAACAAAAATGTTAAGAATTATTTCCAAAGTATTCTTGAATATTTAAATACCTTGTCTTGTAACGTTTGCCATCGACTCCAGTAAACGAATACTGTCCGCTTACAACGAAGGTTTTGTCGTCCCTCAATTTACCAACTTGTTGAATATCAATTCCGTTTTGAGTTTTTAGTCTAAAATGAAAAAAAGAGTTTAGTTGAGGTCTTATTAAATTAACGGTAACGAAAAGGGTTGAAGGAACTTTAGTCTGCATTTGTCTTTGATTTTTAAATATTTCAATAAAAGAAAAAATCAAACTGATCCACGGTATTTAAAATTAAGGTACTGCAGCTGTAAAAGGAATCTCTAATAGGTACTGCTTACTAGAGCATGGGCCGTGAAAATTGATGTTTAAGTGACGTAATGGGTTCAAAAAGTCATTCATGCCAGCTATTAAACTCGAATGACATTCTGCAATGAACTTTTCAAATTGTCAATTGGTTTTTTCTCATGTCATAACTCTAGATTTTTTGTGAATTGGAATCCGACTCAACTAGATAATCGTTAATAATACTCATGAAAATATATAATTCACATTTTTGTGGACGGGTTCAAATGCTGAAAAAGTAATCAGACCTTTCATTTGAACAGCGAAGATTTTTGAAAAATTTGAAGGCGTATTTGGTTAGAATGATGTTCTAGTCGCTTGACGCTTTAGATTATAAACATTGTGAAAATGACAATATATCATTAGGTTCGTTCGATGTAGCCTTGGGGTCTTCCAGTGTTTGTCATTGCCCTGGACGGAACTGTCAAAAACCTGAACAAATTCTGTTGGTTTACTTTGACAATTTCATTTGCTTGGTGTGAAAACTATCCATAAACTGACTACTTGTCAAATCCAGTTGTCAACAGATAACGAATCAAAGGACGCAAAACGTAGAAAGCTGACCAACTCTATTCGTCGCATCCGTCACGCCATTTCTAATGGGACGCATTCCATAAGAATATGTATTTCTAATGAGCTGTCAGTTAAAAACGTCAACACTGACGGATTTACAGATTCTATAAGTCGCCACCATTAGAGCTCTGTTTTTGTTTCATGCCCTGCAAAAAAAAAAACTTGGGTCGGTTCAGTGCGCTCACGGTGCAATCACTGAATACACATCGAATACGGTGGAAATGTGCCGGGCGATATTTAGCACTATTCATATGAGCACGACCAACGAACGACGAATGAATGAAGAAAAGAGATTTTAGATTCGTTTGAAGTCGTATTTCCTCACAAATTCTCAACAAAGCGATAATGTTTGATTTGTGATGCATAAATTAAATGTTTAATCTCAAATGCTAATAAATTTGAGAAAAGCAATTTATTCGTCGCGAAAAGAATTGTAGTTGATACGAACTGCCAAACTCTATTCGCGTTCCACATTATCCACACTCCCAACGAACAAAATGTTCGCTCGCGTGCCGCGTATAGCCTCAAAAATCATTCTTTCCTTTTGTTTTGGTTGTTCATTCGCGACGAATTAAAAACTCTCATGTGAAAGAAATGTCAAAATCGACGAATTTTCGTTCATTCGTTGGTCGTTGTTCGTGCTCATGTGAATAGTACTTTAGGGTGACTTGTAACAGCTGAGTGCGAAATCAGTAGTTCTACAGAGTGACCTAGAGTGTTCCAGAGTTCCCATCGAACAAACCTATTCCTGAATTATTTTATCAAGCAATAATATTCAACTACAGTAAACCATCGTCAACTATTAGTCGTTCTGAATCACAAATAGGAATAATTCGTAAAGAAAATTTTGTCATCAAGTTTTGAAACGCACTGTTAATCTGTCAAGTAGTTACCATTCGCAACATCTCTAGGAGGTTGAAAGTATTTATTTGTTTGCTTACATTTTGAAATTGAGAATTTGTGTTTCGTTAAAAGTTTTTGTTGCAGCAACATCAAAGTGGAATACATCACCGATAAAATGAAAATGGAGGTTGACAGATCAACGAAAACGCGATTGTAATTAAAAACGCACCACTAAAGTTGTTCCCGATTGAAAAAAGTGATATCACGTACTAGCAATGGGCTGTACCAGATTATAGAGGTTTTAGATTTAACTTTTTTTATCAATTATTTTTCAGATGATTTTAGTTCAAGAATAAATTACATTTAACTCTATGACCAAATGACAATTCTTTGGACAGATATTTCTGAGGAAATATTAATGTAATTTTCCACGTTGCGTAGATTTAAGAACTAACAAAACATTTTTTTTTTTTTAGATTTCAAGACTTTGCTGTTGGTTCACACAGGAAATAGGGATGAAAAAAAAAACGACACTTTTGTTCGTGGTATGTGTTATTTTAGTTAACAGTCTTATCGGACACTTTTATGACCGAGAAAAAGTCCTCTTGCTTATTAAAATGCCAACAAAACTTTCATGCATTATAGTAAAATAATTGAATTTACATTTTTTAAGCTTAGACTAATGGCTGGAACACAAACATGCTTAAGCTTTGTACTTGCCTGCTTTACGATGCACACGCTTCGAGTTTGCTTTGACTGACATTTCTCCTTCCATCAACATCAGACCTCCAAAATAAATGAATTTTGTTTGTTGACTGTTTTTTTACAGCCGTTGAGCTATCAGACTAAGCAAATGTTCAGAAAATTTGAAGAACTAAAAATTCTGTTTAGAGTCACACTACGTTCTTTTCTTAACGATTTTCAAACAAAACGTGAGCTGAACTCGTAAACGTCTGTCAAAGCCAAAGCTATAACGTGTTTGTATTTCAGCCTGTTTTTTTTTTTTTTTGATGTTGATGTTTGTGTCATGTATTTTTGTTTTGTTTGTGAAATATATTTTCTTTTATTTTCTAGCGATTTAACTTACTGTCAGGCTGTCACCTGCTTATAACTTGGAAGTGATGCCAAGAATACCGGACATAATTGTAAAGAAATTTGTAAGGACATGCAAAAGTGTGTTCAATAGACTTCCCATAGATCTCATAACAAAAACCATTTTAAAGGGAGTCAAACTTTATAAAAAAACTATAATAAATAACAATAAAGTGTGTCCATTAGCGAAACTAATTGACTTATGTCATGAATATAAATAAAATTCATGCAAGACCACCAAAAACGTATTTATTTTGCATAAACCATTAGTTTTATAGACCAACACACCTACGATTTCAGTCTAGCGCAAAACTAGAAAATTAATTAGTTTGCATAATTCAATTCAAATCAGCTGATAGCTGTCACCTTTTTAAGTGATTTATGTTAAAAGCCGTTTGTTTTTGTTTTAAATCATCAAACAGGGTGTTGTTTTAGCTCAAAGTAAATTAGTTAGAAAACAAAACAACTACCAAAAACATTTAAATTCTCAATGAATTTCGCATTCAACAACAACAAAATAATTAAAGATTAAAATCCAATTAAAAATTAAGACTTTTTATAAGCCAACGTTAAGTATCACAATAAATGCCACTCCTTTACGCGCTTTATGCTATATTATAGCTCAAACCTGATAATCCCGTTTTGTTTATTTCTTAATTTGTATACAAAACATAATTTTAATTTATCACTTAAATTAAAAATTAAACATGTTTTTTTTTCGTATTTGTTTAATGATGTTTAAACCGATGAAAATTTGTCTCGTTTGGTGGGATTTTAAAATCAATTTATAAAACTAGTCGCGTACTTTGTTATTTATTGGTTAGTCTAATAGGTTTCTAGTTTGCTTAAATCTGCGAATTAAGTTAGATAAAAACTGACGCATAAAGTGTCAAAATCAATTAAACATCTTGTGTCAGTGTCTAATTTTAGAACGCTGATACCATTTTCATACAAGTTATTATCTAGACATGATTTAATTTTTTTTTTTTGTTAAGTATACGTCGTAGTGGACAACTTTCGTTTTTGATTTCTTTTCGAGACTTTGTTCTTTTGTGGGTATAATAAGAATCGTAGAAATTCTGTAGATGTTAGATGTGGATAGTTCAATGTTTTTCGAAAACGTAATTTTGTACAATTTTTATCATAATTTCAATAAAATTGCCCATACTCTCGGGCAATATCAAAGACCATTAGATAACGACATTTTACATGTTCTAGCTCAAATACATCGTTAGTTAAAGGCGTAAAAATAAATAATTTGAATATTTTAATAAATTAATTTTTAATACCGATTTAATTGTTCGACCAACCCAAAAAAAATCAACCGGTTGTTTAAATTAAAAATGAGAGAAGAACCTCAAATATGTTGCCGTAGGTAAGTTGGTATCAAATTTATTAAACTTATTTGTATGCAAGTTCATTGATTGCTTCTTAATAATTCACCGTTAAAATTCTTGAAATTATTGTATCTTTACTAACCTTAAAAATCAGAATTTCATTTGCATCTTCATGGTTTCAGATAAAAAAAAGACTAGAATGGACTGTTTAGATTGAAAATTTACAAACTGAACGAAAATGTTAACCATTAACTCGATAGCTTACAGCCTTTAAAAAAGAATAAAGTCGGGTCATTAAAAACACATAATGTTGCTTGTTTAAAACAGTCTAAGGTCAGAAATCTGATAAGAAATTGAAGAGCCACATATATCCCTGACCGAGTAAGACTATGTTGTTGGGCCTTTTAGACACATTCTTCAAGCCGGCAGTACGATAACAAATGCTTCGATAAATCTAAGAAGAGTCGGCAATAGAAACAATATTCATCTGGGCGTCATAATGGTTGTTGGTTTCCAAAACACCATTCGTTGTGTATAATCTAACTAAATAGTTCAAACAAACTTCAAGTCCAGTTTGTTTGTCATTGACAAATACCCGCTTTAAGAGGAATATTGTTATGTAATAGTTTTCATTCAAAAGTTCTTGAGTTGTTTTTTTTTTTTTTGTTAAATTCATGAATGAAGTAATTTGAGAAGATTCATATTACGGAACTTAATGACTAATTTTTAAAGAAAACAAGAATTTAAATTAATTTATTCAGTGTCTTGCATCGGCTGTTTCTATTTTTTTTTTTTTTCAACGAACGACGGAAGTCAAACTTTGGGTTATTTATTTTGTTCTGTTTGATGGATCATTTTTCGCAATGAAACTAAGGTCAAATGTGCAAAAATTAATGTTTTGCATCATGTTAATTTGATTTTTAGACAAAGTTGAGGTTCTCTTGGGAAGCGCTTTAGGAGTGAACAATGCATACATATTTTTTATTACGTATACGCCGTAGTACCTTGGTAGTGAATTTCGAAATATTTGTTTACATTAAACATTAAATAACCGTTGACTTTCTAACGATTCCAAGTTCAATCTGCTTAATATATGACTAAGGTGACTAATACTAAAAGACGAACTCGATGTTTTTTTGTGAAAATTTCATGCATCTCCGTTTCCTCCCACAGATTGACATGGATTTATTTGGGACGGAAGTGGAACTTGAATTCAATCGTTCACAAAAGGAAATTGGCGGTGCAAGGCAAACAACCTGCCTTAAAAATAAAATACTGAATGTCTTTGGCCTGAAAAATTCTTTGGTCTCGAACTAGCTACAGTTTGAAGAAAGAATAAGACTCGGATGAGAAGTACATACATTATTCGTTTTTTTTTTCTTGTTTGTTCCATGAATATATTATTTCTACCGTGCATTGTTTTTTTTGCTTTTTTTTTTATTAATTTTGTTTGTATGCTTTGGGGTTGGTATTAAGTGAACGAAAATTTTATTATACTCAACAATAGAGACGAGTTTTGGCAACTCGTGGCGGCCATATTGTGTCTTTGTCTTTCTATCAAGATACGGTTTTTTGATCAGTCTCTGAAGACAAATCATCACGGCAAGTTACAGCGAGTTACAAAAAAGGTGCGCTGCGCCCTTTTTATGGGGTACATGGCCGACCATTCAACGTTTGGCCAAATTCAATTCCATTGGCTCAGTGAACAATCAGCTAATACCCGTACGTCAACGTAATGCAAGTTCTACTGAAAACATTGGCGCTGTTCAGAAAATATCACCCACAAGAATATGGATTGTCGCCGCAGACAACAATATTATTTGGGATTGCATATTGCATTCATATATAAAATCATAAAACCATAGGCAGCATCGTGTGCTAGCTTAAGCGAAGAGCTGCATTTTTACATGAATATGGTGTACGTGAATACGAGCCGGATTTCGAACGCCACCAATCCACGCAAGATACACAAGGTACCAAAGCATCCAAGTAAAGTTACTGTTCGGTCTGGATTTTGGGTAGGCGTCATCGGACAGTATTTCTTCGGGAATGATGCTGGCCAGGCCATCACTGTCAAGGGTGATCGCTGTAGATCGTGCAATTTCATGCCCTCGCGTCGAGGCAAAGTGAATTGGCTACGAAGATGGTGTAGTTTGACAAGGTCATCGAAAAATTCCCTTGAACCAAAAGGTTTGCTTAACTTTCGACTCAGCTTATTTTTGTTTTTGTTTTTATATTAGCACGCACTCAAATTGAATTTCTCCATTTTGAAATGATTGAGAAAGACAAAGTGTGGAAAACAGTTTCACATTCGCGCTATACGGCTGAATAACCATACTCTGATTGACAGTGCGACCGAAGTTTGGCTTGGGGGCAAAGTGATGAGCATTGTTGTAGGCGCGGGTATTACGCGTGACTTATTTAAGGGGAGGAGTGCAACATTTCACTACAACACTTACCCTAGAAACTACGATAAAGCAAAAAGAGAGACGAAACGTTATGACGGTGTTCCAACCAAGTAATTGAATACGTGATGTCTCTTTCGTCAATCATTTAATACTGTCAAAGAGGTTTAAGTATATGACTGGAGCATCAGGCCAGAGATGGAAGTTGTACTCAATTTAAGGACGGAAATAAGTCTTATAGATAGGAACCAGATCAGACGGGCGGAAGAATTTCTTGCACCGTTTTAAGAAACCCAAACATCTTGCAGCATTTTTGGTAACATCGCTTTGTATGTACTCGTTCCACAAGAGGTGATCAGTGATACACATACCGTGAATTTCAAGATGTTCGTATCTCATTGATGCAAGTGCCACCCATGGACAGTGGGTATATTTCACATCAGCGGTTCAAGACAGCATTGTGTCTTCGAAGCATTAAACTTTTCTTGGTTGTTTATTCCCAATTTTACAATGCAGCCTAAGGGCTTCTCATACTTTGCTATTGCAGTTCCACTTCCAAAGACGAGGGATGTGAGCCTGTGAACGAACAAGTGAAGCTAGGGGTACTATCGTCAGCGAAACGATTTATTATATTAGAAGTTACAGACAATCATTCATAAAAATGAGAAAGAGAGCCGGAGACAAAACAGAGCCCTGGGGCACACCAGCATTTACGTTGTGGCATTCAGTAGTGAATAGAACCTTAAAAAAATATAATCGTAAAAAATGCATATGAGTATGCACAAGCACATAATTATAAAAAAAGACTTTGAAATTCCGGTTAACTTAATTGCACGAAAGCGGAAACTTCTAAGCAAATCGAACAAGTTTTCGTTGATTAAAATCTTCTTCAACTCATTTGAACTCGCCCAGGTTTATTGATTATATTTTAAGTTCTAGAATCTAGATTAAGGTTGCTCATCGTCATCTTTGGAACAAAAAAACCGGACAAACCAATTTAAGATCTCTTTAACTTACACATGCCGACACTATATTTAAAAATTAGCACAAAAATCTAAATAAAAACGTATCGCGTTTCACCTTTGCATCCAATTTAAAATTATACTCGTTTGTTTGTTTTTTAATTTTATCGCTATCAATCAGATAGGAGCGATGTATCGATACGATAATTTCTTTGTTTAGAAACATATCGTCATAGTTTAAACTCTGGCTATGTCCGTTTCTGCCTAGAAACATGCAAATTCTCATACACAACTTTTCTACTACTTGTAGAAGTCGATTCGAAAGACAAGTTCTAAACGATATAATCACCCTATGCTAATTAGATTCACAGAAAATAGGTTCTAGACATCAGCAAAAAAAATGGAACTTATTTCTTAATTTATGTGACTAATAAAACCGCGTGAATTGATCAAGGTTAAAAATATTGATATTGGAAAAAGTTGACTTACTGGTATTTGAATTTCTTTCCAGCATTGTAGTTCTCCAAAAGTTCAGTCTTGGCTTTTGTGTTTTCTCCACTAAACAGAACTGGAGGCTTGTCATCGTCAACATCTTCCGTCAGTGTGAAGACGTCAGTTGGTGAATATTTGAATAATTCAACATTGGTCTTAGTAATCTCGTTAAAAGCTGCATTCGTCAAAGCTATTAGACTTGTAAAAACAATCTGCAAAAAAAAAATTAAAACAAACATTTTTTTAAAAATTCGAACTAGCAAAAATAGCGGATTTAATGGTACTTAAATCTGTAAAGGTTTTTTTTTCAAGCAAACAAAATTAAAAGTCAATCGCACGACTCACAAAGCGCGTGGCAACGTCAAAACTTTGTTTTGTTTTGAATTTTAAATTATTGCTTATCCAATTTTGTATAATGGTCGTTTTTCCTGCTTTATTGACTTTCTGACATGGTAGCCAAACAGGCACCCGCATATTAATTTATTCAAATGAAATAAAATTAATCAAAAGTTGAAAAAACAATAAATATTGAGTAGCAACTATTTTACTTCCTTGTGCGAAGATTAAGGTGATTCCGAAAGGGTTTAAGGTGATGGTTATACAGGTGGATCAGAGATATTATCTGGAGGCTTATTTGATTTTGAGTGATGGATTTGAAAAATCAACTGCTGTGAGAACAATTTTTTTTCAGACAAACAATATCAGAGCGGTCAAGGCTGTAGTCATTTGAGGAATGCATGTACCTACTACAAAAGAAAAAAAATGAAGTTTTTGAATAACATTCATTGCTTCTACTTTCACTCATCTATTGGTTTTGCTTAGCTTTTTTCAGATATTAATTTTAGAAGGGTGCCAGAACTTAAGTTAATCAGATCAGCCTATCTTGCGTTCCTTGAACGTACGAGTGTTGGCTGATTGTTTACTGAACCGGTCGTCTCAAGTTTGGCCAACGTTTGTTGAAGAATCGGCTATGAAGGACCGTTGGGTGCAATGCGCGCAACGTTTGCGTTAACAAACACTCATTTTGATAATAAAGTTTTATCATTTAAACGTGCTGTTCAATCGTGTTACTCGTCATCATGATTTGGTATTAACAACTGAAAAACCAAAATAAAAGATTTGACAGATGTCACCAAAACAAAATGGCCGCCACGCCACCCTTTACTAGGGTATTACCACTGAGGAGATCTATATTGTGTCACAACTAATGTGAAGCCTTACTTTACTAGCCAAGGTTTACAATGTCTAGGCTTTGTCGACGCTGTAAGAATCGACGAGCCTTTAGGAAATCCCGAAGTAAAAGATGCGACTCTGTTATTAACATTCAACAATCAAGTTGATTTACTGATTCCTCGAAAAGTCGAAAACACAAAAAAGTATACAAGCTGAAATATTTGGACCGTAAGGACTAGATTATCAATCCTAAAGGAATAGTTACCATGGCTCAGGATCCTTTTCAAGCTGTTCTTTTCCTAAAACAGTTTGCGATATGAACGGGCCATATGTTTAGACGTACTTAAAACGATCTGGGTTTAAACAGGTTCAACTTAAACTGTCTGGCCGTCAAGTACAACGAATTGGATAGCAATGAAATCATGAATGAGTTGTTAGCAATGAAAGGTGTCAGAGAGTACAATTCTTTCTGTAAAACGTTATCCTCAGTGATGCATTGCGGAAACTGCTATAATTCCGAATTTAAATCCGAAGGATCAATTATGGGATAAAAAAACTTTGGGTTCGAGGCCGATGATTTCCGTATATAAAGAAGAATGAAAAGAAATTCTCCATGAATTCATCATTCGGCTCGTGAGGTCGATGTTCTAGTGGCACACGTGAGAAAAACTGATTTTTTATTGCGTATGAAATTAACTCCTGAAACGTTTTTTTTTTTTTAATTATGGAAATTTTCGAACTTGATTTTAAATAATTTCCTACCAATCCCTTAATGGTTCAAAGATCAATACGTCATCTTGGATACCTACACCTATTTTTAAGAAACAATGAGGAACTTCATTATGTATGATTCAGTAAGTTAAACAAAAACAAAACACGAATTTACATTCACATAATTTTAAACTTGTTATTGATCCAATCCTCTTAATAACCGATTAACTAATATAACCATATTTCTACTAAATTTCTGAATGATCGAGACAGGTCTACCGACATACAGTGGAACTTGATTTTCTTTTTATCTTTAATTTATGATGTTTACAGACATGTTTTATTATTTGTGATCGTTTAGAAGATTAGACCTTTTAAATTGTTAAAATAAAGGATTTAGAATCATCAAAACTTAATACGAAGCAAAATAAACAAAACTGGGCTGGAATCACGTAACGCGATAAGCGATACTTGATAATCAAAATCAGGATTTTTGCTCTATGTAAGCTGATTATCAAATTGATAGTCAGTTATTTGCGATAATTTCATTTGATACCTATTTAGGTGTCGTTTTCAAATATTTATGTAGTTTTAATAAAAATTCAAATGAATATTAACATTGCACATGCTTTTAATATATGTTTAAACACTATCTGACAAGTTTGAAGCAAAAATAAAATCAGCAAAAACAAAATCAAATAAAAAAATTAAATTTATATTAAGTTTGTTCATTTACTCCCTAAATCTCATGAAAACTCCCGAAAACGCTTAAGATCTCACACTTCTCTGTTCTTTTACCAAAGAATTTTGTTAGTACTGTCACTTTTGAAGGAGAAAAATATTTCCCCTATCTCTTCAAATTATTTATATAACTCATTTTTGACGTTCTTCAATTCTTATTCAAAATTTTTGAATTGTGTTTTATTTAAATTCGTCTTGCTTGGAGTTCACGAGTATACTTTTCTAGTTGTTGACAAAGTGGGAAAGAATGTTTTTCATTTTATTTAAAGGAAAATTAAATTATAGAGCACGCCAAATTTGAATCGTGACTTAAGAGTCATGGTGTAATAGTGTTCGACTCAAAGGATTGAAATTAAAAAGAGAATCCGAAAAAGAGTCATGACTCATGAGTCATCGTGTAGTCTTATTATTATTGGATTTTGTGTACTCTTATTAGTGAAAAGTGTAACCCAGACCTAAGAAAAGATTTCAATCCCAGTCTGTATCGGGGTTAAGACAAATTTCAAATGTCAGTACAGAACAAAATAGTTTCGTCAAAGTCAGTGATGCCAAAAAATCAAAGGTTTTTTTTGATCAGCTTACATAGACCAAAGTAAAGTTGATAATCAAAAACGATAAACAAATTTTGATAATCAACTATCGCGTTACATGATTCCGGCCCTGAATCTAATTTTTCTTAGTTGTAGAATCGACTATGGTTTCGAAAAATAACTTT
Organism: Sphaerophoria rueppellii; assembly: GCA_920937365.1. Lineage (NCBI taxonomy): Eukaryota > Metazoa > Arthropoda > Insecta > Diptera > Syrphidae > Sphaerophoria > Sphaerophoria rueppellii. The sequence goes on along the minus strand of CAKKXW010000001.1, from coordinate 34,386,872 downwards.
GGATTTCATACAGAAGTGCAGCCATAATAATACGCTTAAGCTTCGTCTTCGTCTACGTTATACGATTCACCCGCTACGAATTTGCTTTGAATTAAATTCCTGCTTTCATCATCATCACCCCTCAAAAACAAATTTATTTTGTTAGTTGACTTTTTTTACAGCTGTTGAGCTGTCAGTCAAAGCAAATCTTCGCTTTGTATAATGTCGTTTTCCATTGGTCTTTTTTTGACGTTTCTTCTTCTACCTCCAATGGAACGGGTTATGGTGTATGTGTCATTCTTCGGACGCTTCTGTTTTCAAAACAGAAGAGATCTGCTCTTCTCAGAAGCATTCCGTCTGTCAAAGTCAGTCTAATGGAATGGTTTCAGAAGTCTTTTGGACTCTTCCGAATGCTTCTGCACGACCAATGGAAAACGACATAGGGGTCTCCGAACAAGAACGCAAGATTTAAATTTGGCGCCATTCGAAGTGTCATTGTTGGCAATTTGAACAATTATTATTGTTTGTTTGTAGGTTACACGGTTAATAAAAACGGAGCGAATTGAGTTCGTTAATTGGGTATTGGAGAGACAACATGAAAATGCTGATTTTGGCCGATAAAATCATCTTTAGAGACGAAGCCCATTTCCATCTTGATGGCTTCGTCAATAGGTAGAATTGTCGCATTTGGGCGAGGAAAATCCCAGACTGATTCACGAGAAGCTAACGCATCCTCAACATGTCACTGTGTGGTGTGGATTTTGGGCTGAAGGAATCATTGGACCTTTTTATTTGTGAAAATGAGTCAGGTCAAGCGCAAACAGTCAATGGTATTGTGAAATGATAAACAATTTTTTCGTGACTAGAATTGAAAAAATTAATGTGGAGGAGGTGTGGTTTCAACAAGACGGCGCGGCGCCACATCTCATACAGCCAGAGAAACAGTTCAATTGCTGCATCAGCCATTTCAATTTTACGCTCTTGTTGGGACACCCTTTATATATTTGGGGAGTAGTCCCAAGATGGCAAACGATGGTGGCGCCATCATGAGACCTTTCACAGAAACAGTTTTCTTTATATTAGTTTATATTTTAGCTGCCTGCTTCTGTCAAACCAAGTAGAGAACCAATCTTGTTCCATAATAATCAGCTTTCGTTTCGAGTCATATTACGTAACATAAACATTACGTACAAAACATGTGGCCAAGCTTCATTGTGATAGCCATATCATGAACTGTATTCCTATAGCTGAATTCGTAAACATCAAGCGAAGTCAAAACTAAAGTGTGTTTGTCTTTCAGCCATTATAGGTACTTAAAGTAGCTTCAATGATTTCATTTATCACAATGGATCTGTATTGATTTAAGTGTGACGGTAGCGGCATCAACTGTCATACCCTCAACCTCAACCTTCCATGATTTCATAAATTCTGTCTAGTTTTGACTTGTACATATAAATTCATAAGACCAACGAACAACAAATGAATAGAAAAAGTGATTTTATATCCGATTCAAGCCTTATTTCTTCTCAAATTCTAAACAGAACGATAAAAATACACTTTATATTTGATTTATGATGCATAAATTTACTTTATTTGAGAAAACAAATCTATTGGTCACGAAAACAATTCTAGTTGACACGAACTACCAAACTCTCTTCGCATTCCACACAATCCACAATTACAACGAATAATATGTTCTCACGTTTTAACTTTAAAAATCATGATTGTTTTATCGCGACGAATTGAAAATATTGGAAATGTCAAAATCGACGAATATTAGTTCCCATGTGAATAATCTTATACAATTTATTTAATTTTCATTGAATTTGATTTTTGACTGATCTTCGAATCTGAGTTCGAACTGAAAAAAGAAAATTTAGTTCCTGCATTGTTATGCTTGACTCAGATTTTTTTCAGACGTTAGTGCAAGTTAATTACCAATTTTTGTCACCCCCAATTTTTGTACTAATTATTGGCACCCCTCATGAAATTAAGAATGTACGAGAAACTACTATGCCTAAGAACTTAAAATCATATTTTTTCAAAAGATGTATCAATTTTCTACAATTCTGCATTTTTATTGAGAATTATTTCAATCTCATTTTATTTTTATCAGTGAAAAAGTAAAGTCGTTCTAAGTTCGTGAAAAAAGCGCTAATAACACAGTGTTCCCGCTAAGGAGACTAAATTTTGTAACTGTCCGTTTTTCACTTTTTTTTTGAGTTTTTGGATGAATATTAATTTTTTTAAATATAGAAATATAATAAATATTTTCAATTGTTTTTTTGTAAAAAAAAAAATGTTTAAATTGTTAAAACAGGGGTGCCAATAATTGGTCCAATATAAAGTTGTGGTTTAATTATTGGCAAGGGGGTGCCAATTATTCGTGCTATGGGGCATCAGTTATTGGCATTGCCAATAATTGTATTTTAGAGACTGCCAATAATTGTACCCTGTATCAGTTGTAAATTTCAGTTTGAAAAATGGGACAAAAAAGGCAGAAATATGGAGAAGAAAATAATCAGCATGCTTTAAAAATTTAATAATATTGTATTTATTATAATTTTTAATTTCCCAGAAGGAACTATACCGACTAAAACACATGTTGAAATGTCTAACAATATATTATGAAGCAATTAAAAAAACTTAAAATTTAAAATTTTTTTTTAGAGATTTTTTAATGAAATATAATTTTAATTTTTTATTTGCGTTAAATGAAGTGTTTTTGCTATAATAAACCGTTTTTTTTTTTTTAAGAAAATTTTGATCAAAATAGCTAGCTATCACGAAAAACAATGGTATTTCTCTCATTTTTAAGGGTGCCAACAATTGTACCCTTGGGTGCCAACAATTGTACCTTGGTGCCAATGATTGTGCCTTTTCGCAGTCTTTTCCTATTTTGATGTTTTTATAAGATTCTTTGTTTATTTAACATTTTTTTATGATAATATTCAAGTTAGAAATTCTTTAAGCTTTAATTTGACATAAAAAAACATGTAACTCACTCTTTAAATGCGAGAGTAATTCGCAATTTAAAGTGAAAAAATGCTTAGGGGTGCCAACCATTGTACCCGTTACGCTATCATTTTCCAAAAAAAAAAGATATATTCGGTCCCGAATTCACTAAAACTTCAAAAATTATACTGTATTGAGTTTTGATATAAAAGTACTTTGTTTATGATTTGTTCCGAAATTATTATTTCTTGTGATTTTTGTTGTAAATAAATAAAAAGTTAAACTACAATCACAAATAAAGGTTAGACGCACACTTTTTTACAAGATTAGGATACTGGATTGCATGGTAAAGTATATTTTAGGAAATGTGATAATCTGCTTGTATTTTCCAAAAACTCAAAACAGAGCCAATTTTGAAATACTGTGCCTCGAGAAATGTTGAAGGATTTACCAATCTACATAACGTATTTGTTCAAATAATCCCAACGTAGTTTACATTTAAATTTTGGCAATCGGTCATACCAAAACGAAGAAGTAAAACCATTTTGCCTGGTTTTTATATTAGTACTTTTGTCCGGAAATATCAGTATACAATAACTTTATTCCACCAAAAAAAAAAAAAAAAACAATTCACTATCACTTTATGTATGTATGTATGATTGTTAACCAACTGCTCAAAAAAAGTTCTAGATTTTGTTTAACACATTCCCCGACATTCTGGAAACATCAACAGAAATAAGGTAACGATATTAGATGGACCAAAGTGGTTTTCAATAGAAAACGATTGAACGAAATCCTTTTAAATTTATTTTTTATTATTAAATCCTGAAAATTTGTACTCAATCACTTATTTTCACTTTTTCTCATTTTTTTTGTTTGCACTCGACAGTCCTTAAATACATTCTTTTGTTTAAATCTTATAACCACTCAAAAATGAAATTTTAATTTTATAATAAAAAAAAAACTTACAATGTTTCTCATTTTGAACTTTTATTTAATATCACGTTAATATAAAAAAATATTTATTTTTAATTTAAAATAGGAACAGGAATAAAAAAAAGTCTTAAGAGCTCCAACTTGAAGTGAACAGTCCAAGTTCTTAGTAACAAATAGTATATTCAACACCTATGGTTTTTTCTTTTATATTTTATTTTCACGGTTTATTAATTGATCAATGCCCCCACCTTAATTATCATAAACTGAAATTTCAATGATATATAAAATAAAAAGTTTACAATAAAAAACCAAACCAAAGAAATACTTGAAAATCAACAAAACCTGATTGTCTCTAATGTTAGTTTATTGTATAGCACTATTCTATGCAAATAAGAATAGACAAGACATCTTCCACAGAACTTAAATTCGAACCATGATGAGAGAAGAGTATGTTAAGGAGAATGTCCATCGTTATAGAATATCAATGGTGGTTAAGAAGTAGTTCCAGTTTTATGATCCGAAAACAACAAGCCGCACAACTAATAGATTTGATCAGAACAACTTGCTCGTGGTCATGGTTTCTTGTATATTTTTGTTGTCTGAACTGTCAAAATCAAGTCACATCGTAGGTATGCAAATTTTGTCATGGGTTTTAACCATCAATACAGAAACACAGAAATAGCAAACAGACTGTCATATTGGTTTTAGTTCGAGTTTATGTTTCCAGGGATCTCAGTCAATGTGGGGATTAACTTAGTTTTAAGAAAAGAGTTCTTTGACGGTAATTCTTTACAAAAAGAACTTCGGATAGATGATATTAGATGTCATAATTAAATTTTAAATTTAATTTATTTTTGAAACTTCGTTTGGTTTTATTGATTTAATATTTTAATACGCTTTTTGCCATTGGTCTTCTTTTGACGTTTCTTCTTTTAACTCCAATGAAACGGGTTATGATGTATGTGTCATTCTTTGGACGATTCTGTTTTAAAAACAAGAGTTCTGCTCTTCTCAGAAGCATTCTGTCTGTCAAATAGAATGGTTTGAGAAGACTTCTGGACTCTTCCAGTTGCGGATTAACCGTTTAAGGCGCCATAGGCAAGCATCACAGCGGCGCCCCTATATTAGAAATAACTCGTATTATAGTTTGACCGAAACTGTCTACCGCGCCTCAGAAAAACGCTTTGAAATGGGGGCAAGGGAAAGAGAGAAAGTTTACATAAGATCGATAGCTTTTGTTCCAAACGCCTTACGATTTCGTTTTAAAATATTTCAATAAATGATGTGCCGAACGTAAATTTTGTAAGCCAAGTTAACTCAAGTTAACTCGGATACCCCGGTTGTCCGTCGGGAAGGTATACTAGTTTTTTTTTTACCGCCATTTTTGTAAACATTAGTCTTGAAAGTTGAAAATTTATTATGGCAAAATAGTCGACAAAACATTTTATCAAAATCAATAATCATTAATCGATTACACTGGAAAAATCACAATGAGAGATGAGGCACATTTTCATTGAGTTGTAAGTTAAAAAGGTCAACGCTGACAGATTGACGCTTCGAGTTTCCTTTGAATGACATTTCTCCTTCCATCATCATCATTACTAAAAACAAATACATTTTTTTCAACTGTCAGACAAATGGTCAAAAATGCTCAGCTTATTTAAACTAGAGCTTCAGCTAGGAATCACGTTACGTAACATTACGCTCTTTTCTTTACGATTGTCAAACAAATCGTAAAGTAGAAGTTGAATTCCTATGGCTGAACTTGCAAACGTCATGCGTAACCAAAGCTAAGGCGTGTTTATTCAGCCATTAACAATAGTTGAACCGATACTACCCGAAATATATCTAATATAAAATTCATCTGGAATCTAAATTAACTTTCAAATTTATTTATATTTGTGATTTTGCTCTTGCTTCAAATCTCATAATTTATTGCATTGGATAAAAATAATATTAGCCATTATGCTTTTTGCATACTAAACTAAATGCTTAAATGTATAACTTAAAAACAGGCATTTAGTTTAATTAGTTTCATCCTTAATTGTTTACATTTTTTTCCATAGTTCTATGCTAATGTGGCTTTTTTAGACTGTTATTATCTTGAACCATACTATATCTATGCCGAAAATATAAGTGAAACGGATTTTAAACTTAATTAATGTCAATTAAGGCCAAGCACGTGGTGTTACCAGTTCAACATGATTAGAACTTTGATGATTTTCAAGTTTCTTAAAATACTCTTACTTACCTAATTAAATCATTTCGGTGAAGAATATAATTTAATCTTATTTTTTTTTCTCGGAGGAATAAATTAATCATCAATCGTGCGCTGCCTTTTGACTATTAGCATACATATTTTATATTAATACGAAAAAGTTAAACAAATATCAATGGAAGATAACATGGATGAACAAGGTTTGTTTAAGGTCTTAAATCGATTTTTTTTTAGTTTTCATCGAATACATTTTTTATATTTTATTATAAATCATGTTGTTATAAATAAAATAAAACTTGTAATCTTAAGATAATATTTCGTGTACTTGAAAGTATTTAAATTGGACAAAATCGACGAGAATGACTGTTTAGATTCTACCAGACATTTTGGGTTCTTCTGTTGAAATCGGATTTTCTTTTGTTAAATTGTCAGATATTAAGTGTAGGAATACCCAGTCCACCATGTATTTGAATTTTGAACAACAAGCAAGGTATTAAGCAGGTTAAGAAATGTTCGTCAAACTAAATACCAATATGTTCTTTTTCGATGACATTTGTATTCAAATTAAATTGCCAAAAACTGTAGCGCATAAACATATATGTGCTATCACCTTGACCATTAGTTTGTAACATTTACATATTTATGGTGTGGTTTCATTTTTGCACCAAACACCTGCTGTTTGTCTTTGTTCTTTTTGTGGTGGTTTAACTTTTTTATTTTATTTATTTATTTGTTTTTTCTTAATTATCCGAAATTGATATAGTTCTGCAAAAATTATGGTTAGGTATTTTGGAATTTCTGGAATAGGACGTAGATAAGTAAATTTTGTGTTGATGATGATGATTCGAAAGAATTACTTCTTTGGCAACACTAGGCTTAGGGCAGCGACCCATTGATCCACCAATCCTTTAGCGTGGAAGTTTTTAACTGGCAGCTTTTTTTTTGATAGCTTCCCCCGTTTCAAAGATATATATGAAAAACCAACATTTTCAAAATTTGACCTTGAATAATTTTTTATGCACACATGGGATGTTTGGGGACTTTTGAGATTTTACTTTAATCGATGTTCTAATGCTATGTACCAATTTTCAGCTCTATGCGAATTTTTTCTCCACCTACCCCAATATCAGGAAGAATAGAGCTTGAGTGTGCGTACCGCATGAAAATTATGGAAGTTCATCGTTGATAAGCCTAACTACATCAACACATTGATCACAAAAACAGAGGAAGCCGCTAGTTGTTGTGGAAGTAGAACCATGTACAGAAGAACCAAAGAGATAACTGGTATCCAGAGCTCTAACCAACACATGGTTACAGACACAAACGGATTCCTGCTAGGGCTGAGTATCAGCTCAAAAGGTAGAAAGAACACTTTTATGCGTTTTTAAATCGCGTTATGGCCAGAGAAGTGAACCCTTAGCCAAATGAACCCGCCCAATACGTACCTGATCCCCAGTAAACCGTGCTTTACACGATATGGATTTTCCACATGGACCTTCACTTCTTATTTCCAAATGTATTTTCATATGTATGTCAAATAGATTTTTTTTTTTTGGAAAATCAGATAATAACGATTTGGATTTTCCGTTTGTAGTTTCAAAACATTTTTTTTCTTTCAAAGCACCTAAATGTACAACACATTTTCTTTTCAAATGAAAAAAAAAACACAAATTTACATTAAATTTCTTTTTTTTTCGCGCTCCTATGTATTAATATAAACTTTGTTTTTCGTTTAAAAAATTCAATTTCGTTTGTATACAGATAAAATTTAGAAATAGTTCTAAATTAAAAAATTCCATATGGAATTTCCATCTGTAATTTCCATTTGGATTTTTAATACGTTTACACGATTTGTATAATATTCCATAAGGAAATGGTGACAGTCTATATGAAAAATTCATATCGTGTAAAGCAAGCTTAAAGCAGATTTCTTACGTGCAGCCCCAACAATATCGAGCGGGGAAACAGAGAGCTTTCCTGAAGAGTGGAAAAAAGGAATGATTGTCAAGCTCTCAAAGAAAGGAGATCTAACGTAGTGGGAATATTGGAGAACAATGGCTGAAACACAAACACGCTTTCGTTTTCGTCTGCGTTACGATGCAGCCGATTCGAGTTAGCTTTGAATGACATTTCTCCATCATCATCATCCCTTCAAATACAAATAAATTTCGATTGTTGACTTTTATTTCACAGCTGTTGAGCTGTCAGACAAAAAAAAAATGTCAACATATTTGAACCTTTGTGTATATATTTGGTAGGTAATATTGAGAAGTGTCGCCATCCAGTTAAGGTTGGTTGGTATTGAGAAAAAATTGCCAACTAACATAAAACCAATAGCTTTCTCTTCTTCTAACTAGATGACGATACCTCTTGATAACACCTTTCAAATATATATCCAAAGATTTGAACTAGAGCTTCCGTTTGGATTCACCATACCATGCGTAACATTACGTACGGGCCGCGAGGTCGAAGCTTCAATGATAGCATGCATTGAATTTATATGGCTATTGTGTATGTGTTTCAGCCGTAATATGCGTTCTGTCTGCCTGCACTAGCATAAATAGTTGTAGACCGAATAAAAAACAACCGCGAAAAGAGGAAGATTGTCAGAGGAGTTTGAAATCCAAAGGTTGTTTACTATCACCAATACTGTTTCTGTTGATGAAAAGTTAGTTACTTACTGCACGCAGTTTTATAAAATAGAAATGGAGGAACTCAGTGAAATCTACAATCTTACCTCAAACATAGTAGTCCAGCTACGCGGAAGGCGTGTGCATTTATACTTTCGTGGGATCTGGGATCTCCATCAAATGAAGACAAGGGTGGAGAGATAAGCAAAAGTTTTGGGGCAAAAGATGAATTCGGCAAAAACTAAAAGGATCAGCTTTGGAACTTTCTCATTGGTCCAAGTAAATATTTCTGGACAACGACAGTAGAGATAGTGGAGGATTCTACGACTTCCGTGTACAACAGAATTAGCTCTGAGTGCGCCGTTTTTATAAGATTTCAATGGGTTAGAAAGGATGTATATTTCGCACGTACAATCCTATACAATGTAGTATTAATCTCTCTACACAACGGCCTGTTGTCTCATAGTGTCATCTAGTTTAGGAGAGATAAGAGCTGGCGCTAAAGCCAGTTTGTGTTATTGAGGTATGAGATCATGTCTTTTATCTTGAATTCTGAGAGTTCCTCAATACCTTCGCCTAAGTGGAGTGCTCTTTTCCTTGCCAGGGCCGGCAAGGGCAGAGAAAGTGTGGGACCGTTTCCTTTTCATCCTGGTCGTTTTTTTAGGTGGTTACTACCCAATTTTTGTTCCCCTATGGGCCAATGCCCAGTGTAGGTGGCAACAATCCTGGCTATGTCATGCCTTGGTTGGAAATTAAATTGATCGTTAAACTAATCCACCTATGATTTACTTCTGATGTGTATTTGGACAGGACAGCCATTAACAATTGTTGAAACGATACTACCCGAAATATATCTAATATAAAATTCGTCTGGAATCTAAATTAACTTTCAAATTTATTTATATTTGTGATTTGGCTCTTGCTTCAAATCTCATAATTTATTGCATTGGATAAAAATAATATTAGCCATTATGCTTTTTGCATACTAAACTAAATGCTTAAATGTATAACTTAAAAACAGGCATTTAGTTTAATTAGTTTCATCCTTAATTGTTTACATTTTTTTCCATAGTTCTATGCTAATGTGGCTTTTTTAGACTGTTATTATCTTGAACCATACTATATCTTTGCCGAAAATATAAGTGAAACGGATTTTAAACTTAATTAATGTCAATTAAGGCCAAGCACGTGGTGTTACCAGTTCAACATGATTAGAACTATGATGATTATAATTTTCAAGTTTCTTAAAATACTCTTACTTACCTAATTAAATCATTTCGGTGAAGAATATACTTTAATCTTATTTGTTTTTTTTTTCTTGGAGGAATAAATTAATCATCAATCGTGCGCTGCCTTTTGACTATTAGCATACATATTTTATATTAATACGAAAAAGTTAAACAAAAATATCAATGGAAGATAACATGGATGAACAAGGTTTGTTTAAGGTCTTAAATCGATTTTTTTTTAGTTTTCATCGAATACATTTTTTATTATAAATCATGTTGTTATAAATAAAATAAAACTTGTAATCTTAAGATAATATTTCGTGTACTTGAAAGTATTTAAATTGGACAAAATCGACGAGAATGACTGTTTAGATTCTACCAGACATTTTGGGTTCTTCTGTTGAAATCGGATTTTCTTTTGTTAAATTGTCAGATACCCAGTCCACCATGTATTTGAATTTTGGACAACAAGCAAGGTATTAAGCAGGTTAAGAAATGTTCGTCAAACTAAAGACCAACATGTTCTTTTTCGATGACATTTGTATTCAAATTAAATTGCCAAAAACTGTAGCGCATAAACATATATGTGCTATCACCTTGACCATTAGTTTGTAACATTTACATATTTATGGTGTGGTTTCATTTTTGCACCAAACACCTGCTGTTTGTCTTTGTTCTTTTTGTGGTGGTTTAACTTTTTTATTTTATTTATTTATTTGTTTTTTCTTAATTATCCGAAATTGAGATTGTTCTGCAAAAAATATGGTTAGGTATTTGGAATTTCTGGAATAGGACGTAGATAAGTAAATTTTGTGTTGATGATGATGATTCTTTGGCAACACTAGGCTTAAGCCAGCGACCCATTGATTCATCAATCCGTTAGCGTGGACGTTTTTAACTGACAGCCTTTTTTTTTATAGCTTCCCCCGTTTCAAAGATATATATGAAAAACCAACATTTTCGAAATTTGACCTTGAATAATTTTTTATGCACACATGGGATGTTTGGGGACTTTTGACATTTTGCTTTAATCGATGTTCTAATGCCAATTTTCAGCTCTATGCGAATTTTTTCTCCACCTACCCCCAATATCAGGAAGAATAGAGCTTGAGTGTGCGTACCGCATGAAAATTATGGAAGTTCATCGTTGATAAGCCTAACTACATCAACACATTGATCACAAAAACAGAGGAAGCCGCTAGTTGTTGTGGAAGTAGAACCATGTACAGAAGAACCAAAGAGCTCTAACCAACACATGGTTACAGACACAAACGGATTCCTGCTAGGGCTGAGTATCAGCTCAAAAGGTAGAAAGAACACTTTTATGCGTTTTTAAATCGCGTTATCGCCAGTGAAGTGAACCCTAAGCCAAATGAACCCGCCCAATACGTACCTGATCTCCAGTAAAGCGTGCTTTACACGATATGGATTTTCCACATGGACCTTCACTTCTTATTTCCAAATGTATTTTCATATGTATGTCAAATAGATTTTTTTTTTTTGGAAAATCAGATAATAACGATTTGGATTTTCCGTTTGTAGTTTCAAAACATTTTTTTTCCTTCAAAGCACCTAAATGTACAACACATTTTCTTTTCAAATGAAAAAAAACACAAATTTACATTAAATTTCTTTTTTTTTCGCGCTCCCATGTATTAATATAAACTTTGTTTGTCGTTTAAAAAATTCAATTTCGTTTGTATACAGATGAAATTTAGAAATAGTTCTAAATTTAAAAATTCCATATGGAATTTCCATCTGTAATTTCCATTTGGATTTTTAATACGTTTACACGATTTGTATAATATTCCGTAAGGAAATGGTGACAGTCTACTATATGGAAAATCCATATCGTGTAAAGCAAGCTTAAAGAAGAAATTATTGCCGCCACTGAAGAACAAAAAATTCCAGCAGAACTCTTATGTGCAGCCCCAACAACATCGAGAGAGTTTGGGAAACAGAGAGCTTTCCTGAAGAGTGGAAAAAAGGAATGATTGTCAAGCTCTCAAAGAAAGGAGATCTAACATAGTGGGAATATTGGAGAACAATGGCTGAAACACAAACACGCTTTCGTTTTCGTCTGCGTTACGATGCAGCCGATTCGAGTTAGCTTTGAATGACATTTCTCCATCATCATCATCCCTTCAAATACAAATAAATTTCGATTGTTGACTTTTATTTCACAGCTGTTGAGCTGTCAGATAAAAAATAATGTCAACATATTTGAACCTTTGTGTATATATTTGGTAGGTAATATTGAGAAGTGTCGCCATCCAGTTAAGGTTGGTTGGTATTGAGAAAAAATTGCCAACTAACATAAAACCAATAGCTTTCTTCTTCTAACTACATGACGATACCTCTTGATAACACCTTTCAAATATATATCCAAAGATTTGAACTAGAGCTTCCGTTTGGATTCACCATACCATGCGTAACATTACGTACGGGCCGCGAGGTCGAAGCTTCAATGATAGCATGCATTGAATTTATATGGCTATTGTGTATGTGTTTCAGCCGTAATATGCGTTCTGTCTGCCTGCACTAGCATAAATAGTTGTAGACCGAATAAAAAACAACCGCGAAAAGAGGAAGATTGTCAGAGGAGTTTGAAATCCAAAGGTTGTTTACTATCACCAATACTGTTTCTGTTGATGAAAAGTTAGTTACTTACTGCACGCAGTTTTATAAAATAGAAATGGAGGAACTCAGTGAAATCTACAATCTTACCTCAAACATCTGGACTACGCGGAAGGCGTGTGCATTTATTCTTTCGTGGGATCTGGGATCTCCATCAAATGAAGACAAGGGTGGAGAGATAAGCAAAAGTTTTGGGGCAAAAGATGAATTCGGCAAAAACTAAAAGGATCAGCTTTGGAACTTTCTCATTGGTCCAAGTAAATATTTCTGGACAACGACAATAGAGATAGTGGAGGATTCTACGACTTCCGTGTACAACAGAATTAGCTCTGAGTGCGCCGTTTTTATAAGATTTCAATGGGTTAGAAAGGATGTATATTTCGCACGTACAATCCTATACAATGTAGTATTAATCTCTCTACACAACGGCCTGTTGTCTCATAGTGTCATCTAGTTTAGGAGAGATAAGAGCTGGCGCTAAAGCCAGTTTGTGTTATTGAGGTATGAGATCATGTCTTTTATCTTGAATTCTGAGAGTTCCTCAATACCTTCGCCTAAGTGGAGTGCTCTTTTCCTAGCCAAGGCCGGGCAAGGGCAGAGAAAGTGTGGGACCGTTTCCTTTTCATCCTGGTCGTTTTTTTAGGTGGTATACCCAATTTTGTTCCCCTATGGGCCAATGCCCAGTGTAGGTGGCAACAATCCTGGCTATGTCATGCCTTGGTTTGGAAATTAAATTGATCGTTAAACTATTCCACCTATGATTTACTTCTGATGTGTATTTGGACAGGATAAATCCCTTCACATCTCAAATCAAGTTCCTTGAGAGCCAGTTTAGAGGATGATAAAGGATGATGATAAGGACTTTATAAGCTTGCCTTATCGCTAACAATTCTGCCTGGAATACACTGGCAAAATCATGAAGTCTATAGGATTTTGAAATCTTAAGAGATTCACAGAAGACACCTGCACCTACACCGCATTCCATCTTTGAACCATCCGTGAAGATAGTACTGTCGAAGTCTTCCGTCATATCGCCTTCCTCCCAGTCGATTTTTGACGGGAATAAGACTCTGAACTTCTTTGAGGTGTTTAGAGTAGGGATGCAGTAATCAGTGGTTGTAGATAGGATGCCTGATGGTATCAGGCTGGTTTGTTTGCAGTGCCCGTAGGATCTGGTTTTCCAGCAGCCTACTTCTTTGAGTCTCAAGATACTGGAGGACACCTGATATTGAATAAAGAGGTCAATCGGAGGAAGGTCCAGGATGACGTTAAGTGCATCTGTTGGGCAGGTCATGATTGCCCCTGAAATCCATACGCAAGCATTTCTCTGAACCTTTGTAAGCTTGTTTACTATGTATGCTTTGCCGAGAGCGGGCCACCACACAATGGATCCGTAAACAAGTATCGGTGTAACAACCGCTGTGTACGTCCACTTGATCGTTTTTGACTGGAGGCCCCACTTTTTACCGAAGGTTTTGTTGCAAGCGTACAAGGCCACGCACGCCTTTCTCACCCGTTCTTCGAAGTTGAACTTCCAGGTTAATTTGGTGGAAAGGTTTTCTTACTATATCTTATCGGACAAGAGACCTTGAAGGCAGTGTTTATAGAGTTCTCGAAGTTTGAAATCTCTAACTCAAGTCGTGACTCAAGTTCGTTATGTTACGTAGCTTTGGGCTAAGGATTTGACTAAATTTCTTCCAAATTTCTTCCAGTCAATTCTTCAGGGATTTCTATAAGGAGATTCCATTTCAAATTTAAGATCAAGATTGGAGATACTCTCCTATGTTCGATGGAGAGCTTACCGCGATTATTGACAAAAGTAACGTCTAAAACATCTTCCCACCCTTCTATGTTATCCGTACTCGGAAAGACAAAAGTAGGAGTGTTACCCCTGTTACAAATAGTCATGTTGCTTTCAATAATATAATTAAAAAGAGACTCACCTCGGTCAATAAATTCTGTGCTGATCCAGATTGATGATCAGGCTTGTTTTCCTTGCTTTTGCTCTGCCGCTAGCAATCGTACCTCCTCAGTCGGTGACTCCCTATCATGCGCCATGTACGAAGAGGCTTGGATCAGGCCCTCCACTTGCTTCCCTTTAACCTAACAACTTTTAAATCTGAAGTGCTAAAATTTGGACACAGGAAAACTTTTAAGTGTTTTTTAGCTAAAATACAAGTTCTAGGCCTACCTTGATTCTGGTTGTCGGGATTGTAGAAAATGTCGTATTGGTTAACATTGAGGCCCCTTACCGCGAGGCCGGTAACCCATGACTCATGGACCAGTGGACATCTATGTTTTCCTCTCTGAGAAAAACCTTCAGGTTATCCGTGGCACATTTAGAGTACTTCAGGTTAACCTGGGTCGCCCGTAGCTGGGCGTTTTTAATTCTGGACGTAAACAGCCAAATCAGGAAAGCTAAGGGTCCTTTCGGAATGCTGTCCAAAATATGAAGAAACAACTCTTTTATCACAAGGACCAAGCTACAACTGTTTAGCTCCAATGTTGAAACCGTCCTGCTTTATAAAATGGAAAAGGATGCGGCTCCTGGAAAGTCACAAGAAAGATTCAAACGTTCGTTAAATTTAAAATTTCCAAAATCAAAACAAATAACGTCATGTAAATATATTGTCTTTATTACACTTTATTTTACATATTTTTAAATAAAACAACAAAAATATTTCACGATGTAGATATCACCCAACATTTGATTTTCAATTCTTTTAAATCGTTTCCAGCTGTAATTATAAGTTCTTCGTCGTTAAAATGTGATGTTGTAACCACGGAAATTGGACCTGCGGAAAAAAAGCAAATCTTAAATATCGCCTTACATTTCAAATTGCACCTGACTAACCTCTAAAAATTTGTTCATGTAGGAATAATTTCACTTGCACCAAATCCCATATATAAATAAAACCATCATCGTTGACATTTATTAAGTAATCACTTTCGTTCCAACTCAACGACACAGGAGTCGAAGCTAGCTTCTTCTTAAACACATTCATGCCAGTTTTCATGTCGGTAACGTGAATGACACCATCCGCACTGCACGATCCTAGTTTCGATTGATTCTTATTCAAACAAATGCTAAACACTTTGTCGTGATGTTTTTGAAATAAAATTGGCTCGGATTGATTTATTAGACCGATTTTTGAGTCCAAATCGAATTTCCAGACCCAAATGTCTCCACTTTTGGTTCCTATGATTACTTGAAATTGATCACTGGTTTTCTTGGTGCACACGCATGTGATGTTGCAATCGAATTCATACTGAGCCAGCATTGAACTGGATAGTCTATACATTTTACCATTCAGATCCTTGAAGCCTTTCCAAACTCTATGAAATGTTTTACTTAAATTAATGCTAAGGAGTACAGTAAGTGGGAACAAATTTACTTGACACTGCAATCCCAGCTACCTGATACAAGGATTCCCAAATCCTCATCAAGACTCAGGCAGGAAACGGAGTCTTCGTGGGCCGGTATCACGTCAGAAATCTTCCCATAATCACATTTGTATAAATTTCTACAATCAAAAAAGTAAAGACACTCGGCTTTTGAAAAAAAATTCACATATTCTCACATGTTATTGTCCCAGGAACCAACGACAAGCAAATTTGATTCAGTCACCTTAACACAAGAGCTAATTGGAAGTTTGCCAAACGAAATACTCCTAAGAAATGACGGTTATAGCCTCACTGTTATTCAAAATGAATTTTTATGCTCACCTTGTTTGTCGGTTATCCTTGATCGAATAGCATTTCAAAAGGCCATCCTTCCCGGTTGAGACGACAGTATCGCCATCAACCAGAATCGAGGTTACCATTTCCTTATGCCCAGTATATGAGTATTTCAATTCCAACCGAGGTTGACTTTCTGTAATTCAAATAACTGTTATCAGGGGACGATTAGGAATAAGGTCCTTTGTAACTTTCCTTTTTCGGGATTTTTGTCAGCTTTTTGTTTCACTTTTGAGTTCCGTGATACATGGGGCTTATCGAATAGCTGAGTTGGAACTTGTCCAAATTCAGATATTTGGACTTCAAGGGCATGGCGATGGACCGGATCACTAATCGAATCTAGATCTACGGAACCTTCATAGCTTAAGTGGTAGAAAACTGAAACGGAATTGGTTTTCCAAGACTACGTTTTGATTTGTGTCATAAGTCCTACCGTTATTTGCTAAAACTGCTTGTGGACCTTTCTGACAATAACCAAAAATGAGATCAATCCAATGATGCAGGTTTTCAGACACATATTCTGACTCCAAGGCCTCTCTGAATAGGATAAGAGCTTTAAAACTTACTTTTAAAGAGTGTCCAACTAGTACCTCAATTTTGAAATAAATATTGACGGTGAATTCTTAGCCCATGGGGGCAATTGCACATGATTGACAGAGGCGCCAGTAGATCTCTGACCAAAATTGATTTTGTATGAGTTCAAGAGAAAATCTCCACCTTGTGATGTATCATAGAATTCGGGGATAAGTTCCTGGAAAGTGTTTGCTATGAAGTTAACGGTTAGAGGATATGGATTAGAAGAAAACTTACCTTAAAGTCGGCCATGTTCGTATAACAATTGTTAAAACTATCTTGAACGCTATTGAACATTCTGTCAGGATGATCAAATCTGCCATTTTGAAGGCAAAGCATTAAGTGCGGATACTTCCGAACCTGGGACATAGAAGGAACAAAATTTAGCATTGTCTTTTTGCTTAAAATAGATCTCTAACCAAGTAAAACAATACAAATCCTGGAGTTGAGTAATGGGAACCGTACAAATACTTTGGTTCATCCATCTCGTCGTATCTCTCCTTGAGTCGCTCAAGACGCTCGGCATTGAGTGCTCCTACAGGCTTCTTCAAATCACGATAGATTTTAGCATCATTTAGGTTTAGCGTCTCTGAAGTATAGTCGATTATAACCCAAGGAAAAACTGGATATTGTGTCAAATCTTTGAATGATCGATCTGCCAATCTTAAAGTACATTTATTAAGTCACTGAAGACTCTTCCAACGCATTGCTTACCCATTTAAGTAAAGTAAATACTCGTAGTTAGATATAATGCGATTTTGCCACTTAAGCGTCATACTGTACTGTTCCACATTCGGTGGTTTAAATTCGGACTGCTGCTCAACAAACGATATAAAATTATTTCTCTCCGTTACGTTCTTAAATGAAACGTAGAGATGATGATTGTGATTCCAATAGATTTCTAGACCCTGAAAGTAAGTGAAATTATATGCATTTTCTTATCTGCAAAACACAAATCGACTATTACAATGTGCCTGAGAAGAAATCGCCGTTTCGTGAAACTTGTTATGCTGTCGAGCTTAATTTTTATCACAGGTTCCTAGAAGAAGAAAGTTTGGTTATGATTTTCAAACAAGATTCTATTTGCTTACGGATTGTATATTATTGTAAAGCTGCAGGTAGATAAATGAATTTGTAAGCAGAATCCGAGCGGGATTGAGGACGAGCGGGTTGACTTCATTGACATTGTATTCGACAACAATTTTCTCGTAGATACTATTCAGCCATAGAGGATCGAATTTGATTCTCTTTTGCAAAGAAAATACAATTGCAGCTATCATGCTACTCTGCTCGAGATTGGGGAGGCTAGATGCCCGTTGAAGTTGTTGCAAAAGGGGTATCACATCATCGGCTACTTTAACATAATGAAAAACAAAACGAAAAGACCTTTCGCAATTCATGAATTTGTACGGAGCTATAATATTGCTTTCCAAGAGTTCAACGTACTGATTGCACCTGAAAGTAAGAATTCAAGATGACTAAAAACAGACAGTGATAAGCAGAATGTAGGCACATACCTTATATTCAATGCATTTTGTTGTTGATCTCCCAGGTCGGTATAAATCTCACAGCACTTGCTGTAGTACACCTTAATCAATGGTATTTGCTTAGTCTTTGGTTCGAAAAGTAGCGATTTCGAGCACATTTTTAATCGGCCTTGGATTGGCATTGATTCGTCGGTGCTAATTGCTTTACTGGTTCTACTGGGCTTTGATTGAGGCAAGAGATCGACAGAGAAGTCTTCGAAATAGATTTCATTTGGGTCAAGTAGAAGAAGGGAAAATCTATTCAGAAAGTTACAAGTGTGTAATGAAAAATTGCTACTTCAATGATAATGTACCTTTGTTTATCCATTTTTTAAGAATCGTATTAAAATAACTTGTTGGATTGAGTAGAAAGTTTGAGCAAAAAACGTAATAATCACAGTAATTTTGGCAATATTAGTCACGGTTTTATGCCTCAGGTCAAAAAGGGGACTTTTTTTGCAACAAAAGAAGATAAACAAACCGAAATCAAGTTTGAGAATCTAAATGCGATTGGTCAAACACTTCTTCCACTCATGCTTGCTATTATTGATAAATAAATATTAAAGGACAATAATTGTTATTGTAATATTGCAACAAAATATTTTAATTTATATAAAAAACAAAGTTTCAGATCATGTTTGTATTTTCTTCAAGCAAATTGAAAATGCATAATAAAAATATTCAGAAATCAACTGTCAAAATGCCAATTGGTAAACAAACTTTTTGACGGTATACGGAATGGCAGCATTCAGCTAAGAATATCACGTTCAATGAAAATTCAGAATATTGGCTGATTTCAGAGCTTTTCCTAGGTTTCTGTTAAGCCGGATATACACAGTTCAAATGCTTGTCATGCACGAGCAAGTGTATTACTGAACAAGTCACACGTATAGATTGGGTGTATGCTTGAAGCAAAATCAAAATGTTTTGATTTTCCTTCAATCAAGCGTACTGCTTTGAAGTAGTGTATATGCAAAATTAATGATTGAACAATCATACTTAGAATTTTGCCTCATTCCGTTAAACGTTGACTCATTATTTGAAAATGGACAACCAAAATTTCATTTTAGATTTCATCAAAGTTTTACCATGTTTGTGGAACATCAAAGGAAAAGAGTATGCTAACAGGATTTTGAAAAACGAGCAAAGCGAGATTTTCTTAAAAAAATAAGGAAAAATATCCGGATGCGTGAACTGACTGCGCTTTTTCAGCCATTCCTTCATCCATATCCGTTTCCGTTTATTTTTATTTTTAATGCCAGTGCAATTCCTATGGCGATGCAACAATCGTCTGTGTCGCTCATTATAAGCACAAGCAAATAACACAAATAGGAAACTTAAAAGTTTAAACTCACTAGGGGTAATCGAATAATAATTTGTTCTGTCACAAACAGTCACTGTAAAATAAAAGATTGAAGACTTTGATTGATGTTTGTATATACTAATACACTTGCTCGTGCATGACAAGCATTTGAACTGTGTATATCCCGCTTTAAAATTATATCAACGAATTTAAACAAAGATGTTTAAGCACTTTTCACATGAGCACGAACAACGACCAACGAAGGAACGAAAATTCGTCGATTTTAATATTTCTTTCATATGAGGGTTTTTAACATTGACCTTGACATTTCACAGTACTTCGCACATGAATGTAACGAACTACAGACACGTAGCAGCACTGGCGACTGAGGCCATCAGCTGGGACAGAACAAGAAACTAATACAACAGAGAGATACAGATAGACACATAGAAAGAAAGAACACATAACATAAACCTACGTGGCACAGAGGAGGAGACACAGATTTCCTTAATTTTCTCATATCATCGCACAGGTGGCCTCAGATAAGCTGGCGGCTTTTGTAGAAAAAGAATGCTGCCGAAGCTGGGGCTTGAACCCGTAGCGTTCGGCTTAGCTATCAACTACTCTATCCTTTGAGCCATGGCCACCTGCATGAGGGTTTTTAATTCATCGCGAATGAACAGCCAAAACACAAAGCAAGAATGATTTTTGAGGTTATACGCGTGCGAACATTTTGTTCGTTGGGAGTGTGTTTGATGTGGAACGCTAATAGAGTTTGGCAGTTCGTACGAACTAGAATTATTTTCGCGACGAATAAATTTTTGTTTTCTCAAATTTATTAACATTTGAGATTAAAAAGTAAATTAATGCATTATAAATCAAACATAAACTATACTTCTACCGTTTTGTTGAGAATTTGTAAGGAAATACGGCTTCAAACATATCTAAAATCACTTTTCTTCATTTATTCGTCGTTTGTTGGTCGTGCTCATGTGAAAAGTGCTTAAGCTATTTCCAACGTTTTTTTTTTTTTTTAATTCGGAATTGGTACACAGAACTTTTCTAGACCCAGTCCGGATACCAAACATGCTAACACCCTTTTTTGCTCCTAATTGTTGCATGTCTAATAACGTTTTTTTTTTTTTTGGTAATTCGGAATTGGTACACAGAACTGTCCGATTCCGGATACCAAACGAACATGCAAACACATTTTTTTGCTTCTAATGGTTGAATGGGTATGTATTTGTGAAATTTGTATGCAGAAGTGCAGATGACATGACGTTGTTTTTATTTTCTTTATTTGTAAACATGGTGGCGAGTACCTATGTGCGAGTGTATGCGTGATTCTGTTTTCAATTCCGAGTTCCGACTTCAAATTCGGAATCATTTGTCTGTTCTATACAGAACAAGAACTGTCATCTTGTGCCAAGTGAACTATTTCAGAATCGTTCGGAACAGTTCCGGACGACCAACAAAAAACGCTATATGTATATATTTGTGAAACCGTATGCAGATGTCACTTGGCTTGTTGTTATTTTCATTAGAGTGTGTCCATGTAGCATGAAGGTATGCGTTATTCCGATTTTGATTCCGACTACAAGTCCAGAATCGATACTCTCTGGAATGGTTCCGAACGATTCCGGACGACAAAATAAAAAAAAAAACAGCCTTCATATTTTCATGTGCGGGAATCCAGGATAAAGTAAAGAGTTTATATTTGTTTATATTTTGTGCTTGAGCCATTTTAACAATATCTGCAAATAGAAACACACGACTTATTGCGCCGCGGTGTGACATTTGTTCCCCCTTTAGATGGATCTCCCGCCATGAAATAGAATGAAAGATAACCATCGTCGTCGGTTGTAATGATCGATTTGATCAATGAAGGGAATACATACTTTCCTTTGCGCTACATACCCTGCCTGATCTTTCCTCTTGCAATTTGAAACCATTTTGGCCGTTAGCCTACATCAACATTCCAACTATTCTCCAAAAGACATTAATTCCTAGTTTGGCGTAAAGTTCAGAGTTATTTTGCCTAATCAGCCAAGTCTAGGATATACGTTAATTAATGCACATGAAACTAAACAGTTTCGAAGTGAAGCGGTTACATTTTTGGTTTGGATTTAAAGTGTCCTGCGACATCTACTATGGTAATTGTTACCGAGAGCAACAACAGCGACTCTTTGGATGCGGATTCGTCGTAGGAAACAGACTCAGGCAAAAAGTCTTGAGCTTCAAATGCGTGAGCGAACGCATCACGACAATCCGAATCAAGTCTAAATTCGGCAACATTAGCCTAATATGCTCCCACAGAAGAGAAAAAGGACGACACCAAGGACGAGTTCTACGAGCTCCTTGACAAAACATACGAGCAATGTCCTAGTTATGAGTTATGACATTAAAATTGTCCTCGGCGATTTCAACGCAAAGCTGGGAAAAGAGGACATCTTTGGTGGAACGGTCGGAAAGCACAGCCTGCACGACACCACATCCAATAACGGATTCAGGCTGATAGATTTTGCTGCGGGGCGAAATGTTGTGGTAGCAAGCACCTGGTTCGTCTCATCTCAACATCCATAAAGGTACATGGAGATCTCCTCTTAAGGAGTCCTATGCCGCCAACATCAAGTATCGAACACCAGTGGCAACATTGCCAGATAGCAGTTAGAGATGCCGCCTCTAATGTGCTGGGTTTCACACAGCCACCAAAACGAAACCCCTGGTTTGACGAATAATGCAGGCAGGCCCTTGCAGCCAAGCAGGAGGCATACAAAGCGGCGCTGCATAGAAGGACAAGAGCTGCTCGTGAGCTCTACGAGCAAAATAGGAGAGAGGAATGCCGGCTTCTCGGGAGAAAAAAGAGAGAGCATGAGAAGCGTCAGATCGAGGATGTTGAGAGAGCCAACAGCAGGAATGAAGTTCGGAGGTTTTACCGAAAGGTTAAACAGCTGGCTCAAGGTCATCGAGCAAGAACCGATGCCTGCAGAGATAAACAAGGGAACATCATAGTAGAATCGCAGTCAATGCTGGGGATTTGGAAAGACCACTTCTGTAGATTGTATAACGGCGACGACGAACAAAATACCGCCGTCAGACAGGATCCTTTCATCGGACACAATGATAGCCAACAATTCCGTGAACCCGACCTAGAAGAAGTGAAAACCGCAATATCACGGCTGAAATCCAACAAAGCCGCTGGAGCAGATGGACTAGCTGCTGAGTTGTTCAAAGCAGCAGGCGACGAGCTAGATAGGAGCATGCACCAAATCATCTGTAAGATATGGTCAGAGGAATGCATGCCCGATGAATGGAACCTCAGCATTGTTTGCCCGATCCTGAAAAAGGGAGATCCTCTAAACTGCGCCAACTATAGAGGAATAAGTCTACTAAACATCGCCTACAAGATCCTCTCTGCCGTAATATGTGAACGTCTGAAGCCTTTCGTCAACAATCTGATTGGTCCTTATCAATGTGGCTTCAGGCCAGGAAAGTCAACCATCGACCAAATTTTCACGTTGCGGCAGATCCTGGAAAAGACCTATGAACTCCAAATCGATACCCACCACCTTTTCATCGATTTTAAGGCCGCGTATGACAGCATCTACAGAGACGAACTGTACAAAGCTATGTCTAGTTTTGGCATCCCTGCCAAGCTCGTTCGCTTGTGCAAAATGACGATGGAGAACTCACGCTGCTCCATCAAGGTTGGCAACGAGCTTACGGAATCTTTCGACGTCAAAAAAGGATTCAGACAAGGCGATGCACTGTCATGCGATTTCTTTAACATCGTTCTTGAGAAGATAGTGCAGAACTCCAACGTCAACACCAGAGGCACTATCTTCCAAAAATCTGTTCAACTTCTCGCGTACGCCGATGATATTGATATAATGGGAAGAACACAGCGTGATGTCAATGGCGCCTTTGTGAGAATTGAGACAGAAGCGGCAAAAATGGGTTTAGCGGTAAATGAGGGAAAAACGAAGTATATGCTGTCTTCGAGGAAGGACACCCAACACCGACGGCTCGGGCAGAACGTCACAATAGACACATATAACTTCGAGGTAGTAGAGGAGTTTGTCTACCTAGGCTCCGCTATAAACACGGGCAATAACACCAGCGCCGAGATCAGACGAAGAATAACTCTTGCTAATCGCTGTTTCTTTGGGCTAAGAAAGCAATTGAGTGGAAAAGCCCTCTCTCGAGCAACTAAGGTAAAACTGTACAACACACTCATCATCCCAGTCCTGCTGTATGGTGCGGAAGCATGGACCCTGACAAAATCGGATGAAAGTGCCTTAGGCTGTTTCGAGAGGAAAGTTCTTCGGGTCATCTTTGGCCCCGTGTGCATTGAAGGGGAATGGCGAAGAAGATACAACAGCGAACTTTACGGGTTGTACAACGACATGGACCTAGCCAGAAGGGTCAAGGTCCAGAGACTCAGATGGCTCGGTCATTTAGAGCGTAGGAGGAGAGGAAGACCGCGACTCAGGTGGCGCACTCAATTGGAAGAGGACATCAATCAACTTGGAGTGCAAAACTGGAGACGACTAGCTAAGGACCGAGCTAGCTGGCGGAGACTGTTGATTGAGGCCCAAGTCCATAACGGACTGTAGCGCCACCTTAAGTAAGTAAGTAAGTATTTAAAGTGTCTTGAGAGACTCTATTCGGTTATTTGAGAGTTTTTTTTGCAGACGAATCCGCTATTTTCGGTTTTGGTGTCAGCTCGATGTATAGTTCTACTTGGACCTTCTCAAGTTTGACATTTGATAGATGCTATCTGTTGTCGAATTTGGGACAAATCTTTGTCGTTGTGTGCCTCCAGCGAATTCGTATCAATCGTGCATATTTTAGTGTTGCGGCATACATCACATATAAACTTGCCAAAATCAATTGATAAGAACGGTGGCTATGTTATCTTTTTAGAAAGGTGAACGATTATTATCTTAAAGGACTTGTTCCCATAAGTAAGTTGTAACAGGAGCGTAACAGTGAATAAGTGGTCTCGGTGGTTCCAAGGCCGGATATTAACTTGTTTTGAAATGCAAACACAAATTACTTCGAATTCCTCAAAGTTCGTTAAAACTAAACAAGAAAACAAAAATGCAAATATTTCAATACGAATGGGGTGTGGCCAATATTATGTCATTGAACTCTAGTCTTGACTTTAACTTGCATGTTCGCGTATTCAAGATAAGGATCCGCGAGTCTCAACTGAAAGCCTATAGTGCATTGTCCCAATAACCTATATAGGATTCAAGCTGCACCCCATCTTACTGCCATATAAGTAGATTTCTGTAAATATTTTGCTCAATTAAAAAAAGAAGATCGCAAATATTACTTCCAGTCTGCGAAAAGAATATAACCACTTTGAACAAAGTTGTGGGAGTAGAACGGATGTAGTCTATTTATTTGACCTTACATAAGTTTTCTTGTGTTTTTTTTTTTTTTTTTTGAAAATGGCAATTCGATAAGTGGTGTGGCCAATTTACTTCGGGAGTCTCAACTCTTTTTTCTTTATCTTCGATTCTTCTTTTGGAAATAAATTGCGTATATTTTTTTTATTAGGTAGCATCATCTTATAGTTAATTTTATTTATGTCGTGAGAAGTCATAAAACAAATCAAGCGAAAACAGTCCACATTCATCTGCTTCTATATCCGTACATTAATTTGTTACAATTTTTGCTCAAAGCTCACTCCACAAAACGTTGACATTGTACCTACTTGGGGCTACTACATGTATGTTGGGTTGTCATCTCGAGAATTGTTAGTAACACAAATATGTACCTCCTCTATAAAAGCCGATGAGAATTTTGAAAAATTCTTAGATCGCTGTAAAGGTTGATCATAGTCGTTGTGGAATTTGTAGTTTGCGGTGCACGGGACTTGCTTCGGGCATTTTGAATCGATATTTATATTTTGAATTTTGAAATCGCGAGTGCTTAAAAATACACACGATGTCGTATTTGGGCGGAAATACCTCGGATATGGAATTGGAAAAAAACGAATTTCCATCTCGCAGTCGACCACAATCGAGTTTGATTAGCAAAATGGCCGCGCACAAATTGTCCTCGGAACCGAAATGGACAGACAAACGCGATGAGGATACCGATTCAGAAGTGTCAATGAATGATAATTTCTTGGCTAAAGGTAATTAGCAGTCAGAGGATAGCTGTGTTGCTTTCTTATTCTATTGTTAAAATATGCTATCCTGATTGTGTTTAGGAGCGTTTTTGTTGACACCGTCGTACGAACTCTCGATGGAACGAGCTGCTATGATATGTGAAAAGATGACTTTTAAAGGATGTTTTAGTTTGACTAAGACGGCAACGGGCATTCTTTTTAAGTTCTCACATCCGGAAGATTATCAAGCGATATTCAAGAAAGGATTTCACAAAGTCACCGGAGCCAGGTTTTATCGCAAAGTAATTCTTATGACTTATTTTATTTGTGTTAACATCTAATTATTATATGGCATTCACACAGTTAATATGTTTGCACAAGTGTATACGAATTTTCGAATGGATTAAAATGAACATATTGCTAGACGAATTAAGGAACGTTTACGGTTTTTATGAAAATCATTATAATACGATTGAAATTTATATTTCCTTTCAACATTAATACGAATTTTAACTGATCAACAAATCTAGTTTAAAAGCGGAAGCGACCGAAGGAAGTAATAAGCGCTTTCAAATATTTGTTTCGAAAGAACAGAGCGATCGGAGCCTGAATTTTCTGAACAAAAAGATCTCTGAGCTCATTTTTTGAGCAACTAAAGAACTAAATGTCACTTGCTATGTACAATGCGAATCGGGAAGTTGAATGCAAATTGTGTCGAAATAAAATTATTTAAATGGAAAAAAAAGTTATCAATACATAAAAAACATTAGAATAATTTTTTTCCTTGTTTTATTGTTAATTAATTGATAATAATAATAATTACCTTCAACACCAGTGAGTCATATTTCGTCGGCCATCTTTCTTGTTTTGAACAAGATGTATACTTCCTTTTTTTCAATTTTGCTCTTTTTGTTCGGTTAATTTGGGTGAGCGAGCACGCACTGAACATGTTCAGATCACTCTGAACGTAAAATTGAACACGATTTTTCACCTTTGAACTCTCCGAGTGAAAATTTTAACACGGACATTTTTTTGACAGTTCAAACTCTGCTCTGAACAAATATTTGAAAAGGCCTAGAGACAGAAATCAAGCTATTCTAGTTTCGAATCTGACATTTCAGCCATAATTTTGACGTTATATTTGCTTATTAAGCAATTGTTTGACATTAAAACCGTAACGCTTTAATAATGTCCAGTAAGGATTTCGAAACCATTCCGGACGATTTAATATTCGTTTATTTTTCTTTTTCTGAAAAGAAGAGAAAATTGATTCCGGTCTTTAAATCGGAATCACGCATACGTTTTTTTTAGAAAATTACTCCTCGTTTAGCCTGTAAACATGAGGTTTTTCTTGTCTCAGCCGAAACTACACGCTCTAAACCACCCTGTAGTTGATACCTAGTAAAATTCTTGTAAATTGTTTTTGAAAATTGTTAAAAGTCCACATAGCAATAAATTATGGACTACTAAAATCACGCAACAATAGACTCCCTCTCCATGCGATTTTTTTTTTCTTGTCTTAATTCAACCTACAAACTCCATTTATTAAGCACACCGCTCGTTGGTCACCCTTTATCAACAATTATAAATATTGCTTAAATAATTTAAATCAACAGGCCCTTGTTTAGAAGAAAAATTATGTAGTGTGAAAATTGATTGTAAATGGGATATGTTGCTAATTTCCTTTTTTGTCAATATCTCGACTACCAGGCCTTCAAGAAACTTGTTACCGATTTTGGTGAATAACTTCGAGCAAACCCTCCTTTGGATGTATCATTCGATGGGTTTTGGAAGAATTGTTTTTCCTGTCCAAAATTTTGGCGGGAGCTCATGATATTTGGCGAAAATCATTTAAGAAAATCGATTTCGCTAAATTCCATATATATGATAGTTCTCATTATTATGAGCATACAACTGAAAACTTAACTCAATTCCGAGCCCTGGTTGCCGAATTTTTTGCATCAAAAAGAGAGGGACTAGCGGACCCCGCGAACCTTGTCTCAACAGAATTATAACTATACACATGTTGTGAAAACGCAATGTGCTTTCCTTGAATTCAATTTTAAATAAAGAATGATATGAATGTTTCAAAGCCTCTCGGTCCGAAATCATTTAATCATGTGCAACATTTCATTGAAAAAGAAATCGTTTTTTCAGAGCTATCAGAATTTTTAACTAAAAATTATGTTCTGTTTGAAAAGTTATTTCTGAGCAAATGTACGTACCCAGAATTCTATGCAAAAAGTTGATATAAGGTTGTCAAACCCTTCGGGCTCTTTCACAGTTTTCCATCAAAAGTTAACCATTCAATTCCATGCATTTTGTCCATTTGAAAACCATTGCTTTTTCCGAGTTTTCTTCAAGAAATTTCTATTTTTGCATTCAATATGAGCTATTCTGGAAAAAAAAAAGAAGAAGTATTCGATCTAAGTTTAATTTTTTACAGTTTTCCAACTCGTACGCTAGATTCTTTCAATTTTTTTCACAGGAAACATCCCTGAATGCAACAGTATTTACCATAACAATTTCATTAATATCAGTTCGGCCTTTTAGGAGTCTATATCGGACATACAAACATACATACATCCATTTTTATTGGTAAAGAAAAATCGAAGTAAGTTTTTTCTGACTGAAGTGAATTTCAAGAAATTAGGGATGGTAGATTTTCAAAAATCGAAATAGATCTACATCGAAAGTCGTAAAGTGGTAACGCTGGCCGTTGACCTCAGTCGCTGTTATGTATCTGCAGTTCGTTACATTTGATTGCGAAGTACGGTGATGTCAATGTCAATGTTAAAAATCGATTCTCATATATCAGTTATAAAACAAAATTATTATTATTATCAAAAACGCTCCTAAATATATAATATCTTTGTATGTGTTGAGTGGTTCTTAACCATCATAATTTTCATGAATTATTTATAAAAATTAAATTTTCTCAACTAGAGACAACACTTCCGTTTTAAATTTTTGACATTAAAACTTACTTTGGTGGTCTTAAAAAAATTAGTTCTAACACAACTTTAACAAAACTTTCTCATAAAATTTTGAAAATATATTTTTGTATTACCCGAAAATAGTAAAATCCTCATAAACCAGTTCTTACTTACTTACTTATGGTGGCGCTACAGTCCAGGTCGGACCAGGGCCTCACCCAACAAACTTCTCCAGCCAGCTCGGTCCCTAGCTAGCTGTCTTCAGTTTCGCACGCCAAGATTGTTTAGGTCCTCTACCACCCGTGTGCTCCACTTAAATCGCGGTCTTCCTCTTCTGCGACATCCTTCCGGGTTGGATTCGAAGACTCTACGAGCCGGAGCATTATTTTCCATTCGCTCAACATGACCCAACCATCTAAGTCGTTGGACCTTAACTTTTCTGGCTAGATCAGTGTCGCTGTACAGCTATCGTACAGTTCTTGGTTGAATCTTCGTCTCCATTCTCCATTAATGCAGACAGGACCAAAAATCACTCGAAGAATTTTTTTTCTCTCAAAGCAGCCCAAAGCGTTAAAAATCGAAGTTAAATTTGTCTATGTTGACGTTTGCTTCAAGACGTCGATGTTGGTAGTCCTTTCTTGTCGACAGCATTAACTTGGTCTTTCCCTCGTTAACCGCTAAACCCATCTTCCTGGCCTCCGTCTCAAGACACGCAAATGCTCCAATTATATCAATGTGGTCTGCGAATCCTAGTAGCTGGACAGACTTTTGAAAGATTGGTGTTGACGTTGGAGCTTTGCACAATCTTTTCAAGAATGATGTTGAAGAAATCGCATGACAACGCGTCGCCTAGCACTTCACAAGCGGCATCTCTGATGGCTGCTTGGCAGTGTTGCCACTGGTTCTCTATATTTTGTGCTGGCAGCAAAGCACTTCTGAAGAGATTTTCGGAGACACGATTGTAGCCGTTTGACGTCGAATTTCCTCCTAGCATTTTCACGTGTTGGCCTTGATCGGTAGGTAGTGGTCCGAGTCGATGTTGGCACCTCGGAATGTTCGGACATCTTGCATGCTAGAGAAGTGTCGTGCGTCGATCGCAATGTGATCAATCTGGTTGACGGTTGATTGGTCAGGAAATTTCCATGTTCCCTTGTGGATCATAAACCAGTTCACCGATTTCTTTAATTTTACTCTTAAAAGCTCTAAAAATTATCATTCAATTTTTTTTTTTTTTTTGAAAACAAGAATAGTCTTACAACTTTTTAAACATTTATGTACTTATATACAAAAATTCATTTCAAAAGGACCGCCCAACAGTAAAATTAAACAATTATTATTATTTAAGAAATTCAATGAACCTAGCGAGTTAAGTTTCGATTCCGTAATCGGCCCTGAATGACTTTTCTTATTTAAGTCGAAAACTGTTTAGTAAAGAATTTTTTATAATAAACTTAAAACCGTTCTTCTTCATCAAAATGTGTACATATCTTCTAAATATAAATTTATACCACTTACCATTTCACTAAAAACAATACATTAATAATAAATAACTTAATAACTAATATTTTTATATTTTCCTTGTCGTAGAGTTCTTATTCCAAAAGTGTAAGTACATATACCTACATATCATACAAAACAAACAAAACCGTTACCTACATGAATGTTTCCAAAAATTCAACAAAATTCACCTTTAACAGCAAAATAACAGTTTGGCTTTAGTTAAAAATTTGAAATTGAGAAAAAAAACTCGTTTACATATACATATGTACATTTAAATATATACTTACACTCTTGACTGGTTTTGGTAGCAAAGTTTTATGCGATATTTTTATTTATTTGATGTTAACCATGGTTCATAAGAATTCACAGGAATGATAGATATAGGGTAGTGGCACCTGTTACCGAACATCCCCAATTACCGAACGCTTTTAAGGTCTCGATGGCCAATTGTGATCACCTCTTCGAGAGATAACACGGTCCGGAAACTTTTTCCGTTTACGAACCGTCTCTGCCAAATTTTCACCATTTTTATAGTGAATTTTAATAATTTCAATGCATTTTTGAAGCGTGTATCGTTCCATTTTTATTGATGGCGTAGTTTCTACTTGTCAAATGTCAAAAAATGACAGCTTTTAAAGTGACAGCTGCCGAAATAGCGGGCTATTCAAAATAACACCTCTTATTGGAAAACCCTTTATAATACAAATGTTTAAGTGAAAAAAAGCAAAATCATATTATGATTTTTAACTGTTCGAAGAAAGGAAGCCAAATTTTACCGAGTTGCCTTATTCGAACAAGTGTGTTCGGAAATAGGAAACAGTGAAAAAAGACAAAATCCTATTTTCGAACACCCTTTTCTTTCATGTTCGAGATCGGGATTGGAATCTGTAAAGGAGAACCGGCAAAAATGTATGGCAGCTGGCCTAGGAACCAATAACAACATTATATATATCAATGGAAAGGTTATAAGTCACAAACCGCTGATCGCTGTGTGGAAAAAGTTTTTGCACAATAAAGTGATTCACAAGCAATAAGTGTTATCTTGTTTTCATCTTGACCTTGGAACTAATAACGACATGATGTATATCAATTGAAAGGTTTTTATGTGTACTTTAACTGGTCTTTTGGCAAGAAGTCCCAAATCACTGTGGGGAAAAAGTTATCGCACTTAGATTTAAAAGAAGTTTTGTTCTGTTTTCTTTGTAAAGTTTTTTCAACATGTGCATTCAAATTCGATTAAATGACACTTTTTCTGATGGGCAGAAATTGAACCAAGATGATCCTGAAGGTTAACCGAGGTTAAGGAACCGAGATATTTCTATTTTGATGGAGGTTCACTGATGATATGGGGAGCTTTCTCTTCGGTAGGATGCTTGGAA
Organism: Sphaerophoria rueppellii; assembly: GCA_920937365.1. Lineage (NCBI taxonomy): Eukaryota > Metazoa > Arthropoda > Insecta > Diptera > Syrphidae > Sphaerophoria > Sphaerophoria rueppellii. The sequence continues at coordinate 34,355,209 of CAKKXW010000001.1, read as the reverse complement.
ATTCGATTTACGTCATCAAAAATCAACAGTCGAGATTATGTTTAAGTGCTGCTAAGCAGTTTGATACCTGTTTTGGCAGATCATGATCACTGTGATTTTGCAGCGGGACAATACCAAAATTCACACAAATCGGGAAACTACTCATTGGTTGGAGCTTAATTCGATGACCTTAATTCATGTCCGATGTTAATCCTATTGTAACAGAATCTTTGTGGAATCAAAGCCAGGAGAATGTATGGGAAGGAAACAGCAACGGATCTCTAGGAGAGCTTAAAGAAGCTTTCCGAAGACTATGGCTTAAAATTGATGAATCAGTTTTAGAAAACTTGGTCAAATCAAAGAAAAAACAAGAGCATTTGCCTTGAATTCTTGCAAAGAGATGAATTTAAAATTCTTGCTAAGAGACGTATAGAAAAAACGTTAAATATTTACGGATTATGTTTATGGAAAAAAAAGGAATCAAACATGAAAATATTTGAGATAATATTTCAGAAAAAAAAATTACAATACTAAACTTAAAAAAAGTATTTTTTGCAACATGTTTTTTCCTTATAGTCCGTTAACTGTTCGGTAACTGGTGCCACGGCCTTATAAAACTTACATAGTTACAATTATTGTACCTCCAATATTCCATTATTATAACCTAACATTCAATTAAACCATAAACCTACCACTCTCAAAAGATGTTTTGGCACAATTGTTTTATTTAACGACAGACATTCAGAAATGCTAAACTGAATTTTTCAACACATTTTCCGCAAGTTCCTTTCGTTGTTTACACCAAAGCCGTTCGTTTTCTTTTCAAACAATTACTTACTATGGTCAAATGCACAAACATACTTCCAATGTTGATGTTTCTTCAATGTATTCATCTGAAACCCTATTTTCCTTAGATAGCCATTCCTTGTCGACCACGAAAAACGTTTACTCTATACGTTTTGGATGTTCCCGAGGATTTGCCAGTCGAAGATATAAGACATTCTCTCTATCGCTTCGATTCGGTCGTCGAGGTTGTTCGAATCCATGTTCATCACTCATCGTCGACACCACCTGAAAAAGATCCCGAAGGCAAGTCACACACTATCTTGAATATCAAAAATTCAAATCATTATTATTCGATTCTCTGTGTAGTCAATGCCACTGCTAAGCCTGAAGTTAATTCCGCTGGCGAAAAGGTCGAACGTCACAAGCGTGAAATAGCACCAGCAGTCATCCGTGTCACGCTAGCTTCAATGGACGAGTACAATATATTGCTGCAGAATGGTTTGAATTTCTATGACGCAACCTTCTTCCCAACCGAAGCTAATATTCCTTTAAAAGGCGCAAAAATTGAATACAAGCGAAGGTAAATTGCCAATTTATACATTTAATGAAACATTTATTTTAATTAAAGTTTTCTTATTCTACAAAGAATGCTAGATGGCAGCATTCCAGGGCGTGTCCGCGAATTACTTCCGGTATTCGATGCGGCTGGGTTCTGCAAGATACCTCCACCGTCAAGCAAGCTTATTAAACCACCAAGGTCATAAACAGCACGGCGGCGGCGCGGCGCAACAAATCAATCACACCCCTCGCTACATATAGTAGTGTCTAATGATGTCTTTTACCCACGCAGCCCATTACTTAATAAACCAAATAGGGGCGCTTAGAAGAAAACATATTTAATTGCTATTAAACCTACTAATCAACAGTTTTCACAAAATTTAATTTAATTTAAATTGAATGTAGTTTATCTAAATTTATTAATTCATATTGATTACAAATATGGAAACGATATTAATTGGTGTTTTAAAACGGGCGGAAGGTTAAATTAATTTTTTTGCAGTTTGTTTATTGATGTTACTACTATTGTTTGTTTGTTATTTTCTATTTTAGTCGCCATTTGAAGTCTCAATTTAAAATAAAAAAAAAACTTAATAGAAAATACAAAAATTGGACAAATTATTTTTTCTTTTCTCTTAGTTATTTTGTGCACAATTCATCAAATCTAGGGTGGTGTATGCGAGTGAGTGTATATGAAGCTTGAGGATGAATGGAGCAATCCTGGAAAAAAATGAACTTTTTAAGTTCCAACTGAAACTCTCATTATCATCATCATCTTCATCCTGTGCGTGGTCGCAAGAACATTCTGGATTTTCTTGTAATTTTCCTCAGCAGAGATTGAATTTTACAAGACTTTCAGTCAGAACAATTTTTATGTTATGAAATTTAAAAAAATAAAAATTATACAAAAAAAAATTAGATTTCGGTTGTTTAAAACTAAGGATCGATACACACACAACAGCATGCTTGACAAGCATGCTTGTTCAATCTCTTTGTACAAGCAAACTTTATAACGTCTGTAAGGAAATTTCGAGCAAGCATGTTACTTGTACATTGTACAAGCCGCTTGATGATTGATTAATTTTGAATGATGCAAGTTTGCGAAAGCTATGTTTGCGCAAGCAAAACGGAACGTTTGTACCTGAATTTTCGACTTTTACAAATAAATTAACGTAGTGGTTAGGTGCGTTGGCTACTAAGCAGAACGTTGTATGTTCGAATCGTACTTGTGACCATAAAAGTTTTTATTTCATCTTTCACGGGCACTGTCTCTCGCGAAGAACTGACAAAACTTCCAAGAGTATCAATCTGTCATGAAAAAAGTGCTTCTTAACTTTGACGTTCAGAATCAGAATGCGCGTCAAATTATAGGTCCCGTCAATTCTTCACACGCACTCAGAAAACTGTTGATGAGAGTAAGCCACTTAGACCTTCAAAGTTGTAGCGCCACTATAATTATGATTTATTTATTTTTTACAAATAAATTAGTAGTTGCGAGAAATCTTAATGTTGCTGTTAATCTTTAGTGGTGAGTAAGAGCTTAGTTTTATAATCATATTCTGCTTTTTAATTAAAGGTGTGTTACGATTGACAAAATCTTCAGATAAGTTTCTTCACTCTGGAGATAATTATGCCAATCACGTGGATATATCTTTGAATTCACTCAGTAAATTAATATGGGAGTAGCTTTTTCTCTTCAGTTACCACTGCTCACAACACATTTAACATAAATCACGTTTTATTTTTCGCATTTCCTTTTTACGGATAAAGTAAAAAGCAGCCTAAGCAAGCAAGTCGTCGTCGTCCGACTCCGAATCACACATTTCCGCATCATAAACTGAAAATTGTTCAAGCACGCTCGTATCGTGTGGGGCGAATTGTTTAGACAAACACGCTTGTACAAAAAGATTTTACAAGCATGCTTGTCAATCATGCTGCTGTGTGTGTAGCGATCTACCGGATTTTCTTGTTTCTTAAGTTAAGAGCTAATATTTTTTTTTATAATTAGCACACTCTCAAGGGGTTTTTTTATACCCTTATTATGCCATAGACACAGTGAGAGCTTTAGGAAAGAAGGAAGGGGTTGTAGAGGAGATGCCGGTGTACATTGGTCTTAAATTCCTGAACGCTGCAATGATCTGGAAAGACAGAGTATGGAAGAGAGTTCCATATTCGCGTAGTACGGCTAAAGAACGATTCTCTACACTTGAGTGTACGGCCGAAGTTAGGCACGAGGTTAAACTGATGGGCATTCCTGGAAGCACAGGTATTGTTGAATTGTTTAAGGGGTGGAATGCAACTATTTCACTAGAGCAATTATCGTAGAAGTGGCGTTAGAACAAGGAGAGACACGAAACGTTACGACTGACGCCACGGTGTTCCAATGAATTGAACGAGTTAGTGATATCTCTGTCACCAATCATTGTACTCCAGCTTTGGACGGATATAAATCTTGTAGATAATAGCCAAATCAGACGGGGAGAAAAATTTCTTGCACCGTCGTGTACGAAGTGCCGACGCACGTGACGACGACTCCACTTGTACGAAGTGCTGATGCTCCCGTTCTCTTTTATATTATCTCTATGGTTGTTTGTCCCAAACCACGAGGCCAGTTCCACCAAAAATATCTCACTGAGATCTAAATGTGACTTTGACTGTTCTCAGTTTTCTTTGGCATAAAGTGGTTACCCTACAAATTGTTGTTGTACTTTATGTCTTACTTACTTACTTATGGTGGCGCTATAGTCCAGGTGGGACCAGGACGTCATCCAACAAACGTCTCCGGCAGCTCGGTCCCTAGATAGCTGTTTTTTTTTTTTTTCATTCATTCGTCGTTCTCTTGAATAGTGAATAGTGCTTAACACACACTTAAATTTTGACATTTTGGATAGCACAAAAATCGATGTTAAGTGAATCCACCTATGACCTGTAAAACACTTTAAAGAAAATCGCTACTTTTTGAATTTCGTAAATAATCAAGAGGTCTTATTTACCTTTATTGGATTCCAATAAAATGTTTTCCTTTTAATAAAACATGCATTACATTGTAAAATTTAAGGGGGGGTTTCCCATGTAAAAATAGGTTGGACTTCTGCGCGAAACTGTGTAGCGTTCGTAATTTTAAGAATATTTTAATAAAACAAACGGTTTTCGATTGATATTTCAGGGGGCCAAATGCTTGTGTAGTTAAAAAAACTTAATAAAAATTCGATGTAGCTCAAAATCGACAAGCAAACGGAAAAACTATAAAATTTTGAAAGACGCTTACGCTAACTAATGGGAAATGGGCTAAATATCATATTTTTATTTATTTTTTATTTTTTTTATAATGACAATATATCCAGTCACTTAACGTCGATCTTTTTTTTTCGATTATTGTTATAATATTTCCCAAACAAAATTCCAAAAACAGTGAAAAATACAGCAAATTATGTAAAAAGTATGAATGCATTTCTTAGCATAACTTCTAAAATATAAAAGGCAGTGAAGTCAAATTAACTTTTTTCAAAGCTTTAGATATGTGTTTTCTATGGAGCAATTTTTTTTTTTTTTTTGTATTTTCGTCAAATTTTTTTGTTGACACAAACATAAAAAATACCTATTTTTTGCCTAACATTTTGCGCGTTTGTCCGGGAAATTGATTAATATATTTTCGAATTTTTTGAAATATTTTTTTAATGAAAGTTTAATATATGTTTCAGTTAACGTCGTTGTTTTTTTTATCATTTTTTACCTGTAACATATTTAAAAACAAGCTTCAAAATTTCAATATTTGAAAGGTCATTGTAAGTGAAATATGGGCAGTAAAACTAGCAAATATTTTTTTTATTTTTTTCTGTTATTTTTTTTATTCAATTCAAAAAACAAAATAATTTGTTTGCTAATGGTCTTTTTAATTTTAATTTTTGAAAAATCGTCGATTTTGCGTTTTTTTGTCAAAAAAGAATGGTCGATCACACACACAAAGAAGCTGGTTTCAAGGGAATGCCACTAGGTGGTGCTGTAATTTGTTTTGCTTTGTTTTCCCTTTCTTACAAAAGATGTTTTTTTTTCATGGGTATTCAGGTACATACAGTTTTTGGGATCCGCTGTTGAAGGATAGGTAGGTGTACGCAAAAGGCATCATGCGCTGTTGGTTTTGTTTTTGTTTTGTTGTTTTTTTTCTTTGATAGATAATGTGAGAGATGAGAAAAAAGATCTCTTTTTATTTTCGGTGGGTGCACACTGCACATGGCATATAGAAGAAGGGTTAGAGATAGAGATAGCGAATAAAAAGGATGCGGTTAGTAAATCCGCAATCATTTACACCGGTTTCAATTTTTGTTTGGTTGTTGGAAATAACAAAATAAGAATATGAATGACAGTGGGAAATTTGTTTATGTAGGTAAAGAGAATATCGCACATGCACGATAATTTCTTACCATATCATTTTGTTTTGGTGGCTGCGACTTGCGATTTTTAGAATGAATATGACAAGTGCAAGACTATTTATAGTCTTTCTAATTTGTTTTGTTTTACATAATATGTAGCTCGTTTCATTGTGACATGCTGTATGCAAAGGGGAAAAATATATAACTCTTTCATTTTTTGGGGCAATATGAGATTCTGTATCCTTATTTCAATTTGAAAATTTTTTTAACAGCGTTGTTTGCTAATACGTGGGTGGGAAAAGAATCAATTTCTCCTTAGGTCAATCATACACCAACAGGTGTGCATTGGTAGCTGTACAGTTTAATTCGAAGAGAGCTTTTTTACTGAGTTTTCAAAGACCAGCAATCACAACGTGAGCATACCAGCAACAACTTTTTCGAACGGAACCAAAAAACGCAATGACCTAAGAAAAAGAAAACTGTTTCGTGCTAATCATGAATCTGCTCCAAGGAAAAGAAAACGATTAGCTCCTGCTGACAAATATTATGGCAATATTGATGACTCTCCAGAAACGTGTGATTTGCATCCTGAAAAGGTTGAAAAAAAAAAAAACAGAAATCGAAGGGCGCTTGAAAGAAAACTTCAATTCTAGGCTGGAAATCGAAATAAATACAAGAGATCAAGCAAACTGCTCAAGATAGCATGAAAACAGAAAGTCAATGGTAACAGCGTCAAACTTCGGGAAAATTTGTAAAGTTAGAAGCGTTGCTAGTTATCATATTATAATTAAAGCTTCTCTTTATGGAATATTCGCTTCTTCAAGCGCAGAATGGGGTAAAGCATATGAAGCAAAGGCCATAGAAAAACTTCAAGAAGAAGTAGGCATAATTGTTGAAAAATGTGGATTTATAATATACAAAGAAATGCATTTTACTGGCGCAACACCAGATGGTATGGTTGGAAACACCAGCTTATGTGCAGTGATGTGTCAGTCATCTGCAAAAAGCCTGACAATTGACGAAGCTGTGAGGCTGAAAAAAATATCCTACCTACAAAAAGAAGAGGATACGTGGAGACTAAAGAAAACTCACGACTACTATTATCAAATTCAGAGACAACATTACTGGCCAACAAACTTGTTTCTTTGGCGTATGAACTTCCTGCCTTCTATGGCTCAAAATTGATAGAGATGACGAATTTTGGCAAACAAAAATACGAAAGAAAATACTTTCATATTACAAAAGTCATGAAGTGATACTTGTGAGGAATTTGTTTGCTTTTCGAACATTTTCATAGAACAAACTAAGGTTTCTAGAGGTTTAATAATTTCAGTAAAGTTTGACATTATATTGATTTTTGCTCATATTTATCCTTTAATTATTGTATATATTATTTTATATAAACAATAGTCAGTCATTATTAATTAATTTAAGTCATAAACTGTTAGCTTTAAATTGCTTGTAGATTTAAATAAATAAATAGATAAATATATAAATAATGTAAGAAAAAACATTTTCAAAAAGTTTCATGTTTTAAGAATTTGTCCAAAATAGATCAAAAATTTTGGTACCTAATTCTAAATAAATTGGAGAACCCAATTTATTTTCTTACATCGTTTTGTTGCGTAAGGTCAAAAATTTCAATAATAGGTTGATGACTGTTTTGAACACCGTTCATGTTTCTAAAAGATAAAAGTTACCAGCCTGTTACAAACGCAATCATCACCCAATAATAGAATTTCCATTTCATAAAAAAAATACATAGTTATCCTGCCTCTCCAAAAATTATTTATTTACACAGAAACAAATAAATGATCTTCTCATAAGGTTTCATCTTTTTTTTATATTTCTTCAACTGGATAGGATACACACAAAAAGAAATAAAAAAAATAAAAACCTAACCGTTCATCACCTCGCGTCTCCGCCGCCGTCTCGATGTCGCGTGGTGCAACAACAATATCTATGATGTATCCCTTTCCTTGTACCTCCTTACATGCACTTTTTTCAGTTCATATTCCTATCAAGGAAAAAAGAAGAAATAATGTGCACATATTCTTTTCTTCACTTATTGCATGTAGGTATGTTTATGAATTTGCTCCTTTTCTACCTAGACTTCGCCTGCGTATATTGCCTTTTTTTTCTCCTTCATGTGCGTGATCGTGATGGTGGTTCTTGGTTCTTGCAAATTTTCGTCTGAGATGAGAAGAAGGAATCGGTGAAGTGTAGAGCTCACTAACACATTCAAATTCATTTACATGAAATTTGAGTTCGCTGTTCTGGTACACCTACCCTTAACATCAGTTATTTTTTTAGTTGCAAAAAATTACGTATACGCCGTAGTAAACGCAACGGTTACAGACTGGTCCAGTCAATGATTTCAAGGAACAGGCCAACATTGTAATCATCTTCGATAAATAATTAGAGATCTTTTTCGCATTTTAAGTAAATTTTGTAGAAAACGTGATCCACTTATTTAAAAACCTGTACCTGTACATGTACCTATCTCAGACCTGAACAATCTGCTCTTAAAAAAATCGAAATATGACAACAATTTACTATAAATCTGTAAGCATTTTTGTTTATTTGAACAGATTCTTGCACAATTACTCAGTTCTCCTGTTTCAATCCAAAGATAACTCAAAATGCAGGATCATTTTTTAACTACCTAGTCGAACATTTAAACATTCTATTTTAGATTATAAACAACTTTGGTTAATTATATTGTCAAGCACATTTTTTGCGTGTTGCTGCTCATTTCAACAGCCATGTATGCAAAATATACATCAGAGTTAATGTTTGGAAACCTCTTGAAAGTAAAGACTCTAAAAGTCAAGGTTCGCCAAGTGGATTTAGCGCAGCTAAATTTGGAAGAAAATAAATCGCCATGTATCATGAATAAATATCAAAAAAATAAAAAAATAAACAATAATTTTTATTTTTGGCTTATGGGTTGCTAACTTTTGGGGACGATATATGCTTAACTAGCTTCAGCTCTGGCAGTCGTTTTTCCTTCTTTATGACTTCAAGATCATTCATGTACTTTCGTAACTCATTCGGTACACGTATTGTTCCATTTTCCTGTTGATTATTCTCGAATAAGGTAATCAGCAGCCGCGGTATGGCACCAGCAGTTCCATTCACCGTGTGCGCATATTTAATTGCGTTACTGTTCGTCCGGTAACGAATGTTTAGTCGTTTTGCTTGATAGTCGGTGCAATTGCTGCAACTCGATATTTCTCCCCACATATTTCGTCCAGGCATCCACGATTCTATGTCGTATTTTTGATAGGCCGGGGCACCCAACTCTGAAGGTGGCATGTCCAGAAGTTTAAAATAAATTCCAAGCTTATCGAATAAACTGATTTCGATATTTTTGAATGACTCCAGCATTTCTTCGGACTTTTCTTCGGCGCACACTGCAAACATTTCGACTTTAGTGAACTGGTGAACTCTGTGTAAGAGAATTTATTGTTTTTGAGGCAAGTGTTAAGATTAAGCCGTATACACTTTACCTGTACATTCCCTTCTCTTCATGTAGACCGGAAGTTTCGGCACGATAACATCTGCTTACTGATGTCACTTTTATTGGCAGTTCTTCCTCGTCAAATATTTTATCAGAAAAGTACCCGGCTAATGCCATTTCGGATGTTCCAGATAAGCATTTCCCAGTGTTAAGTTTGTAAACCTACAAGAGACATTCAATAAGCGAGTGACTTACTAAAGGAAGAAACAGAAATAGTAGGTACTTGCGTTCGCTCGCCAGACGTTTGCATACCACATCCTTCGATGATTTCTTTTGGCAGTAAATCAGGGACAGATATCAATTGAAAACCAACTGATTTCAGTTTCGTCAAGAAGTATTGTGACAGAGCATGTTCCATTTCAGCAGCTGCTCCCATTAGATAATAGCTTTTATGTCCGGTAAAATTTCCCAGGTGATCCATTCGTAACAGATTGCATTTTGATGCCAGCTCGGAAAACTCTTTTGGTTTGAATGAAAATTCAGTTTGTTTGTTGTATCGTGATAGTTCTTTTGGTTCATCGCCGTAATTCAAAACTCTTGGATGGGTGTTGTTTGGTAGTCTTAATAATTCCAGCTGAAGAGACTTCTTGAGTTCTCGGACATCGTTTGGGTGTAAATTGGCAGAGTTAAGTTCCTGTAATATTTTTCGGATCACAGGGACGTTGTTCCGGTGTTTCCGCAAAATGACATTCTTCTCAGAACTGTCCAAGTAATTCAGCAGAGTTGCATCACACTTTGCCGCTGGATGCAAATCGAGTTGATGGAGATAATCTAGTGTTCTTGCATGGGTCTTTAATAGAGTGTTGAAAGATTGAAAATATTTTAATATTTTAGGATTCTGTGCAGTGAACATTTTGTAAAAGAAAACAAGGAAAACCAACTCAGATGGAACAATAATTTTGTAAACAAAATTTTCTACTGAAATTGACGTTTCTTCAAAGTGACAAATGACATTTTAATTGATGACAGATGCACATTTTATCCTTACACCTGAAACACAATGCGGCGGTTAAATAGCCCATATCCAATGCTTATACACCATGTCCTGATGATTATCGGAACATTTTCAATGGTCAGGACAAATCCATACTGTACATACTGGAAAAAATGGATGGAATTGTGGGTATTGATTTTCAAATAGAAAAATAGAAAATTCTTGATGAAAAACTCTTAAGAACACGAGACAAATTAAAAAAAAAAAACAGAAATCAATTACTCATATGAAACTTTAGGTGGAATTGGCTTTTAATTGACACCTTAAATCAATTGTTTGCATAGAATTCTAGGTACTCATAAATGACATTTCGAAGGGACCAAATGATTTATTGAAAAACTTGGGCAACTCCGGAAGCTTTGGAAAATTCATATCGTTCTCTATTTCAATTGAATTCAAGTAAATCGCATTGCAGTTTGACGTAAACATTTTTCATTCTGGAATTGGTCTGAAGGCTGGCGAGACAAGTTTGATGCTGTTCACACCTATAAATCTGTTAATGCAAATACCTCTGCGACCGGGCTTGGAATCGAGTGATTATGGGATTCGCTGCGGATCGTTTTCAATTCGACCTGTCAAATTGGACTCGCGTCGTGTTTTATTCACGAATTCGCAGTGGAGCGAACATTTTTGTTCCAATATTCCTGTGATTTGATGCTTTTGGTTTGACTATTTCTTCCAATATTCCATTGATTTGAATAAACACTCTTTCGCCTATGAATCCGTCAAATAAAGCTGTCGGATTTCAATTCACCAGCAAAAATTACGACATTTCAAATTCGTTAATTGGTCGAATTAAAATCGAACAAGGCGAAAGCGAAAGCAATAATTGAAAAATGTCAAACTCGCTAACAAAACGATCCGCCGCGAATCCCATAATCAGGCCCCTAAGAACAGGGAGGACCATCAAATATGTAGAATTTAGCGAAATCGATTTTCTCATGATTTTCGAAAAATAGCTTGGGTTAACCAAACAAAAACCCATGGAATGACATATCAAAAGAAAGGTCTACGCGATCTCTGTTCGTCAAAATGGGTTAAAAGTTTTTTAAAGGACTGGTAGCCGAGATATAGGCAAACATGATCCCGCAATTTCAAATCGATATTTCTCACAATTTTCCTCGACAACTTACATGATTGATCAAAATAAGGACCTACAAGTAAATCAGCCATTCAAAGGGAATATTTTTTGTAGTACTCGGTTATAGTTTCAATCAAATAATAACTTCTCCCTAAGTCGAAGGCTCCGTAGGTCCAAGACTTCGTAGGTCCAAGGCCCGAGGCCACCTAACGAGTGACAGGAAAATTACGAAATAGGAAACAACGTTAACAGGCTTACTAAAGTTAAACTTAAATCGCCGTAAAAAAAAAATTGGGACTGAAATGGAGGAAGTCTCTATACCATACTGAGTTCGATTCTTACTAAGATCTCCATTGAGGAGAGGACTTCGTTGAGAAAAAGCATTAAGGCCGTCGATAAGTCAAGGGAAACCTTTGGATCACATGCTAAAATATGAGAGAAGCGAACAGGAAACTCGGATGTTGACTCAGTTTTATACACAAAAAAAAAAAGAGTTCGCGCTCTACCATTCTGTCTGAATAGATATGAGAACGATCTCAAATCTCTTCGTATAACCTAGCTTCAGTGCGATGAAAAAGTCCGAGTGAGAATTTATTCATGATATGATTTTTTTGCAACCTTCTAGACCTCCTTAGGTCCTCTACCACGCCGGAGATGTTTTCTGCTCCATCCAACTCTTGTCTAGTAACGCTGTTTTCTCCTCAACTGTCCTCCGTCGTGCTCTTCTCATTGGATATTCGACTTTCTTTCGAATACTTTCGAGGTGCTGCATCCATAGAGCAGCGCAGATGCGACATTTGTGCGAAACAGTCGCAGCTTCGTTCTTAAGCTGATAAGAAATATTGGACCGCATACCAAACGCTGCTTTTGCTTTACAGAAGCGACCAATGACATTTTGCTCGGTTTCACCTTCGATGGAGACGATACGTCCAAGAAAGTGGCTTGGCACTCCACTTTCTCAACCTGTTGAGAGGAAATGTTGATTTGAGAGGTTGGTCGGGTTCCGAGGCTGAATTGCCGGAATTGATTTTCAGCCTACCGATTTCTGCTTCTCTCTCCACTCTAATTGTCATTTGATGGAGAAACATTTCCAATTCCTCCCCTAGCTGATGAAGCTGCGCGCAGTACACCAGCAAAAACCAATATTGGCGATAGAATCCAAGAATGTTACAAGCCAAAATTCTAAGGAAAGCGATGGCAATAAGATACGTAAACTTACATATTGTCGCGCGTGTTTACCATAAAACTATTCTTTGTTTTTGTTGTGAATGTGAAAGTCGAACACCATTTGAAACTTGTTCACTCGTCGTTCATTGATCGCCCGATGTGAATAGTCCTTTCGGGAACTATGCCATTTAAACGATTGTTTTTTTTTATGTTTCCGTTTCTTAAACTATGCTTTATTCACTTATTTTAATAAACCAATATGCGAATACAGGTTCACAAGAGCAATGTATGCATTTAAAAATTTGTTTCATTTTGTTTTTATACTGTAGACTTTTTATTCCGTTTAATTTATAATAATATATTACTCTACGAAATGATTATGGTTTCTTACATACAAAAATTATTTATTGTTTCTGTATCAATTACACATACATATATAATGTTCTTTTTTTTTTGTTTGTTTCTTTTTGTCAGGACCTCAAATGAAAACGAACAATTTTTTAGTATTATAAGACGACAATCGGCTCAAACGAGGTAACCGTCGTAACGGAATTTTCTCCGACAGGCAAAATGTCTCCGATTCGGAGCAAATCGGAGAAAATTCAGCTCCGACGCTTTTACCACGATAGGCCCAAATGTAGTGAAAAACAAAACTACTACAGCAACGAACGCCGACTATTGCGCGCAATGAAACAAGGAGAATTCAGTTAAAACAAAAATTATTGTATGTTTTATGTATGAGTAAGAAGATTTGTGTGGATTAATTGCAAAAAAAAAAGAAAGAAAGAAAAATATGATTAATATAAAACCTTAACAAAGTAAAGTATAACTAATTTATTTTCAAATGAAAAAAGAAAAACATCGTTCACTTAAAACAATTGAATACAGTTTAAAAATGTCTGCAAGTTGTTCGGGTGTATATTTATTGTAATTATTATTTCCACTTCAATTCTGATGTTCTGTTTTTGTTTTTTCGCTTCTGAATAATGATTTTGTGTTAAAATAAATTTACATCATTTTTTGCTGATAAATCATTGCTATTGGTAGATGGATGATATCTTGAATTTATTGATTACTCTCTCTCAAAAAAAAGAAAGAAACAAAAATAGAGGAGAAAGGAAATTTATTTTATGACGACGGACGACGACGATGTAAATAAAACCTGTGGTGCAAATTACTTTTGCAGCAATGTCATCGTGTGGTGAATGTTTTTTTTGTTTCTGGTTTGATTACTCGGCGCGAAATTATTATTATAATTATTACGGTTTTTCTCTTTTTTATAAGATTTCCTTTCAATTAGCTTAAAGTTCCTATTTCTGTTGTGTTCTTTTCTTTTGTTTGTTCTGTTTGTATTTTTCTTTTCATTGGATAACGTTTTAAAGAAATAAATTGCAGTTTTGTTGTTTTTTTTGTTTATATAATTTTTAATCTAATTTAATCGGAAAGCATTGTCTTTCCGCTTTGTTTTTCTTTCTCCTTATCGCGTTCGTTGCGAGGTTCTGCCGTTCCCTGCGGTATAGCTGCATTCGCTGGACCCTGATGGGTCTTTTGCTTAAGCATTGTCCAATCGTAGATATAATCATATTGGTGATTAAGAGTGCGGAACAAAATTCTGAAATGCAAATTAGAAATGTCATGTTAAGAAGATAGAGAACTATTTGTTTTAGAGTTTTAACTGTGTAATGAACAATTCAAGGGTAAAGTAAACAAAACTTAATGAATTAAAACCTCCATTTCGACAAGATTGACACTCAAATAGGCCATCGGCTATTCAACTCCTTTCTTAGTGCTTCTTCAGGCCTCAACTACGATTTCTTCGCATCGAGAGAAATAGGTTACAACTACATAGATAACGTAGGCTAATACAAATGTTTCTGCTGTGACACGCTGCTCTGTCTTTGGGTTTTCTCCCATTGTTTGGGACGGTTTGTGCTGGGTTGGGCGAGGGTGCCCTAGGCAATTGTGTTGAGTGCGCATGTTCGCAGGGCAACGAGTTGATTGGTAACACCCCAGAAAAATGAGTTGAGTGTAGTTTGAAACTCATGACATCGCCCAGGTGTCCACAATTTAGGGATGTGTAAAACCTTGGTAGTGAGAGATGATGGCCGCCATGTTAGGATTGTTGTTTAGGATATAAAAGAACAAGAATGAAAATGAGAATATTGCTCAAAAAGAAGAGCAATGTGCTATTTCATTGTTCAGAAAAATTTTGGAAGCTCCTTAGGTTAAAGTGGCTGCGGATACAGGATTCACATACTTAGGCCAAATGAAAAGGCCCATTGTGATGAATCTAGGGAATTACTAGTCGAACCATTTTGAGCTTTTTATAAAGCGAAGAAGATATTTAATATCCTTGTATCCTTGTTAGCTAGTTCACTGTAATCACAGTACACAGAATACAAGGTATTATATTCCCGATTTTCTTCCCCCAAAGTTCGCGCATATGTCACATTTCAGAGACCTAAATGTCAGAACAAAACAAAAATTGTTGTTGTCTTATCGGCATTTCTTTTTGTGCCTTTCCTCACTTCTGTCATCTTGGTCTCTGACAGATGCGCAATATAATACCTTATATTCTGTGTACTGTGACTGTAATATTCTCCCAGATGAAGTTTGCGTCTTAGAGAAAGAGCAGAGCATGTGCAGAGAAGGGAGAGATTGTTTCTTCTTCTTCTTCTTCGTCCATACAGCTCCTGCAGAAGTCATTTGAGGCTACACCAAGTCGTATTGCGTGTCTGGCTTTAAGACAGTGTCCCGTGAGGAAACCTATTAGGAAACTAATATGAAATCTGCTCTGAAATAACAAGTCTTTAGAGGTCTTTAAGTCAAGTGACGGCCATATATATACGTTTTTTTGGCTGAGCACGTTGGTAAATTATACCACCTAGAGTTTGTTATCGTTGAGGCTGTTTCTTTTAGCATAAGTTTACATGTAGCTATCGTTAACCTATCTTTTCCCTTTCAGGTGAGATGGGTATGACGGTTCCATTTTTAGCGAGTTCATCGGCTCTACCATTTCCCGTGATGACTCTGTGGCCCGGCACCTAACAGAGATTAATATAAAATTGCTGCGCCATCTCTATAAGAGATGATCGACAATCGAGGGCTTATTGAGAGTAAGTTGAGACACCGTCGAGAGATTTAATAGCAGCTAACTGTCAGAGAAGATGCGGATATCCCAAGTTGAAATCACGGATAGAACCTTTTTGATCGCCAAAATTTCCGCTTGGAAGACGCTACAATGATCAGGGAGGCGGAATGAGAGGCTAAGGTTAAGATTTTCTGAGTACACACCACTACCAACACCCTCTTTAGTCTTGGATCCATCTTTATAAAAATGAATGCTTTTGTCTTCCAGAAATTTGTGTCTTCCCATTTATCTCTGGATGGAATGGAGGCCTGGAAGTTTTGCCCAAATTGGGGTTTTGCAATGGTATAGTCTATGTTCTTTGGTATAGAACCGAAGAAGTTCAAAATGATAGAATGTCTCACATTATTGTTGGTCCATTGAGAAGAAGCGTTGAGTCTTATAGCTGTACTCGCTGCCACTTGTTTGCTGAAGATGTTGAGGGGTGTCAGATGGAGGAGAATGCGCGGCTGAGTTTGTGGTTCTCAATGCCCCGCTTATGCAAAGACATGCAGTGCGTTGGACTCTGTTGAGTTTGTCTCAACGTACTGCAACCCCGTAGATCAGTATTGGTCGGATGACCATGTATATAGCCTCCTCATATGGCTTTCTTACAGGAGAAAAGAGCTTGTAGCTTTCCTTACTCTTTCTTGAATGTTGAGTTTACAACTTGTTTTTTTTTTTCTTTGTTAGATATCAGACCAAGATATTTGACTTCATTGGTAAAAATAAGTTTAGTGAAGGAGGTACAATTTCTGGAATTTTCTAGTTCCATATAAAAAGGACGAGGTCTGGTTTTTTAAGGACTAATATTAAGTCCACATTGATCAGCCCATCTAGTGAACATATTAAGTGCGTTTTGGAGGAGGTTTCTCAGGGTATTAGGATGTTTTTCTCTGGCGGAGATAGCAACATCATCAGCACGTAATCACTTTGTAGCCTTCCTTCTCGAGGGATATAAGCAGTTCGTTAACTACTATGTTCCACAGGAGAGGTGACAGAACACCACCTTGTGGACATATAATACCTTGGAACGTAATACTTTCAAGTAACTCATCAACAACGGGACTCCATAAATAGGATAATAGAACTTCTCCATGGGGACAACGTCTTATTCTTATGATTGTTTGTACATTTTGATCTGCTTTAACCCGTGTCCTTCTATCTACGTAGAAATATAAGTTAAGTCTTCATAACGAAGATTTAGACTAGAAACAAATAGGGTTCCACAAAAAGGTTTGCCTTCTCGTTACATAACACAATGCATGGTTTTTATGAGCAGGCATACAATACAGTCCATGCGACAAAAGCTGTCAACGAAGCTTAGAAATAATTTCTCCCACCTAACACACCGGGTTTATATTGTTTCTCCTCTTGTATGGAGACAGCTAAGTAAGCAAATGATATATTTATGCCTATCTTAGGCCACTTCATTGGTATTCAAGAGATCCCAATTATAGTCAATGGCCAGGCACTGTTGTTAAATTATAATTTACCTAAAGGGATAAATATATCCTGAAAATGTATCAGTTTCAAAACAGTCGCTATTTTGCTATACATTCGATCGAAATGAAAATTTTAACTTTAAGGCTTACGAAAAACCATTAAAATGGCAAAATGAAATCATTAAAAAACAGAAAAATTTGTGTAAAACGAAAAATACTTACCTAAACAACTGTCGCAAATACATATAATCTGGTTGCTCCTCGAATCTCAAACTACGACAATAATTCAAATACATTGAAAATTCAGCTGGGAAACCCTTGCATAAGACCTCGATCGGAGTTGACATCTTCTTTTCGGAGATTTTTTCGTATTTTTGTTTTTTATTAGTTGCCTTCATGCCCTGCCACGGAAGAACACCACGATTAAAATACATCATTACATAACCTAACGATTCCATATCATCACGTCTTGACTGCTCAATACCAAGATGAGCATTAATCGATGCATAACGCGCAGTTCCAGTTAAATTCTTATCCTCACGATAGGGAATATGAACGCGCGTACGTGGATCACGGTATTTTTTAGCTAAACCGAAATCGATCAAGAACAATTTGTTACAGTGTCGGCCAATGCCCATTAGGAAATTATCGGGCTTAATATCACGATGAATGAAACATTTCAAATGTATAAATTCCAGGCGACCGATCATCTGGTCGACCAGCATTAGAACGGTTTTAATTGTAAAATGACGTGTGCAAAAATTGAAGAGATCTTCGAGGGATGGTCCCAATAGATCCATTACCAAGGTGTTGAAGCTCTTCTCGTGGCCATAGTAGCGAATTCGTGGTATACCAACACCGCCGCTCAATACACGGTATAATTTGTATTCGTAGAGCAGCTGTGGATGCCGGGCATTGTTGCTTTCTATTTTGATGGCTACCTCTTCGCCGCATTGTATGCTCATACCAAGGTAGATGTCACCAAATGAACCACTTCCTGTAAAAGAACGCAAACATAATCGTAATTAGCACACTGATTTCATTTCGAAGTGTAAATAGGTTAAATGCTTAAGAAATGAAATTAAATTTATGAAGCTGGTGAAATGGTTTAAGTTGCAATTTCATCATGTTTTGAATATTCCACTTGACCATGATTCAACCACTCGCGAGTGATTTATGTGTGTGATAAAACAAATTGTAACACTTATCAGCTAATAATAGGAAACAATTGAATGAATAAATGTTCAATTTTTGACATGAGGGCAAGAGGTTGATTCATTGATCGATGCATTTATGGTACCTATCTCTAGTTTTTTTGCATCAAGCGGATTTTTGCAGTGGTCGATCGTGTGTCAAACATTTCAACTCTATGCTATCGCTCTGGAGCAGCCAGCCGAATTTCAATCGCCAGTTTACCTCGTGTTGCATTTTGAGAAGGCCTTTCACTGGGTTAACCGCGAATGGAGAAGACTTCTTGGGAGATAAATAACCCCTTCAAACCCTTCCGAATGTTAGGGAAGATGTTTAAATGATTTACGAGACGGTAAACCCATGGGGTAAGCCTTGACTTGGCGGAGCGGCTTACGGTGACTACTTCTATGAAGCTTAGAGCTATGCGATCGCGAAACTTGTTTTCGCAAAAAACGGCCTTCAAATGGTCGACAGGTCGAAGTGGAGTAGGCTGTCACTTCTAATTACCCCTAACGAAGGAGTGTTCCCACCAAGGCACTCCCAACGAGCGACAGCAGGGAATTATTTTCGTAAAAGGAGCGGCATTCCGGCTCTTGCAATTGGAGTCCGTCAAGTGCCTGGTACTCCAGGTTGGGTTGTACGTCGGATTGTCCTCCCGACTACGTAGAAAAACATTTAGTTGTGAAGCAAAAACAGGCGGAAACGGACGGATACACTGATGACGACCCAAGCAACTGTTTAAGGAGAGAACAGAAAAGTAAACCATCGACCGAATTTTCACTTTGCGGCGGATCCTGAAAAAAAAAAAACTTCCAAATCGATACCCACCACCTTTTCATCGATTTTTTGGCCGCGTAAGACAGCATTTTCAGAAACGAACTGTATTAAGCTATGTCTAGTTTTGGCATCCCTGCCAAGCTGGTTCGCTTGTGCAAAATGACGATGGAGAACTCACGCTGCTCCATCAGGGTTGACAACGCGTTTACAGAATCTTTCGACATCAAATAAGGATTCAGACAAAGCGATGCACTGTCATGCAATTTCTTTAACATCGTTCTTGAGAAGATAGTTCAAAACTCCAATGTCAACAGCAGAGGCACTATCTTCCACTTCTCGCGTACGCCGATGATATTGACATAATGGGAAGAATACAGCGTCATGTCAATGGCGCCTTTGTGAGATTTGAGACAGAAGGGGAAAAAAGTTTAGCGGTAAATAAGGGAAAAACGAAGTACTTCTTTCTCGGACAGAACGTCACAATAGACGCATACAACTTTGAGGTAGTAGAGGAGTTTGTCTACCTAGGCTCCGCTATTAACACGGGCATTCGCTGTTTCTTTGGGCTAAGAAAGCAATTGAGTGGAAAATCCCTCTTCGAGCAACTAAGGTAAAACTGTATAACACCCTCATCATCCCAGTACTGCTGTATGGTGCAGAAGCATGGACCCTGACAAAATCGGATGAAAGTGCCTTAGGCTGTTTCGGGAGGAAAGGTCTTCGGGTCATCTTTGCCCCGTGTGCACTGATGGGCAATGGCGACGAAGATACAACAGCGATCTTTACGGGTTGTACAACGATCAATCTCTTAGTCAGAAGAGTTAAGGTCCACATACTCAGACTGCTCGGTCATTTAGAGCGGATGGAAACCAATGCTCCGCCAGGGACGTAGTATGAGAGGAAGACGCGACTCAACTGGAAGAGGACCTCAATCAACTTGGAGTGCAAAACTGGAGACGGCTAGCTAGGGACCGAGCTGACTGGCGGAGACTGTTGATTGAGGCCCAAGTCCACAACGGACTGTAGCGCCGCCTTAAGTAGGTAAGTAAGTATAAGAGGCTAACATTCAGCTTTTCTGACTGAACACCACTACCAACACTATCATTTGTTTTGGAAAAGGGATCTAACTTGTTACAGAAATGTTGGATACAGATTCTTCAGCTAAACAGCTATCGAATTTCAGAAGTTGACATAACTTTATCACTGAAACTGAATGAGAGACTTATGTAGATTAAGCACTTTGGAGTGCAAAACTGCAAACCAGTACAAACCTAAACCCGCCGCTTCTACATTTTCGGTGCCTTCTGAAAAAAAAAGGAGTATAGTGGTGTTTCAAAAAATGCATGTTCTCCTAGTCTGGCCATGAAGGTATGGAACCTGAAAGATTATCCCGAATTGTACTTTTGAAGTTGTGTAGTAAGTTTTACTTAAGTAGAGATTTGAATGGAATCAAAATTGTAAAGAACGCTAATGTCTTCCTTTAAAGTACATTTAGATGAAGTGCAAAACCTCTGACTCAAAGACAAGCAAAGACGTTAGACCGTTAATAACCATCGTTGCCTACATAAACCTAACCCATCAACAGATAGAAAATTGTCATGAATCATGATCGTCTTGTTGTAATAATACCAACCGTCAAGCTTCAACAAATTCATATTTTCCATATTAAATATGTAACCATTTGCAAAAAACTAAAACAAAATAAAAAAAAAAGTTGCAAAAACAAAAACTGACCTTCGCCGACTTCATGTTTTGCCATTTAAGTAATTTTTCATTTTATCAAGGTCTTAAGATCTAATCAAACGAAAATCAAATTCAATGGCTTTTGTTTGTGTTTTCGTAGATTCTTACACTTTGTGGGGTTAAACCTTTGCATGTGTGTAGGTAGATAGGTCGATTGGTTTAAATAATGATAGACAGAAAATCGATTCAACCAATGAAGATTTTATTATTTGAACGGCACGTCAAGCTTTTTCCAATGCAAATGTGGGTTATCTGCTTTGTTTTTTTTTTTTTTTGTTTGTTTTTGGTTTGGTTTGGTAGCCAGCCACTAACGATTTCAACTTCCACCTCAAAATTGCGTAAATACACTGTTCCGCCTCAAATCAAAGTCAGTTCATTAGTCATAATAAAAGTTACCGAACAAAAAAGGGCTACCATCGGAAGAAAAGAAATTTTACAATTTATCTTGCCACTATCCATTCCCGCAAACTGTAAAACCACAGCAACATGAGTCGTATGCATGCATGCCCAAGCCCTCAACGAAAGCACAACTCGACAACAAACATAAACCTTGATAAATGCGAGAAAATACTTTTCCCTTTCAAGCTGGCCATAGTTGTGCTTTGGACAACATTTCGTTGTTCCTATTTCGTAATCTTGTTCGAACACGTTCAGAAAATCAAAACTTTTCCAAGCAGCAGGTAGAAATGAGCACAGGAGAGCTACCATCTGGACTTCCAATTAGAGAAAACACTGCATCACCTTGGCTCGGTTAAATTTTCATTCAATTAGACGAGACCTCTGATTTGCTTAAATAGTCGTTGTAGCTTTGTTGCAATCAGCATAGCGCTGCTGCTGGCAAATGCAACACCGAGAATCGAGAATTCTACCTACGGGTAACAGTGCCGTTAGATGATGCATGTTGGAGAATGAAAAAAAAAATGGCTGCAGGCAGGCACTTGATTTCATCAACTAACTGAAAACTGCTTCTAGCTGCTTGCCAAGTGCCCTGCAAAAACAAGTTTCGCCCAACTAACCAAAAAATGAAAAAGAAATAGGAATCCAACTCCAACTGAAGTTGACCTTTTTTTGTGAGATTTTACCCCAAAAAACGAAAACGATTAAATTGGTCAATCATATGTCGTTTATTGCGAAAATGCACGTATTCTTTTTTTTTTTTTTTGAACAAGAAAAAAATATAAGAGAAAAGAAAAGAAATGCAAAGAAAAAAAATTACTCACCGATTTTCCGGATAACTCTATATTTTCCTCCGATAATAATTTCGGAGCTTCCTCTGTCTTTCATCTGGCGTAACTTTTCCATTTTTGTTCCTTTTTTATTATAAAACTTTAATCGCGAAGAATTTTGAAGAATAAATCTTTATTGAAAATTATTCAAAAAAAAATAATAAATGAATAAAATGTGTTGAAGTACTCCCGTTTTCTTTTTTGTTTTTCGTGTGCCACTTTTTTCGTAGATGTTTTGTTTCTTTTTTTCAACAATTAAATTGTGAGAGCGAATCCGTCTGTTGGCGTTGAATGAGAAAAAAGAGGACAGAGATATTATTGTTGTTCGACTTGAAATTTTTCTTAAGTGTTGTATTTTTCTAATGTGCAAAGATTTTTTTTTTTGCAATTAAAAGAAATTTCTTTTTAATTTAAAAATTTTACTTTTTCTTTCCGAAAAAAAAGCAAAACTAAGGAAAAACCACCACTTACTTTGAATAAACAAGTTTTTGTTTCTAATTTTGTGGAGTCTTTTTCTTGTAGGCAGAACAAAAAAAAATGTGTTTTTTGATGAGATGGACACACAACAGAGACGATACGCAATTATATTTTTTTAATGGTGGATTTTCAGTATCCGAAATTAAAATCCGGAATACTGTGAGTTGTGCCAAGCCGCACTGTAATTAAAGTTTTATTTAGTTTTGATCATTGAAAGGAGAGTTAGAAAATATGATGTACTTCAAAAATGAACTCTTTTTAAAATTTTCAATAACAGAAAAAATGAAGAATCGAATGAAAAACTCGTCAGACAAAAGAGCTGCGGAATTGACAAGCAGCAGCCATGTTTTTTTTATATTTTTTTCCTCATTCGTCTTGGATTTTCTATCTCTTTTTTGAAGGAGAATAGAAGTATTTGGTTTTCATATGGTTGCACTGGGTTGTGTCTTTGCTACAAGAATCCTAGATTATACATGTTCGTTTACACAGGCCGTTATTTTGATGCGTCATTATTCCGGCATTTTTTTAATTTTGACACAATTAGTGCCTGGTTACACGAGCGCAAAAAAGAATTAATTCACGAAAGAGAGCGGATGATTTTTAGAAAGAAGGAAAGGGATGGAAAAAAATGCCAAGTTTCGTCTTTTTCCTCATTTTCAGATATGAGTTTTGCGTTAAAAATCATGTTTCTTCTCAAAACGTTCTCCTTTTGTCAGACATTTTCATTTCTATCTACCGGCGAACAACAACAAATTTCCTTTTGTCTTGCTCGTTTGTTGCATGCCCACTTAATTTTTTTTTCTGTGTGTATCCACAAAAGTAATTCTTTTTTGCGCTCGTGTAACCAGGCACTAAGGTTTGCACTTTGCCACAACATGCGAGGAACATTATCATTGAAATGGTCACCTCGGGGTTTTCGCACCATGCGATTCTTTTGAGGTCATTTTTAACCACTTTTTCGCACATATCGGGAGGTTTCTCGACCAAAACTCGTGTAAAGTTGGTTTCTAATGTTTTGCGTAGCCTCACAGAAAACAATATAACGATGTCAAATCGCATGATCTTGGTGTCCAATTGATATCGCCAAAACGTGAGATTACGCTGCTATTAAACTTCTCACTCAATAATCCATCATTTTTCTTTGGGTGGCTTGTTTCCCCGTCTATTGAATCACATATCGTCAACACGAGCTTCATCTACGCCAAAAAAAGTCGATTAAAGCACTATCACATGAGCACGAACGACGACCAACGAAGAACGGAAATTCCTCGATTTTGACATCTTCACATAAGTTTGTAATTCGTCGCGAATGAACAACCAAACACAAGGCAAGAAGGATTTTTGAGTTAGACGCGCGCGAACATTTTGTTCGTTTGGGAGTGAGATTGACACGCGAATAGAGTTGCAGTTCGTAGCAACTACATTCTTTTCTCGACGAAAAAATTTGTTTTCTCAAATTTAATTTAACATTGAGATGAAAAATTGACATTTTGCATCACAACATCAAACATAACTCACGTTTAGGTTTGTTGACAATTTTGGAAGAAATAACGCTCCCAAACTAGCCGAAAATCATTTCTTCATGCATTCCGTCTTCGGTGGGCGTGCTCATGTGAATGGTGCTTAAAATCGTTATATCCGCCTAATTGACTGGACCGTCCGCACTTTTGTTTGTATGGTCACAGTTATTTGTGTCTGGATGCAAGACACTAACTGTCGGTTTCCTGGCCCCCAATTATGCAATTTTTGTTGTTTTACACCACCGAGTGAGAAATATGCCACAACACGAAAAACCGGGTGTTATTGTAATGTTTCCAACCCCAAAAATCTGGGTGAACGATTAGCAACCCATCATGTTGATATATTTTCGAACGTGCCCACAACCCTTTTTTTTACTTCACACAAAATTCAACTGCAACCAACTTCGCCCAACATTCACTTGACATAAAAGTGAGAATTTTATTTTGGATTTGCAAAAAATTACACCAACTATTTTTCTAAATAATTATCTAATTTTAATTACAATTCCTTACAATAAAAAGAAAAAAACAAAACTACCAATCAATGCCAACAATCAATGATCAAGTTTTGATCCTATACAAACAAATAAACTGACTTATTTTGAATGGTTTCTCGACTACTATCGTCATCGTAGTAAATTAATTACGCCCTAAAGTAACATTTTTCTCTAAATAAATAATATGGGAATAATTTTAAATTGCAAACTATTTATCGTGTATTATAATTCAAGTAGTATTAAATAAGAGAAAACAGCAATTGGACTATCAGAAAATTAGTTAGTCAAAACAAAGAATTGCATTGGAAGAATTTAAAGCTGGAAAAAGGTGAGTGATAAATTTGCATTTTTTAAATGTTCTCAATCTTTTTTTGTTTTTTCTTGCATTTAATCGTTGAAAGGCGATTATTTGCGTGGGGCTGTCTTTTTTGTGTTTGATTAACTATGAAGTTGTTGGTATTGGTAGTTACTTATTTTTTTTATCATTTCTTTCGTGTGCCTATGTTGGGAACAACAAAATATTCGCTTTGGAGAACGAGAACAATGAATGCCATTACTTTGCCGTGTGAAACTTTACTTTGTTTTTCTTTTTTTGTTTTGTTTTGCAGTCCAGTTAATAGCAGTGCACCTGTTCAGTCAGATAAATGCGTTGTGAGTTGCTACTTGCGACCTGCAGATTGCGAAAGATATAAAGCAGTAGAATGTTGATAGGTGGATGAGTAATGATGTCATTGCAGTAAAGAGGGAAATCTTACAAAATGTGTGTCAAGATGTCAGAGTTAAACCGATTACTGAACTCCTTGCCTGGCAGTGGTAGATAATAGTCTTCCTCTCAAGCGTTTTGAGAAACTATTTGTTTAGTCGGCTTTGGCAATAATTAGTACACAACTTACTTGTCCGGCTCCAAATCCATGTAGGATTTCAGACTGAGACACAGCAGTTTTCCATTGGGATCGGTCCCTCGCATGCGTTTTCCAGTCTACGAAACCAACCGTTTCAGCATCCGTAGTTACTTGGTCTTTATACCGCAGGTTCGGAGAAGACTCGTGGCTGGAGCGTTGTCGCCCATTCGCTCGATGTGGCCTCGCCAATGTAGTCGTATTTTCTTGGTTTTCTGGACTACATCGACATCTTGGTATAGCTTGTACAGTTTGCGGTTGAACCTTCTTCTCTATCCGCCATCGTCGCGGGCCTCGGATCCTTCGAAGAATTTTTCTTTCGAAAGTGCCCAGTATCATATCCCCCCTTTTTTACTTATCGTCCAGCACTCGGCGCCGTAGAATAGGCGTCTTTCGAGTCAGGAGATTTGAACCCAGTTGTTTGGCCTTGCCGAAGTAGCAGCGATTTGCTAGGGTAATTCTTCGTCGGATCTCCAATAAGGTGTCGTTTGTAGGATTGATGTTTTTTCCTAGTTAGGTGAACTCTTTAACTACCTCGAAATTGCTGCTACAAACAGTACATGACGGTGGACAGATGTTGCTTTGTTTGTTCACAGCATGTACTTTGTTTTGTTCTCATTAACTTCCAGACCAACTTGTTTCGCCTGTTCTTCAATCGCTAAGAAGACCTTATGCACAGATCTTTGGGAGCGACCGATATTGTCTATATGGTCCGCATAGTCTAGGAGCTGTGTTGAAGGTAGTGTTTTTCGTGCTCATGCCTGCCTTGCGTGCTATCTGCTCGAGGACTATAGTGAAGAAGTCTCATAACAACGCATCGCCTTGTCTTAATTCTGCGCTTGTTTGTAACAACTCAGATGAGCTGTTACCCAATTGCACACTGCACTGCGTATTGTTTGGCGGCATGCGGCGTCGTTCGGGATCCAGAATTCAGACATCGCCCTCATAAGCTCTTTCCGGTGCTTTGAAGTCGTCGAAAAGATGGTGGGTTTCGACTTGAAATTCGCTGGTCTTTTCCAGGATCTATCTCAGTGTTAATATTTGGTCTATCGGTGTTCTGCCAGGCCAGAAGCCACTCTGGTACGTGCCGATTATTGTGTTGCAGAACCCTTTAAGGCGCTCACGCAGTACGTTGGATAGGATATTGAGTAGGGATATGCCTCGGAAGTTTTTGGATGACATGGGATCGCCTTTTTTGCAGATGGGGCATATGGAGCTTATAGAGCAGTCAGCGGGCATGCATTCTTCCTCCCATACTTTGTTGATGACCTGGTGCATTCGGTTCATCAAACCACCTCTTCCATATTTAAAGAGCTCGGCATTATGCGCATTCAGAGAAAAGGTTTCCTTCAATGTTTTGAAACCCTGTGTCTCGGTTCTTTACACTAAGACGGTTGACATAGACCCTTGGGCTATACAAATTTACAAGTGGGTCTGATCTGCAAGCATTTCATTGCACTTAATGCAAACCACTAGAAACCTGCGGTAACACCAGGAAACTCTGGCCTCATTATGACAAGATAAAATCAAATAAGATTTTACTTCTCAATAAACCGTCCCTAAGATGCCTCATAGGTGTGATAACGGGACATAACCTACTTGGCTACCACAAGAAGAAGATGGGGCTTAGTACGGACGACATATGCAGAGGCTGCGGCGATGAGGAAGAGCACGAAAATACCGCTCACTTCCTATGCCACTGCCCAGCACTCTGCCGTACTAGATCAAAATTCTTAGGCAACTATTTCTTCAATGAACTAGAAGACCTATCTGAAGTCCCAGGCAATCGCCTATTGAACTTTATCAAGTCCACCAAATGGCTTGATTAACCATAGAATTCATAGGTTAAACCACTTTTTCAGAAGTTCCAACACTTCAGGGTATCACAAGGGATCTACATTGATCTAAGTGTGACGGTAACAATATCAACTGTCAGCCCATATAACCTAACCTAACCTAAACCACAGGCATTCCTCTCGAATGTGTCATTGGGCGAATCTTAGAACGTCTATTCCCTCCAAGTGTTAGACGGTTTTAATAAGTCAACAAAATGTTTATGTTTTTTTGCAGACAAAAAAGAAATCACAATAAAATGGCAAAGGACTATGATTATTTGTTGAAAGTACTCCTTGTCGGCGATAGCGATGTAGGCAAGCACGAAATCCTATCCGGACTGGAAGATGCTTCTTCCGAGAGTCCATTTTGTAGCGGAAGTGGTAAGTTCTTCATAAACACGATTCATTAACTGAACAATTCCATTCAAATGTCATTTCTTGCAGCTTATAAAACGACTACAATTTTACTTGAGGGCAAACGAGTCAAACTACAACTTTGGGATACCTCTGGTCAGGGCCGGTTTTGTACAATCATTCGATCGTATTCGCGCGGAGCCCAAGGAATTATCTTAGTCTATGATATAACGAATAAGTGGAGTTTTGATGGCATTGACCGATGGTTAAAGGAAGTCGAAGAGGTATTTCTCCCTTTCATTCAATGATACTTTCGTTTTATTAAAAAAAAAAAATTATATAAATTCTAGCATGCTCCTGGTATACCAAAAGTTCTTGTTGGTAATCGCCTGCATTTGGCATTTAAACGGCAAGTGGCGGCCAAACATGCCGAATTGTATGCCTCCCGCAACAATATGTCGTGCTTTGAAATTTCGCCACTTTGTGATTTTAACATAAGAGAATCGTTTTGCGAGCTGGCGCGCATGGCTCTGCATAGGAACGGCATGGAACGAATATGGCGAACCAATAAAGGTATTCGATTTTCAAATTCCTAAAGTATTTTAAACTGTATTTTGTTTTCTTTTTAGTTCTCTCGCTTCAGGAACTCTGCTGTCGAACAATTGTACGACGGACAAGTGTTTATGCAATCGAGGCACTACCTCTGCCACCATCGGTCAAATCGACTCTCAAGTCATATGCACTTACAACGAACCAGTGTTTCAATACGCTTACCCATTCGAAGAGTAAGAATCGATGTAAGACACCAATCCAGAGTCATAGTACAAGAAACAGCTGCAGCATTTCGTGATTTTATTTTTGCTTTAAGTTTTTTTTTTTTAAGTTCATTCGTCGTCGGATTCATTGATTGAACTCTGTTTTTGTTTTATTTTTTTTTTTAATTATTATTTTCATTCATTTTGCCAGCAAAGCAAAAACTAAACAAAACCTTACCTAACATTAGTATTTATTTTTTACCAATCAACACAAGAAAATCGCATTCAATAATGAATTAATATTTATTTTGTACTTTCATTCAATCGTACATTTAAGAAACCATTCGACCATAAACACGGAAACATAAGTCAAAATATTAAATTAACATTGATATATGCTTAAGCCGAAGTGGTAGTTGTTGAATTCCTTTGTCGGTTGTCAGAGGGTGGAGATCATTTCTCTTTTTGTCAAATGGTTTCTGTTCTTGTGAAGATTATCTAATCATCTTTTTTTTATATTTGGTCAGACTTCTACCACCAAAGCAACAAGTTAACTATTATAAAGTGAACAAGAATAATAATGTAAAATATGATCATGTATATATAATATATTTTTTAATATACATCAAATGAATACATTTAGAAAACTGTCTTGTGCTTTTTTTGGTTGTTCAAGATGGCTAGGAAAACTACCTCATTTATCGCTCATTTACCTTTTTGACTATGTTCGTCACTGCTTTGATTTTCAATCAGTTAGGCTAAACACAAACCGAAGCGGACAAACTGTTTGCATGTCGCAAGACAAAAAATCGTGTCGTAATTCACCCCATACCGAGGACGAACAAAGAAGACAAAAATTGAAAAAAAAGGTTGCGTTTTCCCTTGATTTTATTTTGCTTCTTTATTCCTCGATGAATGGCACAAACACATTTATCGAGAAACAGATAAACTGTTGGAATTTCATGTGTATAATATACAGTGTACACATTGCCATCTATTTCTCGTGTACGTGAGACCTAACGGGATCCAAAAATGTAAACAAAAATTAACCACGTGGAGAGCGTTAACGCGTTAACAACCATACCAAATTGCACAAAATGCAACAAGAAATATCGCAATAAGATACAAATTCAAGTATGAGCAACCGATATGTCCGTTTGTCGAAATCTGTTTTTTTGTCTTGTTCACTTTGGTCTGTGATTCTTCATAAGACGGTGTGTACTTTTAGGCGTCGACATTTTGTCCGGGACTGTTTGTCTTCTTGTCTTCTCTTACTGCAACTGACGAGCGGACAAGACTTTTTATCGTGTCGTGTCTGTTCCTGTGTGTGTTGCCTCATAAGAGCAATGGACCTGTGTCCGGGGAAGAGCGAACAAACGTTTTGTCCGCTTCGGTTTGTTTTTAGCCTTATAATTTGGGGCAGTAAATCCTTCTATGTTCTATCTGGATCAATCCCAACTAATACCTTTATAATTTTTATTTTTTATTTTTGGAAAGATCACTAAAATAAAGATTCTACCAAGGCATATTCACAAAACTGAATAACACTTCTTGGATATTCGGTTTTTACATGTTACCTACCTCAAAATAAAACAATGAACCTTCTTATTTGCATACTTAAAGTGGCTTTCACTTCTTCCAACAGCCTAATCCATTGGGCACTCTTGTTCATACCACCTTCGAACTCGGAGTCGAAGAATTTACAAGTTAGAGCAGTTTTTGTATTGTACACTAGCTGACCCTGCCTCAATCGATAATTGATACCCCTCTAGCACATTACCCACCACCCTTTAAACGCTACCCGCTTGTGCTACCCAGTACGTCTACCCATATCCGCTACCCCGTTACGACACTACTCTGTTACCCGTTACCAACTACCATTAGCCAGAAACCCACTACTACTACCCGCAACCCGCAACCCCGCAACATGCTACCCAATTCCAATATGTACCTACTAAACCACCACCCTACTACCCGCTATTCTGGCCATATCTCATGTACATCACTCAGGATTTGGTGCATCAATGTACAAACAATAATATTAAACGTCGAAATGTTCGTGAAAACCGAGTAGGAAGTGTTAGGGCAATTAAAAAGTATATACTTGTGAATGCCTTGAGGCGTATCAAATTTTCCAGTTTTCCATTTGAAAAGCAATACATCTTCAATTACATTCAATTTTCCCTTTGAAAACCAATGAGTTTTCCGAATTCCATTCGAAAACCCATTTTGAAATTTTCAAGTTTTCCACTTGAAAAACCAATGCATCCACAATTTCATGCAATTTTCCATTTGAAAACCAATGAGTTTTTACCGAGTTTTTCATCAAGAAGTTCGAAAACCTATTTTGAACCAAAAAATTCCTAGCAAAAAAAAATCTAATTTCCGACCTTTGTTTGGTTTTTCCAGTTTTCCCACTCTTCCATGAGGTTTAACAGTATCAACCATGAAAATTTCACAAATATCTGTTGGGCCATTCGGAGTCTATAGAGTCATACAAACAAACACACATCTATTTTTATATATAGAGAGATTCACACAGTATGACCATGCCCTCTCAGCGGTTAGATTTTAACTTTAACGACTAATTACATGTCCTCGGAACAGATCGTTAGATTAGCTGTTGCACCTCCTTCTAAATTCACCGTTCAATCTAAAATGGCCAAAAATCGGACAAAGAAGATTTCTTTCAAAGCGTCCCAATGAATCTTCAAGGGCCATGTCCATGCTTCTGTACTATAAAGGAGGAGTAGATTGATCAGAATTTTGTATAAAGGCACCTTGTTTCGATCTTTAGAGTGCTCAATTGTCTTCAAAGCGTTGTTGTCACTTGTCAGTATTAAAGATAATCCTTATATGGTACAAGCCAACCAAGCAAACTTTGTCTCGCCAGCCTTCAGATCAACGCCAGAATTATAGTTATGCACATGTTTTTTGTCCAAATGCAATGTGATTTACTTGATTTCAATGGGAATAGAGAACGGTATGAGTTTTTTTTCCAAGTTTCGTAGTCCGAAACCATTAATGCGATGAAATGCAAAACTTTCATTTTTCTGGAGTTCTAGTAATTTCTCGTGCTTCGTGGTCTTTCAGAGTTTGCCATCAAAAGTTTTGTTTCCAATTGAAAACCAATGCCGTCTAAAATTCTATGAAAGTATAATTGATTTCTGTTTTTTGTCTTGTTTCTCTAGAGTTTCCCATCAAGAATTTTCCATTTTTCTATTTGGAACCCTATGTACTTAAAATTCTATGCATTTGTTCCATTTGAAAACAATTGAGTTTTACGACTTTTCCCTCAAGTACTTTCTACTTTTGCATTCGATTTAAGCCTTTCTGCAAAAAGTGAAGTTTTCCATCTTTCCTTTATTTTTTTCAGTTTTCCGAGCTTCCGTATGGATTTTCCTATTTTCCATGAAAATTTGATAAATTCTGCTGGCCCGTTAGGGGTCTATACCGAACTTTATAAGCAAAACAACGTTCAACCGGTCAATTAGTACGATCAAAAGTTATCATATAGCCATTTTCTGGTTCCAAGTCATTCTTTGATACAACGTATATGTGAAGACAACATTTACTGGGTCAGCTAGTAGGATAATAAATATCTTATAGCCGTCTCCTGATTCTAAGCTACCTTCCCACACATGATAAGCCATATCGTTTCTGCCATTCGTAGAAATTATTTATATGACAAAACAACGTTTACCGGGATTGCTAGTACGGCTGATACGTCAATCTAAACCATCAGGGTGCCACCCAAACGAAAAAAAAAAAAAAACAAAAAAAAAAGACAGATCAAAGTTTTTTTTTAGTGGAGTAGATTACAAGAAATAAGAGATGGTGCAGAGTAAAAAGTAGATTTTCAAAAATCGAAGTAGATCTACTTCGCTGCCCACTGAAGAGCCAATCCAAAATCGACTACGGTGATTATTTCAGAGCACCCCTGAGAATGGTTCATCGAACGGTCCTTCCTATAATTTTGTGAAAAGTAAACTTTGGCGCAAAATTATAGTCCGCTAATGTAACAATTTTAGTGTGATACTAGCTTAAAATGACGTTTGAGTCATGTCTGAAACGTCATTTTAAGCTAGTATCTACACTAAACTTGTTCATTTAGCGGACTATGAATTTTGCGCCTTTGTATGGACATTTATTAATTTCACCCTCGAGAATTTTTGGTTTGGACGTCGTCCCGTCTTGGCGCTGTCAGTTTTTCTATATACAAGATTTTAGTTCTGTATCGCGTTCCGGGCGTCGCTGTCGTCGATTCACGAGGCTGCAACTACTATAAATTCCATATACAAAGGTAAAACCATGCACAGTGTTATTTCCATTCATTTCATTCATTGTAGTATGAATATGAGCATCATTCAATAATCCGACCTTGGGGTCTGCCCATTTATACAGTATACAATGACCAAACAATAAAATCTCAAATATTATTTAAACATTTATTTAAACCATTAATTAAAGTTAATAAGTGGGAGCACTGTTATTTTTATCGTACAAAAGTACTGTTGTTAAAATTGCTGAAAAGTCAAAATGTCAAAACGAGAAAAAGTGACAGATGTACGTGTCTTTGTCTCTCTATCTCGTTCACTCGCTTTGAAGAAAAACCACTACATTTCCCAAATTCTGGTCGATCTTTCAAGTAGAGCGAAAAGTACACAATTTTTTTAATCTCAATTCTAGTTGTTCACTTCATGACATCAGCAGCGCAAAATATAAACAAATTTGGTACAGAAATTCCTGAAGATAGTGAAAAAGTGAATTCTTTTTAAACACAAAAAAAAAAAGATGACAACGCTCCCTCGGCCAAAATCTCCACGGGCTCCAAATGCCATTAAAAGTGGTGAAAAAGAAGAAAGTTTCTGGGACAAACTTGGAACACTTGGCAGGAAGAAACGCATCAAGGAAGGCAAGAATAAAAAATATCCAATTTACATAATGCGATCAATTCAAACTAGTGAATATTGTGTAGGATTGTTTCGCCATTTAGGGCGTTAACATTAATTGTTGCATTGATGGCTTTTATGCTAAATTATTGGAGTTTTCAAGCTTTGTTTTTTTTTTATCATGCGTAGATCATAATACATTTTTCAAGGAACATATGAGTCATATCCGCTTTGAAATATCAGAACTTTTGAATTCTAATTATGCTGGAACCTTGTTCAGTTTTGACCAGATAAGTTTATTACTCTAAGAATGTAGAACAGCGGAAAGTGGATTGCCAATTGTGGGCATTTGATCCTTCTTTGTATGTAAATACTTAATAATCTGCTCCAGACAGCTTGGCCCCTTATAGATACTACGTCCTGTGTGTACCTCAATTGCTACGTCGAAAGAGCAATGGCATGCATTCGCTATATGCGAATGAGCCATCTCAAACAATGGACTGATCTCTCTTCCACCAACGAAGTCGCTGTACTGTTTCCCACTGTCGCACGCCAAGTTGATTCAGGTCCTCTACCACCTGTGTGCTCCACCAGAGTCGCGGTCTTCCTCTTTAAGACGTCCTTCCGGGTTGGATTCGAAGACTCTACGAGCCGGAGCTTTATTTTCAATTCGCTCTACATACATACCCAAAGTTAAAGTCCAACAACTTAGATAGTTGTTGGACTTTAACTTTTCTTGCTACGTCAGTGTCGCTGAACAGCTCGTACAGTTCTTGATTGAATCTTCGTCTCCATTCTCCAAAGCGTTTTCATCGGATGTTGTCATGGTCCATGTCTTTTGATTTCACTGCTGATGTTGTTGTCTAAGTTGATAGTGGATCCTAGGTAGACGAAGTCCTTAACTACCTAGAAGTTAAATCTGTCTATGTTGACGTTTGCTACAAGACGTCGATGTTGGTTGTCCTTTTGAAAGATTATGCTTCTGTTGTTGACGTTGGAATTTTGCACAATCTTTTCAAGAATGATTTTGAAAAATAGGAGCGCTCTTCATCAATCATAAATTGCCTTCAAATTCCAAAAAGCTCCTATGCACCAAGGACAAGTTTTCCTCATCAACAATTCTTGAGTGAGTGTAAGAAATTAAGACTTTATGTTACGTGCAATGCAGACATTGAGCTTCCTTCTTTTTTTACTATTCAACTTAGATAACGATTAAGGAAAGAACGGATTGAGAAAATTCATTTCAGCACTGGTGTCCCTGTCTGATACTACACAACACCACCATATCTTGTAGATAAGGTCGAGCTTCCCCTTGCCAAATCTTCCCCTTCCGATTGGAACTTAGTACGTTCCTATATTTCCTCTTTCTTTCTATGTCAAAGTAGGTGGCATTGTTTGCCTTCATTGATTTAATGGAAAGGCACTAGATACAAAGCGGATTCAGCTGACTGCAGTTCCATTACTACATTTCTTAAATCGTCTCCGCAGCCTTATTTTCCATTAGCACAGTGGTTAAACCTTTTCTCTATGTTTTATTTTTAGTTCAAGAAGTCCAGGAAGAAGGAAAATATGCCATCGATTCCCCAGGCTGTCCAAATCAGTGCGATATTCCTCCAGAGGATTACGTAATCCGTAAGTCTCTTACATTTTCATTTTTGATTTTTTAGGGAGTAACGATTATTAATTTGCAGGCGATCAGGAACAGAGGGCAGTTATAGATCCAGCTTCAGCCAGAGATCCTGAATTGATTAAGCTGCAACAAATCCTGATTGATTGGATAAACGATGAATTGGCCGAGCAACGTATTATTGTCCAAAGTCTCGATGAAGATATGTATGATGGTCAGGTAGGGGGTTTATCTTAGTTTATTATTCAGAAGGCATGTTTGACATTTGGCATTTAGGTTCTGCACAAACTATGGGAAAAGTTGACGGGCAGAAAACTCGATGTTTTGGAAGTTACCCAGTCGGAGGAGGGTCAACGTCAAAAACTCAGCATTGTCTTGAGGGCAGTCAATCATGTACGTGTCTCTTACGTTCTAAATTCATC
This sequence comes from Sphaerophoria rueppellii, assembly GCA_920937365.1. Classification (NCBI taxonomy): domain Eukaryota; kingdom Metazoa; phylum Arthropoda; class Insecta; order Diptera; family Syrphidae; genus Sphaerophoria; species Sphaerophoria rueppellii. Next base: position 34,319,964 of record CAKKXW010000001.1, on the reverse strand, counting down.
ATCATAATAATAACACCTTTTCCTTGCTTATAGACTCTTGGCTTTCATCACAAAGTGCCAAAATGGTCTGTTGAGAGTGTCCACTCCAAGAACCTTATAGCAATTTTACATTTGCTAGTCGCGCTAGTACGTCACTTCCGAGCGCCTATTCGTTTGCCCGAAAATATCTTCGTCACGGTTGTCATTGCACAGAAAAACGCTGGAGTTCTCAATGCACAGTAAGTCTGTTTTAATCTTTTGATGACGAGAAACATTCTAACGAACTGTGACACATATTTTTAACTAGAAAATTCCAAGAACAAATCACTTCCGAATACGACGATGTTGGTATGCGATGCGAAAAGGATGCCTTTGACACCCTCTTCGATTCTGCACCTGAAAAACTAGCCGTTGTCAAGAAATCGCTGATTACATTTGTCAACAAACATTTGGCCAAATTGAATTTCGAAGTCAATGATTTGAATACCGATTTTCGAGATGGTGTCTATTTGTGCTTGTTGATGGGTTTGTTGGGTGGTTTCTTCGTGCCACTTTATGAATTTCATTTGACGCCACGCGATGTTGACCAAATGGTACACAATGTAGGATTTTCCTTTGATTTGATGCAAGATGTTGGCTTGCCAAAACCTAAAGCCCGACCAGAAGGTAATGATTCCTTTGGATTTCATGTTTAACTTATATCTTATGTGTGCGTTCTTTCGTTGCAGATGTTGTTAACATGGATTTAAAATCAACTCTTCGAGTCCTTTATAATTTATTTACCAAATTTAGGAATGTTGCCTGATTCATGGCTTACTTGAATCATTCAGAATCTAATCAAATTGTTTGTTTTAACTGCGTTCTTACTGATTTTATTTGGTTTAACATTTAAGCAAAAATGTGCCTTGAACAATATAATTTATATTCATTAACACTAAGTACACTTTAAAACATGTTTTTTAATGCAAATTAATTTGTATGCGCTGTTTATTTTTCTAATAAAAATTTTAACCAGGAATATTGTTTTTCATAATTTAGTAAAGAGATCTCAGGGACTGGTAAACTAGCGTCTGAACGTAAGGACGCTACATATCGAACAATGCAGCGGTCTCATACAACGCGGGCACGTGAAGTGAATATAAAAGGCTCAAGGAAGGAGGAAAAGAAGCTTCACAAGTAAAAGAAGGCATTCTGGGAAAAAATATGTTATGTGAAATTAAAATATATAGAGAGCTAGGTCCGCATCAGGCGCGGATGTTCTAATAATCCGTCCGTAATATGACGCAGTATACACCGCGCTACACCCACCGATTCCAAAGGCATTCTGGAGCAATGAGAAGTGCATTTACTGAATTGCTCAATGGTCAGCTTACTGAAGAAATGACGACTCCACTATTTCAAGATGACAACATCATGCTGCAGCCATCAAGCATTTTTGACGTCAAAGAAGCAATCAACCGACTAAAGGACAACAAAGCCGCAGTTGCTGATGGGATACCAACCGATCTGATCAAACGTGGAGGACCATCACTTCACCAATGAAATGCCGGAAGACTGGCGAAAAGGCATCATATGTCCCATACACAAGAAAGGAGATGTCACAGAGTACAGCAATTATAGGGTTATAACATTGTTGATTACAACCTATAACATAGACTCCTGTATCTTCAGGATCGGATAGCCCCATACGTGGAAACTATAATCGACAAAAAATATCAGTGTGGTGTTACACCAGGCAAGTCGAAAATTGATCAGATTTTACTCTAAGGCAGGCGATAGAATAATGTCTAGAATTCTGCATCAAAACAAACCATCCGTTTAAAGACCTTAAAGCTGCCTACAACACCATAGCCAGGCTAGAACTCTACAAAGCCATTGAAAATTCGGCATCCCAATTAAATTAATAAGACTATGTAGGCTGACATTGACCAACGTTTTAAACCAAATTATGGTATCCGGATTGGTCTCCAGACCTATCAATGGACAAGGACATGGACTGGTCTTTAACCTGGCGTTGGAGAAAGCAATCCGTGACTCTGAAACATCAATCAGGGGGACTATCGTCACCCAATTATTGGCATATGCAAACGACATTGACATCTTTGGAAGGAATCCACAAGCTGTACAATCCTCATTTATCCAGATCGAGCAGGCGGAAAAAAAACTGGGGCCATCTGCTGAAAACGTTGACAATAGTAGAAGGACAACTATTAAGGTGGAGGAGCACGGATTGGAAGTGGTGTGATCCATACACATAACAAAAGGAAGAGGAAATACGGGGGCATCCGTCAAGGCTAGAGACCTACTCTAGTCTTTCAAGGTCTTTCCCCCCCCAACATACCAACGCAACACGCAGAATTCGGCACGCTCACGTCTTACCGTTACTATCCCTAACCTCTACGCTCCATGCCTCATAGCCCCACCTTCCACTTCCATACCCTCCTCTAAATTCTCTCCCATCTAATTCAACTCTAAGACACGTAAATTCATGAGACCTTCCTCAACTCGCGACTGCACCACCCTGAGCCTCTCAAACCTCTCGACCCTCCTCCTCCATTCATCCCTCCTAACCTCTCTCCCCATCTTCCTCCCCCAAAGCTCACTCCTCAATTCCACTCCCTTCTCCCCCCTCAATTTCAATCCTTCCCCCTCATTTACTTCCCGTCCCATCATCATTTCTGCCTCAGCCCATGTATCACGTAGATTAATATAACTCTACAGCGCTCGCTCACGCACGAGCACAATGAACACCCCAACTTTGTAAATTCCACTAAAACCCAAAAGATTCCCTGAATAGTTGTCACATGATCATGAAATGAATACTTCAGTGCACAAGGAGAGAGAAGGAATTGTTGATATCAGAACTTTGTCGCTGTGTGTGTGTGTGTATAGCCCCTACCCCCTTATGCACCGTCCAGCCTAGCTTAAAAAAGCAACAAAATCCAGGTAGCTAATAACTTGTTTATACCGCTCGCGATAAATTCTCCGTTGACTCCTCCCTGAAAATCCTGTTCAAACAAAGTTACACTCTCACTAGGTTTAGAAGATAGACAGATCAATACCCCCCCCTCCCCTGCCGGAATCGCAGATACCTCGCCTCGCTACTCGCCCTGTCATCTTTGTATGATCCTGAGACACTTTTTCTACGTTTCGGTTGTTTTTGAAATTTCGCAGTAAAAGCTAAAAAAAAATGTCAAAAGATGTATGTTTTTTAATTACACAATTTCGACTAATTCATCTTGTTACTTTTGATTTAGCAGGAAGTTCGATCAGCAGGAAAAAGACGCCGCAATATTTTGTATCTCATCGAGAGATACCTTCGCGAGAACGGCTTACATGACACTTCCCAGTCTCTGAAAACCGAAGCACGACTTCTAAACGATTATGAAATATGTGATAACGTTGATTTGGATTCGATCTACTTGGAATATGCAAGCTTTTATCAAGTGAAGTTCGGAAAATTTCCGAAAATTCTTAAGAAAATCGATACAAACTTAACAGTGCAGATAAATAATAATAGCCAAACCGGCAGAAAAAGTCATCCACCAAGTAGTGCTAGCAAAAAAGAAGAGAACGTAACTCAGAGAAGTGATTCGATCAATGATAGTTTGCAGATCAAGCAAATTTCAAGCACTGCTAATGCTAACTTCCGTGAAATAAATGTAAATCCAATGGACTTTGGAGTTCAAATGAACCTGAAAAATGATTTCGTAGTTGATGGTTGGAAGGAACTTGAAGGATATGTAAATTTGTAAGAGTTTGAAATGGTTTATTGTTGGGATTTTCATTTGAAAAGCTTCGTTTACAGAACTGTAGTCGAAAAAGATCTTGGTTTTCGATGGAAAGATATTTCTGGGAATAAGAGAGCTGTTGAGACAATTCAAGAGGCAGTTATAATGCCTCTAAAGCACCCTGAACTTTTTTCCGATAAATTAAAGCCGTGGAAATCTTTATTACTTTATGGTCCACCAGGAGGAGGAAAAACACTGCTTGCCAAAGTTCTTTGTTCGGAGACTTGTGGACAGATAACTTTTTTCAATATAACGTCCAGCTGCATAACCTCAAAATGGCGAGGAGAGTCAGAAAAAATCCTTAAGGTTTGAAAATCAAAATCTGACCAATGAAGTGTTTAATTTTGGGTCTTTAGGTTCTATTTCATTGTGCCAATATACGAGCTCCGTCTGTGATATTTCTTGACGAAGTCGATGCGCTAACATCGGGACGTGATCGATCCTCTGAACATGAAGCATCTAAACGGTTTAAAAACGAACTACTACAACTTCTTGATGGCTTGGAGGATAACAATAGTTCGGTATTTGTACTTGCAAGCACAAATATGCCATGGTAAGTCGAATTTTCAAAATAACCTTTCAAATTTTAACATTATTTGGCTAAACGAAGGGATATGGATCCTGCATTTCTTCGGCGTTTTGAGAAGAAAATCCTGATAAACATTCCGTCATGTGACGAAAGAAGTTCTATGATTAACTACTATCTTCAAAATTCAAAAATAGCAACCACGGATGATGTGTTGCAGGAACTGGCAAAACTAAGTGAAGGGTTTACAGGTAATCTGAGTTAAGTTGACTTCGAGAGTTATAATTAAACTTTATTTAACAAAGGTGACCAAATTCGTCTTGCTTTCAAGGAAGCAGCAATGAACCAAATACGAAATATTAACACCCAAAGCGGTCAAGTCTGCAAAGAAATCACAGCAGATAATCTAAGACAAGCGTTTAAAATGATTAAACCCCTCGACAGTAAGCTGGTACAAAAACACACAGCTTGGAACAACATAAACGGATCCTGATTTGTGTACTTTTATTTGTATGATCTTACAATGAAAAATAAAACATAAGAAAATAATGGCGGCGCTTTTAAGAGACTACTTCTTTTGTTTGGCATTTGCCTTAGCCATTTGCATTCCCTGATAAATTCCCGTATAATATCCACTCATATACCAAGACATCAACATGGCGGACAAATGTTCTGAATTTTCGCCGTGTCCTTGTCCCAGCATAGGCGGCATAGGTGGTGGCGGTGGAATGGCCCCGAACGGTAAGCCATTGGACGTCGGGTAATATGATTTATTTTTCTTGCTATCACAACCAGTTGTGGCAGCAGCCTCATCAAGATCTAGTTCTTGTTTGGCCCGATTGTATTGAATTCGTCGGGCTTTCTTGCCCCAAGACGGAACCAAATCGCTTACACGAACTTCTTGTTCGTTTTCGTAACCAATATAACGTATTCGACAAGTACCTCGTTCTTCGTTCATAGCAACGATTTTACCTTCGTAATCCACACCATCGTCATACGTAGCTCGAGCATAGTCACCGAGAACAAAACTTGGAATTTCCTCTTCGGATTTTTTGGAATTGGATGGGCAAGCAGTTGGTTCGGCGGTAGTTGATGGGGCGGCATCGTCACAAATTTTTGCATTGCTTTTCTTGGTATTTGTTGCTCGCGCAATACGGCGTGCTAGTTCTTCTTGGGCCAGTTTAATAGAACGGTCGTAGGCCTTTACGAGAAGAGTATCATCCCAGTCGTTGTTCGTCTTTGGGTTGTAAGGACTGGTCATAGATAAATGATTTTCGATTTTTGTTTATAAATAATAACTTACCGCAGTCATTTTTGGAGCCTGTGGAATTTGTATTTTATTCGGATCGTGACAAAAAAAAAACAGTTAACTTTTTGGTCGCGAGTCTTGCACAAATATGTTTTGTTTGGTGGATGTTTGAGAACGGTAAAGTGGAATAAATTCAGCGTTAATTTGATAGGTGACAGTTGAGTACATTCAGACGAAAATCGATGGTATGAACTCATTCAACACTTGTAATTTGGATCTTGGATTTTTTTTTTTATTTTACTTGACAAAAAGGTTGCTATAATAATACTTTAATATCAATTCCATATGACAAAAAACTCAGTGGTATCTCAATGTCAATTCGACTGAGAAAAAATAATAAGGTGTATCTGGAGTAATGCCACATAATTGTCGCATGGTTTGAACGAACTTGTTCATCTGCGTGTTGTAAGTTTTTCCTGCATTTAGTTTGAAACTAGTAAAAATTATTTAGATTAGAAATTATGGGAGCATAATCAAAATTATAGTATAATAATATGACTATTGGCTAAACTGTGAAATCGATCACATTTATAAATTGTGATTTAAGTGAGTTATTAAATCTTTGATATTGATTGGTCTTCTTCTTCTTTGCATTATCATGAAGATCTGAACGAAAATGACAGTTGAAATTTGTATGGATTCGCAAGGCAAAGTTGAACTTTTTTCAACTTTGTCGCGCTATGAGTTTGACGTTTCCATTCAACTGTCATTTTCATCATCGGGCGATACATTCTGTTCAGCTCTTGAGATGTCATCTAAACCGATTTTATAGGAAATCATCAAACAGCTTATTTTCAATTTGCTTATAAGGCGTTAAAACTGAATGCATATTTTTTCCTTGACTCGCTTACTACCACCTTAATATACTTCACTATCCAATATTCGATCTATAATTTTGCGCCATGATTTTTTTCTGACGCTCTAACCTTAATACATAGTTTAAAGTTAGAAAAAAAGACTTTTGGTATCTAAAATTAATACTTATTTTCTTCAATGATTCTTAAAACAAAAATTAAACAATACGAAAAAAGATCAAATGATTACGACCTGAAGGACGCCGGTTTATGTCCAATATTTTTTTTTACTAAACCGTTATATAGAATGGTACCTATAATATTCTTAAACAATTTTGCTTGTGTGAACTACATTTCTTGTACAAAAACACTAAGCCATGCACAGCATTTATTTTTATTTAAGCTAATAGGCACATTCCTTTTATTTCATCTTTCACGGACACTGCCTCTTGCGAAGAACCGACAAAACTTCCAAGAGTATCAATCTGTCATGAAAAAGTGCTTCTCAACTTTGCCGTTCGGAATCGACGACGCTCAATTGTAGGTCCACTCAATTCTTCACACTTACCCAGAGTAAGCCTCTATTTATGTATTTTTAGGTACATTCCTCTAGGTCTAGCTAGAATACTTCCGCATCTCACAAAATTCAACCTTCCTGCCTTTGAAAATGAATTCTTTTATTTATATTGTAGGTACTTATCTTGTTTCTTTACATTCTTAAACATTTTTGAATATAAAAAACTCTTATAATGAATCATTTTTATAATGCACCGAAGGGAGATATTTATGGAATTATTGTCTTTACGACAGTTCAACTGTCACTATACGTAGACAGTTTTTTAAAAATATTTATATTCTATTTTAAATACCATATTCTTAAGTTAATTCTTTGTATTAAATAATGTTTATACTTAATTTCAGTTCCTTGATTTTGTACACAGTTAATTTAAACTGTGCTAAGGCCCAACAACAAAACAATCCAGTCTTGTCAAACCCCTTTTGCATGCTTCAACAGACTTTTATAGTCACACACTTTAAATCTCAGTAAACTAATGTGATGTGAAGTGATACTTGACCAAGTTTATATTTAATTGTGATTCTTCTCAAAATTATATTTTTAAAATATAAGTGAACAAAATAAAAACCTTATCTGTGATTTTAAAAACAAACTGATATTACCTACATACAAATTTTAATAACTTGACAAGTGCAATGGGTTTAATAAAATGGATTAAACGGTAAGTCAGCAGAGGAATCACATAAAATAAGTATTTTTATTTTTTCAAAACAGTAATTTTGAATTGTGCACAATCCAGGTCAGTGACTGTGTTGTGCCAACTTGCTACAATGGTCAAACCCAGTATAATGGTAGCGGTGGCGGTGGTCTTTCAAGCGTGTCTCCTTCTAAAACAATTCTAGCATAAGTTATAGACTGATATCATAACCAAGCCGGGATACTATACTTCTCTTCTTTGTTACTTGATTTTTTTTAAAAACATTTTTTGGTGGTTGCGGTTCTTGATCGCGTAATTAAACAATTTGCTGCAAGTGGTAGGCAACATGATAGTTCGTGTTTGACTTTGCTCGATCGATTGTATGTGCTACTGGCTTAGTTCAATTAGTCGGCTCTTATGGAGACAATGCAGTGTCTGTAATATACCTACTTCTTTTTTTTATATAACAAGTGTCAACAAATTAAGCGGTTAATAGTGCAACGGCTCTTTCGTTTACCCTCTTAGAAACAGTGCTCATCAAAAGTTCTTTGATTACGAAATTTTATCCAAATCGAGAACATTGCACATTGTGATTACTTTCGTATTAACAATTTTGATTGAAAATTGATGTTTTCCACGGTGCTTTCGGTTTCTTTGGAAAAGTGAGTGAGTTTGGTACCAATTTTTACCATCAACATTTCATTTATTATAGATGATTATTCGTTATAAATTGATATAGAAGTAAGGTGATACAATTTTGCATATTTTTTTAACATTTATTAATAAACGTTTAGTAAAAAAAAGGAGCCTGTAACTTTAATTCCAACATTAAATAAAAATTGTTTGGCAAGAGTTGTATATTTCCGTTGATACTCCTCTTCAATGTGCTGGTTGTAGATTCTATATAAACAAAATTGTTGGTTTTTGAGAATTATCAAATTTAAAATATTCAAATTATAAATGTTAAATGAACCGGTAGCGCAATGCTTCATTTTATTTTAAATCAACAACTCCTTTTTCTCGCGTCCATGTGTGTTGCATATTAGGTTTGTTCAATGTGCGACCTTGGGCACTCCAGCTTGAAATGAGCTGGTTCACTTTAAACAAAAAAAGTTTAATTAATGTTTTTTGTTAAACTATTCAACATTTGTCTACGATTTACTGTTAAACAAATTCTTAGGAACATTTACAATGCAAAATTTGAGCACCGAATCGATGTAAGGCGAAAACCCCTGCTCATTTTTTTTGTTTTGTTTGTATGTATTCTATTAGAGCCACTGTCCAAGTTTGTAACTTGGATGTAATTTCTTGCCTAAATCCAAATTCACAACTAGTGTTACCACTTAACTCCTTTCAAAGTAGATCTACTTCGATTTTTGAAATATTTGAAAATCTACTTCCAACATCGCAGCACGCACCATCCATCATTACTTCTAATCCATTAAATTGTTTCGCTGACGATAGCACCCTTAGCTTCTCATATACGTTTCCAGAATCACATCCCTCCTCTTCGGATGTGGAACCGCAACGGCAAAATATGATAAGCTTATTAAAATCTGAGACATAGCCTTAAACAGGATTGTACAATAAGGAATTAAAAACCGTTTAATGCTTCGAAATCCCAATGCTGTCTTGTATCGTTTAAGCGAGATATACTCCCCTTGCCACTGTCCATGAGTGGCACTTGCATTAAAGAGACCGAACATCTCGAGATTCTCGGTATGTACCTCACTGACCAACTCTTTTGGACCGAGCAAATACGCGATGTAGCCAAAAATGCCGCAAGATGTTAGGGTTTCTTAAGACGATGCAAGAAATTTTTCTCCCTGTCTGATCTGGCTGTTATCTATAAGACTTATATCCGTCCAAAGCTTGAGTACAATTCCCATCTTTGGGCTGGTGCTCAAGTAACTTACTCAAGCCTCTGGGATGGTATACAAAGAAGAGCCGTAAGAATGATCGGTGATAGAGACATCACTGATTCATTCACTGCTTTGGACCACCGTCGTAACGTTTCGTGTCTCTCTCTGTTTTATCGTTACTTCTACGGTAAGTGCTCTAGAGAAATAGCAAGTTGCATTCCACCCCTTAAACAATTCAACAGTAATACCGGCGCTTCCAGGGATGCCCACCAGTTTTACACTCGAGCCCAACTTTGGTCGTACGCTGAAGTATGGAGAATCATTTTTTAGCCGTGCTACGCGAATGTGGAACTCTCTTCCACACTCTGTTTTTCCCGATCATTGCAATATTCAGGAATTTAAGACCAATGTACACCGGCACTCACTGTGTCTATGGCATAAAAAGGGTATAAAAAACCCTTGAGTCTGTGCTTATTATATAGACCGGTTCGGTCTACCTTGTCGTCTCGAACCTGGGGGCTGGGATGAGAAGACTTTCTTGGCTAGAGCGTGTTCGTCCATTCGCTCGATGTGGCCGAGAAAATGTAGTCGTCCTTTCTTTGCCTTCTGGACTACATCCACATCTTGGTACAGCTCGTACAGTTCTCGGTTGAACCTTCTTCTCCATGCGCCATCGTCGCATACGGGACCGAAAATCCGTCGAAGAATTTTTCTTTTAAAAGTGCCCAGTATCAATTCCCCTTTTTTACTTACCGTCCAACACTCGGCGCCGCCGTAGAGTAGGATTGGTAAAATCAAATTTTTGTATGGCAGACACTTTGTCTTTCGAGTGAGATGAGTGAGTTTTGTCCTCGTTCACTTCAAGACCAACGAGTTTCGCCTGTTCTTCAATCGCTGTGAACGCAAGCACAGCTATGTTTGATCGACCGATGATGTCTTTGTCGTCCGCATAGCCTAGGAGCTGGGTGGATTTGTTGAAGTTAGTTTTTTCCGTGCTCACACCTGCCTTGCGCACTATCTGCTCCAGGACTGTGATGAAGAAATCACAGCGCATCTCCTTGTCTCAATCCTGCACTTGTTTGAAACAAATCGGATGAGCACTCGTTTGGTCGGGATCCCGAATTCAGACATCCCCATCATAAGCTCGTGGCGATGGATGCTATCATAAGCAGCTTTGAAGTCAATGGTAGGTTTCGACGTGAAATTTGGTGGTGGGTATTCAAGGATTTGCCTCAGTTTGAATATTTGGTTTATCGTTGTCCTGGCTGGCTTTAAGCCACATTGGTACGTGTCGATTATTGTGTTGCGGAACGGTTTAAGACGCTCACACAGTACGTTGGATAGGATTTTGTATGCAACAGTAATCAGGCATAGGCCCCGTTAATTTGTACATGACATACGATTTCCATATGGAGCTTATAGATCAGTTGGCTGGCATCCATTCTTTCTCCCACACTTTGTTGATGACCTGAAGAACTCCACAGGTATGCCATCCGACCCAGCGGAGTTTTTTTTAGTTTTTGTGTGGCTTTTTCTACCTCTGCTGGGGGCAGGACCTGGATCTTCATTGACAGGTCTCGCTTCTATTTCTTTATTTGCCCACTCGACATTATGCGCATTCAGCAGCTGTTGGAAGTACTGCTTGAAAACATCTTCAATTCCCTGTGCTTCGGTGACTAGGTTTCCTCTGTTTCGACGACCCTGTGTCGCCGTTATCTCTCTTCTAGATCTTTGGGCTGAGAAACTGCGGATGCAGAGTCTTTTCTGAATTTTTCCTTTTTGTTCGGTACTTCTCCCATGCTGATCTCTTTTTCTACCACGAGTTCTTTTTCGGGGGTGGCTGGTACCTATAGTGGTCTCGGCTACATTTTTAATTTTTTCACGACACTAGTTCCACGGGGTGTTGACGCTTGTGGCATTTGAGAGTACGGCGGAGAGTTTCTCACACAGGTAATCAGTCTAGTCTCTGTTATTCTTCGGGGTTCTAAAGGCAACCGATGTTGAACTTCTTTCTTTGGGAAGCACGTGTTTTCCTGTCGTTTGATAAAATCGAGCTCTAAACTAAACCACTACCAGAAAGTGGTCAGAGTCGACATTTGCTCCTCGGAAAGTGAAAACGTTTAAGATGTTGGATGCGTGTCTTGACGATTAGCACATGGTCGGAGGTTGTGCTTTCCAAATAATCCGCCAAAGAAGTCTCCGAGCATGATTTTGACGTCGCGTCGTACTCTGGAAAGGTTCCGTAGGCTCTATCCAGAAGTTCGTGAAAATCCTCCTTGCAAGATTCCGAAACTGGTGTTTCGTAGTGTGGCCTTGACGCGGATTAAAGCCAGGCGATCACTGATTGGCGCCATTGACATCACGGTGTGTTACTGTGTTCTTCCCATTATATCCATATCATTAGCGTACGCGAGAAGTTGAACAGACTTTTGGAAGATAGTTCCTCTGGTGTTGACGGTGGAGTTTTGCACTATCTTCGCATGACAGTGCATCGCCTTGTCTGAATTCTTTTTGGACATCGAATTAATCCGTTAGCTCGTTGCCAACTTTGAGTTCTTCTATATAAACCGAAAAATGTGAGACAGATGTCCTTTGTTCTCTATTATAGAGGGACATCATTGACAGTGACTGACTGTTGATTTGAGAGTTTGCTAGTTCATCAATGGTCCTGCGAAGTTTATAATTTAAAATAAATTTACTGAAAAAGTGCTATTTTTTAAACTAAATGTGGGGCCAACCACTAATTGAAATCTATAACAATAAAATATTAAAGCAGCAATGGTACTTATGATTTATACATTTAAGACAGTTTCACAGCACATCCGTATTCATGTTTTCTTTTTGCAGCTCTCAGTGGGTGAAGTGCTTTATTTTTGGTATAAGTGTTATACTTTGGATGGTAACTTTTACAATTATTATCACTGTCTATTTATGGGAGGTCAAACTTTTTGCTCATTATCCACTATCCTGCTTATAGTTAGAGATCAGTGGTTCCCATCGTCATTTAGCACATGCGAATGGTCGTGGCAAGGATGCCAAAACTAGACATAGTTTTATACAGTTCGTCTCTGTAGATGCTGTCTTACGCAGCCCTAAGATCTATAAGGTGGTGGGTGTTGATTTGGAGTTCATAGGTTTTTTGATCTGATCCTGGATCAGTCGCAAAGTAAAAACTTGATCGGTGGTTGACTTTCCTGGTCTGAAGCCACATTGACAAGGACCAATCAGATTGTTGACGTAAGGCTTCAGACGTTCACATATTACGGCAGAGAGGATCTTATAAAGCGATGCTAAGCGGGCTGATTCCTCTGTAGCTGACGCAGTTCAGAGGATCTCCCTTCTTCAGGATCGAATAAACAATACTGAGGCATGCATTCTTCTGACCACATCTTACAGATGATTTGGTGATGCTCTTTTCCTGATCGTCGCCTGCTGCTTTGAACAGCTCGGCAGCTAGAACATCTGCTCCAGCAGCTTTGTTGGATTTCAGCCGTTATCATGCCGTTTTCACTTCGTCTAAATCGGATTCACGAAATTTGTTGGGTATATCGTCATGCACCTCTAACTGCAATGTATCCCCTGGTTGATGTTGGCGTTTTAAGAGGTTACTTAACACTCGATCAGAGAAGAATCTGGTGATTTTGCAATGGTGGCCGTCCGATGTCGGATTTTCATATAGCATATTTCTTTATTTCGGTCGTTGTCGTGTCGGGATATACGTACCACTACCTTGGCTACGACGAGGTTGGCTCCTCGGAAAGGTCTAGCATCTAGAATGCAGGACAAGTGTTAGCGTGTTAGCACTCTTATAGGTGCATTTCTTATAGATATATTCTCTGAGAGTTTTTCACACAACAACGTCTGCCAGGTTCCGTTAGTATGGTGAATGTTTAACCTTAACTGTTTCTGAAAGCTTCAAGCTTAACACTACGTTCGTCGGAGGTCGGAACCTCCAATAAGCTGAATTGGTTAAATAATAGGCTGGTATTATACTCAGCGTTGTTATAAAATTTAAGAGAAATATAAGGGCTACATAACCTTGTTTAGTTCCTAGTTTACTTTTTAATGAAAATAAAGGCAGCAGAAAACATACAACTTATTATTATTTATACAACTTAAGGGAACTGGACTCATCGAATTCCTGTAAGAAACGCCAAAGTGAACCACCACTTTCGGGGACCGATCAACAACCACGCGACGAATCCTACGTAAAGGCCCTATCAAAATTCAACGAATGGCGACGAAAACAGCAAATTGGTGGATCAGTTCGTTTAACTCGTAAGCAAAGCAAAAAGCTCATCGAACGCAGGGGTCAAAGCGAACAGTTTTTCGCTAAACGAAAACCCATCGACGACAGCATTGTTGCCCTTCAGCCAAATATTAAATTAACACCAATCGAAAACGGCCTATATGAAGAAATTCCACTTGATATAACAAAACACAATCAAAACGACTTCAATACACCCCACAGGGGAAATCTCTACGAAAAACATTCGACAAGAAAAATCCTTCCAAAAACTCCCAACGACACAAGGAAGTCAACAAACATATCGTCGACGGACACACAACTCTATGAAAATGTTGTTTTTGAATTAAACGATCAATGCGATAGAATACCAGAAACATTGGACATTATTAAGAACTTTCTCAGTCCTCCTCCGAAATTCTTCAAGGAAAATTCAAATCCTTTTGGTGATGCTCGTACACCAATAAGAGAGGATAATCTACAGGAAACCGAAGAGTCATCAGCTAACAACGACGATTGGGTTTATGATAGCCCAAGGAACCTAAACAGTCTTGAAGCACTTAGAGCGAACTTCAGGCAGTTTGAAGTTGACGACGGCGACGACGGCAGCTGCAGTGTGCGAAAGTCAATTTTAAGTGAGCGAAGACACAGCAGGAATCCCCCTTATCAAACGGTAATCAACAAACACGGTGAAGAAGTTGAGTACGCTCTGCCGTTGAATGAGAAACTTGAAGAAGAAGTCGAAGAAAAAACTCCAGCTCAAAGTAACTCGAGGATTGTAGCGCTTAATAATACATCAGGCTATCAACAGTACGTTGAGGAGAATTTTGAATTTCTCAATGAGAATGATAGACTTGGGCTGTCTTGTGTATCGGGTCTTTTTACAATAGTCACTTTCAGAGTGGAAGAGTACTTGTTACGGATTTAGATGGTACATGTGGTACGCATTTTCTTATTTATGTATGTGTCCATGTTAATTATGTATGTATTTGTTTTCAGGCACAAGACCTGCTGACGATCAACAAATTTCAAAAGAAGAGAACAAAGTTAATGAACTTGAGGCCTTAGACCTTTGGCAGCAACATATAAGTAACAATATAGAAACGAGCATTGTTAAAAAGACAACAGCTGACATGGTGAGATGTTTTTAAAATCTTTTGAAAATTTTGCGAAGAGTGAAATTGTTTAAATACGTAGACATTTTGATCACTGAATTACATGCATCTTCGTTACCTACATGCTTTTTTTTTTCAGTAATAAGGCCGTGTGCGAATTGGGTTAAAAAGTGGTTAAAACTTGACGTTTGGTTAAATTGTGACATTTCGCGTTGAAAGAAATGTGTTAAAAATTAGACTAGCTGCGGAGCAGGTTAAAATATGACAGTAGTGGTTAAAAATTCGCACACGGCCTTATTGCATAATTTGGATCACAAAACATTCAAATCTTCTTCAATAATTTTACAAAGCGTGGGACTTGCCAAGGCAATGTCTAAATCATTGCCAATTGATCTATGATAGGTGAGTATTGCTGCAAGTTTCCGATATGATTTGTAATCAGTGAAGGCATGTTAAAGGTTCTATTTTTTTCTTTTAAAAAAATATATTAAGAAGCGTCTTTGCTCATTGCAAAAGTTCTTAAAAAAGAAAGAAGAACACATTGAATGTATGCACAGTTTCACTTGCGCAGGAAATTTTATTTGTCTAGCAAAATGTACATTTTTATTGTTTATTTTGAATTTTGGTTTCTCAAAATTGACAGTTTTATTGGTTATTGCATCCATGTTCAAAGCAGCAGGATTCTATCGAAATATAGAACATGCAATTTCATTTCCCGTTAAATTGAAAACTGATTTCAATTCACTTTCGATCGAATTGCAGAACATATGGGCAATTTTAACGCAATTCGTACATGGTCTTAATTGCTGACACACAAACACTCTTTAGTATCGTTAGGCTGCGTTGCGATGCTCCCGCTTCGAGTTTGCTTCGAATGATGTTCCTCCCTCCATCGTCAATATTCCTCCAAAAACAAATTAATTTTGTTCGCTGACTTTTTTTGAGCTGGGGAGCGGTTAGACAAAGCAAATTTGCAGCATATTTGAACTAGAGCTTCCGTTTGGAATCACATTACGTATGAAACATGAGGACGACGCTTCATTGTGATAGCATGCATTGAATTCCTATGGCTGAACTCGTAAACGTCAAGCTAAGCCACAGCTAAGGCGTGATTGTGTTTCAGCCATAAAGAGGTAAGCAGAATGCGTCACCAGCATAGAGATAATAGTTTTGTTCGATTTGCGCTCTGAGCCCTTCTGATTTCGCACTGAGCTGTTCGATATCGCTCTTTTTTCGCCCCGGTGCATTTCCACCGTGTTCCGGGAGCGCTCTGAATCGCCCCAAGTTTTTTTGGGGGTGAGAATTTCGGAGCTGTTCGAGTCAGCTGTTTCTATACAACAAAATAAAAAAGCACAGAGCACTACCAATGCATTCGATTTGAAACCAAACTCTGATAAATTGTTCAGTTTTTCGATTGCTTCAGGGTAGTTACAAGCACAATACACAGAATACGAGGTATTATTTTCCCGATTTTCTTCTTTTAAAGTTCGCGCATATGTCACATTTCAGAGACCAAAATGTCGAAATACAACAAAAGTCTTTGTATATGAACTAATAGCGTTTTTTTTTTTTTGGTAATCCGGAATTGGTACACAGAACTGTCGATTCCGGATAAAAAAAGAACATGCAAACACAGTTTTTTTACTTCTAATGGTTAAATGTCTATTGTCGTTTTCATTGCAGTCAGAAGCTTCGGAAGAGTCCAGAAGCCTTCTGAACCATTCAATTGGACTGACTTTGACAGACGTAATGCTTCGAGAAGAGACAGAATCTTCCGTTTTGAAAACAGAGAGTCCGAAGAATGAAACTTTATCAAACACCGTTCCATTGGAGTAGAAAAAGAAACGTCAAAAAATGACAATGGAAAACGACATATGTATGTAAAACCTCATATGTAGAATTAGCAGATGGCATGACATTGTTTTTATTTTCTTTATTTGTAATCATGTCGGCGAGTGTGTGCAAGAATGCGTGATTCTGGTTTTGATTCCGACTTCAAATTCGGAATCGTTTTTCTGTTCTATTCAGAACAAGAACTGTCATCTTGTGCCAAGTGAACGAATTCAGAACAGTTCCGGAGGACAAAAAAAAAACGTTATAACTTTTTTCGTCAAGGGCGCAAAGTAACCCCATGTAACCGTAATCTAGCGAAATCGAGTTTCTCATGATTTTCGAAAAACATCATGGGCCACAACCCACAACCCCTTTCCAAAATTTTGGACAGATACAAAAATGCTTCCAAAACATAGTAGGTACAGTACTTGATACTATATTAAAGACATCAGTGAAATAAAATAACGGAAATCATTTAATCATATTTTAATTCATGTTTCAATAACTTTAACATTATCATAAATTCCATCTATGCCTGGTAGCTCTCTTATTCTCTTAACGAATTTCTCGTAAGCATCTTTCTCCAAGTCTGAAAGTTCAACCAGGTTCTAAGGAAATTGTTTATTTTTGAAAAAACTGAAAAACCGATAAGGAAAAGAAACATCTTACCTTCGCGATAAATACGTGTTCAGCATTTTCTATTAAATATCCTCTTTTTTCCAAAGCTTGACTAACTGTTCCCAGCTCAACAGGATTGCATAAAAACTGTAGATTTTTTTTTTAGAAAAATTCAAAAGAAAAATTTAAAAAAATTACATTGACAGCGCCTTTGGCATGATCTAAGATCTCGATTTCTTCAACACCACAATCAATTGCATCTTCAGTACAAATTTGTTCTAGTTCATCGTTCGACTTTGATCTGGACAAGATTTCATCACTGGCAATAGCCTCAATTATACCAACATCATCAAACATGTGTTGGCCCTCAACATAAACTGTTCTGATTGGAATATTCTTGTATTTATCCTGTTTCAAAGGGTCCAATTATTTTATACGTACCCCGATTTGCGAAGAATAGGAGCCAGATCCATTTTAATCTGTGCAAAATTTTCTGTGTAGAGGGAACAAACTGCAAACACTTTTTGTTGAAAACGCCAGAATAGGAAATGTTTTCTCAGCAGAGTCTTGCTAGCACTTGTTTTTTTGATACAATTTTGTATGGTAGCCATAGGCATGTTCTTCCGCAAAGCATTGTCGATTATATTTCTCAATTGAGTGTTAAGAGCCGGGTCAGGTGATCCTCCTTCTATTTAATAACTAAATTATATAAGCCGTTATTTCCAAAGTTGTGAACGTACCTTGAATAGCAATTCGTATCTGACGTGAATATCTGGTGAACAGTGTAGATTTTTGTCCATCTTTCAGAGCTTTGATGTGACGAATGTTAGCCCATTTAGAATGTCCAGCATTCTTAGGTACGGTAGTATGTATCTTTTTTATAATATTATCAATTATAATCTTGCATGGCAAGCCTTTATTAAAAACAAAACTTGTTTTAGAACACAACATTACCGGGTGCAAAAAAAAACGATGTGAATAATAAACGTCAAAACTTTGTATGTCAAAACTTCAACCATCTGCTTCTGTCACCAAGTTCGAGTTGTCAAAAAAAGAACTGTTCGCACACTGAATTGACGAACGATAGGAAAGCATTTGTGAAAAACAAGCATACACTCTCAACGTTCTCCAGTTTTTGGTCTTGTAGGACACGCATACACTTTCACAGTTCGTTAATTTGAACTTGGAGGCAAATGCTTCTTGACAGCTTGGTATTCTATTTCTCTCTTTTCTCTGAGCTCTATTAACAAATGTCCAGGGTTACCATCAACCACTTGAATAACAGATTCGGGAAGAGTAACATTAGTTACAAGACCCCTAGATCGCATAACGCTCACAGAATTGAAAAATTCTTCTATTTTTATTTCATAACTGGGGCCAGACAAAACAGAAAGATGCTGGCAAACGATGGATAGTCTTCACTAATAGTGTTTTTTTTTTTGTAATCCGGAATTGGTACACAAAAACAAACATGCAAATGTAGGGAAAAAGAAAAGTGCTTTTTCCTAACCTCAAATGCAGATAGCAGATGTCACATGTGCGTTATTAAACGAGATTTAGATTATTTTGCTGAACTCTGATTCTGTGGTGAACTCATTCTTATTTTCATTTATCTTTTCTACCTTTCTCTTTCGCACTTCATTCAGGCAACTGACTGCTTTTATTTTCATTATTTGTAAACATACGGCTAGTTCGTATGCGTCCATGTCCATATGATTCCGATTTTGATTCTGATTTCAGGTCCGGAATCGATGTTCTCTTCTTTTCAGAACAAGAACTGTCATCTTGTGCCAAGTTAATGAATTTAGGATCTTTGGAAATGGTTTTGACCGATTCCGAACGATAAAAAAGTGCAATTTGAAAAAATCTACTTTGTCTGCCTGTCCGTCTATCCAGATATTTAACAACTATTCTTTATATTTCAGCATTTCGGCGAAATAATTGTTTGTAACTCAAACGAGGTCTCCGAAAAGAGTCCTCGCCAAAAGTTTGAGACCCTTAATGGAACACTTAGTTCAGGAACATTCCACTGTGTACCAGTTACAAAATTCAAGCCAAAAACTAACATCTTTACTGAAAGTAATCTCCATCTAAACTATGAAGTTTTTCGGTAAATTTTGTATTCTCGAATAAATATTTGAAAAGCATATTTTAATTAAATGAGTTTCCGGTAGCAAAATTCGCCACCCAGATATAGCTTTGTTAATGGGCATAACCGTGGACAACAAGTGCGAATTGGATGCCTTAATTTTGGAGCCCTTAGATTACTCTTTACATCATTTTATTCACCAAGAGGTAAAGCCACTGTTTTAAGTAAATTCATTTGAAATGAATCAACTTGATTTACATTTTTTTTAAAGGGAGGATGCATACCTTTAGCTATTTGCCTACTCTACACTCTGCAAATAACCAACGCGGTTACATATTTGCACAAACACGGATTGATCCATTCAAATATTTCAACACACAGTGTTTTCATGTGCAACTTATCGAAAGCTGTTAAGCTAACATCGTTTGAATTGACGACTTCGACAAATGAAGATTTGCGAAATGAACTCATGGAATTTTTCGAAAACGATAAATATGGTGAGGTTAATTTATTTGCATTCATTCTTTTGTATATTTTTAATTTGTTTTTTGTTTTTATTTTAAGAAAATGAACTCGCTACAAACTTAAGTCAACTTCCGCCAAAAATACGCTCCTATAATGTAGAATATAGGAAAATGTTTTCAAAACATAATCACCAAGCTCCTGAACTATTGTCCAGTCGTACCGGATTTGTATTCCCTTTGATTCAGAGTGACGTTTATGGGATTTGTTTAATGCTCTGGGAAATGATCAACTGTTCAATTCCCTTCGCCGACTTTGATTTCGATGAAATGGCTAAACTGGTTTACCTACAAAACGCCCAACTTCCGGTTTTGAGAGAAAACCGACATAAACCGTTTTCAAAAGTACTCAAATTGGGATTGAATATGTTGGCTGAAAAAAGAATAACCGATACAATCAGATTAAATGAAATTCTAAATGAAATTTCGCTAGAAACAGATGAAAAAATCGATATATCATGCGAAGGAGAGAAGATGATTGCGAATAAATATCCCTCCGAAGCAATATCAAGTGTGTTATACAACAAGGGCTTCGGCCCGATGATCAGTGAACGAACAAGTACGATTAAAAAACGTAAACATGTCTTCAAAGAAGATCGATTATCGGCAAGACAATTGTTTGCCTATGCCCAAATCAATAAAACACACGAGGTGTCATCGGGAATGTTGGTTCCCTCCCAAACATCTTCGCCAAACAGTCCTCAGTATGGATTCGAAATTGGTGAAGTCTCCTTACCCGAAACACCAATTGCACGAAGTAATAAACTTCGAAAGACTGCATGGTTGTCAAATCAATCGATATCACCGATAGTTCATTTGGAAATTAAATCAAGTGAAGATGATGGAGCCCTCAAACAGATTGAAATTGTAGACAAAAATAAATACAATGCACTTAAATCTGGCGAAACATCTTCCAATAAACTCTACAATGTTAACATTCGAATTCGACCGAATTCGAAACACACCAAAACGCCTGTTCCCAATAAGCAGGAAGAAGAAAATCTGTCAACTATCGAACAAAATTCTCTCGATCAGGGACAGAAGAATGTCTCACAGATATCGGATTACATCAAATTCTTTAATCTCGTTTCAAAACAAAATCCTATCCCACCTGCCAAAGCCCAGTCACCTGTTGAAAATCTGGTAAACTACAATTCACCTGCTAGCAAACCAACACATTTGGCAACAGACAAAATGGAAAGTCACCAAAAACAAGAACCAACACCATCGGTTGACCAAAATAGCATCAATGAATTCTTCTCTAGAAGTCATACAACATCGGATTTCGAAACCTCATTGTGGCGTCGGGAAAAACAAAGATGCGACCAAGTCGTAACAAGTCAACGACGAATATCTGTCAAAGATGCTGTCAATAAATTCGAATCATTTTCGAAATCGATAGTTAGTGAAGCGAGTTCACCAAAGCCAAAGAGGATGATACATTCCGCAGTCACGGCGGCGGGCAGGCAATTGTTCGAATAATTCTGATGAAAAGAATACAGCAAATTCGAATTCCGAATGTTCAAATTCAAACAGTGATGGCAATTCGGAAAGAAATGTTTCGAAAATGAATGTTGTCTTGCAGCAAAAACATGACGTTGGCAAGGATAATGAGGAAAAAGCTGTTGTACCAAAAATATCGAAATGCATTGCTAATTCCGAGGAAAAGTCAAAGCCAATCATCAATCAAAGCCCAATGTTGACTTTGAATTTCAAAAAATTAGACAGGCGAGCCTCTGACATTGGCAGTTATTATATCCGTCAGAATCCACACTCCAAAGCGCTTACGGCTAGACATTCCATTTATGGAACGGAAATATTCAAACGTCTTCGAAAACCAAAGACAACAACCGGAAATCCGAATGAAGATGTATCTGACAAAAAAACCAGTAAAACTGTTATCAATACGAATTTCTTCAATGACAACAACAAAGATTTTAAAATTAAAGTTGGGAAATTGACTTGTTTGAATTGCGGTCATAAATTGTTTGTTGTCGATGATGTTGGTAAGAATTACATTTTTTTCCTTCTTCATAAAAGTATTTCATTCATTTTTAACCTTTCGCAGTACATCCGAGTGCCAGCGATGATTTGAACGAAACTTTTTCGGAGTTGCTGCTAACCCCTCTGAAAAGAAATTTCGGATTGCAAGTAAGAACTTTTAGATTGTATATTTTGTTTGTTTATACTTAAACGTGTGGGTTCTTCAATTTGTTAATTCTGATGACCCATGCGACGTAGCATAATAGGCTTTGAAATATTAGTATTAAAGGCAAAGGAGATGTCGGCTTTAACCGCACAGGGTTTATTAACCTCGACAATACTATCGTCCTGTTGCCGCGTAAATTCCACCAAAGTGCGTTCTTTAAAAAAAAAAGATTTACCTTATATGATTTTACATTCAACCACCACGAATCGCTACTAAAATTCAATGTTTTTTGGGTTCAATGTAATTTGTTAAGCCAAAAGTAGCAATCTCTTTTTTGAATGTGTGGGTGAAAGGTATCGCTAAGCACCACCAACTTACATTTTAGGGTATTCCATTTAGAAAAAAAAATTCTTGCGTGAAACCACCTTAAATGCGCCGTTGTCCTGCTATCATATAATAGCTCCAATTATTTGGGACACGCCAATTTCGGCTGTAGAGGAAACGGAAATTATGATTATAAAGTTTCGGATAATACGATGCAGCGTACCCAGTAGTTTTAATTGTTTAACTTCTTGGGTGTGCAAAT
>CAKKXW010000001.1:34234618-34268922 GCA_920937365.1 Sphaerophoria rueppellii | reverse complement strand
AACATCCAAAAACTAGACCGGAAATTGGAGATCGCATATCGTTGTAAGATTTGCAATACCAGAAACTTAAAAACCGTCTCTGAAGCAGCTTACAACAAGGGTGTAGTTATTCTACAATGCGACGGGTGTTCCACGACACACTTGATTGTCGATAATTTGGGATGGTTTTCCAATTGCAAGGGAAAAAGCGTCAATGAAGTTATTGCCGAGAAGAGCGATTCTGTAAGAAAAATCGTCGTAAACGAAAAAGGCGAATTACTTAAAATTTTCTAGTGATATTCATGGCCATTGTTTTTGTTGTGTATTTTTAATAAATTTTGATTCTAATAAAATTAAAGGCAAGTGATGACATAACATAGAAAATGTTCACTTTTGGTTGTTTTGTTGCATAAACATAATCATAATCCAGCCATGATTTCAAAGTACCTAGACTAAAATTAGAAGAAACTTACTAACTTGGCTTTATCTATATCCGATAGTCGGCGGCTATGGCTAAATTAAATACATAACTATGTATAGAAATGTAGATATTTGTGTACATCTTTAAATATCTTCTATAAATGAAAATAAACGATTAGCTTTATTACGCAGCCGGTATTGCTGTATGTTGAAAATGAGACATGCCTAATCATCGTGGGGAAATAAATAACGTTTGTTCCGTTCCGATAAAATTGTTTATTTTTCTTTTATTATTTTTTTGTTACAAAGCAGTGTTACATTAGTCTTTTAATTAAATGAATTAAGTTGAAAACAAACTGGCAGTTGAGACTTTGAGGTGCTCGTGATTTAGTTTAGTGATAGTTTATGAGAATTTATTTGTAAAACTGAATTTTTTTCCAAATATGAATTTAAATTAAAAAATCGAAAAAGAAGATTCGTCAATACTGTCGGTCTATCTTTCTCCTAGGGGTTTATAAAAAGGTCCCTAGCTTAGTGGTTAGGTGCGTTGGCTGCTAAGCAGAACATCGTGGGTTGGAGTCCTACTAGTGCCCATAGTTTTTATTTCATCTTTCACTGGAACTGCCTCTTGCGAAGAACTGACAAAACTTCCAAGAGTATCATATGTCATGAAAAAGGTCCCCTCAATTCTTCACACGAACCCAGAGAATTGTTGATGAGAGTAAACTATTTAGGCCTTGGCTCTTCAAGAGCTGTCGCCATTTATTTTTATTTATTTTTTTACTAGCTGACTCGACAGACTTCGTACTGCCTCAAATAAAAGACCTAGACTTTTGTATCCCGCTACCCAACCACTACCCGCTACCCCATTATTCCACTAACCCCTACCCCGCTACTCTTTACCCGCTATCCCGTTGTCCGGTACACCGTTACCACTCTACTAGCTTCCCACTGTCCGCTACCCGCTTCAGGATACATTGCTCCCCACTATCCTGTTTCCGCGCTATCACGCTACCGCATCTTTTGTCAACTCGACTGCTCTCATTTCGCGTATTCCCCTTTTTTTCAATCACCACTTAAACTATGTACAAAGTATATCAATTAACGTTACCATCTCCCTTTCTCTCACCCACTTATACCGAAGTTTAAATCCACATCGTGTCTAGTGTTTTTCCATAAAAACCACATGGCCCTAGGTACCACATTGCATCTTGGTTGCCGTTATGGCGAACAGTATGATGTCTCGCTATCGCAACCAATTTCTAAAAAAAACTTAAAAAAAAAAACAACTGTGCTACTTGAACCCGACCTCCCAAACCAAAAACAAAAAAAAAAACCAAGATTTATCGTGATTTCCCCTGCAAACGAAAATCAACCGCTCACGTAAGTAAACATCTTCGCCCTCACAAAAGCTATAAACGCGGGACGTAGAAGGAGAGAAACACCGCAAATCAGGTGGCGCACACAAGGGGAAGAGGACCTCAATGAACTTGGAGTGCAAAGCTGGAGGCGGCTAGCTAGGGACCAAGCTGGCGGGCGGGGACTGTTGATTGAGACCCAAGTCAACACCGGACTGTAACTCCACCTTAAGTAAGTAAGTAAGTAAGCTGCAAAACGACTCTATTGCTTCTTTGAAACAAAAAAACTGATCAACACAAACCAAGTCACTTTCAACCCAAACAGAGGTTGTTCAGACGCCTTGCTACATATCGATCATTACGAATCAAACGCACTGTCTTCCCGCAACCACGTTTCGATTCTTTCATTAGATTTCATAAAAGCATTTGATAGAATAAGTATTCATTTTTAATATTGAACAAATTACATAGCTGGAGGATTGGCCCCAAAATATATGGATTCATTTAATCGTTTCTTTTAAAATATCCGTTAAAGTGAAAATTCATAAGGGCATCACTCCAGTAATGAGAACCTTCTCATGATCATTCCGAAACTCCCGTTCTCCCATCACTTCATCATTGATAGCGACATTGATTCAACTGGCAATACCAAAACGAATAAGCGCATTCCATATTCATTAAATATGGCTTTAT
The DNA here is from genome assembly GCA_920937365.1 of Sphaerophoria rueppellii. Classification (NCBI taxonomy): domain Eukaryota; kingdom Metazoa; phylum Arthropoda; class Insecta; order Diptera; family Syrphidae; genus Sphaerophoria; species Sphaerophoria rueppellii. The sequence goes on along the minus strand of CAKKXW010000001.1, from coordinate 34,266,472 downwards.
TAAAACCCAAACAAATTGATCTACCCTTCAAGTGCGTGAAAGGACACTCAAAGATCTGCCCTCCATGCTACCTTATGGATTAATCTTTAGAACTCACTAACCAAGTACAAAAAGGACGGCACAGTCCATGTTTGTAGAAATAGTCGAACACTTTAAACATGAGGGTTGGACTCTCTTGTTTACAGATGGGTCAAAATCAGCATATCTTATAACACTTCCATTGCTATTACCGAAGAAAATGGTACTTTACCAAAAGCCGAAATCTTATGGGTTTACTCATCAATCTTTACTACCAAAGCGTTTGCCATCCACGAAGCTGCTAAAATGATTCTATAGCTCAGTTCAAAGTAAGTAATTTGCATCGACATACAGCCTTTAGATTATTCGTGCCGTCTCTAACCCAAACCACAACACCAGGCTGATTAACAACATACGCGACCTTCTAATTAGAAACTCCCAATATATTTAAACTTATGAGGGCCCAAGTCATGTCGGCATATTAGGCAAGGAATACTTCGATCAAGCCGCAAATGTTTGCGATAAATCACCCGTTTTTACCATCGACATATAAGTATATTCAAACATACAAAACCAAACTATCAAAAAGAAGAAAATTTTAAACTGGAGTCGCTACGAAAATTATTACTCGAAAATCAACATTGATCATCTCACTTCCATCTACCCACCATCTTTACCCAGAGCAACAGTTTCGACTTCGGTTAGGCCACACTACCCTAACCGTGCTGGTGGGTTTTTAAGAACATAAAAAAAAAATATGGTTCAAGGCTTGAAACTGGTTCAAGAATAACGTTCAATATTATACTGTCCCGAAAGAGAATAACATCCCTGGTTTAGGAAAAGAGAAAACAATAGGCCAGTTCCACCTAACAACATTTTACTGAGATCTCAAAGACACTCACTGAGGCAAAAGCATTTGGTGGAACATAATTCTCATGGCACTTTCCATTGGTTTCACTCGGGGAACCACTCATTCTGAAAACCAATGGAACAAGCAAAACTGCTTCTACTCAATAATGACGTATTGTGTTTGTGTGAGTGCGAATCCATATTTTATTTTGTCACTTATTAATGTATGAATTTTACTTTTCACTATTTTAATTTCTTTTTCACTTTCGTTTTGATTAAATAATTCCTTTGAAACACAAAATCCTTTCAAATATTCTTAAAACAAAAAAAAAAATTAAAATGGGTCAAATTGACATTTTGTTTTGACATTTGATTTATGTATGTGGAGTGGATTCTGACTTCAAATCCAGAAGCAAAATTCTCTTCTCAGAATCGTCAGAAGTGTCATTTTCTTACCAATGGAACGGTTTCAGAAGACTTCCGGATGCTTCTGGACGCTTCTTTTCGTCCAATGGAAAATGCTATTAGTTTTCATTGAGATATAATGGTTACCTTACAAATTGTTGCTGCACATATGTCAGTCACGTCAAAATAGCTGAGTGAGAAATCGAATCCAAAATAATTTCACCTCAGAGATCTCAGAAAAAAATCTCAGTTCTCAGCTGAGATTTTTTGTTCCACCTAAAAAATCTCTTAGGCCGTGTCCGAATTCGATGAATTGTGGTTAAAAATGGATGAATTTTTGACCACTACTGTCATATTTTAACCTGCTCCACAGCTAGTCTAATTTTTAACACATTTCATTCAATGCGAAATGTCAAAATTTTAACCAAACGTCAAGTTTTAACCACTTTTTAACCCAATTCGGACACGGCCTTAGATCTCAGTGGGATGTTGTTAGGTTGAACTGGCCTAATGAAACAAACAAACCTTTCGCATTCTCTGTCAACTGTCAATCAAGTCTTATCAGCAATGTTTTTTTTTTTTTTTTAATTTCAAGCAACAGCTGGTTGTTCTGTATCTGTGTACCTGTCCCTGAGACTTGAGACTAGAGAGCACAAATCAATATACTTTTTTTACAAATCCATTTATTTTGTCCTCAATTCTAAAAATGTTTGTTATTTGTTTTGCACACATTAATAAATTTGATTAAAATGTTTTGCCCATTGAATTATTAAAATTAGTAAGCACTTAAAAATCTCATACAAATCAAGTCTTTCCTTCATCGCCCCCAACGCTCTTGTCATGATCAGTTTTGTTATCAACAATTTGTATGTTGTAATATAAAAAAAAATCATAATCTGAGCTTAAAAGCTCATAATTCAGTTTAAGTAAAACCTGTTAGCCCGCTGGTCAAACACATTTTACTTTTAAATCTCAAATCTCAATAGACAATCGAATTGACCTGGTGGGGGACTTACAACGTTCATTGGTGGCAAGAGCTGTATCAACCTATCAATTACCACTTTGTTGGTTTAAGTAATACATTTTTCGTTTTTTCCCAAGTATTAAAAATTACATAATTTAATTTCAAGCTAATTCGCTTTTCGTGTTTGCATTCGACGTAAATCAAAGCTCGCAGTTGAAAATAAATTTACTTTGATTTTATTTTGTGTGCAGGTACCTACGCAGAAGTTGCAATCTTGTAAGATGGATCATCATACGATGGATCATCATTTGGTGGCTTTTCACTGGGACACGGATGTTGGATTGTTCCTCTTTCCTGGGTTGAACATAACTGGTGTTCCTGCACTGTTGGGACTATGCGGGATATTGGTTCTTGTATCAATTCTCTACGAAGGTATAAAGGTAGGTAGAAGAACTTCTTTCGTATGAAATTTGCATTTGCAAGAAATTGAAAAAGGCATGATTTACTTGCTTTGGATTTGTTTACATACGTTTAACAATTACTGTTCCGCACAGGTCTTCCAGACAAACTCTAAATCGAAAACTGCTCGCCAGCGATTTAGATCAGTTTCATCAGCAACTGAAACTACAAACTTACTTCTCTTGGAAAGGAATCGATTACAAGCCAACCAGGCTGTCAACTGGAATTCAAAGAAATTCTTGAACGTTTTAGGTCAATCTTTGGTTTTCATTTTCCAAAATATTACTGGATATATGCTGATGTTGTCCGTTATGGTGTACAATGTTTACGTTTTCATGGCCATCATTTTCGGTTTGGGCTTGGGTTATTTCCTCTTTGGTCATAAATCGATGAAAATCAATATGGAAAACATTCGAGCCAGGACAACAATTACATTGTGCAATGAACGAAATATCGGTAGTTAAAAGTGTACTTAATAAAATGCAAGTACTAACATTATTTCTATTACAGACAGAATGCGAGACGGTCAACGAGCTGGTCCGAGTTGCAGGATCCCTAGAAGAAACAATGTTCCTCCTGATGTAAAGATTCGTCGTTGTTCTGGTAAAAGACCTGCCAAAAGTTGCCGCATCTGATTATGCATAAATGTTTTAAGGGCGGTAATACGACGTATCGACAAACCAGTATAAATTAAATGAAATTATTTTGTAGTGTATCCATGATATAAAGTAACTGCTACCCAGCTATGTTTGTAAGTTGAAACAGTTTCACCACATTGTAAGCTGGGTAGATGTTACTCATTTTAAAATGTTGTAAACGACGAACAAAACAAAAACAACATTCCATAAGAGAATGCTTTGGATGTTTGTTAGCAAGAACAAGACATTATGTTTATGAATAAGCATTAATAAGAAAACAATAATTTAAATGTTGTTGTGATAATCATAATTCGCCAAATTTACTCATATTTAGCATTTGAGCCAAATTTTTCAAAGCTTTGTTTTTCTTTTGTGTTCATTTTTCAAATTTTAACATTTTTTTATTCAAGTTTTTATGTCGTTAGAAGGAAGTTATATAATGTTTTTATTTTTATAATTATATTCACTCATTATTTACATAATAAACGTTAATCGAATGTAAATAATGAACTTTTAATCATCATCATCGTCGGGCTTGCTAATGAAGATTCTTCCTTTATCTGCGTCACAACCGGGATCCGGTTCGGGCCTCCTTCAGCAAGTTCATCGATGTCTCCTGATTGTTGGCCGACGCCATCCAGTTTCGCATCCCAAGGCTTTGGATGTCCTGGTCTACGCCATTCTTGCAGTGATAATTTGGTCTTCTACCATTATTTGTACCAAAGAACTTTCCGAGCTAGGTGTCAGCCCACCGGATTCTACCAAGCTTAATTTTTGTCATCAAGTGTGCTTCGCGGTAGATTTGTAATAGCTCGTGGTTATAGGGCCTTCGGAATCGTCCTTTCTCACAAGCGGGGCAAAGTATTTTCCATAAGACTTTTCTCTCCGACGGTTGACTAAGAATTGCCTTTGGCTAAGCATCCAGGTTTCGCATCCGTTAATGGATAATGGTAAGATTATAGTTTTTTACAGCAACAGTTTCGAAGTAATTGTAAGAATTTTGGATTTAAGGAGCCTTGAAAGACTAAAGAAGATTCTATTGCCTTTGAGGAGCCGCCCGCGTATTCCTTCTTTCACATTGTTATACGCTGCTACTACTGACCCAAGGAAATCGAATTCGTACTCCTTCACCTTCATAGTTTTTCTTCTGCTATTGCCAACATTTTCAGCAGACGGGCCACCATGTGGTTAGTTTTTTCCTCATTTATATGTAGCTCCAGATTTTCTGCCGTCTGCTCGATCTGGATAAACGAGGATTGTACAGCTTATGGGTTCCTTCCAAAAATGTCAATATAGTCTGGGTATTCCAATAATTGGATTGCTTTCTCCATAGCAATGTTGAAGAGGAAATCACATCCATTCGTAAAATTTGTACTTTTCTTATCGTAGAATATGCTTACGAATTGCATATTTGAATGTTTACGGTTATAGCAACTTCGTCAATTCCAATTTCCGCTTGGTATAAACAAACGATACAGCCTTTAGGTACTTTACAAATCATCGATACAGACGTGGTTGTGTATCGAAAAACCATGGAAGCGTGTAAACTTTCCCAAAGTTGAAGTTTTTTATTTTATCTCTTTAATAATTAATATAATGTCTCATCTCGGCATATTCTAAGCATTTGTTTCAAATCGCATTTGTGTTCAAAAGTTTAACAAAAATTACAGAAAAATTATCGTTATCGAGCTATCGATAATCGACGCAGATTTATTCAATCCGAACACAACCTCAAAGATTTTGACAGTTGATATCAGTGGCTACGTTCAATCATATATCGGATAGGCTATCTGAGATACGCGTATCTGGGATACCTTTTTGGACGAGACAGATACCTGTATCCAGAGTGCTGTCAAAACATCTATGAAAAAAAAACAACAAATCAAAAGCTTGAGAACAGGAAATTGTTTATGGCCCTTAATCCGTTGGCAAACTTCTTTCGCGTCGTCTAAATTATAACAAGTATTGTTAAAAATCAGATCGATATTCATCTGCTTTTATTTCTTTCAATTTTCTTTTAATTTGGAAGCTGATGAAATTGCGCGCCAGATAAGTCAAAGCAAAAAATCATATGTTGATCAGCTGAACTCTCGGATACCCGAGGTATACCAAAAATTTTCAGATACCTCTGAATTTTTTTTTTGACAGTTAACGGTTCAGGTCTTTGCTATTTTTTACTATGGTTTACAAAAACAAAAAGCTATCCGATACCTTTTGGTTACATGATTGAACGTAGCCAGTGAGAGAGGTGAAGTGAAGTGACTTTTCCTGTCCTGTCACTCACAGACACAGTAGATGATAAGTTCATGTCGGAATTACTGGTTTCCAATTCCAACCAAATCTACTCACTTATGGCGTTTTTAATTGGCAATCTGGAAGTAAAAAAAAGCATTCTGAAACCGTTCAATTGGGCGAAAGTGACAGTTCTGATTCTGAAAAGAAGAGAATTCCCTTCTGATTTTAAAACCAGAATGCTTCTTTTTTAGATTCCAGATTGCCAATTAAAAACGCCATTAAATCGGTTTCTGCAGTGCTTTCGGAATCTCTTTGATTTAAAGACAAGTCCGATAAATATTTCAATTACCGTCCCAAATAAAAGCTTGATAAGGCAGCTTCGTCACAATTTTCATCTCATTTTAAATAGAATAATACTTAAAACTGCGACGATGGACAAGAAACTACACTCTGGGATGTTTCATCCAACATTGAGACTCCTTCAGGAGCCCAATTGTGAGATTAATCCACACAATTTGATGTATCCGGTTTTCGTCATGTAAGTACAGTGTTCTATGTAAATCGAGATGACGAGAATAACCTTTAAGTGTAATTATTTCCAGACCACAGGATGACGCAGTTGAGGATATCCCAAGCATGCCTGGTGTTGCTCGAATGGGCATTAACAAACTCAAAGAACACCTTGCCCCACTCGTTCTAAAGGGATTGAAATCAATTTTAATTTTCGGAGTTGTTAGTTCTGATTTGAAGGTAAACAAAATAAATCAAAGTACCAACCGTTTTCATGCATAAATGCATTATAGGATAGCTTAGGAACCTATGCAGACCACCATAACAATCCAGTTATCTTGGCACTCCCAAAACTACGCAAATGGTTTCCGGATTTACTCATTGCATGTGATGTTTGTCTCTGTCCGTATACAAACCATGGCCACTGTGGAATTCTAAACGAAAACTCAATCAACAATGCCGAGAGTACTCTGCGTATAGCTAATATTTCACTAGCTTATGCTTTGGCAGGAGCTCATATCATTGCTCCGTCTGATATGATGGACAATAGAATTAAAGCAATTAAAAACGCTCTGATATCAAATGAACTTGAAAATTCGGTTTCGTTGTTGTCCTATTCAGCTAAGTTCTCTTCGAATTTCTATGGTCCGTTTAGGGATGCAGCTAAGAGTGCACCGGCATTTGGCGATAGACGCTGTTATCAATTACCGACGGGGTCGAAAGGGCTGGCTATGAGAGCCGTTGTATGTAGACTGTGTTAAGATATTTCAATCTTGTTTGAGTAAAAATCATTTTTTTAGGAACGAGATGTTGAAGAGGGTGCCGACATGCTAATGGTTAAACCAGGAATGCCATATTTGGATATTCTAAAGGCCACCAAAGATGCGTTTCCAAATTTGCCTTTGTATGTTTATCAAGTAAGTTAAATATTTGTTAAAATCGTTTACAAGTTTTGAATAACTAGTTGTTCTTATCTCACCTAGGTTTCAGGTGAATTTGCAATGCTCTACCACGCTGCTAAGAGTGGTGCCTTTGATTTAGAAACAGTCCTTATGGAGACAATGAAGTGCTTTAGACGAGCTGGTGCTGATTGCATCATCACGTACTTCACACCGCTTTTACTAGATCTGATAAAATCCTAAGATTGCAACTGCTATCTCGTCACAAGTTTAAAATTAAGTTACAAAATGATTGTTTTAAGGAAAAAAAGGTTTTAGGTGGAAGAAATGTTATGGTTGGGATGAGTAGATAAATCACCGTTGTAACCTTGTAACTGTTGTTTTATAATATGAACGAAAAGAGCTTTTTAAAGAGAAAAAAAATCGTTTTTTGTTTTTATTTAAAAAAAATTTCATTACGAAAATGCAAATTAGCATGTTGATGCTGATTACAGCTTTTCGCTAATTAGCAAAACTTGAGGCGCCAAGATCGTTCATCAAAAAAGTACCCATGGAAGTGATTATTTGTTATTTTCAAAACCGGTGTGACAAAATAAATGAGGTGCAGTTAAACGCTTTGACACCTATAAGGAACTATTCATTGTATTTCTATCTAGCTAGTACCTGCGACCTCGCAATTGATTGTAGTGCCATCTTGAGAGCTGGCACAGTGCTAATTTTTTACATACGTTTTCTATAGGAATTTTTTTTTGGGGTCTTGATACTACTACCTGAGCCCTATACAATGGAACTATTCGTGTCAATGTCAGACAAAAAGTAAAAACCAGATACACCTATGTAGAATGTTCCCTTCGTGTTTAAGTATGCACCGCATGATATCGAAGAGTGAAAACACGTTTTTGGCGCATTCGTAATTTTAACAATGAGTAATCCGAAAAGGTAAGACTTATGGATACTGGTATTGGAACAAAATTATTTTTGAAGATTTGGATTAGAAGTAAAACCCCTCAAGCAAATTACGTAGAAAATAGGTTCGTTCGATATGTTTGTCACTACCCTGAACGGAGCTGTCAAAAAACTGAAAAATTTATCTGGGTTTGGTTTCACAATGAACGCATTAGTATTTCTGTTTTTTCCCTTTTTTGTATGGCAACAGCTGATTCGAACAGCTCCAAAAAAAACTTAGGACGATTCTGAGCGCTCCCGGTGCGAGCACTGAATACACATCGAACATGGTGGAATAGCACCGGGGCGAAAAAATAGCGACATCGAACAGCTCACTGCAAGTACCTGATGCCTTTTGTAAGATTTTTTTGTTTTTAATCTTTTTTTTTCGTTTTGAAGTAAAACTGAAACCTTTGTTTATTTATTATCCGTTTATTATTGTGGATTGTATGGAATATGTTTGTTTGTATCTCAAATAACACAACCACCGCAATCTTGATTTCAAAACAAATACAACAGCACACAAGGGACCTGTTTGATTCAATTTTTGTATTTGAACAAGAACAACAAATTTTGTTTGCTTCGTTCAAGTTTCCACTGAGAGAATCACGTAATTTCCGACATTCGATCATCGATGTGATTCGGTTATGGCTGAAACACAAACACGCTTTAGCTTCGTCTTCGTCTGCATGACGACGAACCGGCTACGAGTTTTTTTTTAATGACATTTCTTCCCACATCATCATCACCCTTACAAAAACAAATGAATTTTGTTTGCGAACTTTTTTACAGCTGATGAGCTGTTGAGTTGAGCAAATTTAAAGCATATTTTGTACTATACCTTCAATTTGGAGTCAGACTACGTACGAAACGTGATTTCGAATCTTCATTGTGATAGCCTGCATTGAATTCCTATGGCTGAACTCGTAAGCGTCAGGCGAAGCCAAAGCTTAAGCGTGTTTGTGTTTCAGCCATTAAAAGAGTCCTCAATGTATAGGTTAATTCATTTCGTGGTTCCAAGTTGGTAGCGCTGGCATTTGAAACGTATTAAATTCATAGAGATAATATAATAGAGCACGGAAGATAGCCTAAAAAGTGAGAAAGAAGATCTAAAAGTTCTCTCGTTTTCTCTCTGACCTCCTTTGCAAGGCAACTATAATTTTGATCCTCCTTACAGCCAGCCAATCAGCGAGAAGCTCTCTCTGAAGGAGAACTTTTAGACATACTTTCTCATTGATTTGATATGACGCCTCCACTTGTACCTCTCCCGTGCTCTATTATAAAGGGTTTTTTATTAGGGACGCTACCGATAGACCGATAGGGACAGCAAACGAAGCCATAGTTTTTCCCGCTCTCTTGACATATCTCTTCAGTAAGGTTTGCCATTTCATCATGGAAAGGTATACGATCCAGCGAGTGGAAATTATTAAAATTTACTACCGAAATTCGGAGTCAGTACACTTTAAGAGCGCTACGATGCGCGAGCGATGAGGCTCATTTCTGGCTGGATGCTTTGTCAATAAGCAAAATATGCGTTATTGGTCAGGCAGCAATCCACATGTGCTTCACGATGCACCATTACATCCTGAAAAAATCACTGTTTGGTGCGGTTTACATGCTGTTGGTGTCATTGGGCCGTACTTCTTCCGTGATGATCAAGACCGGCACGTTACTGTGAATGAGAATCGCTACCGCTCAATGCTAATCGATTATTTTTGAAATGAATTGGATGATATGGACTTGGACGATATGTGGTTTCAACAGGACGGTGCCAAATGTCACACAGCAGGATAAACATGAAGTTCGATGAGCGCATTATCTCCAGAAATACCCCTGTGAATTGGCCGCCTCGTTCATGCGATTTAACGCCGTTAGACTATTTCCTGTGGGGCTAAGTCGAAAATTGGGTTCAGCGTCTGGAGTTCTGCAAGCGTGCCCGTGGTGGCCATGCAAAAGAAATCGAGTTCCATACATAATGGCATTAAATGTTCTTCCAAAGGAATAAGGAATTTCATTGATATCCAAAACCGTTTTTGTTTTATTTAAGAAAACTTTTGTAGCGTCTCTTTTGAAAAACACTTTATTAACTGTTAAGTCAACTGTTTTTTGAAGTGTATGTGTGTTTAGTTGTATGTTTGCCATTTACGATTATGGTTTATGAACCATTCACAACGCCGCCGCCGTAGATTTGCTTTTTGGGTATTGGAACAACAGACAATAAACAACGATTTTTCGAACAACATTTTTTTAGCGATGACTCACATTTCTCACTCGGTGAATATGTAAACAAATAAAAGGGCTAAGAAAGCCCACAAGTGATCGAAGCTTTGTATATGGAATGAATTTTCTCTGCTACATCAAAAATGACATAAGCTAGCAGGTACAATATAAAAGAAAAAACTTTTTCTGTTCAAGGTCTCACGATGACACTACAATCGATTTCCATCTTGCAGCTACTATCCAAGAATATACATACAAATATACAAAGAATCGAAGAGGTGCCGTTGCAGCCAGAAAAACTGACTCTTGGATGTGTTCTTGTCGAAAGATGTCATTGTTTGGGCTGACGGTTTCAGTCGATTCGGAGCGACATGGTCGAAAGATAACCGATTTTTTTGGCCGTTGATTGAATATAATGACCTGGCCGATATGTGATTCCGACAAAACTGGCAACAACCTACACAAGTAATTTAAATTTTTGCCGACACACGTCAATAAGATCATGTGATTTGACACAGTTTGAAATATCTCTGTGCTGGGCTACGCAAACGATCGTGTTTGCTAGACGCATTAAAACCCAACATTGCTTAAGTTTAGGCCAATATACCGCCCGATAAGTGCGTTAAAGTGGTTAAAAATTACCTTAATTATATGCTGCGAAAACTCCCTAGGCGGCAAATTGAATGATATGGTTTTTCACACCTCAATGCAAAGTCCAAACTAACCCATTCACTGCACTGCACTACACACATACGATCTGTTTGGTTCGTTTGAAATGCATTTCCAGTGAGAGAATCTGTAACTTATATTTTTAATTGGAAAGAAAAAGGAAAGATTATTTGCTAATCAAATTTTGTGGAAAATTACACACACGCCACAGTGCACAAGTTTAATTAAAACACTATTCATGTGGGTTAGAAACCAAATTATTGAATGTCTTTATGGTCAAAGCATTTTTAACGATACGCATTATGGATTTGGCGTTTGTGACAAAGCTATTTAACCAGAAATAAGCTTCATTACTAAACATTATATTCTCTGGCCAAAGTGCTACATGAATTTTGCGAAGACATTTTTAATTTTCTCAATTTGTAAGTGTTGTTCTGGCATTTAACAATCCATGATGAATTGCCAAAATTTTATTGAACAGAAATGAAAACCACGTTTGATATTCTCAATGGTAAAATCACAGATAACAATCACAAACACTTGTCTCGCAGCTTAAAAACCAACAAAAAAACACCCTGTATAAGCAAAACAAGTCAAGGAAAGTGAATTCCCTAATACCTTATCCCTGTTCGGAGTGGTGCACAGTGTAACAACTCTTAATTGCAAAGAATATTTTAAACTTACGTGAACTTTTAACAAATGTAGGTACTTTTCAAACAAATTCCCTTGAAGAACATAAAAGTAAGGCTGGAGAGATGGAAACATAATGAGCTGTATTGGCAATTCACTCTTATCTTATCATGATACAAGCAATTAACCGTATCTTTTGAGAAGTTAAATATTTTATTTTAATTAGCGACTCTACTTACCAGACTATTTTAGGAGAGCACATCCGGACAAGCGCAATGAAATCCTATCGGCTCTATCATCAACAATGGTCCAGTTCTGTGCCACTGTTTGAAGTTTGACGCATGACGTTCAACTGATTTCAACAGAAACATTCGTCAGAAGAAATGCATGCCAGGCCAGTGGTGTTTTGTTCTGTTCCTCTCGTTTTAGTTTTACATAATTGCCTTCTTGTGAATCAGAATGATTCGAAAAGATTTCTTCTTATTTTTATGTTAAAATAAAATAAATAAAAATAGACACGTTCACTCAAAAGTGTTCTAATTTGTAATACAATGACTTTGTTTTGGTTTGGATTCTGAAAATGTAAGTGGACTCTTATAATTTTATTTTATTTTTTGAGTTTTGTTTTGTTCCATCTTTTGTTTTGACAGTGTGTATGCATTTCGTTACCATGTTGATGTTGGTAGATATGTTTTGTAAAGGTAGAGCGTTTCATTTCGTTTATTTGGATGTGCACTCCCCTGGAGAATAGATGAAAGACACCTCCAAGACCGATACAGATTTTAGAAAATTGTTTCTTTTTTTTGGCGATAACAAAGAACAAACATAGTAATGAAATTTGTTTTTGTATGTACACATGATATAGTCAACCACCTCCTTACAGTATGTATCAAAAATTTGGGCTCGTACAGTTTGGTTTTAATGATTAGGACCACACTATTTTTTTTTATTTATGCCTGTAGGTCATAATATGTTCTTTTCGGATAAAATCATTTTCTGCATAATTCTCAGTTCTCAGCGGGGTAGTTACGATTAACCTACATTAAAAATTGTTGTTGTTTAGGGTAAATGACAGTGAAATTTCTCCATTATCACGGATTCTATTTTGTTTCTTTCATTGCACGCGTCCTTATGTTAGATGTATAAATACCTTGCTTTGCTCGCTTTTAAGCTGACGAAAGTATCGCGTAAACTATCACTATGACACCTTTTCGACCACTTGTGGATTTTCTGAGTCCCATATACGGAAATTTTGTTTGTTTACATACCCACCGAGTGAGTTTTTCGTACAATCGGTGTATATTGTCCGTAGTTTCAACACTCGTTATTTGATTGTAAGGCGATCCATTATTGTAAATGGCAGACATTCAACTTATATTATGACATTTCAGATGAGAGTAATGTTTGACAGATATCAAATGCCAGCGCTATCATCTTGTCACCATGAAATGAATGACCCTTTATATATGTCAGTCACGTCAAAATAGCCAAAATGTTTTCGTCACAGAGATGTCAGATAAAAATCTCAGTTCGTAGCTGAGAATTTGTATTCCATTTAAAAAATATCTGAGATCTAAGTGAGATGTTGTGAGCCGGAACTGGCCTTGTTTCTTCAACAGCTGGTTCTATTATGTCAAAAAAAAAAAAACGGATCTAATCGTTGCACTTCTTTACGTTGCAATTAAATAAATTCCAATGAAAGAATTTGTCAGTAAGAGCTATAGCCAACTTACTTACTGAATGTGGCGCTACAGTCCGTTTTGGACCGCCAGCCCGCTCGGTCCTTAGTTAGCTGTCTCCAGTTTTGCACTCCAAGTTGATTGAGGTTTTCTTCCACCTGAGTGCGCCACCTGAGTCGGGGTCGTCCTCTCCTCCTACGTTTCTCGGGAATAGTGTTGGAGGCTTTCCGGACCGGAGCATTGGTGCCCATCCGCTCTAAATGACCGAGCCATCTGAGACTGAGTCACGGGGCCTTAGGCACTTTCATCCGATTTTGTCAAGGTCCATGCTTCTGCACCATACAGCAGGACTGGGATGATGAGGGTGTTGTACAAATTTACCTTAGTTGCTCGAGAGAGGGCGCTTTTCCACTCAATTGCTTTCTTAGCCCAAAGAAACAGCGATTAGCAAGAGTTATTCTTCGTCTGATATCGGCCCTGGTGTTATTGCCCGTGTTTATAGCGGAACCTAGGTAGACAAACTCCTCTACTACTTCGAAGTTATAAGTGTCTATTGTGACGTTCTGTCCGAGTCGTCGGTATTAGGTGTCCTTCCTCGAAGACAGCGTATACTTCGTATTTCCCTCATTTACCGCTAAACCCATTTTTGCCGCTTCTATCGCCATTCTCACAAAGGCGCCATTGACATCACGCTGTGTTCTTTCCATTGTATCAATGTCATCGGCGTACGCGAGAAGTTGAACAGATTTTTGGAAGATAGTGCCTCTGGTGTGACGGTGGAGTTATGCACTGTCTTCTCAAGAACGATTTTAGAAAAATCCCACGACAGTGCATCGCCTTGTCAGAATCCTTTTTTGACGTCGAAAGATTCCGTAAGCTACTTGCCAACCTTGATGGAGCAGCGTGAGTTCTCCATCGTCATTTTGCACAAGCGAACGAGTTTGGCAGGGATGCCAAAACTAGACTAGCTATAGCCAACTAATCGGAAAAATTCCATAGCTGCTTTAACTTGCCCAATGGTGAAATCGTTTTTAATAAATAACTGATTCGTTTACAACTATGCATAAGAAACAAAATTGTTCCAGTGAAGTGATCTGATTGTCTTTCTGTTTCCATTCGTCAGTGCTGTTTTCAATAAACAACGCTTACCTCAAATGCATAGAGATAATCTGTTAACTGACAGATTTTTTAACAAATCGGAAAAATACCAATGTACGAAAGATTATCAAATATTTTCAGGCATAAGGTCTTTCCCATTCCCATTCCCTCTATACAAAAATTTAATAGCATAATTGTAGAAGCAGTTCGCAAAAACTTCAATTATCTTTTGTTGTAGGTAAGCGAATTTTCACCACTCGATTTTTCTAGAAAAACTTTTGGTGATTAAAATTCTTTAACTTCCTCTTCGTCAACGTTAAGGCTAAAACACAAACAAGCTTTTGCTTCGGCTTCACCTGACGCTTATATGAGTTCAGCCAGAGTATTTCAATTCTTGCTTTCACAATGAAGCATTGATCTCACGTTTTGCACGTAACGTGACTCCAATCGGAAGCTCTAGTTCAAATATGCTGAACTTTTGCTAGAACACGCACAAAATTTGATTTTGGAGCAGCGTTACCACTTGAAAAAAAAAAAAAGGAATCGAAGTAGATTTAGGAATGAAGCGAAATAGATTGAGAAAAAGTGAAGTAGATTTATTATATTGGCCATGGATACATTGACGCTAAGAGGGACACACAGTTATTAGCAAAAGTTCATATAGACAGATCTCCAATCTGGGCCATATCAGAATTGTGTTAAAATGTTCGACAAATGTTAAATTTTAATTTTGACACTACATGGTGGATAAAATGTGTTAAATATTGACAAGCAGGCTAAAATATGACACTAGTAGTTAAATTCAACCAACATTTTAACGCAAGTCGCACACGGCCTAATAGCAATTCAATACAAGCACTAATACTTTGCGTATTTGTATGGGTTGACATTTCGTGTTTGTAAACTGTGTCCGCTTATTGTTACATGAAGGATAGAAACTTTAGTGCTGATGTCGCTTATCTATTTTCCTGATGAAAATAAGATGATGATGCTTCATTAAAGCATAAAATTAGGTTTTTAATGAGATAATCGAAACGGGTTTTGGAAATATCAAGTAAAATCGAATAAAGTTTTTTCTGAGTGAAGAAAATTTTAAAGTTTTTCAAAAATCGAAGGAAGTCTACTTCGAAAAGAGTAAAGTGGCAAAGCTGTTTTGGAGGCAGTGGCGAGGCGTCATATTGTTCAAGTCGTGCATGAACGACTAGCATTTCCACCTTCCACGCACCGTACTCACATCTCACACATTGTTTTGTTTTTTTATTCCAAATACGATATACATACATACATAATATACATATCTAATGTGCCTGCGTCCTACATAATAATATATCCACTTCCAGTTCTAACTCGTGCATAGATACCCTTAGTAAACCATATAAATAAAACAAAACGAACTAGCTACCTGCTACTGTTTACTCAACTGATGTGTATCTATCAAAGTCGTTTGAATGATCTGGCAACGACTTGGAACACATAGAGAGCATGTCAGAAAAAAAAAAAACAAATCGCTCGTAGAAGGGATCTTGTCGTGCAGTGAGTTGTGGACGAGTAGAGCTTTTTTTGAATGAATACACAGAATTTTGGAAATGAGAAAAGTGGGTAGTTTTTGAATATGATAAATGAAACAGAACACAATCATGAAAATGATCGTCCGGATCATTTTCATGATTGTGTTCAAAACAGTTTGGAAAGACGAAACATAATAGAATGAAGAAAATGAGACTAGCCCAGCATAGTTTTTGAATTTTGGAATGTGGATTTGCGTTGAGCTGACTTTTGTTTTCACTTTTGTTTTGCAAGCATAAAGGATAAGGGGCCAGTTATAGCGATCATTATTTTTCATCAGGAAAAATTGGAACAGGAGGAATCCGAATTATTTCCTGATGAGCGTTTATAGCAATCAGGAAATTTACATCATTGAAAAAATGTCAGTTGTCCACCGCCAAAATATTTCCTGATTGAAATGCAGCCGGAAAATTTTTCCTGACAGAAATCTGTCATTGGAATTATCTAAAAATGAAACACATGACATTGGAACGATTCGTTTCATTTTTTGGTAAAAATTCATCAGCTGTTCAGGAAAACGAATTTCCGTACGGAAAAATAGAAAAATACATTTTTAACGAAAAATAAGTTTGCGAACTTATATTTTATTCTCAAAAAAAAAATCTTTAAGAATTTTCCGGTCGATTGGTATATATATTGCATTAGTAATCGAAAGAAAACTTAGTTAAATATCCATTCAAACATTTTTCCTGATGGATTTCAATGATTGCTATAACTGGCCCCTAATTTTCTTTAATTTATTCATTGTGCTGCATAATTCGTTAAAATGACATCTTCAAGCAGTGAAAATAGTTCGGAATTTGATCGCGTTATAGAAAAACTAATAAACAAACCATTCTTTCAGCTAAATTTAAAAGAAAAAAAAAAGAAATAATACACTCAGAAAGACCAACTCCAGAACTTGTTACAAAAATTTGTAACAAAAAACAAAAAAACAGGACCGAAGGAAACTGTTCGAAGTTTTCATGTAGAAACTAATAAAAGATACGTTCACATTACCGGTTGTAAGAAAATGAACAGGCTGTTTTGTTGGTCACGTTTACTCCTTAGAAGCAATAAGGACAAAAATCATTGGAAAGTTTTTGGGTTTTCGGATTTGAATCATTTGAGCGATAGCTTTGGTAAGCATTTGAAATCGTGTACCCACATTGCTTCTCTCTATGCATTCAAGACCTTTGGATTGTATCCACAAGTTAATTTGTCAAACTTATGGTAGAGCAGCAGTAATGTCGGGGCATTTTGGGTTTGAACGACTACATTTTACAGGCACGCGTCGCCGCTGTTTGGAGGGATGATGATGTGAGTGAGGGAGAACTGTCATTCAAAGCAAACTCGAAGCGGGTGGATCGTAACGCAGACAGAGCCGAAGCTGAAGCGCGTTTGTGATTCAGCCTTTACAATCCACCCGCTTCAAGTTTGCTTTGAATGACATTTTTCCCTCCACCACCATCATCCGCCTCTTTCCTAAAACAAATGAATTTTGTTTGCTGACTTTTTTACAGCTGTCAGACGAAGCAAACGTTCAGCATATTTGAACTACACCTTTTTTTGTAGTCAAATTACGTAACATAACGTAAGAAATGTGAGTTCGAAGCTTCATTCTGATTACATGCACTAACGAATTATTATTTTTTTTTGTTTGTCATCAAGAGACAAAGACTAAGAAGCTTCCATTTATTTGCCAAAAAGTGAGAAAACTGCCATTTGTCTTTAATTTGCCTCATCTGAAACCATTGCTCCACCATTCTTCTACCCAATCTATAGTTGCATATTATACTATTTTGAATCAAACACGATAACCACGTTTGATCAAACGACTTCTAAGGAACTGTACCTAATTAAGAAGCCCGTAGTGTTAAGCAACTTTTCCTTTTTCTCAGAGTGTATCTTGATTTGGTGTAGAAAATAAATGTCGAAGTCAGTACGTTATGTTGATTCATTCAAAGCGAACATTTCTCTACAAAACCGGGCTTAATTCGCTTATAAATTTTTGTATTCCATCGGCCGACCTACGTAAACTTTGTACAAAAAGTAAACACAGCAAAGTGGGGGCATTCACTAACAGGTAACTAACCAAATACCAAACAAAACAATGTTTGTAAACGAATAATAGAGTCTAACCCCAACTTCATGCTACACTTGCAGTTCGGTTGTTCGCGTGTTTTTTGTTTTTTTCTTTTTGTAAATCACTGATTCTGGAATTATTATTGTAAAAGGAGAAAAAGTGAATCTTGTCAAGTGGAAATTCGTTACATAAGAAAAACAGCATTGGAATTAAAAAATATACAGATCTGTAAATTCAGCTGAAATCTTGCATTCTGTGTCCGTTATAGATTTTTGTTCACTATCGGACTTTTTTTTTGTTGATAAAGTGCATTTTATTTTCAATTAAGAAGGTACACAATACACACTTGGATATAATTCTTTTGTGATAAGAATATAAGAAAGAACCATCGGTGACGAACAAAGTAGGGGCAATCCGAGAGGTCATTAGTACCCGCTTTCAGACAACAAAAGTACCTATGTGTGTATGTAAGTGATGATGCGTGCAGCCGAGTCTGTAAGGTGGTTGTAAACAAAGAACGTCAACAGAAATTTTTATAGTGCCTGCCGGGACAAGTGCAATAGTTTGTTATTATTTCTTGGTGCTTCCAATTAATAGACGTGAAAGAGTTACTCTCGCGAACAACGATTGTAAATTATTCTCCTTGATCTTATTTTAACAAGAATAAACTTGCATTTTGCACAAAAGAGACGGTACGTTTTTAAATAAAGTTGTTTATTTAAAACAAAATATTTTAGTCTTGAAATACGGGTTGTGACTTGTGAGCATTACATGTTACTCAGAATGTAGTTAACGATAAACAGGCCAGACTGGCCGTTTAATTGTCATTTAATTTTAATTGTATTATTTTATTTACGAAATCAGTTTGGAAAATAAGTCGAAGAGGAAGAGTGGGTAAGAGTATGACTAATGGATGTATTCTTTTGAAGCAAAGAAAAACAAAACAACATTGCATAGTTTGAATCAAAGCAGATTGGGTTTCATATTTTTGTTGAGTGGTGGAATTCCAGACATTTGAAAATGAAACAAAGGACAATCGGTCGCTTTGTGATTTTTTGTTCATACGATTACGTTGTTGGGAATTGGGATTTTTATTGCTGTGTTCTTTTTTATAGAATCTGCAACGGATTAAGAGTTTTCATTATCACCCTTATTACCGTACCCGATCGGAAAAAAAATTCTCTCCGATTCGTACAATTTCTACAATTTTTCTACCACCGTGTACCGTCGGACAGTTCAATCGTAGACATCTACGAAAAAATTTGAAATCTGCGTTGGAATTTCAAATTGAGAACGACGTTTCGCGATTTCATGCGATGCATCGCGATGTGTTACTTACTGTTTATGTCCGATTGTCTCCGACACAAAAAAGTGTCGGAAATTTGAAATTTGTGCAATTTGCAGCGTAAAGTAAGCTGCAAGAGTATGCGTGTTATTGTCATATTGATACAATTGCCTACATAATAAAAAGCAAGTTTGTTGCAAGGGTGTGTGTATTTTATTTATTCATTTTGAGGTTTTTGGAGGGTGAAACGTACGTAGGTTTCCAATTTTTGCTGTAACTGATCAGTGCACAAACGTCAAAGAAGTGCGTCGGTACGCGTCACTAATTTATGTACGAATCGGGTACGGTGAAGGAAATAAAACTTCCGATCGGACATTTTCTCCGATCGGAGAATTCTCCGATCGGGTACGGTAATAAGGCTGTATGTTTTGGCAGAAAATTGGGTACACAAATTGAAAGATTAAGATGAACTTTTTAATCTTTATTTTTGTGGTAAAACCAAGTTTACTGACCCGAAAATTGTGACTAAAGGTGAATGCTCGGAATTCTTACCGTTAATTTTTCGCCTGACTGACTTCAGTAGGCTTATCTTTTGACTTGACAGTAATTAAAGAGAAAATAAACAGGGACGGACAATTTCACAAATATTTGTTTTTTTTTTTTTTAATAAAAATGTAACTTTAAAAATGTACAAATTCATATTTTGAACAGATAAAATTTTGTATTCAATATTTTTATAGCAGTTTTAAAATTGTAAGGATTTTCAAATGTACACTAGCTTATGCGACAAACTTTGTCTTGTTAAAAGTAATTGTATTTATTTTGTGGATCTCCAAGGACGCCAAGATGTGTGTTCCACTTTGGATTAGAATTAAATATATGAATATGATCCATTAAATAATAAGCCTGGCCGCCTGTTGGCGCTGGCTTGGCAGGAGCAATTTATTATCCCGTAGATGGCTGATGTGGAAATCGGGATCTAGTTTTATTTTAACCACGTGTGGAAGCGAGAGTATCAGCGTATTTTAGACGAATGCAAAAGAAAAAAGATACATATTGGTTTTAGAAGAAAAATCATCCAACGAAAAATAAAGAAGCGTTTAGATGCTGTGTACATTTACTCTTCTTCTATGACGATGACTTTGAACGTGGTCACATGAAAAAGGCTACTATGGGGAATACCATGACAAAATTCCAAGCTCTCGTTTCGGTACACCATGTATTGAGGCGCGCAAAGTAGCTGAGATATCAGTAAATTTACAATTTCACTTGGCATTGGTGAGTTTTAGTTTGATGCGTGATAACTTACATTTTAAAACTTAGACTGTGAACCTGTTTCTATTTTATTCCTTATATTCAACCGAAACCCTACCGGACTTCTTAATTTCAACATCTTCCGACCATTTGTTAAAAATCTATGGAGTTAATACGTAATAGGTATAGGGAGTTCCACATGTTCTTGAGTTCGATTCTGTTAGAAGGTAGTAGGGCTAGAACTTGTTTGGGAACAACCGTGACCACTGATCTTTAGTACACAGGAAAGGTGATGCTGATGTCCGTTTTTTTTTTTTTTTTGGATACACAAGCTCTGAAACGGTCACAGAGCTGTACTCAGACGAGTTATATTTTGCCGATTCAAAGCCGGCTCACCTCTCCGTCATCGGCACGTCCATATTGGTACAACCTCTTCCGTATCTTAGGGATACACTTACACCGATGCATTCTGATATTAGTTTTACTGATTTTATTCATTCGGAAAACATTTTAACATTGCAGCGTTTCGCGAATAACAATATTTCTTGTTTCTCTATCTAGTGCGTACACTTTTAAATCAAAAGTTTTTCCAACGCAGGAGAACTGAGCAGGCCAAATAGAGCTGCCCATGTAAGATCGAAGATCAACACTTATATGGCAAAAATATTACTCCTGATTTTTGTAGTTTTCTGTTAGTGAAAGTATTTTTCTGATCGGATAAGAATGTCAGAAGATTAACATTTATTTGGCCATACACCGTTTGATGGGTCAGTTAGTAAGGGCATATCAACTCAGAAACCTTCACGGGCTCTGGCAATATCTCATGAATAGCTTGACCGATTTTGTACAAGCTTTTTAAAAAGGCTTAACTTTCCATTACCGAAACCTTTTATTTGAAAGATATATGTATTTAATTAACAAATATAAATAATTTGAGGCGAGGAATCACTTCTTTCTATTTCTAATTAATTTTTAAAGTTTCTATTTTTCATATGAAAAAACAAGGGAATGAACATGGTGGAATGTATTTTGACAGTTCTTCCAAATACAAACACATAGCAATGTGTATAATTTTCATCTGTTAAGTGCTCGTATGGGAAGTGTATTATTGGTTCTTTTGGGAAATATTTTGGGAAATTTTTGTTCTTTTGCTAAATTTTTAAAGCAAAATGTTATGCAAAAATAGCGCGATCGGAACAGAAAGTCCCAACACCAAGCACTGGATGTAGAGTAATGAAATTGAAGGACAAAAAAAAAACATTTTTTGTTGTTCATTTTCCGTGGTTGCATTTCGGTGAAAAGCGCGAACTTTAAAAATTGTTAGAAAATATAAATAAAATAAAATTTATTTCAAAAAATTGTTGTTTGATTAGTTTAAATACGTATTAATTGAATAACACAGTTTGCATATCCTTTTTTGGGAAATTTTTGTAGAAATAAGAAAAATAAAAAAGCCCAAATCGGAAAATTAAAATCAATTTTTAATCAATTTCCCGGTGTTTCCTCGCCGTAATATTTTAAAGCTGTTCTATTGAGATGCCTACCTCACTGTAAAAAAAATCAAATTTTTAGGGGGGTTTCCGTAAAGGAAATCGGCCTCTAATTTTTCCGATGGTTAATGAAAATTTTGATTTTAACCAACAAATTTGATCTCAACCGAATATTTGAAATTTTCGTTTGAAGGTTTTTTATTGTTGCTTCAAAATATCAAATCTCACTGCAAAACTGAGCAAAATTAATAAAACAGAGTTTGTTTGTTATTTTTAGTGTCTTTTCATGAAATATACTGCTAACAGTTTGGTTTTGTACGCAAAAGTATTTTTCCTAAAACAAATTTTTTTGTTGAGGGAAATTTCTTAAATCATGAAGGAAATTTCGTAGTTCTACACAGAAATATTGGTTAACAAAATCCCTTTAAGCGCAATTCGCACAGCAAATGACGAAATTTGATCCCATTTTTAAATAAACGTCTTAAGTCTTAACCATACGTCAAGTTTTATACGCACGGCCTTAATGTGCCGAAAAAGGCCATTTAGTTTAAAAGCTTGATTAATCTAAAAGCGCTTGTTGGAACCAAAAACATCTTATTTTAAGACGTAATACCTTGTTCAAATTTTAAAAGTGATTCGTGAAATCGGCCATTAGAATCTTATTGTTACGAATGATAGTTTTTTTTTATAATAAGCGAAATCGATTCAACCGTTCTCGAGTTTTGCGCTAAGCAACACATTCAGCGACTCATGTTTATATAATTATTGATTCAACTTCAAACATTAGGTATTGTAATTAACCATCATGATGTGTACTTCGAGCTGTCCTTCATGGACTGAAGGATGACTGCTTCCCTTTCCCTTCCATTTGAGTCAGTCCGCTTTACTGCCTTCCTCTTACCTAACCTTTCTTTTAACATGTAGGGTGTAAATATTAAATGCCTTCTGTCACAATTTGGGCGTAACTAACCTTTCACACATATTCTGAATGTGAGCGTACTACATTATGATAAATTGTTTTGAGAAAATTTCCCGAAAATCACAACACCTCCTTATTTCATCGTTATCTAAACATTGAAATTCTTGTTGTTTCATGTAATGGTTAACATGATAATGAGTTCAATTATCCATAAAGAGCATTATCGTAATATTGATTTTCATGCTGAGAAAAGGTTAAGTTTTTAAGGAGCGGTATGCCTACTTTAATTATTATTTGACACATAACTACGGTCGTTACTTACATAAGGTGGCTCTTTGGCCTCAATCAACAGTCTCCGCCAGCCAGCTCGGTCCCTAGCTAGCTGTCTCCAGTTTTGCACTCCTAGTTGATTGAGGTCCTCTTACACTTGTGTGCGCCACCTGAGTCGCGATCTTTCTCTCCTTCTACGTCCCACGGGAATAGTGTCGAAGGCTTTCCGGGCCGAAGTATTGATATCCATCCGCTCTAAATGACAGAGCCTCTGGACCTTGACTCTATTGGCTACATCCATGTCGTTGTACAACCCGTAAAGTTCGCTGTTGTATCTTCTTCTCCATTCCCCATCAATGCACACGGGGCCAAAGATGACCCGAAGAACTTTCCTCTCGCAACAGCATAAGGCACATTCATCCAATTTTGCCAAGGTCCATGCTTTTGCACCACATAGCAGAACTGGGATGATGAGGGCTTTGTACATTTTTACTTAAGTTGTTCGAGTGATGACTTTTCCACTCAATTGCTTTCTTAGCCCAAAGAACAGCGCTAATCAAGAATTATTCTTCGTCTGTTCTCGGCGCTGGTGTTATTGACCGTGTTAATAGCGGAGCCTAGTTAAAAAAAATAAATAGAGTGGCGCGACAGCTCTTGAAGAGTCAAGGCTTAAGTGGCTTACTCTCATCAACAATTCTCTAGGTGCGTGTGAAGAATAAAGGGGAACTACAATTTTACGCCGATTCCGAACGGCAAAGTTGAGAAGCACTTTTTCATGACAGATGCTACTCTTGGAAGTTTTGTCAGTTCTTCGCAAGAGGCAGTGTCCGTGAAATATGAAATAAAAACTTTGGACCCGAGTAGGATTCGAACCCACGACGTTCTGCTTAGCAGCCAACGCACCTTACCACTAAGCTACGGACACTACAGCGGAGCCTAGGTATTGCGTTTATTGTGACGTTCAGTCCGAGACATCGGTGTTGGGTGTCCTTCCTCGAAGACAGCATATACTTCGCATATATATACTTTCCCTCATTTACCGCTAAACCTTTTTTTGCCGCTTCTGTCTCAATTCTCACAAAGGCGCCACTAACATTACGCTGCGTTCTTCCCATTATGACAATATTATCGGCGAACGCGAGAAGTTCAACAGACTTTTGGAAGATAGTGCCTCTGGTGTTGACGTTGGAGTTTTGCACTATCTTCTCCAGAACGATTTTAAAGAAATCGCCTTGTCTGAATCCTTTTTTGACATCGAAAGAATCCGTAAGCTCGTTGTCATCCTTGATGGAGCAGCATGAGTTCTGCATCGTAATTTTGCACAAGCGAACGAGCTTCAGATATGCCAAAACTAGACATAGCTTTAAACAGTTCGTCTCTGCAGATGTTGTCATACGCGGCCTTGAAATCGATGAAAAGGTGGTGGATATCGATTTGGAGTTCATACGTTTTTTCCAGGATCTGCCGCAAAGTGAAAATTTGGTCGATGGTTGACTTTGCTGGTCTGAAGCCACATTGACAAGGACCAATCAGATTGCTGACGAAAGGCTTCAGACGTTCACATATTACCCTAGAGAGGATCTTGTAGGCGATGTTATGTAGACTGAAGTAGAGGATCTCCCTTCTCCAGTACCGGACAAGCAATGCTGAGGTTCCATTCATCGGAAATGCATTCTTCCCACCATCTTACAGATGATTTTGTGCATGCTTCTATCTAGATCGTCGCTTGCTGTTTTGAACAGCTCGGCAGCTGGACAATCTGCTCCAGCGGCTTTGTTGGCTTTCAGCCGTGATATTGCCGTTTTCACCTGTCCTAGGTTGGGTTCACGTAAATTTTGGCTATTATCTTGTCCCATGAAAGGGTCCTGTCTGACGGCGGAATTTTGTTCGTCGTCGCCGTATAACGTCTACAGAAATTGTCTTTCCAATTCCCCAGCATTGACTTCGATTCCCTTTTTTATCTCTGCAGGCATCGGTTCTTGCTTGATGACATTGAGCCAGCTGATTTCACTTCCGGTAGAACCTCCGAACTTCATTCCTGCTGTTGGCTGTCTCAAGATCCTCGATATGAAGCTTATCTTTTGTTTTCTCTTTTGCTTGTAGAGCTCACGAGCAGCTCTTTTCCTGCTACCGTTTGTATGCCTCCTGCTTGGCTGCAAGGACCTGCCTGCATTCTTCGGAAAATCAGGGGTTTCGTTTTGGTGGCTGTGTGGAACCTGGCATATAAGAGGCGGTAATGCTTTCTGGCAATGTTGCCACTGGTGTTTGATACATAATGTTGGCGGCATAGGACTAAGGTTACTTGACACTCGATTAGAGTAAAATCGAATTTTCTTGTAGCATTTCCTTGTTTTGGCCGTTGTCGGGATATTCGTAGCACTACCTTGGCTACGACGATGTTAGCTCCACGAAAAGTTCGAATATCTAAAACGCTGGGCAAGTGCCTTCCGTCGATCGCAATGTGATCAATCTGGTTAACGGTTGATTGACCAGGAGATCTCCATGTTCCTTTATTAATGTTGAGATGTGGGGACCATGTGCTTACTACCACAACATTTCGCCCAGCAACAAAATCAATCAGCATGAATCCGTTGATTGGACGTGGTGTCATGCAGGCTGTACTTTCCGACTGTTCCACCAAAGATGTCCTCTATACCCAGCTTTGCGTTAAGATCGCCGAGGACAATTTTAATGTCATAGCTAGGACATTGCTCATTTTTTTGTCGAGGAGCTCGCAGAACTCGTCTTTGGTGTCGTCCTTTTTCTCTTCTGTGGAGGCATGAATCGGATCGTCATGATGCGTTTGCTTACACATTGATCCTACGGTCTAGGTTTTATCTTAACTTAGCTTCGGGATTTCAAAAATACCACTTTATTCACCTAATGCCTCATGCTCACTTTCAATATCCGAACTTAAATTGTTAACTTTTTTATTTCACTTGTCACCCGAGTAAATTTAAGTGTGTAGCAACACCCTGTAGGTATTCATGCACAACTTTCTTGTGATTACAAACAATTCACGACTATTCTTGCAATTAAAATTGTTTTGACAAACAAAATTAGGAGCCAGCCATTTTCAAATTTGGGCAAATTATATATCATCTAGGCTAAGGTCTTCTAGCTCCATATCTGTATCACATATCCACAAAAGAAAAATGTTACAAACGCACGCACATGGTGTGTTTATTTTTTTTACACTTTAAACATTGAGAGAATATGAAGCAAATGATGTGGTAGACAAGCCGCAGCTTGATTTGCGATCACGTACATTCAACTTTTCGTGCCTTTGATGGGTTGCAGCTTCTCACTTCTGACACAACGTACTCAAGTTTGAAATGATGACTATACTTGGCGAGGAAAATTAGGTGCGATTTTTTTTTTCTTTTTGTAATGTTACACATCAGTGCATGCATAGTCGAATGTTAACTTGACTCTAGTGGTTACTGGTAATGGAAATCTTACTTTTTCTAGATCCATTTATGATTGTTGGCCTTGAGAAGCAACCTCTTGGCTTTCGGGTCAGTGTCATCTCGTGTGATGCGTTGAATATTCAATTAATATGTCTGAAGTAACAATTGTGTATAGAAATTTCTTTAGAACGTCCTTTTGTAAAATCTTGAATCACATCCATTTCTACTTAACCTTGATATTCGATTTAATATTTTTTTTGTCTTTCTTGCAGCTCTTCCACTATGTAAAATGGTCGCAAACGATGACAATGAAAGTATTTATGGTAAGTCCTTATACAAGTGTTCAATAAAAACCCTTGAAAAATGAGACGAACAAAAGATGGTACACTGTGGCGTATACGTACTTTTTTTAAATATCTTGGAACAGTTTGATGTTTTGGATGGAATACACGTAATATTGGCTTGACGTTCATTTATTTTGATTTAAATGTTCAATAACTTGCAGGGCAGGAGGGGTGAGACACAGTTCATTCGATTCCGGTATAAACATTGAAGCTTGTTGGTATTAATTTGCCGTAACCAAGAGCTCATTGATAAAACAAATTACAAGTAACGAGGTTAGAAACGTCCTAACTCCAAAAATAGGTTCACT
This sequence comes from Sphaerophoria rueppellii, assembly GCA_920937365.1. Classification (NCBI taxonomy): domain Eukaryota; kingdom Metazoa; phylum Arthropoda; class Insecta; order Diptera; family Syrphidae; genus Sphaerophoria; species Sphaerophoria rueppellii. The sequence continues at coordinate 34,239,343 of CAKKXW010000001.1, read as the reverse complement.
GTCAATGTTGAAATAATAATTAATTTGTATTAAGTTTTTAAAGTAAACATTTACACACCGTAAATGAATATTTAATTAAAGTTATTAAAAAGAGAACTAAAGTGGTATGTATGTGCCTGAGCTGAGCACATGTGACATGCAAAATTTAAAGACAGTCTTAATGGCAAAACTACATTAGATAGAATTGAATTGACAACACTGCTTGTATGTGTGTCTATACTCGTGTCACATTTGACATGCAAGTCTGTTATTTTAGTGGGTCAAAACTCAACCCGTGACGATAGAATGACTTATCCTAGGTAATTTACTTTCGTACACAGATATATCTACATTTTTATATATTGGCTAGAAAGTAAAATTTCAAAAATGTATAACCTCATTCGGCCATCAGTTGTCCAGCGAGAGTACAAGTGGGCTTCCTATCGATTATTATGGCCATAAGTTGCACTTCGATGCACTTCTATTGAATTCGGTTTGTGCAATATGTTGTGTTCTTTGGTGAAGCCGTGGTGCAATGGTAGATTGAAAAAGGTTCATCCGCAACTTTGCTCAGGTAATTACATAAACAAAATTAATTTAGGTTAAAAACGGGTTTTGTTTTGCCGGCAAATATTTAAAACATTTTGTGCTCATAAATTCACTCACACCGACCTAATTTTTTCACGTTCCAATTTATCCAAGAACAACAACCATACAATGGGCGAAGGTTGAAACGTGAGTTGCCCAAACAGAACATCCATTTTGATTAAACAATTTCAACATTTGCATACGTGTTTTTTAACGCTTTATCCATGCATGGTGATTTGTCAGATATAACTGCTACAAAATGGCTGCTATCAACTTTCAAAGTTGGAAAGTTTCTATGTAAGTCATACATTTTACCGGGACTTCAAAAAAAACCTTACTTCCTTGTTATTTATAAGATGGCGCTACAGTTTGTTGTGGACCTGGGCTCAATCAAGAGTGTCCGCCAGACAGCTCGGTCCCTAGCTAGCTGTCTCCAGTTTTGCCTTTCTAAGTTGATTGAGATCCTCTTCCAATTGGGTGCTCCATCTCAGTCGATGGACCTTGAACCTTCTGGCTATTTCCGTGGTAGTTACAACCCGTACGGACAGGGATGACGAGAGTGTTGCATAGTTTTAACTTTTTTGTTCAAGAGAGAGCTCAATTCTTATAGCCCAAAGAAACAGCGATTAGCAAGAGTAATTCTTCAGCTGATTTCTGCGCTGGTGTTATTGAGCGGATATTAATAGCGAAGCCTAGGTAGAAAAATTACTCTGCGACCCCGAAGTCATATGCGCCTATTGTTTCTTTTAATCCGAGCTCGGTGTTGGGTATTTTTCCTCGAGACAGTCCTCATTTTCTGCTTTACCCATTTTTGCTCGTTCTGTTTCGATTCTAAAAAAGTTGCCATTGACATCACATTTCACATAACCATGTGTTCTTCCCATTATGTCAACACCATTGGCTTGCACGAGTAGCTGTGGAGTTTTACTCAAGAACGATGTCAAAGAAATCGCATGACAGTTCATAGTCTTGTCTGATTCATTTTTTGACATCGGATGACTCGTTGCCAACCTTGATACAGCAGCGTGAGTTCTCCATCGTTTTTTTTTTTGGCACAAGCGAACGTCTTGAAGCCACATTGACAATAAGTACCAATCAGATTGTTGACGAAAGACGTTCACATATCACCGTAGAGAGGATCCCATAAAGCGATGTTAAGGAGGCTGATTCTTCTGTAAATAGAGTTTAGAGGAACTCCTTTCTTCAGGATCTGACAAACAATGCTGAAATTGCATTCATCGGGCATGGATTCTTCCGACCTATGCTCTTACTTGGATCGTCGTCTGCAGCTTTGATCAGCTCGGCCGAAAATCTGCTCCAGCGGCTTTGTTGGATTTCAGCCGCGATATTGCCGTTTTCACTTGATCTACATCGGACTCAAGGAATTCTTGGCTATTATAGTGTTCAATGAATAGCTCCTGCATTCTCAGCACCAAATGCGATTCTACAATGATGTTCCTTTGCTCATCTCTGCAGCATCGGTTCTTGCGCGATGATCTAGGGCCAGCTGTTTAAAACTTTCGAACTTCATTCCTGTTGTTGGCTCTCTCAACATCCTCGATGTGCCACTTCTCATACTTCCTCTTTATGACTCTGAGAAGCCGGTGTTCCTCTCTCCTCTCCTGCTCGTAGAGTTCTTATCCTTCTATGCAGCGTCGATTTTTTGTCTCTTGCTTGGCTGCATGCGCAAACCTGGCACATTAGAAGCACCTCTAACTGCTTTCTGGCAACGTTGTCATGGAATCTCGATGCTTCATGTTGGCGGCATAAGACTTTTTTATGCGATTACTTGACACTCAATCAGAGAAGGATCTGGCGATCTTTTGCGATTGTAGCAATGTCGAATTGTCGAGAATTCGCAGCACTTACCTGACTGCGACAAGGTATAGTGGTCCGAATCGATGTCGGCTCCTCGGAAAGTTCGAACATCTAAAATTCTGGACAAGTCCCTTCTGTCGATCGCAATGTGATCAATCTGGTTGATTCATCGGGATATCTCCATGTTCCTTTATGAATGATGAGATGTGGGAACCATATGTGCTTGCTACCACAACCACGAAGCAAAATCGATCAGCCATGTATTCATGCTTTTCATGTCGGAAGTGGTGTCGCGCAGACTGTGCTTTTCGACTGTTCCATCAACTTTGCCAACTTTGGGATAATAAAAAGAGGATAATTATTAATCATAACATAGCTAGGAATCTTCTCATCAAGAAGTCAAGGAGTTTGAAGAACTCGTCTTTTTTCTCTTTTGCGGGGACATGCGCGCTTGGGGAATTGAGTCTTGATTCGGATAGTCGTTATTCGTTCGCTTACACATTCGAAGCTCAAAACTTTTTGTTTTTGTGTGTTTTTCAAAAAAAGCCATAATTCTCAATTTTTTCTTGGAGCCTACAAAAATTAATGTACGAGAACCAAGACCAGCCCGCTTTCTATAAGTCACGGTAAACCAAAAACACTTCCCAGAATATACCGAGTATTGATCTCTTAGGACCGTTTGCTCAATCGGAACATAAATTTATGTTCTACTTAAAGTTCTCCTTTTGTATGGGGATTTTATGTCGAACTTAAGAATTCCGGAACGTCCCATATAAAAATGAAAATTATAAGTTGAACATAAATTTATGTTCCGAATCAGCAAATGGGTCTTAATCATTTATCCTGGTTTTTGTGCCTTCCTCGATAAATTCAAGATTACAAAAAAAAAAAAAAAATCGGAATTTGTTTGTTCACATGGGTACAAATATTTTCTTGTGAAATGTATTCTGAGACACCTTCTTTCAAAGCTCGATTATTTGCAAAAATAATGTCGTTTTCCGGAAAAGTCCAGAAGTCCTCGGAAACTGGAATTGGAATTGAACTGACTTTGACATCTGTCAAATGCTTCTGAGAAGAGCAGAACTCTTCTTTTTTGAAAACAGAATCGTCACAATGACACATACATCATAACGCGTTCCATTGCACAGTACACAGAATACAAGGTATTATATTCCCGATTTTCTTCCCCCAAAGTTCGCGCATAATGTCACATTTCAGAGACCTAAATGTCAAAACACAAGAAAAATTGTTCTTGTGTTATCGGCATTTCTTTTTGTGCCTTTCGCGCATATGTCACATTTCAGAGACCTAAATGTCAAAGCACAACAAAAATTGTTGATGTCTTATCGGCATTTCTTTTTGTGCCTTTTCTCACTTCTGTCATCTTGGTCTCTGAGAGGTGCGCAATATAATACCTTATATTCTGTGTACTGTGGTTCCATTGGAAGTAGAAGATGAAACGTCAAAGAAAGACTAATGGAAAACGACATACATAAGTGAATGTGCCCATTAGTTCATGTAACCTTGAAGTGCAACTGAAGTAAAACTTAAACTTAAACCAAGTCGTATCATGCCCTTCTGTCCTGTCATTTAAGATGTCAAGGTTTTCCGTTTGAATATATAAAAACAATTGATTTCAACATCTGTCGCGCCTAAAAATCATTCATCTTTCATTATTTTTACGAAACCGAATTTTAGATACCAAAAATCAAACTTAAAAATCTGGTATGGCATTCTTGACGTGTTGCCAATTCAGTTAAAATGTTGAAAAATTGAAATGTCAAACCGTAGGTCACATTTGGCGCCATTTGTTTTCATTTGTTAAGCATAAAATTAAAACATCCAAGAATCGATTTGTATTTGCTTTTCCAAAAAGAAAATTACATTAACTTTCAAGGGCCATTCCGTTTTTGTAAAAAAAATGTCATTGAAATAAGAAGCGCACCGACTTGTTAACCCTGCAAAGACGTTGCTGAGCAATCTAATTAAACATAATAATAGAAGCGAATTTTTATTTTATCATTGTTAGCTTTTAAAGATAACCGCAAAAACCCCAAATAATGCAACAAAAAAATAACAAACGTTGCCTTCATTTAATTTATTAGAACACGCAAACTTGATCGCGATCTTTTTTTCCACTCATTTTTCGTTTTTTCCAACAAACTCACCAATTAATTAAGCGAAGATAATAATACAAATTAATCTAACGAGTCGTTGCAGAAACGTCCCAATTGTTCAGCCACGCGAAGAATAAAGTTACTGTAAAAAAAATGTTTTTGCCTTACCGGGAACTTTCAATTACATTAAAAGAAAAACCTTTTCGTTTATGTTTAGCTAAGA
>CAKKXW010000001.1:34103061-34226518 GCA_920937365.1 Sphaerophoria rueppellii | reverse complement strand
CCCTAAATTTTGATCTTAAAACAAAAATAAAAAAATTGGGATATGACTTTTTGCTCAAACCTCTAATTTTCAAATTTGAAGTCAATCGGACCAGTAGTTAAGGCTGTAGATGCCTGTAAACTTTCCGACAGACAGACAGACGGAATCGCCGGACCCACTTTTTTCGACTTCTCTATCATCGTAATGTCATATCTCATTCTCATCTCAAATTTTTTTTTTACGAATTCAATACTTGCCATATATTCTATATGTCGCAAGTAATAAATAGAGTGGTGCGACAGCTCTTGAAGAGCTTAGGCCTAAGTGACTTACTCTCATCAACAATTCTCTGGGTGCGTGTGATGAATTGAGGGGAACAACAATTTAACGTCGATTCCAAACGGCAAAGTTGAAAAACACTTTTTCTTGACAGATGATACTCTTGGAAGTCTTGTCAGTTCTTCGCAAGAGGCAGTGCCCGTGAAAGATGAAATAAAAACTAATGTCGTTTTCCATTGGCAGTCCAGAAGCATTCGGAAGAGTCCAGAAGCCTTCTGAAACAATTCCATTGGACTAACTTTGACAGACGGAATGCTTCTGAGAAGAGCAGAACTCTTCCGTTTTTAAAACAGAAGCGTCCGAAGAATGACACTTTCATCATAACCCGTTCCATTGGAGGAAGAAAAAGAAACGTCAAAAGAAGACCAATGGAAAACGACATAAGGACTCGAACCCACGACGTTCTGCTTAGCAGTCAACGAACCTAACAACTAATCTACGGAGCATTTAAGTCTCTTGAAAAAACCAAACAAATATAAGGACCACAGTTCCCTATCGAACGGAAAAGCAACCAGTGTTAGCAACGCAATGAAAGACTTTTTAAATAACAAAAGTGTGGACTTGGATAAATTAGTTGTTGGATTTGATGGAGCTGTAAACACATTTTGGGAATCCAGAAAACATACTTCTGGCGATGTTGGCAGACAGACGAGAACAAATAAAGGTGTTGGCTTTGTGAAGGATTCTGAAATTTTCTACTTCAAGATTATTCAAAGTTCCTGAATTTAACTTCAATGACAAGGACTACATCGACATCGTTGTTTGGAAGGAGGTAAACGTAACCGAACCATCACTGCTGAGTAATATTGAAAATGATGTCATAAAAGAATGTATCCAATCACCAGAAGAAATTAACTCAGTGATATTGCCACTTCTGAAGGACCATCCTTGCAACACTCAAGCTACGGAAAGGTGTGTCAAAATTGTAACAGAAAGCTCTGCTGCTGTATGTGGCTCTACCAAGAGAGATGGGTATATCAGGACAATATAAGAATCTCGCAAAGAAATGCCTGTTTTCAATTCCAAAATAAAGATTATCACAGGAATAAAAAACCGTCCGTTCTGTTCTGAAGTGTACAATCGAATGAATGTTTTTTTTTCTTACTTCTCTCATTATCCTACCTAATCGGTAGGGTAGTCTCTCTCTTACATTTTAATTCTTTCATTTTATTCTGGGAGTGTTGCCACATTATCATTATTGCTGTAAGTTAAGCAATCGAGCTTCAATGCATTAATATGTTTCTAATTACTTATTCCATTTCTTCAATAACAACCATCGTTCATAAAAGCCAAAAATAAGAATGTTTTTGCTATCTCCTATTACTTGATTCAGTTTCTCACAAACGTGGAATTATTTATTTTGCTGGAAGACAGATCCATCTGAACCCCCGTTTTTGTAATTTGTTAGATACTCCGCTGATTCTAACATCCAAACCGAAAAAAGAGTTTTCGAATTCAAAAGTCAAACCTATAGCTGTTGAACAAAACCCATTCCTTAAAATTCCACAGAACTTTTGAACATTGAACTAATCACACAATTTTGTATTTCCAAGGTTGGTGAGAAAATAGTCCAAGACATAGTAACTTCATGGACCACAATCCTCTTGGCACTAGTCGTAACAATGGTTGCATCACTCTTTTTCATCGCTTTAATGAGATGGGTTGCAACGCCATTAGTTTGGCTTTCTATATTCGGTGTTCTTGTTGGTCTCGCATTCGGTAATGCCATCTCAAAATAGTCAATTTTAATATCTTTTTGACGATATACAATTATCAATTGACAGGAGTATACTTGTGCATTCAACAATACCAATACTGGAAATCGACCTCAGCCGTTCCGAGTCATTCCCTTAATTTATCATCGGCTGTCAAGAATATATTCCAGGATCCCAAAATCTGGCTTTACACGTCAATATTTCTTGCAATAATGTTCATCGTGATATTCCTTATGGTCATCATACTGAGAAATCGAATAAGGATTGCAGTTGCTCTGGTTAAAGAAGGAAGCAAGTGAGTGTTAAAAATACCGTTAATTTTTGAAATTTCAAATAATATTGATTTTCTTTTACAGAGCAGTATCGTGTGTAGTTGCGACGGTTTTCTTTCCAATATTCCCTTGGATTTTATTCATGTGTACAATAACAGTGTCGGTTTTTGTTGGCTTGTTCTTGGCGTCTGTTGGAGATCCATCGTTTATAGTCACAAAATCCGCAGACTCAGTGGAACAATGCAGCTGTGAAGGCATTGCTGTAAATTATACAAGAGGTGCTCAGTGCGATCCGGAAATCTTCCAAAATAACTGCTTCGTCAAGTTAAGTGGGTCAAGTCCCTGCATTGAAACTGGATGTTTCTTTGAAGGCATTGGAAATCCAAAAATCGTTTCATATTATCAAGTGAGTGAGACTTCAATAAAACCAATTGTTTTCTTGAACTTTTGTAACATTATGATTGCAATAGGCCTACAATTTCATTGGATTTTTGTGGATGTCGTTCTTTATCTCAGCACTTGGGGAAATGGTTTTGGCCGGCACTTTTGCCACTTGGTATTGGACATTCCACAAAGCCGATGTGCCATATTTTGTTCTTACCAAAGCCTTTGGTCGAACGATTCGATATCATTTGGGAACAATAGCTCTGGGCGCATTCATCCTAACCATTTGTCGATTGATTCGCATCATTTTGGAGTACATCGATCAGAAGTTGAAGAAATTCGATAACAGCGTAACACGTGCGATTCTCTGCTGTATGAAATGCTTTTTCTGGTGCTTGGAGAACTTTTTGCGTTTCATCAATAAAAACGCATACATCATGTGTGCAATTCATGGGAAAAATTTCTGCTCCAGTGCCAAAGATTCGTTTAATCTTTTGATGCGGAACTTCTTGCGTGTGATTGCAGTGGATAAAGTGACTGATTTCCTGTTCTTCCTTTCGAAATTACTTCTAACTGGTGCCGCTGGTGTCGGTACATATTACTATCTAACGAACACGCCAAGTGATCCTCCATTGAATTATATAGCGGTTCCAATAGCGATAGTTGCGGTTGCGACGTTTTTGATAACAAGTGTATTTTTCGGTGTATATTCAATGGCAGTTGATACGCTATTTTTATGTTTTTGTAAGTTCGATAGGTTTGTAATTTCGATAGATGATTTAATTTTTTGTTTAATTTAGTGGAAGATTGTGAAAGGAATGATGGTTCTGAAGAGAAACCCTATTTCATGTCCAAACAATTGATGAGAATCTTAAAGAAACGGAACAAGATGTCAGACGAACACGAAATTTAACAAACACGAGACAAAGAGCGATGAATTGAATGGTTGTCATTGATGTACCTACATTTATAATCGGAATAAATACCTTGGATACTGATGCGCAAAGTTTGCTCAAAATGTTGTGAGCGATATATCTACCAAAAAAGCGAAATGAAATAAAATATATTTTGTATTTAATAATTTTAATTTATATCAAAAAGAAGTAAAACAATTAATAAACAGTTTATTGTAGATTTATGGTCAGTTCTTACAGAGTGGGTTAAATCTTTGATCACAGATTCCCCTTAATTCAGAATTAAGAATCCGTGATAATCAAAGAACGTTTGTTCACTTTTTTTTCACCTTGATTAACAAATCGTTCCATTTTCCAGTCTATAAGTCAGTTTTGGTGTCAAAACTTTATCAAGGATTAAGTTGTTTTATTTCATTTTCTTGTCAATCGTTGTCTGTCAAGCATTTAAATTTGAAAAGGAGTTTTGCTTAAAAAATCCAATAAAAGTTGTTTTATCGATATTCTTGAAGAGCCAAGGCCTAAGTGGCTTACTCTCATCAACAATTCTCTAGGTGCGTGTGAAGGATTTATGGGACCTACAATTTAACGCCGATTCCGAACGGAAAAGTTGAGAAGCACTTTCTCATAACAGATTGATACTCTTTGCCAGTTCTTCGCAAGACTCAAGAGGTAGTGCCCGTGAAAGATGAAATAAAAACTATGGGCACGAGTAGGACTCCAACCCACGACGATCTGCTTAGCAGCCTAACCTATTGATATAATAAAGGGTTTTCCAATAAGAGGTGTTATTTTGATATTCAAAGAAAAATGGCATTTTTTGAGATATTTAGATCGGATGTTAACTTCATTATAAAAAGTAAGGTATGCCGTTAATAATGGATCACAACATCAGCCAAATGGCCGCCATTGGAATACCCACAACCAATTGTCACTTCTATACATTTCATGCGCAGAAAAAAGGTACAAGCTACTGCAGCGCCATTGGTTCGAAGTGGGCAAATTAGTCCCAAGAAATATGTTTAAATTCAAATAATTGAAAAAAACAACGAACGTTATATGCTACAGCTGGAATCGTTCTTTTTTTGGCCACCGAAACCCAATAGCGCTCTTAACTCTGGAAATATAGAAACACAAAATTGTTACATTTTTTTCCTGTTTTAAGGAGATAAATGTAATAAAAACTGGTAAAAACTACAGAGGTAAAATGACAGTTTACTAAAAAAGTGTTTTTATCTGACGTCTTTGAAAATCTAGCAGCAAAACTAGCCCCTGCTCTATCCTCGGAATATAGCAGCACAGCATGCAGTGAAGCCCGCAGTGACGTCATTTTCTAACTAGCGTGATAGCTAGCAGAAAAGCTAGCAAGCATTTCCAGCAGGAAAACAAGCGTTGTGTGAAGCGGGCTTTACTTACATGATAAAAAAATGTTTGACAAAATGTTCGAGTAAAATTGAGTACGTATTTGTATATTGATCAGCTTATTAGTTCACATGTATGTTGTTGTAGTGAGAAAAGTATTATTTTTTTATTCCTCTTTGAGGCCGTGTGCTAATTGGCTGAATTTGGTTAAAAATACTGGTTAAATTTAACTACTACTGTACCGCAGCTAGTCTAATTTTAATACATACATCTTATTCAATGCAGTGTCAACATTTAAACAAACGTCAAGTTTTAACCACTTTTTAACTCAATTCGCATACGGCTTAATTTAGAAAAGGTTCAGCTGGTAAGCGAACGTACCAAAAACCAAACTTTTATTTGTATATAGATCGGATAGATACTCAAATATAAGACTGAAGCTTAATTTTTTTCCGGGTCATCAAACTGTCCGAACTGGTAATTCAAAGTTAAACTGGCATAATTCGTTTAAAACCGATTCCGAACGCATAGACGTGAAAAGTGAACACCTACGGTTTTTAACGGTTTTGGATACAGTTCTCAAACGAACCTTTTTACTTTTATGAAGAGAACTCATTCATATCATATGGGTACGGCGTAACTCTTGTTCTTTGAACACAACTTTTTTCTAATGATTATGACAGTTCTCAAATGCACCAGTCAGAAATAGCAAAGTAAATAATTTTCAAACATTCTTTTGAAAAATAAGTAAATTCAAGTCAAAAGTTAATAAAAACGCGTAAGAAAAGGAATATTTCTGAAAAATGAAATCAACCGATATAATTAAACACCTATCCATAGTCGAAGGAGGATTCAAATTGCCGTCCGATGCATTCTTTGCTAACAAAATTTATTTTCCCAAATTCTTGAAAAAAGGCGTCATAACAGTGGAAGATGGAGATGATTCCCCTTCAAAGTAAGCACGTAAATATATATAATTTAAAACATTTCGAAACCTAATCGTCTTTCAATAGACCTCAAGAAATCTTCTGCAACATTGCCGGCTGTGGGACTTCTTTTCAATCTGTTGCCGCATACCAAAGTCATTATAACAGTCTTCACCGTTACATCTGCAGTCAATGTAAAAAGAATCTTCCAACACCACACTTACTGGACTTGCATCTCTCCGAAAACCACGATTCATATTTTACAGTAATCTCTAAAAGCAAACCAATGTACCAATGCTTGATTGAAGAATGCCTTCAAAAGTTTGCCACGGCAGAAGAAAGAAAAGACCATTGCATGAGTGTCCACAAGTTTCCTCAGAATTTCCGATTTGAAAATCTAACCAAGATTGGGAACAGTGCGACGACGACCAAACAAACTGCACAACTTGCAGATGATCCAATGGTTGAGACCAAACCCAAATCATCAAAAAGGCAGACAAACTTCTCCTTTGGTCATGCAAAGGAGAAAACTTTCGATAGAAAAAGTTATGGAAAACTTTTAAGCAAGACTGATGTCGAATACAAGAGCACTCTTGAGGACTCGAAAACTGTTTCTGATCTTCTTGATAGTTTGCCCGAATAAAACGTTTTTGCTTTAGTAATATTTCTAAGAGGTATCGATATTTTGCATTCGAAAGAATGGGTTCAGTTCGCGAGGATGGCGAATGGGCAAGTTTTGATCAGAAAAATTGTATGAGCTGCGCTTGGGTGTAGTCAACGAAAAAAAATCATCTTCCAGTCAACAGACTCGACCTTTGCACAAAGGCATCCAACGCCAGAGAAGCCGTCAGAATGCTGTCTCACGACGCACGCTGATATAATAGAAACATAAAAACGAAGTGGACAAAACAAAAAATACGATTTTTTAGGATTTCAATTCTTCTTTTTTCTTTTTCTTCTTAACATAACTGAGGCCATCCTTGTCAAAGTCCAGAGGCATTATTCCCAAGTCTCCAGTGTATCTATTTTTTGCTACCTAGAGTTAAAAGAATGAAATTCTTAGAAGCAATTTCCTAGAGAAACTCCCAGAAACTCACTTGCAAAAACTTCTTCCCCCCAACCGATGTAAGTCGTCTATCTTGAATGATCAAGACATTATCAGCTTCCTGTGTAGCCTTGGCACTGCCAAATATAGAACTCGTCGTCAGTTCATCCGACTCACGTTCTTTGCGCGGATGCATAACTAACGTAACATGCACATTCTTCCTTGTGGCATACGACCGGAAAGCGCTTATCACAGCGTCCTGTTCAAAGAATTTGTCATTCTTACTAAATGCCGACATCCCCATCATAAATTGAATATTATCAATGATAACGTGTTTAATGTCGTACACATACTGAGCATGTTCTATGGCGTCCATCACAACCTTAATACTCTGTTGTCCATGGAAGGTCATAAAATACATAGGGTACTTCTCAAACTCACTCGTCCAGTACTCAAACTCGTTGAGTTTATCTTCGAGTGGATAGCCGACGTATTGTCGCAAAAGCGTCAATGCCAGTCGTGTATTTCGAATTTCAAACGAACCCCACAGCGTTGAGACTCCCTGAAGCGCCAAGTCCAAGGAATATTCCGACATGAATGTTGTTTTGCCGGATCCAGTGGGACCCGTTAGAATAGTGAGTTCACCTTTTCGATGTCCCTTGAGAAGTTTGTTCAGAATGGGAAAACGTTTCCATTTGACTCCGTTTACTTTTTCAATGTTTTGCAACTCACTTAGAATGTCCATTTTGAGTTCACCGAAAGTCGTGATCGATTTGTGGCGAATTGGATTTGCTCTTTGGATAATGTGTTTGAGGTTTAAGTGTTTTCTCATCGCCTTGAAAGGTGTCGGTTGAAGGTCGGTGGGTCGAATAAAGAGACATCGTTTCTCGTCAAGTTTTATGGAGAAATTGTGAGCCACATCCCACCCGGCTGAGTCGAAATCGAACCAGAATATGAGCTCTTTGTAGGTCTCCAGAGACGGCAAGCATTCTTGTGGAAGTGCTTTCAACGAATATGGTAAGCAAATTATGCTGTCTTCGAATTAAAATAGAAACAAAAAAATAACCTAACATTGAAGGAGTTAAGAACGTCATGATCGACTTACATCCATCAAGTTTTTGTCCACAAAGTGACAAAAAATCCATGATGTTTGAGACCAACACTACTTTGGAATTGTCTGTCGAACCGTGACATAAAATACCAGAGCAGTTGTCCTTGGGAAGCGTATCCTCTACAAGAGTGACTGGGTTCAGTGTTTTATCGCCGACATGCACTCCAGTGACATTTTTCAATGGGAAATACAAATTTCCTGCTACAGGATCGTACCTGACGCTGAGCTTTTCAAATTGAGTCGTACTTACCGTAGGTATTTTAAGAATGTCGCAGATTTCCTTTGGCACTTTATCGACTGTTTTTACATAAGGAACATAATCTTCTTTCGGTAAATTCTCTTCTTCAACTCGACAATCTTTTTCGTAGAATTTCCGGACATCTTTTAGTGGAAACTTTATTTGGCACGTTGGACAAATGAATAGCCCTTGGAAAACGAACAAAAACTGTAAATTTATGTTCTAATTCAAAACTCACTCAATACAAACCTGTTGTTTTGTTTACAAACGCCGATCTCGAAGCTTGACTTGAACATACTCTGCACTCGATTTGTAAACTAGTGAATCCGTCTTTAACCGGAACGTCGTTCTTTTTGAGCATTCTTTTGAACTCGTTTATAGCTTTTGGGTCTAGAATAGTGTTCGAGTCTGCCAGAATTTCTGACTTCAAAGTATTGCTCCTTTGGCTCAAGTAACCGTTTCGTTGAAAACACTGGAGAAGTGTTTTTCTTTGGATGGTTCTCAGTTTTAGAAACATGCTGGACAGCTGGAGCTAGAGCTAAGTTTACGTGTATAAAGTTCGACAATATAATATAGGTAACCGGCACCAGCAAGGTCAAGATCTGTTGCACATGGTTTATTTTGTGTTACGAAATATAAATAGAAAGAATACCGAACCGTTTACTTATTTACTACTGTACTAGGTACAAAGAAGAGGAAGAGGAGGAATGTTAAAAATCGGATAAGCTTCCCCTCACGGATAAAAAGGAACAAAACGTTATTTTTCTCAGGGTAGCATCAGCTTTGTTCAACGAGAAAAAAAAATAGCACAGCTTCATGCGTAATGTCAGAACAGTTGGGAACAGTTTAGAACATTTAAATGTTCTACCTAAAAAGATGGAACAGAAAATCCTGTCCTTAACTGATCTAAACTACTCTAGACAGACTCAATGAACATCAAATTAGAACTGTTTGGAATAAACAAGGTTTCAATGAACACAAAAAGCTCTAATTCTTCTCTTAAAACTGTACAGAACAGTATCACTGAACACACCTAACATTTTGTATTGTTTAAAGAGAGTATAATCGAGAACGGAGACATTAGGCCAGTTCAAACTTAAAAATTCAGTCGGAAATGTATGGATCCGATCCTCTGGATTTATCAATCATCGATTATTGACTTATGATATCAGCCACACTTCTAATCAATATGTCCCTTTCTTGCTTTCATGGCAGAGCAAGAATGCATCGCCCGTCACCCGACGACAAAAATGACAGCTGAAAAGTTTGAAAATGTCAAACTTGTCTAGCGACAAAGATGAAAAAATTTCAACTTAGTTCAACGACAGCTGACAAATTCTGCTCAGCTCAGCTCCTTAATTTTAAGTCGACATTTTTACGGGACGGATAAAAGAAGCTCATTGAACATAGCTTAGAAATGATATGTCTGAAATGTCAAAATAGACTGACCAATCAAAATGAAGCAGATGTATTTTTTTGAACGCGGACATTTCTAAATGTCATCACCTTTTCTTCAGTTTCACAATTCACTCACACTTGTTTTTATTGTGGCAGACAAGCCGTCTGGTTTTTAGGAACAAATTCTAAACGTTTACGAAAATCTGACAAAAATACAAAACCATGGGTGAGAAACGAAAAGCCATGGAAGACGAAATGTCTCGGTAAGATAACTTAATCTTCCCTCAACTCCAGATGCATAAAAACCTTCCATTTCTAGTTTCGAGGCAGAAATCTCAAAACCAGCAACATCCGCGCCTAATCGCAATCTATTTGTTCCTAATCAAGTTCGACCCATCATTGGATCAAATACATACAGTCAGGTTCAACAGAAGTTGAATCAAACACCAGTTAGTCGTACACCTGCTCCTCCTCCGATGCCCATTCCGCCGGCATTCCTCTCAACATTTGTACCAACATCAGCCGAAACCCAACCCAAAGTCAATCCCACACCCGTTGTCTTAAGCAGCGCTCCAAAATTTTACCAAAGTCGACAATCGGTTAATATATCACAAGTAGCCGCGGCACCCCACATCGACATCAATGCAATTCAATTTGATGTTACACAGAAATTGAAAAAGCTCAAAGCGGAAAAATCTGGACCCAATCCGATTGCCGAGGAAGCCATTAAGGCTGCTCGAGCTTCATCGGCACTGCAATCGTTTCAAACTGAGAAAAAGAAAAAAGACCGAAAAACAGTTCGAGTTGCTGGTGGCCAGATATGGGAGGATTCATCACTTGCCGACTGGCCGGATAATGATTTTCGAATATTTTGTGGAGATTTGGGAAATGATGTGAACGATGAAATACTAACGCGCATTTTTAATAAGTTCCCATCATTCCAAAAAGCACGAGTTATTCGTGATAAACGGACTGGGAAGAGCAAAGGCTTTGGCTTTGTAAGTTTCAGGGAACCCGCTGACTTTATTCGAGCGATGAAAGAAATGGATGGTAAGTTTGCATACAGTCCATTAGGAGGTGATGTAACCAGGCCTTTTATTCTGCTTTTCCAGGTCGATATGTTGGAAGTAGACCGATAAAACTGAGGAAGAGCACATGGCGACAAAGAAGTTTGGATGTTGTCAAAAAGAAGGAAAAAGAAAAACAAACGCTTCTTCAATCATTCCAAAAGTAGAAATCCTAACTAACCCAAAAGGCCCCTAATGCAAATGAAAACAAACATTTTTCAAAAAACGATTTTGTAATAAAGCAGTGCAAGATTTTGTGTGAATAATTTAAATTTACCTTCCTTAACAATCTTTTTCAATCAATGTAAAAGAACATAACCATTTTCCAATCCAATCTGGCCGATAAACAATGGTAAGTTTATTTCCTAACTTTTCTTTTATTAACGCTTGAACAGTAGTTGCAGTAGATGTCGAGTGAAAGGTTTATTACGGTGATGAGTCTCAAAATTGACTACCTATTATAGTTCCATGCTACTTTGGCGATTTAGGAAACAATTTCTTCTACACGACCTTAACGAAATGAAGTTGGTGCCTTAGCTGCCCACCCGTTTGCAGGAAGAATCGTTGGTTTGGAAAATGTTTGCTTGATTTTGCATTCAAAATCCTATCCAACGTGCTGTGTGAGCGTCTTAAAACTTTCTGCAACACAATAATCGGCACGTACCAGTGTGGCTCTAGGCCAGGCAGAGCAACGTTAGACCAAATGTTCAGACTAAGGCAAATCCTCTGAAAGACCAACGAATTTCAAGTCGAAACTCACCATCTTTTCATCGACTTCGAAACTACTTATGATATCATCCATCGCCAAGAGCTTATGATGGCGATGTGTGAAATCTGAATTCAGGATCCCGAACAAACTGATCCAGCTGTGCCGCATGACGCTAAACAATACGCAATGCAGTGTGCAAATGGGTTATAGCTCATCTGACTTAGGCAAGGAGATGCCCTGTCATGTGATTTCTTCAACATAGTCCTGGAGCAGATAGTGCGCAAGGCAGGTGTGAGCACGGAAAACACTATCTTCAACAAATCCACCGAGCTCCTAGGCTATACGTCATCGGTCGTTCAAAGAGAGCGAAACTCGTTAGTCTTGAAGTGAATGATGACAAAACAAAGTACATGCTATCAACAAACAAAACAACATCTTTCCACCGCCTAGGACAAAACGTCACTGTCGGGAGCAGCAATTTCGAGGTAGTTAAGGTGTTCACCTGCCTTGGAACAAACATCAATCCTACAAACGACACCTTTGTGGAGATCCAACGAAGAATTACCCTAGTGAACTGCTGCTACTTCGGTTTGGCCAAACAAGTGAGTTCCAAAACTCCTCACTCGAAAGACAAAGTGCCACTCAAGTGGAAGAGAACATCAATCAACTTGGAGTGCAAAACTTGCGACAGCTAGTAGCGACCGAGTTGGCTGGCGGAGACTGTGGATTGAGGCCCGAGTCCACAACGGACTGTAACGCCACCTTAAGTAAGTAAGTATTCTACGGCGCTGAGTGCTTGACGATAAGTAAAAAAAGGGCGGAAATGATACTGGGCACCTTCGAAAGAAAAATTCTTCGAAGGATCTGAGGTCTGCGACGATGGCGGATGGAGAAGAAGGTTCAACCGCGAACTGTACAAGCTGTACCAATTTCTGGATGTTGTCCATCCATTCTATGACTACATTGGCCCGGCCATATCGAGCGAATGGATGACAACGCTCTAGCCACGAAAGTCTTCCTTTCGCAGCCCCCAAGTTTCTGCGGGTGCCAGAGCGCTTGGTTTCGACGACTAAAGAGTACATGCTTAAGTTATGTTTCTCAGGCTGAGAATCCTACATGGAGCCGGCTAAAGGAAAGGAAAAGGATAGGAACTCGTCTGTCGTACATTTAAGTGTTAATCCAAAGGCACACAACTCTTAACCGCGTTCAAAAAAAAAGTTCTAGGGCCAATGGGCTGATATCCCAACAATTGGAATATAAAAAACAAAACTCAAAGATCTGGATTGCTCTTCAGACGCATCAACTTTCTTTGCATCTGTCATGTTAAGAAATCAGAAAAAAAAAAAAAAACAGATTGTTAATTTGAAAATACTGACAGTACTTTTATATTTTTTTTAGTCAATTTTAAATTTTTCTTCTTACCAAATTTTATACTTAAAGAACTAATTTGATTCCCATCAAAATCTTGGTGTCTCAGTGCGTTGTTTACAAGCAAACGGCATTGTAAGCTTCCAATAGCCACCGCACCGACATCGATTCCAACGCAGTTCCCATGCCTTCATAGCTGCCGTCTTAGCTACACTCGTAAAACTGTTAAACGCCCCGCAACGCAAACATTGTCGTACTGCAACGGGCTTCTTGCCCAACTGGATATTCCGCACACTATCCAGAACACCATCATTGCAGAGGAATCCCTCAATATGTGGCTGTTCATTGAACACCTTGATATAATCCAATTCCACATTGTACTGGAAAAACAGCGGCGGTGGCTTGTAAAATATCAGCGGTGAATTCAGCGAGACATTCGAAGTAGTTGTTTGTAGCTGTGGGATTAAAACTTGCGTCGGCAAAACACAACACTCGTCGAGCAACACCTCATCGGGTTCCGATGGATTCAGCGCCAGTCGGGTGAGAAGTCGGAATAACGTGGCAAGTATGTCGAGATTTTCAATTGACTTGAGAAACATCGGCAAACAATGCGGATTGAGGAGGCCCCATATCCGAATCATTACAAGGAGTTCGCGAATGCTGTTGAGGGCAACAATGTCCTTGCTGATGTCATAGCCATTATTCTTGTTATGTTGGACGATATTCTGTGGCAATTTGGCCAATATATTGAGCGCCAAATCGGCAACCCATTGGATGAGCTGTTGCAGGCTTTGTAGGGTCGGTGGTTCGACTGTGAAGTCCTTGGGGTCCAAATGCAAAAGGACCTTATCAACGTCGGGCACAGATTCCGAAAGTACCATGGCTAGGTTTTCGGCGGGTCCTTTGTCATGGCTGGTTAAATCAGATGGTCGCAGGAGGCTCTTGAACGCAATAAGAACTGAATGAAGCATAAGTAGACTGTTGAGGTCGTTTGCTCTCGATTGTCCGGATACTTGCATGCGACATAGATTCGTTTTGAGGGTGAGGAAGCTGACGTAGTAGAACTGCTGGACATACGATGGCTGGCGAGTAAAGTTTTCGGAAAGTTTCTCAATTACAGCGTCCAGAATGCTTGACCGGAACAACATGAACATGTCGGTTGAGTCGAAACCTGCAAATAAAAAGTTGATTTTAGCTGATTTAGCTGAAACAGCAAGAAAGAATGTCTGCGAAATGAAGCTACTGGCGACGATCTGAACAGAAGAGGTTAGAACTTAAAGGAGCTGAATCCACAGTTGAGCTGTGAGTGTTTGAAAAAGTAACGATCTTTTGGAATAATAGACTGTTTTTGGTCTAAGAAGAACCGTTTATTAGCAAAGAATTTTTGTATACAAATTAAAGATTATTTTGACGTTTCCCTGTTCCTCGCTGAACTTGGTTTGGCTTTGCAAATTGCCGGAAGCAGTAACGGGAAGAATGTGCTTGCGAAAGATGTGCAATAATTTAAACCATACAAACTCGAAAAACGAGTGTGGTTGAAATTGGTAAGCAACATCATTTCTAGTGCAAACGGCTTGACCGAGAAGCGCAACGCCTTGTACTTGATCTATAAGTTTATTGTTTTTGAATAACCATGCTTTGGAAAGTAAAAAGACGCGGGACCTACCTGTCATTATACTGTATTCCAGAAGCGACACCTTGTGAGCAACTAGAGCCATCTGATTACTGCACTGTTCATGATACGCCTGTGGTACCTTGAGAGCATACATCTGACCGCAATTGTCAAAGCACACAAGCAAATGTCCCATGAATGTAACATCCAATGCCGCTAACTTGATTTCAGTCCTTGGCTGTCGACAAGAAATGTCCGTCTCGACGAGTTTATTCACTGGCAATGATGACGTGAATTTCTTGAAACCTCTACCCAGAACTTGAATCGAATTATCGCTCATCATCAGGAACACGAACGGATGATCGAACACAACCTTCGATACACAAATATCTAGCACCAAATTGGGATACTGCATGCTAGCTACATTCTTCCATGAAGTATTCTGAAATACTTCAGACTTGTTGACCTGCAGGAATTTGTGTATGGGAGTGATTTTCTGTACCAATGTCCATTGCTCGACGAAACTGCTCTCATAGTTGTTTGCAACTACAATCACTGATTCGGCTTCGTCTTCGGTCTCCCAGCGCAGCTGAGATATCTTCAAATCGGCAATGTCGCGACCAGCGCCTTCGTATAAGAAGAAACTCGGCAACGACTGACTGCTAATGATTGGTTTTCCATCCGTAAGTTGAATTATAATGCGGAAACATTGAATCATCATGCGATTTTGTTCGCCACTCGCAATGGCAATTCTAAAATGACCACTCGAATGGTTGCTTGTTTTCCCATGGGCAACGGTAACGGTCGTTATAAAGTTCCGAGTAAGTCCAAGACTGTGAGTCACTGAAGTTAGCTCGATTGTTGCGGGAACAGATGGTGGACTTTCGCCATTGTTATTCGAGTTGGTTTTGCGTAATTGAGGAATAAGAAACGCTCCAAGAAGTCCGGAAGATGTCACGACCAGACAACCCTCTGCTCCGATGCCGCCAAACTGTCGAACCGATGGTGGATATTTGATGCGAACGAATTTGTCCAAATACATAGCTACGTCACGTTTCTCTGATGGGAAGATAATCTTCCGGCCATTGTGGAAAAATTTGCAACTAATCACTTCTTCACCTTCGAAATGTACAGAATACAAAGGTATCCAATCGTTGATCAGCTGCGCCTTTTGGGTCCATAGTTTAACATAGCCACCTGTGTCACCGGTTAGCAAGTAATCGCCGCCAACACTCCATTCCAGGACTGTTATGGGAAATTTATTCGAACAAACCTTGAAGACATGCCATGGAGCTATAATATCACAGACATAGACATGAGATCCCCAGAATTCGGCTGTAGAACTGAGGGTTTCTGTGATCTGGTTAGCTGTTGCGAAGGCTACAATATTTTTGCTTGATACTTTGCAAGTGGTGGGAATGTTAGGAACAGTCCAGTTGCTAATTGTTACCTTTTTCTTTTTAACACTATACAATAACTCCATTTTTCTTATAAATATTAGAATATTTTAGTTCAATGAATTTAAAACGACTAATTTGGTTTGCGATTTTTGCGAAGAACGAAAACGTCAAGCTAATTAGCCGAAAATGACATTTAAGTCGTTCAGGTAAAAAGTAATTAACATTATCCCTGAAACACAATGCACCAGTGCTGCCATTTCTATTCTACATAAACACGGGATCTCCGTCTTAATTTCAAGAAAAAATCAATTCGAGTACAATATTTTATTAAATTCTGTTGTTTTGTTTATTTTTGAATGCATTTAAAATTTATTTACAAGCAAATTCTTTTATTGGACAAACAAAAGTCATTCAAAGAAATTTGAATGTCGATAACTGCGTTTACACAAAAGAAACCATTCACAATCCACAACAAATCGAACAAGCCAAACAACTGACAGCAAAATGGCGGCACAAAATAACGCCATTCAGCTAAATCAGCATTCATTTTCACAAATCGTGGTATTTTTCATTTTCGTTTGGGCCTGTGTTCTTTTATTTGGTTAGGACTTGGACGCGTGCTATTTAATATTTTTCGAGCGTTGAACATATTCTAGCTTGGAATATACAATTTTTTTGCAATTGTAAACAAAAACAAAAAAATATGGATTGTAGTTTGGAACTGGATCCTGCCCATGTGTGTCGCATCTGCCTAGAGCCACAGGAGAATCCCTTGTCCATTTTTACGAAGCATATTATCGAAGGGAAAATCAAAACGCTTCCCGAAATTATTTTATCATGTTTTCAAGTTGACGTGAGTTTTGAAGAAATGTGTACTGCTTGAATTTTTTTAATTGTTTTATTTCTTGGAGCAGGTATCGTTGAACTCAAACTTGCCCAAAAATATTTGCGAAAAATGCAAATTGACCGTCATCCAGTTCTTCAAGTTCAAGGAGAACGTTGTCCGCACGGAGAAGTTACTCAGTGATCTTTTCAAGCCTGAAAGTGAAATAGTGCTGAAAGAAGAGGATTTTGGCGGTGAAGAGAACTCAACTGATGTTCCGGCAGACAACACAGAAGTGGAAAACGATGCTGATACAGAACCTGAATGTGCTGAATATGAAGACCAATATGTCGAAGAAATTCAGCTCGACAATGCTTATGAGCCCGAAGTTAAAATTGATTCAAGTGAGCATCAGTTGAAGGAAAACCAAGACCAAGAGGAAGAGGAGGATGTATATGAGTTAACACTCAAGCAAGATGAAGACGAACTCACCAATCTGGAATTCATAGACGATGCAACATATGCCGAATTTAATGATGAGACCTACTTAGAAGGTGAGACCGAACCGGAGGCAGAAGCTGGAGCCGAACAATCATGTGAGGAGCAAATCATAGTCATTCAAAAAGAAGCTGATGACAACAGCTTCGAAGAAGAGCCCACTCCAAAGAAAAGGCGCTACCGAAAGTCGAATAAAGATGGTGAACAGAAGTCGTCACTAACTCTCATGTGCAAAGTATGCAACAAACGCATCCAAAGTGATGACGAAAGCCATGACCAACTTCATGAGTATTATGCGCTGATAATTGCCACAGAAGCTATACTGCAATGTTTTCAATGCTCTCACGTGTTCATATGCCCAGATGAGCTAAAGACCCATATGCAGCAAGTCCACTATGAAAATGCTGAGGACGAGGAAGTCCTCAACGATGTGCAACTCTTGGACGAAGATACGAAACAAGCGTTTTGGGTATGTGGCAGTTGCAACACAGACTTTGTCATCCTGAACGATCTAAAGATGCACATGGTTACGCACATGTCGAGATTAGGATGTCCAGTCGAAGAGTGTGGCTTTGAATATGCGAACTTTCACTATTTCTATCAGCACATAAAGCGAAATCACTTGTCGACGAAGCTCCTTTCGTGCAAATATTGCGGTAAGGAAGATATTCCCGATTTCCGAAGCCTGCAAAACCACTACAGAATAGAGTGCTCGGCCAAAATGTACAAATGTGAATTTTGCAGTGAGTATTTCCGGGTTTTATTAGTTGAATTGAAAGAAACTAACATTTCCCTTTCAGATCGAACATTTTTCACAGACAAGTCTTGGAAGACACACATGGAAATTCGCCACATAGAAAAGAAATTCGTTTGCGAGTTGTGCGGCAAGTCGTTTGCCCAGATCACAGAATTGAAAATTCACACCAGAATGCATACTGGAGAGCGGCCCTTCGAATGCACTATTTGCAAGAAAGCCTACAAAACGGCGAGTGGACGGGCAGCTCACATGGATTCGCATTCGAACAACGTTTTTCCGGTAAGTGTTGCTTTGTCGTCTGGTCATTAAGCAGGAATAATGTGGTTTGTGGTTGCTTTCAGTGCGATATCTGTGGAAAACAAATGAACTCGAGACGAAATCTTGTGACTCATATCCGACGACACACCGAAGAGAAGAAGCTTAAGTGTGAAGCATGCGGCAAGAAGTTCTTTACCAAATACCATTTGAATTTGCACGCTTCCAAGCTGCATAATAAAAGTTAAACTGAGTTTTTTGTGGTTAATGCCCGCTTTGGTCAGCCAGGAAATAGTCTAAACTGTTTAAAGTTTGATGTTCACAGAAACTCTGTGAAGAAAAGCTTTTTTTGTACTTATTGAAGACTTAAGAACAGGTTTTTGTAATAACTGACTGTTTTCACTATGACTGTGCTGTTCTGTTTTGTTCTAAACTGAATTTCTGGCTTTAACTTACTGGAATTCAAAAGTTACAATATTATGTTAAATTTAACTTTAAACATTAATTGTAATAAAAACTGTTAGATTTAGCAATTTAACCGCTTGGTGTAAACACATTTGTTGAAATTGAGTTAAAACTAGCAAAATCATCCATTTCGAAAACTAATAAACTAAAACCATCACCCTTTATGTGGGAGACATTGTCATTATCGATCGCTTCCTGCTCGAGATCTTCACAGCTATTGAAAAACAGGCGAAACTTCTTGGATTCCAAGGTTTGTGCATCGTCCACCCAATGGGACAAGCCGTTAGGAGAATTTGTAGGAAGGCGATTGGAGACGATTTATCGGGACCTATACCAGCTCTACCAGGATGTAAATGTTGACCATGGATGGACGACAGGGCTCCATTAAGGAAAATCTTTTGGCTTCAAGATTCGAGCCAAATCTATTTACGAGGTATGTCAGCCGAATTTCTGAATTAAACTTTCAATGGTATGTTCAAATTAATCATTTCAAGAAAAAGGTAATTTTTGAGAGACAAGGTAGCTCTTTGAGAGACAAGGTCTGCCTAAGTAGCAGAGGTGTGTGAAGGGTTGAAGGAAATCATATCGATTCCGAACGGTTTAGTTGAGAAGCATTGATAGTTTGCACCTGGAATTTAAGAACACTTAAAGGTGATACTCAAAAAGTATAAGGCAGACATTACTGAGATTCAGGAAATTCGATGGACATTTATTACAGCTGTCTCCAAAGAATTCGGATTCGTCGTGGGAAATTGGCTAAGGTCCAAAGTCATTGATTTCCAGCCAATCAGTGATCGCCTGACTACAAAACATCGACTTTCGACTAATAGACTTTGCTGCAGCTCGTTATACGGTTATAAGTAGCACAAGGTTTCCAAGACGTAAAATCTACACAGCCACCTGGGGATGTCGGATTTTCGAACAGCCAACCAGCCATGTGCTAAACGGTGCAAGACACGCATCCGACGTTTTAAACGTGCGCACTTTCCGAGAAGCAAATGTCGACTCTAACCACATTCTGGTAGAAGCAAAGCTCAACTAGCTCACGACAAGAAAATGCGTGCTGCCCAATAAAAGAAGTTCAACATATCGGTTGCCTTTAGGACGTCGGAGAATGACAGAGATTAGAGTGAGTGCTTGAGTGAGAGGCTCCACCGTACTCCCAAATGCCACAGACGTCAACACCCTGTGCAACCAATATCGCGAAATAATTAAGATTGTTGCCGAGACAACCATAGGCCACCAGCCATCTTCGAAAAAGAACCCGTGGTATGATGATGAATGCGCGTCATTGAAAGGAGAAACGGAAAATGCACATTTACAGATACAGTTTCTCAGCCCAAAGATCTCGAAGTCACGTGCCAACAACAACACCCGACGCTTCTTTAAACGGTCGAAGCATTTAGCTGCTGGTACCAGAACCGGAACACAGGCTCTTCGAAACATAGATTTATTCAGGCAGTACTTTCAGCAGCAGCTGAATGCGCATAATGCCGAGCGGACCAATAGCGAACTAGCCCCAGCACAGAAGAGTAAGAGAGCCATCCAAAAGCTAAGAAAATACAAGATCGCCAGTTCGGATAGTATACCTGCGGAACTCGTAAATTATGCAGGAAGTGTTTTGCTGAACCACATCTACCAGGCCATCAACAAAGTTCGGGAGGAAGAATGGCTGTTCAGTGACTGGTCTATAAGCTCCATATGCCCCATCTACAAAAAAGGCCAAAAACTACCGAGGATATCCCTGTTTAATGTTGCATACCAAAATCCCATCCAACGTTCTTTGCGAGCGTCTTAAGCCGTTCTGCAGAACGCAAGCAACAAAACACCTCATAATTCACACTTTGTCAAAATCTGGAAAAGACCAACGAATTTAAAGTCGAAACACACCATCTTTTCATCGACTTCAAAGCTGCTTATGATAGCATCCACCGCCAAAAGCTTATGGTGGCGATGTCTGAATTCGGGATCTCGAACAAACTAATCTAGCTGTGCCGCATGGCGCTAAACAATATGCAGTATAGAGGGCAAATGGGTAATAGAGCCTTAGCCAAGGAGATACGCTGTTATGTGGCTTCTTTATCATAATCTTAGAGCACACAGTGCGCAAGGTAGGTGTGAGTACCGACGGAAAATACTACCTTCAACAAATTCACCCAGCTATGCGGATGACATAGACATCATGGGTCGCTCCCAAAGAGCTGTGCTTGAGGCCTTCACAGCTTTTGAAGAACAGACCATGCTCGTTGGTCTTGAAGTGAAGAAGGACAAAACAAAGTACATGCTATCAACAAACATAAGAACATCTGTCTACCGCCTAAGACAAAACGTTGCTAGCAGCAATTCCAAGGTAATTAAGAATATCACATGCTTTGGAACAAACATCAATCCCATAAAAGCAAATTAGTGCAGATTCGACGAAGAATTACCCTAGCGATCCGCTGCTACTTCAGTTCCAAATTTCCCACTCGAAAGACAAAGTACCTACTATACAAGACTTTAATTTTTCCGTCCAGTCTTCGACGAATTTACGGTCCTGTATGCCACGATGACAAATGGAGACGAAGGTTCAACCGCGAACTGTACAAGCTATACCAAGATGTGGGTGTAGTCCAGAAAGGCAAGAAAAGACTACTACTACTACTAGCTCGGCCACATAGAGCGATAGAAAGCCAAGAAAGTCTTCTCCTTGCAGCCCCCAGGTTCGAGACGACCAGGAAGACCGAACATGCGTGTAATTGAGTATGCCAGGCACCAATCCCGATGGAAAAGTGCTGTGTCTCAGGCTGGAAACCTACATGGATTGGGAGTCGGCTAAATAAGTAAGTAAGACAATCTGTGTATTGAGTTTAAATAAATTTTTATTAACAATCATAATAACAGCTTAATGTAATTAATGAAATATGCACTTTCCTTCAAACGTTATAAACAAATACTAGGCACAAACAAAAAATAATAAAATAAAATAAACATTAAACTAAGTATTATTGCGAAACTAATTATATTAATATTTTTTTCATTTTCTTTTATTTTTTCATAATACGCAAAGTAATACATTTTGTTTATCTCTTCATTTTAATTTAACTTTCAAACTCATAACTGAATTTAAAAACAAAAAAAAGTTATTGCTTTTACGGGGCGATTATGCTCACCAAATTGTTTTGTCTGCTTTTTATTTATTAATTTATTTCACTGACTATTTGCTTTTCTCTTCTGACCCAAGTCAATTTTGCTACAACACACATTTTAAAGATATACCTTATTGGACTTTGAATTTCTGTGTTAAACAACAAAATACATAAATCAATTTGTTTTAATTTTCTATTTATGTTGGTTTGTTTTGAATAACACAAACAAACAAAACAAAAATTCTCTCTACGTACTAAACATAAACACAAAAATGTTTTTTTTTTTTCTTTTTTCTTCAATTTTAAAGTAAAATCATAGTTTTTGAATTAAACTAATAAACACGAAATTATTGTTTTATAATACAAATCCATAAAAATAATACAATATATATGTATATATTTATATTTATTTAGTTTTATGTATATATAATGTAATACTTTATCATTTGACTTTACTGGTTATACATTTATATTTGTTATGTTTGATTTAAGAGTGTCTTGACCGCTGTTGCCCAAACAATTCAAGAGACTTAAGGCCGAACAACATCGGAACACAAAGTGCCAAAAAGTACAGAACAGTGGAAAAGATGTGCTGTACTGCTTCTACGAATGCGTATCGGAATATCTCCTTCTAATTTGTTTAAAGTGAGCGTGAACCATGACCGAGCTTTCACTGCGCACAAAGTTCTCAAAACGAATACCCTCACTTTTGTGTACTTTTTACACTTTGTGTTTCGATGTAGTTCAGCCTTTAAACAATGAGTTTACTTAAATAAGACTGCTTTGTTTCATGAAACCGATCTTGTTGGGATTTAAATACAATATTATTATTATATGTTGAACATTAATAAACAAATCCATAACGATTAGAAAAAAACAAGAAGACAAGCAGCCCTATTCTGCTATTCATCGGGGGGGATTTTTCTTCAATTTTCACTTCACACTATTCTACTATCCGTTCGAATTATAAATAAATAAATAGAGTGGCGCGACAACTCTTGAAGAGCCAAGGCCTAAGAAGAATTGAGGGGACCTACAATTTACCGCCGATTCCGAACGGCAAAGTTGAGAAGCACTTTTTCATGACAGATTGATACTCTTGGAAGTTTTGCCAGTTCTTCGTAAGAGGCAGTGCCCGTGAAAGATGGAATAAAAACTATGGGCACGAGTAGGACTCGTCGAATTAACGTCGGTAATACTGCTCGGTCCGCGGTTTTCTGTTATTCACGCGAACCCATTCATTCTATATAATTCGAATCCGCATATTAAATGTTGCGGGTTTTTCATTAAACTAATTTTCTATCTGGTTGGTCGTCAATACAATGTAATTTATTGATTGATTATTTGTATAAATAAAGATTATTAATATTTTTAGAGGCAGAACAACCAATAGAGACCTTTTTTGTGGCACTAATTTCGGGAATGATATTATATCTAAACATTGCCAAAAATAATGCTAAAAGACAACCCAAGGATCTTCAAGATTTTCGGAATAATCTTAAAGAAAGCTTAAACCTCCTGGGTCTACCATTGAAAGATGTCACTGTGTGAAAGATTTGTTTGTGATTTTAATATGAACAGCTGTTAACTTGTAGTGTCAAATTGGTTTGGATAATGTAGTTCACCCGATGGATAGCAGAATGTAAAGGCAGTGTTCGTGGGAATCGATAGCAGAATAGCGCTGAAGGTTAAAAGAAAGAGTGACGCAGCTTAAATCTTATCATCTCAGTCGAAAGTATTCATAGGTTGATAGTCAACTTGTGAAGTAAAATCTAAAACTTAAATACCTCGAGGTTTTCAATATTAAATATTCTCTGGAAATTCATTTGATTTATTGTCTTTTGTTTATTTATTTAATTAACAGACTTGCTTTGACTTAATTTATAAAAGAAAACGAAGAAAACTTTAAGTTTCTGTTTTGTAACATTATTGACTCCAAAGGCTCTGCAATAACAAAAGCTTTTATGAGTACTGACACCATCAGCCTTGTTAACATACCCGATCGGAGTAAAATTCTTTCCGATTCGTACAATTTCTAAGAATTTTCTACCCACCGCCACCGTATCCTTTCTGACAGGTTAATCGTAGACATCTACGAAAAAATTTGAAAACTGCTTCGGAATTTCAAAATGAGAGCGATTGCATGCGATTAGTTTATTAACGTTTTTGTCCGATTGTTTCCGAAACAAAAAAGTGTCGGAAATAAAAATATTTGTTTCACTCACAAAATAACAAAGAAGTGCGTCGGTACGCATTTTTATTTTATGTAGAATTCGGATACGGTGAAGGAAATAAAACTTCCGATCGGACATTTGCTACGATCGGAGAATTCTCCGATCGGGTACAGTGGTAATAAGGCTGTACGGTTCGTCGATCAACAACAACAGTCAAAACACTCTTATACGATTCTCTAGTATCCTTTTTGCATTTCCTTTAAATTTGCTCTAAATATTTATTTCTGTTTATTTTTCTTCAACACAGTATTTATCTATTTTGTTCTATTTTATCTCGTTCTTTATGCACTTTAACTTAGTTCGAGGCATTTAGGTAAATAGTAAGTGTATACATACGTTTATTTTATATTTTTTTCTTTCATAAATACAACAATTCTCTTTTTTTAATATTTTTTTTGTCTTCATGGTTATACTTCTACATACTGTGCCACCTTAAATAAATTGTCTTTCCTTAACGGTTCAGTTGGGATTTCTGCATAGTTTGTTATTGTTTTTTTGTTTGTTTGATTGCACTTCAACAGTAAAATTTGTTCGCCATTAAATTAGATAAATTATGTTATTTAATATACTAGTAATGCAATATATATATATTTTATTTATTTTTATTTTTTCAATATACCTAAGCTTCAATACTTCATAAGAATTGATTTAATTATGTTCTTTTTTGTTTTTGTTTTTTTTTTTTTGGGAAACATTAATAAATGTAGTAGGATTATAATAAAACTTGGAGAGGTTAAAATGACTGATTTCGAAAGGAGTGAGTGAATAATATACTTTTATTTTTGTAAGTTTTTTGAAAATTGTGTATAATTTTTTTTAGTAACAAATTCAAACAGGACAAACGGTTTGCTCTTTTAGGAAACATATGTACGAAATACAGAAAAATTCACACGTAAATACATTTATATAATTTTCATATTAATGCAGACAAAATTAACAACTTTATTTCTTGTTTTTTTATTTATTTATTTTTGTTTGTTTATTTTAAGTAACTTTTTCTTTCTTTTCTTTTTTTTTTTTAATTTATTAGTAAATAACTTTGGTATTCGTTTTTCAGTATTCTCCTTTTAGCTTAAATTGTGTGATAGTTTTAGGATACTGGGTGATTTACAGTTTAAGGAGACTGTTAGTTGCAGTTTGTGTAGGACGTGACTGAAATTTAATAAATGAAAAAAATATATTTTAATCAATAAGTTATAATTTTTAAACAGTTTTGACTTTTTCTAAGAAGCCAATCCATGGTCGACAAGTCGAAGCGGAGTAGGCTGTTACTACTAATTACCCCACTACGAAGGAGTGGTCCCACCAGGGACGGCAGCGAATGAATTTCTTTTATGGAATCAATGGTGACGTATTCAGTTCCAGTAAGGCTGAACTACTTGGTGAACACCTTTACGGGCTACTTCGACTTATTTGAAGCCCAGGACGTAAAAGGAGCTGTTTTTCCGGCTATTGCACTTGGAGTCACATCAAGTGCCTGGTGCTACAGTTTGGGGGTTGTACATCGGGGTGACTTCCCGACTACGTAGAAAAGAATTTAGTTGCGAAGCAACAACAGGCCTCGGAAACGGACGGACAAACTGATGACGACCCAAGCAAATGTTTAAAGGACAACAAATTACGGATATGCACGAACAATTAGCGGAGACCCTTGAATGCTACAAAGCAGACATTACCGCTATCCAGGAAATGCGATGAGAAACTACGACATTTACTACGGTAATTGTTACCGGGAGCAACTACAGCGACTTTTTGGATGCGGATTCGTTGTGGGAAGCAGACTCAGGCAAAAAGTCTTGAGCTTCAAATGTGTAAAATCGGCAACATTAGCCTAATATGCGCGCATGCCCCCACAGAAGATAAAAAGGACGACACCAAAGACGAGTTCTACAAGCTCCTCGACAAAACATATGAGAATGTCCTCCCTGTGACATTAAAATTGTTCTCGGCGATTTTAACGCTAAGCTGAAAAAAGAGGACATATTTGGTGGAATAGTCGGAAAGCATATCGATCAATCGATCGATTTTGCAGCGAGGCGAAATGTTGTGGTAGCAAGCACCTGGTTCCCACATCTCAACATCCATAGAGTACATGGAGATCTCCAGATCAATCAACCGTCAACCAGATTGATCACATTGCGGTTGACGGAAGGCACTTGTCCAGCATTCTAGATGTTCGAACTTTCCGAGGAGCCAACATCGATTCGGACCACTCCTCGTTGTAGCCAAGGTAGAGCTACGATAATTGACAACGGCCAAAACAAGGAAATCCTGCAAGAAAATACGACGTTGGACGGCTACAATCGCAAGAGATCACCAAATCCTTCTCTAATCGAGTGTCAAGTATCCTCTTAAAGAGTCCTATGCCGCTAACATCAGGTATCGAAGACCAGCAAATAAAGATGCCGCCTTTGATGTGCAAGGTGATTTGACGATGAATGCAGGTAGGACCATGCAGCCAAGCAGGAGGCATACAAAGCGGCGCTGCATAGAAGTACAAGCTTGTGAGCTCTACGAGCTAAAGAAGAGAGAGGAACGCCGGCTTTTCAGGAGAAAAAAGAGGGAGCATGAGAAGCGTCAGATTGAGGGTCTTGAAAGGCCAACAGCAGGAATAAAGTTCGGGTGTTTTATCGTAAGATAAAACAACTGGCTCAAGGTTATCGAGCAAGAACCGATGTCTGCAGAGGTAAACAAGGGAATCGCAGTCAAAGCAGGGGATTTGGAAAGACCACTTCTGTAGTCTGTATAACGACGACGACGAACAGAATCCAGTCCTTAGGCAGGACGCTCTCATCGGGCACGATGATTACCAACAATTCCGTGAACCTGACCTAGAAGAAGTAAAAACGGCAATATCACGGCTAAAATCCAACAAAGCCACTGGAGCAGATGGTCTAGCTGCCGAGCTGTTCAAAGCAGCAGGCGACGAGCTAGATAGGAGCATGCACCAAATCATCTGTAAGATATGGTCAGAGGAATGCGTGCCCGATGAATGGAACCTCAGCATTGTTTACCCGATCCTGAAAAAGGGAGATCCTCTAAAGTGCGCCAATTACAGAGGAATCAGTCTACTTAACATCGCCTACAAGATCCGCTCTGCCGTAATATGTGAACGTATGAAGCCTTTCGTTAACAATCTGATTGGTCTTTTTTATGTGACCAGGAAAGTTAACGATCGACCAAATTTTCACTTTGCGGCAGATCCTGGAAAAAACCTATGAACTCCAAATCGATATCCACCACCTTTTCATCGATTCCAAGGCCGCGTATGACAGCATCTACAGAGACGAACTGTATAAAGCTATGTCTGGTTTTGGCGCCCCTGCCAAGCTCGTTCGCTTGTGCAAAATTACGATGCAGAACTCATGCTGCTCCATCAAGGATGACAACGAGCTTACGGATTTTTTCGATGTCAAAAAAGGATTCAGACAAGGCGATTTCTTTAACATCGTTCTGGAGAAGATAGTGCAAAACTCCACCGTCAACACCAGAGGCACTATCATCCAAAAGTCTGTTGAAGTTCTCGCGTACGCCGATAATATTGACATAATGGGAAGAACGCAGCGTGATGTCAATGGCGCCTTTGTTAGAATTGAGACAGGAGCGGCAAAAAAGGGTTTAGAATAAATGAGGGAAAGTATATATATGCGAAGTATATGCTGTCTTCGAGGAAGGACACCCAACACCAAGGCTCAGACAGAACGTCACAAAAGACGCATACAACTTCGAGGTATTAGAGGAGTTTGTCTACCTAGGCTCCGCTATTAACACGGGCAATAACACCAGCGCCGAGATCAGACGAAGAATAACTCTTGCTAATCGCTGTTTCCTTGGGATAAGAAAGCAATTGAGTGGTAAAGCCCTGTCTCGATAAAATAAGGTAACAATTTTACAACACGCACACATCCCAGTATGGTGAAGATGCATGGACACTAACAAAAACGGATGAAAGTGACTTGGGCTGTTTCGAGAGGAAAGTTCTTTGGGTCATCTATGGCAAAGTGTGCATTAATGGAGAGCGACCCAGTAAGCTTGGTCCCGAGCGATGAAGCAGAGGTGGACCGCGACTCAGGTGGCGTACTCAAGTGAAAGAGGACCTCGAATCAATTTGGAATTCAAAACTGGATACAGTCAGCTAGAGACCGAAGTAAGTCATTCAATTTAAATTTAAAACTTTATTTTATGAAACAGAAAATAATTAATTGCATTGGAACTACGAAACAACTTCTACGACAACGCCTTTCAAATCACAAATCGGACATCAGAAGCAATAACCCTGGAAAAACAGCTCTTGCATTACACGCGATTGACAATGGACATCACCCAGACTTTGAAGGTGCCGAGGTTCTTCAAACCGAAAAACACATCTCCAAGAGATACACGCTTGAAACTTTACACATCCTTAACAACAAAAATAACATGAATAGAAAACAAGATACACAAGATATTTCATCAATATATTGCTATCTTATTTCCACTAAACCTTAACGGACAAATCTTTTATATTCAAATTAAGACAAATCTTCATACGAAGAAGTTGCTAAAATTTATATAATTGTATTTACATCAAATGTAAGTTTATGTTACTGTTTGTTACAATTGTTGTGCATACTTATAAGTTTAATTATTTTCTGTTTCATAAAATAAAGTTCCCCTGAAGAAGGCAACAATCCTTGCCGAAACGTCGGGACAAGTTAAAGAATTTGTTTTCTTTACCCAAAACAAAGTGACCAAATAGCCGACGGAAAACAAAATTTTCCACCCTCAATATAAAACTAAAATTGGTCAATACAACACATCATGATAACCTTTATGGTTTCATATGGCACAGTGAAACATGGCTTTTAAAAAGCACTTAGTGCCATGAGGAGGCAACCAAAAAAACATTAATTCTTTAACCTTACCATGTTGTTAGTATAAAGACTGCACGATATTATCCCTATCCGATAGTTGTCTCACTTTCATCGAACCATCTGAACCACACGAAAATAATCGACCCTGCGAATCGAGTTGTAGTTGACTAACACCCTGGCCGATGTGTTTGAAGAAACTGCTCTTAGCATGTTCCCCACTAAAAGTGTACAATTGCGCGTGATGAGTTAAACTCCATATCTAGAAGAAAATTAGAATTTTAGTACTGAATACAAACTAGACATTCAATGTAAATTTACTTTAATGTCTCCTTCAGCCGATCCGGTGACAAAGAGCTCTTCATGTGGGTCCATTGCCATACATTTTATTGCACTTTCGTGGGCCTTTTTGCAAACAAAATGGTTCATTTAGAGAATTAGATTTCTTTAATTTGTTGATAAAATATAAAAGCAAATCACCTGGAATCTGTGTCTCAGAGTTCTTTGACGAACATCAAAAATGCAAACGTCTCCTTTTTTGCCAGATGAAATGAGTACCTGATGCTGAGGAGCATAAATCAAACTGGACGCACCCTGGTCGTGGCAGGTGAAAGCTATCAAATAATAAAATTGTGTTAGATTCGAATGTCAATCAACTGATGAGTAGTTAACTTACATGTCACTAATGACTTTTTCTGTGGAAGCAACGTGTCCCAAATTCCGACGTTTTTGTTCTCCGAACTGTGGCCAGCTGTAATAAGAAAACACCACTCATGTATCCATCTCTATCAAAAGTGAATTTTTTGTTTGACCAACCTGAAGCCACTAAACTACACGACCCAAGGAAAACAAAATCAGCAAGTAACTTGCTGTGGCATTGTTGAGTCTGCAAAAACAAAAAGAACGTTTTACTTTCAAAAATAAAAGATTACTTTGTAGACTTACGAAGAATGATCGATTACTCTGCGAGGCAATACCAGCTTGCCACAAACTGAGATTTCCATCACCATCACCAATGCCAAATTTGTTTCCCTGTTGTGAGAATCTGCAGCGTGTTACCTTGGCAAATGTGCCAGGCGGCCTTGGAGTGCACACAACTTGCTGATGACTCCATTCCCAAAGTTGAACAGATCCATCTTGGCCGCCAGTCAGATACAACGGCATCAGAGGATGCGAACTCATGCGCTTCACATTATCCACTTTGTGTTTCAGGACCTGTGGATGAATTTAAATCACACTTTAACACAATTCTGTCAATAACAACACAACATCCATGACATGCATGGTGGACAACAACTTCTATGTGCAAGTCCAGCACAACAGGTATCAAATGCAACTCTGTCATCATTACACACAAAAAAATACATAACCTATGGATTTTGGAACTCGCCACATAATTAACGGAACTAAAACTAAAGCAATTTGGTTTTTGTTTATTTTTTTTTTTCTTTCTACAAATTTAAACGAATTTATAAAAAAATGTAAATTTTTGAATAAAAACAGCACACAAATACGAGTAAAGATTTAAAAGAAAAATGTTATTAAAAGGAACGAAAGAAGAAAAAACAAAGAAACTATATAACGTTCATTGTTGATTTATTGAAAGGAAACTGTACCGGTTTTAGCAAGTGTTTAGAATGTTCTAAAACCATTTTGCAATACCATGGATCGTGACAACCTGGAAAATTGGCTCCTTTTATCTGCAGCGTACAACAAAAGACAGGAAAAACAAAAGCATTTTTGAAAACATTTTAAGTGTGTGTTTAAGATTTAAATGATCAAAGGTTAAGTGCTTAAATGGCAGTTGATGCAATTGTTTCATTTGCTTGCAACCGTTTGTATTGTTTCTATCTAAATTTATATTTACTAGTGAAACGATGCATACTTAAACAATGAATGGATACATAATTTTGTTCAAAATAACTTTCAAACTTAAATTAAAATGGATGGAGTTGATGGATGTGTTTCTACAATCAACAAAACAATTACATAACAGTTTATAAGATGTTTTAGACAAATCTTCACGAAAAGAAGTAGCTAATAAATTTATTGTTTGTTTTTTATACAATTTTATGTTTTAAGACTTAAAGTTGCATTTTTTATTTCTGTTTTTATTATAAAGTTCCCCTTAAGAAGGCAATAACCCTTTGTGAAACGTCCGTCTTGATGAGTTAGATATCATTATTCCTTATACAAAAAGTAAGGTTAGGTTAGGTCTAGATGTTATTGACTCACTTAGACCTCTAGGGGACATTGTGATACCACTAAGGAAGTTACTCATTACCATTTTGTCCTTTAAGTGAAGTTATAAAGAAATCTTGTGTCGATCGTTGCCAGTTCACTGATATTATCGAAGAAGGGATTACCGAGATAGTTATTCCTTCTATTGGAGAGTACTGGACATGTGCATAGGAAGTGTTGGACTGTTTCCTCTTCCTCCTCGTCCAGGCAGCCTCTACAGAAGTCATTTGTGTAGACCCCTAGCCTCAAAGCATGTCTACCTATGAGGCAGTGTCCTGTTATGACTCTAATTGTGGAGCTTATACTTTGTCTGCTCAGGAAAATTAAGCCTTTTGATAGCTTGGTCTATGCTTGGCTTGTTGTGTCTTTGTCTAACAGTAGGCTGTGCTCCGTTTTTGGCGAGCTCACCAGCTTTGCAATTTCTCGGGATGTCCCTATGGCCCCAAATGAGGTAAATTTTAAACTTGTTCTGTCATCTCATTCAGAGATGATCGAAAGTCGTGGACTATTAGAGAATTTGTGGAGACAAACGCGAGAAATTTGAGAGTGGCTGGCTGTCCGAGAGAATACGTATATAATTGCAAGCCAGGAAAGTGCCTCTTTTATCGCCATTACTTCTGCCTGGAACACACTACATTGATTGGGAAGTAAGTCTATATGAAAGACTGAGATTAATTTTTTTTCGGCTAGATACCACTTCCAACGCCGTAATCTTCCCAAAAAGATCTTGAAGGGATGGAAACATGAAAGCTATTATCGAACACCATTTTTGGGGTGGTATGTGGGATAGATCTGAAATTGTCTTAGATAGTTATATGACCAGTATATTGTTACTGATCCATTGAGATGTGACGCTAAGCCTCACGCACGAGTTGACTGCCACCAATTTAGAGAAGAAGTCAAGGCTCCAAGGCTGGTATTGGTTTTGAGCGAAGTGCTCCCGTGATGCACATACCTGCTGACCGCTGGACTTTAATGAGTTTATTCAAATTTGCCATCTTGCCCAGTGCGGTACAGTACTTTTTTTATTCTTTCATCAATATTTGCCTTCCAATTTAGTTTTTTGTCTTAGATGAGGCCTAGTGGTGGGCTAGTTAGTTTGAGGAATTTTGTGCCTTCTCGTAAAGAGTAATAGTTCTGTGGATTGACGTCCAAACCACAATGATTATCCAAACTTGTAAGCCTGTTTAATGCATTTTGTAGGAGTTCCGAGAGAACTTGAAGGTGTTTCCCAGATATAGATATTGCAACGTCACCGGCATAGGCAATCACCTTCTGCTTCCATTGATGTTAGGAGGTCGTTTACTACCATGTTCCATAAAAGGACCCCACCTTGAGGGGTACCTCGATTCACCGATCTGATGATAGTAAAACTCCTAATATTAGCTTAATGAGTGATTTTTTATTTGAAGCTTGTCCATTGCTGTTGTAATCGCCTGGTAGCTTACGTTGTTGAATGCTCCTTCGAAATCGAGGAGAGCCACTAGGGTGTATTCTTTGTATTTGAAAGAATATTCAATACTATGCACCAGTGAATGAAGTGCTATTTCTACTCACTTTCCTTTAGAAAGGAGCTGTGGAAATGAGACATGGTTTTAAGCTATGTCTCAAGTGAATTTCAATAAAGCTTTCCAGGGTTTTAAGAAGGAAGGATGATGGACTAATTGGTCGTAGATCTTTAGGGTTAACGTGAAGGGATTTCCCTGCTTTTTGAACGAAGACTACTTTTGCCATTCTCCAAGCTTTAGGAATATATCTCAAGCTTACACAGCTAGACAGAACGAAGTTGCTAATTTATTGTTTATGTTTTTTATGCAATTTGTATGTTTTAAGACTTAAATTAATTTTTTCTTTCTGTTTTTATAATAATGTGCCCCTGAGAAGGCAACAACTCTTTGAGAAACGCCCGTCTTGACAAGAGATCATTATTCCATATACGAAAAGGTGGCAATTTCCATTACCATAAGGAAGTGGGGTCCGAAATTGTACCCAAGCGGCAAAGAGTCAGACTCCTGGATATCCCAAGACAGCTGCGATAAAATCGAGCATCGCAAATCATTGAAGGTGAGAACTGTGAAGCGACTACTGAATTGCACACAAGACACTTCACAGCTGCGTAAGACGAGACAGCAGAACAATGTTGGATGGCCTTGTTAAAAACGCGGAAAATGCTGCCAGAAGGGGAGATGTACGGGAACTGTATCGAATATCCAAAGAAGTTGTTGGGAAAGAAAGCAACACAAACCATCCGGTACTTGATGTAAATGGCATACTTTTGGTATCAGTTACGCAGATGAAGTGAACGTTTGTTTGTCCTTCTGAATGAAGTGTGCTGAATTGAAGTGTTAATAACGTCAGTTTGGGTAAACGAAATCTATCTCAGGACTGGAAGGACGGAGTTATTGTCAAATTGCCATAGAAACGCGACCTTAAGAACTACAATAAATGACGCGGTATCACCGTTTTGTCTGATTTCCAAAATTAATGACTTTCATTCTCACTCAAGTGGTATCAAGCGGGTTTTCGAACGTGTGTAGATCATATCAACACCGTGCGTTTCATTATGGAGCTATCAGCTGGAAATTTCGATCACCAATTTACCTCATGTTCGTTGATTTTTAAACGGCCTTTGAGCGCGTTAACCGCGAAACTATATGGAGATGACTTTTTGGTAGAGGAATTCCCCCAAAAATTGTTACTATTATTTATAGGACTAAGGCCGTGTGCGAATTGGGTTAAAAAGTGGTTAAAACTTGACGTTTGGTTAAAATTTGACACTTCGCGTTGAATAAAATGTGTTAAAAATTAGACTAGCTGCGGAGAAGGTTAAAATACGACAGGGGTGGTTAAAAATGCATCCATTTTTAACCACAGTTCATCCAATTCGCACACGGCCTAATACTATGTTACACCACAGAGGGTGTTCAGTGGTGACCTTACCTTTTTAAAAGCTTTGCCATTATACTATGCCGATGATATGTTTTCTGAAAAGTAATTTCAGCGGGCGAGTTAAAGAAGAAGCGATTTGTCTAGGTAGTAGAGACGACAGGTCGTTCTACATATCAACGTATTATTCTGCATGAGACGCCAATCGAAGAGGTCGAACAGTTTAATTAGCATGGAAGTATCCTATCAGATTATGACGGTACAGAACTGGACGTCAAAATTAAAGTCGATCTGTTGTCGATTTTAAGTAATTATTTCTTGAAATTGTTTATTCGTTGTATTGCCAACAAAATTCGCAAAGTATTGAAAACGAAAAACAGATATTTTATTTTGAAAAACCCTTCATTACACATCCATTAATTATGGGTAACTTGTTTACTTGACGGTTCGTAAGGGAGCGTTTCATTCGATTCTGACACTAACTTCCGCTCATTATAGTTAGTCTTCTAGGGAACGGGGTTAAGCAGTTTTAAGTAACTTTCGGCAGCTTGAAGTTACTTGAAAAAGTAAAGGAACGGACCTTATATTTGTACGAATAACCTGAGTGATTCAACATAAAGTTTATTAAGCATGATGCCCTGAGAAACGGCAGAAATTTTAAAACATTCGTACTGTCGAGTGTTATAATTTTATGCGAAACTTTCCCTTGTTTTCTACAACAAACATTATTTACTTCTTTTATGAATCTTTCAAAATGCTTACGTAAGTAAGGTTGTTGTTGATTCTCTTAGACCATAGAGATTCACTGTGATACGACTATGGAAAGTTACTCATGGGAGAGTTGAGAATTTAAACAAACCATTTATGAGGGAGGTGAGAGAGAGTGGGGGAGTCATCTTATGTTAATCGTTGTCAGTTCACTGGTATTTTTTCGAAGAAAGAGTGTGTCTTCTCCTCGTTTCCTCGTCTGTAAAGCTTCTACAGAAGTCATTTGAGACACCCAGCGTCCCAAAGGCATGTCTTCCTATGAATCAGTGCCCTGTTATAGCTTCAGTTGTGGAGTTTTTTTTTTGCCTGCTGCTCAGGGAAATCAAATTGTTTAAATAGAAGAATGCATTCAACAAGTGCATTGTGCATTAGTTTCTTTTTTGGACAGGAAAGTTCCCTTACTCAGAAATGAAAATAATAGATAGCGAGTAGCAAAATTGCTGGTTGATGTTAAATCTTATGAACAAAAATATTTTTATTTTGCAAATAAATATCAATCTTAATTTCCTGCCTTTCCTGGCAGTAACTTGAAGAAGAGTAATATGTAAGGTAACGTTGAACAATTTTTGCATATGGAAACATAAACGAACGCGCACTGAATTATCCCCAAAATTATTTCGCATATTTGGCAATCACTCCAACAATTTCGTAACAGCCATTAGTGA
The DNA here is from genome assembly GCA_920937365.1 of Sphaerophoria rueppellii. Taxonomy (NCBI): domain Eukaryota; kingdom Metazoa; phylum Arthropoda; class Insecta; order Diptera; family Syrphidae; genus Sphaerophoria; species Sphaerophoria rueppellii. The sequence goes on along the minus strand of CAKKXW010000001.1, from coordinate 34,191,112 downwards.
TTTCCCTCATGTTGTCACATTCATATCGCGAAAAGCAGAAAATTGGAATATCAAATGTGCAAACAATTCTTAATTGCCAAATAAAAACGCCATTAGAACATTATATCTGAGAATGATGTAAACTTATTAATTGTAAGCACAAATGACACACAAAAATTGTAGCAGCCGTAAAAAAGAAATAAGCAGTTTTTGCGTTTTAATAAAGAGTATTTTTTAAAACGAGGCAAGAAAAGCAATTAATATTGATGAAGTAAATTTAACAAGTCTTGCGACAAACTAGTGAATCTGGTGAGTGCGGCAGAGGAAGCCATTAAGTTCCAGTCTACGTATATGTAACTAACGTGGTTCAGTGCAATTTGTGTGTGCTACATGTTTTTACCTTTCTCTTCTTATTAATTAAATGTCAGGACTTAAGCATTCAATCAAACAAATAGGTTAATAGTATTTTTACATTCATAAAAATATAAAATAGAGTGGCGCGACAGCTCTTGAAGAGCCAAGGCCTGAGTGGCTTAATCTATCAACAATTCTCTGGAAGCGTGTGAAGAATTGAGGGGACCAACAATTTAACATGAGACACTTTTTCATGACAGATTGATACTCTTGGAAGTGTTGTCAGTTCTTCTTAAGAGGCAGTGCCCGTGGATTATGAAATAAAAACTATGGATACAAGTAGGACTCGAACCCACGCCGTTCTGCTTAGCAGCCAACGCACCTAATCACTAAGCCACGGACACTACATTTTTTTTGCGCAACAGATGGAAAGGAATGACCTTAAAATATGGCGTTCAGCTGCCAGCCGAGTACAATGACGGCCTGATGGAAGTGTTACCATAGCCCCCATGAGGAGGCTATGGTGACATTTACTACAGCTACAGCTGTAAGCAAAAAAGTAAAACCAACCGTCGCGTCATCGGCAACAACGCTATGAATGAAAGACTATGGACCCTTCGCATTCGAGGCAAACAGCAGCATAATCGTTTACAGACTTACTGGGGAGTCCGCAGATGATGAAAAGATGCCTACTATGAAGTCGTAGAAAGCATCCTCAATACCTAAGTTATGAGGTCAAAATCATCCCTGGTGATTTTAACGCTTAAATAGATCGGGAGCCAGTATTCAGGCTATGTTGTATGCCATAGTTTGAATGAGAACACTAAATATAATGACAATGGAAAACGCGGAATTGAGTTGGTAGCATCGAAGAGCTTGTCGTTGCAACTAGCAAAGCGGATATCCACAATGCCATCAGTTCTATTAACTACATCTAAGGCAATAGTCGCAGAGATCGGATTGGCTATCTGAAAGTGAAATGGCAACATACCGAGCAATGTAACAATCTCAATCATGCCGGCCACGCGAAATGGAATATAAAAGGCTACGGAGGCAGGAAAAGAAGCTTCACAGGTAAATGAAAGCAGCCAGTGTCAGCTGAAAGCAAGCGATATGTAAAGAAAAAGAGCTATCAATAAATTATGTCCATCTCATTTAGTGAAACAGAGTATGATATTGTAACGTAGAAAATTCTATTTTGGTTGAATGCAAATGATCATTAAATCCCAATTGGATTGAATATAAGGAGCTTACATTGTTGAAGAAACCAGTTACTATACTGCCTGACTTTCTTTTATCTAGAGAATTCTTATTACCGTTTCAAACCCATTGTAATACCACATAAATCTAGGGTACTTCCTACTCATTGAAACATTTGGAGCTTTTTATAAAGCGAAAAAGACTTTTGATGTTTGTCGTTGAAGTAAGGTTGTCCTAGGTGATTTTTCCTTCTTATAGAGAGCGCGGGGCATGAACATAGTAGATGAGGAATAATTGTTTCCTCCTCTCCTTCGTTCATGCAGCTTCTGCAGAAATAATTTGAGAAGACGGCAAACCGTAAAGCATGACGTTCTATAAAGCAGTGTCCAGTGATGACACCTACCAGAGAGCGGTCTTTTCAGAGATATTAGATCCTTTGTTCTTAAGGGGTTTACCAACCCAACTAAGAATCCATTGAAAACTCATGTTTGGTTGATAGGCGTATTGTTGTAGTACCTTAATGTTTGCTTGCATTGCATTGGCTATAAGACAGTGGTGGTATTTGCATCATTGTTCTTTGCTCCGGTATTTTCATTTTGCGCCTTCTCACGCAACACATTTCATTTTGGACTTTTTGTTTCGTTACTTATTCAGAATAGTTTAAGTTTACTTGATGTAAAAGTTAGCTTATTCGACCAAGCAAACACAAACGATGTGCCTCATTTTCCAATTTACAGTATTTACAAATATAGACTTGTGTACAAATATAAACAAAGTGTTTAGACAATCGATTTTTCAAAATATGTAAGGTTGGTGTAAAAAGAATGGTGTAACATCAAATCGCATAAAATCAAAAAATAAAGAAGTGGAAACTGTTTGTCATGTAAGTTAGACAAAATTAAGGTTTTACTCAAATACCAGCAACTGACAATTTTGTCAACGCAAAAATATTCACTTACCACCGATGTGCCACGTCCTGATTGACTGCCTATTGTCGGTTGATAACTCGAAGATGATCCATAGTTTTGAATGTTCGGAGTTGCATTGACCGCATTTCTAAAATAACAAAGTTTAAAGCGAATTAAAAATAAGAATTTGATGGAAAACTTATCGTTCAAATTACTTATCGGCTGCAGCTTGAATAACCAAAAATCCAGTCGCCGGAAGTGAATCGACGTCTTTGGATAGATTCAGTAGATCGTATTCACATTCGTCTTCACACCAATTTGGCGATTCGAGAAGTAGCGAAATGTCCATTTCTTGTACTTCGCGTGGTGTGGCAATGGCCATGAGACCCGGTGAGGCATTATTAATGCAGAATGCCGAAATCGATTCCTGATCTTTATGTATGATTCGAATGGGCTCGTGTTGTACACCCAAATGTTCGCTATCTATACATTAAACGCAAATATATAAACATACAGGAAAATATAGGAAATGTTGAGAATTATACTTGAGTCGCCATCGTGACCTCCATTTGATTCATGTCGTGAACATGCATTGGAACCAGCCTCCCAATCTTTTGATCGTTTCCTGCCAAATACTGCTCGAATAAATATATCTTGTACATGCTCCTGGCGTACAAGGAAATTCCAAAGGCGTCTAGCTGGTCCTGCGGACGAGTTGCCCAAGAATGGTGTGTTGTGTTTCTCAAGTAACGATCTGTACTTGTGAATAGCAGGTCCTTTGGCTTCATTTTCAACAAAGCAGCCTTCAAAACGGAATACACAAAAATGATATGCAAATCACAGCAAATGCTTAGAATTTCTTACCAGGAATATAATCAGCAGGAGCAGGTCCCTTAGCCAAAAGTTCCTCAGTTATGATCTCTTGCCAGTGATTTAAATTTCGTAATACTTCGTGGGAAAGGGGACTAGCAACAGGGAGTTCTGAAAGCCAACAATTGTATTAAAAACCCTTCTCTGACTCTGAGACAACGAATTTACCTTGATTTTCGATGCCAGCAATGTTGATAAGCTCTTGGAGCTTTATCGAAACTAGTTTGATTATTGCTAGTCGCATTATATTCCAAGAATATGACATTGGATTTGAGTGCTCCGTGTTGTCTTTTCGAGGCTTACTCAAGATCGCTGGGGCCGTACTTAGAGCATCACCAAACACTTCTTCGTCGTCTGGGTCTTCTTCTTCTTCCGAGGCATACGAATCGTCCGTATCATACTCTTCCTCATTAGATTCTTAAAAATGAAATGAAAATTAAAATTGACTCAATGATCGAAGAGAAGACTTACCTAAATGGGATGGCTTTATTAAAAAGTAGGACACCATTGACATTTCTGGCGAAACAAATTGCTCCCTATAAGTGGGCTTATCCTCTTTCATAACCGAACTTCCAGCTGGATTACTAAATGTACCCAGAAGTTTCATATTCAATTTCACTCTCTGCTTGGTAATTGAAGTCACTGTATTCCAAACACTACTATCATCGGGTATATCCTGAGAGCTTTGCGATTGAAAACTTGGCGTGAGATGACTTTGTGATGTTGCCTTGCGGAGAAGTTTCTTAATACCACCCCCGAAGAGTGACGACCATGTGTAATTGGTGAATTTCTGTCCAATCAAACGATACAAAATATGACAGTCGCATGTTGCTAAAGCATATATCATAAGTGACATATAAGTAGCAACAAAAGCTTCCAGCAAAAGGACAGTCAGTCTTGGTATATCTTCGTCTTTTTCGCGAGCCAAAAGTGCTCGTAGATTTGTAACACCTGGCCATTTTGATGGTAGAGTACAAACGGGTGCCGGTTCGTCGGTTGAATATTTTCGTTTGCGTTGGTAAATATTGGCATTTACCATTAAATGTGAGCACTGGCAGGATGCATTTAGCTTGGCAATATTCTCGATGCCTGGACTTTGATATCCATTCGATACAAGAGATTGGCTAACAACAAAACTCTCTGAATCACAAAGTGATTGGTATATACACGAGGATAAGGCAATGGCCAAATCACGAAGCACAAATATCTCAGAGTAGGTGTTCTCTTTGGCGCCAACAAATGGAGAACGAATATCAACAACAGTCTGAAGCATATCCTGGGTGTGCGACTGTAAGCGTAACAAATACATTAAATTAATTCTCGAGCCATCAAGGCTGAACTTGTTGCCGAGCATATACCTGCAAATATTTAATTGGATCGGCTATGACAGTCTTATTGCCAGCAACACAAGCACTCAACAGGGGAAGAGTTGTTGGGAAAGGTAGAGGGCTCAACAATTGCTGCTGCGTTTTTTCTTGCTGTAATTCCTGAAGTAAAAGCACCAATTCCATTCGAACCGAAGCCAAACCACCACCACTGGCACCATGAAGCGAACAGTAACTTAGAAGTGTACGAAGAAGAGTTTCGTTTGCTAGAGGAAAAGAACAATTATTGTTAGAAGAAAATTGATCACAAAACAGAGAATACAGTTACCTTTGAGCCATCTCTTCCGCCTCGCTGCTCGCTTCACTTTAGCTTCAAAGTCTTGTTTTTCTTGCATTAAAATTTCATGTAATGTTGGTTTATCGGTTAGTTTTTGTGAGGTGATATTATTGTCTTTGTCAGTCTGGAAAAATAGAAAATAGCTAAAATACAAAACAAATAATTCCACAAAACCAAACTAACTTGAGTCATTTCTATCGTTTGATTGTTTTCTAAGGCATCATTTTCCGCATTACAATAATTACAGAGCTGCTTCAAAGCATCTACTTCGCGCTCCAACCAAATATACAATTGATATCTCAATTGGCCACCATCAACCTCAAAGCCTGTGGCCAGAGTTGACAGTTCTTCCATAAGAATTTTCAAGCAAGCGACAAATTTCAACTGCTGTGCCATTATGTCGAGCTTCTCGTGGGGCTTTTCTTCTTGGGTGTTTGGCTTTTCTGCTGGTTCCTCAGCTTTTCCTGGTGGAGTTGGTGTTTTCCGATCCTCGTCATCTTCGTCGTCGTCGGCTTTTGTCTCATCTTCGCCCCATTCGATCTTGAACCCATCATCTTCTTCCATTTTCGTAACTGGAACTCCCCAATCGAAATCTGCAGCTGATCCACCTGCAGTCGCACTCACTGCTGGAGTACTCCAGTCAATAATTCCCGTATTGATTAAGTGATCCTCGACATTTTCTGCTGGTGTTGTAACTTCACTATTGGCTGCTGTATCGATCACTTTTGTTGGCAATTTATTCAACACTTCCAGGGCTAGAGCTGGACACCCTGCCTTGAAATGAGCATGGGCGGTAGTGAAATACAACTGTCTTTCTAGAGGAGTTATGCTGTCTTCCAGCTGCAACTGTTTATCACTCATTGCGGCACTTCCCGCATCACCAGCATAGCTGAATCCAGAAAGTATAACTTGGGTAAGCTTCTTTTCCTGTGCCGTCGACGCAATGTGTTGTCTGATGAGAAGCGGATGTGTCCGCAGATAAATGTAGAAGTTAAACACATTCGGATTGGTGGACTGAGAGTTGTCACTTCGGAGAGTTTCATCATCTTTGTACGCAGAATGATTCTGTCCAACATTGTTCAATAGAAGTGTACTAAGACTCGCCGAATAGTTCTTCAGAATCCAGAATCCAATCGAACGTAAAAATGGATCTGGATGAGCTTTACTCAAATCCTGACCATCTGCATCAATACCCAGCAAGTGTTCATTTATCAGCTTCTTATATGTCGACGGAGTGTTCACGTCCAATTCTCCTTCGTACAAACGGGTCAAAACAAGTGCCAACTGGAAGTCTTCCAACTTATTTAAACACACCTCAACGGCATCATGCAACGAATTGGCCAGCAGGAAAAATGCTACAGCATGCTCAAAACGCTGTTTGCCCAGCAAAACGAATGCATTTTTGAGCGCAGCTTTGCGCCAGCGATCTTCGCTGAAATTATTCTGAAAGAATGCGGTCATCTTCTCATCTCTTTGCGAGCGGAACAGTCCCCAGACTATGGACTTTTTCTTCATAGCCAGATAATATAACGCTCCATCGAGGGGATCGTGTTTAGATTGATAAGCCGATTTGGCGAGTTTTTCGATACACTGCTTTAGAACTGTTACGTTTTTCAACCAATATCCGACACCTAGTTCCTTCAAAGTCGACCATTTAAGTTCACCCTTTGTGTAGGATGGAATCAAATTGAGGAGTTCCTCTTCGCCCTCTGAGTGGAAAGCCCAGACAATATTCGAGGTGCCGACACCTTGCTTTTGGAAATGTGACCGCTGGTTGAGTGGAAGGCATCTCATCAAGTAGGCAAAGTGTTTCATAGCGAGCAAGAATCTCAAGGCGCAATCATCAAGCGACTCCGTCGAGATGTTATGTCCAGCCTCATTGGAATTGTTCATATTTTCCCTAGCTATGGCACTTTTAGCTGCGTCGATAGCGAATTTCTCTGAGAAATCTGTATTGCAAGTGGCGACAGTGTCAGCCAAAGCAAGCAAATGCATTTGATCAAGCGATGACAGACCGGGCAGATGTGTGTGCGTAAGCAATCGTGAAAGTAATTGGCCCTGACGGGGACCGAAGTGTGCAACGCCGGTTTTTTCGGGTATCGATGGTCTGCGATCGTTGCGACGAGGCTCCGATTCGTCGTCCAGCAGATCGTCGAGATTGTCTTCTTCTTCGTTCATGTCGAATAGTTCGTCATAGTCTTTGACTTCTTCTTTTTGTTGTTTTCCTTGACCGGAACCTTCTTTGTCGGCAGATAGAAGCACCCAAAGTGGTAGTGGTGGAATTGAAGTGATTTCAGCATAGTCTAACATGAGTTCTTCAGGAATCTGGGAAAAATGTGGAGGATTGATTAAAAGATTCAAATTGAATGGTGTTAAATGTTAGCACTACACAATGCAGTTAAGCGGTTAATTTTACATTTAGGTTAGGGTTGGTTTTTATTTGTTTGTATGAGTTACCTGTGTTGTAGAACCTCGTGGTTCATTTGGACTTGTCGCTGCACCAACAAAGCTTATTGACAGGGTCCTTGATCTTGACCAAGCTCGCTGTAAGTAAGAAATATGTTGAAAACGACTGGAGGATTCTACTTTTAGGGCAATCGATCAAATGGGTATTGAGCAATATGTTCTTACTGCCATTGCCGACAAAATTGTTATTCACAACACAATAATACGAATATATATCTTCAATCGACATCGAAAGCAAACAGAGATAAAGAAACAAAAATCTCACTCACCTGTCTCTGGACACTTTCATCATCACCAGCAACGGCACCACCATGTAAATAAGGCCCACTCATGCACCGCACCAAATGCGCCAATATAGCTTTCACCCATCGAATTTTGCCCGAATTCAGAAGCTCCATCAGCTGTTTAGGATGGTATTGCGGTAAGACCGGACAGGCTATTCTTGAAGCCTGAAACAGACCATAATCGGTCATGTAGTCGTGGAATGGTGCATCTGCCCCAGCCTGAATATTAACCGAACTTAGATTGCCGAATTTCTTCTTTTTATCAACCGATAACAGCTGTAAATTCGCAGTACTTGCTTTACTCATCATTGGAATCGACTGCACATTATTCAGTCGACGTTGAGTTGTTTCATTGGCAAGAGATCGTAGATCTTCATCGCGCAGATTTCGGGTGTCCATAAGATCTTCTACGGCGAGGGCTTGTGCATAGCGAGGTTTCCATTGCGAATAAACATGCATCTCCGAATCCATGCCTACGACTAAAATACCATCACGCACCCAAGAAATTTGCATAGGCAGCGGCGGCAGGCCATCGGCTGTCTGTAGATCAATTTGACGTAGTTTCATCCAACGAATTTCATCGTTGAAATGTGGCTGAGCTAAGGAACTGGATTTTCTCAATATTGGTCGATTTGTTGAGCGTGATTCTTTCATGGCTTTCATATTGGCTTGAGCCAAGTCACTGGACACCGGCGTGTAGAGGAGAATTTTGCTACCAACTGCCACAGTGAGAATATGTGATCCATCCTCCTTGGAAACCCAATCCAATTGGACCAGATGCTTTTGTGTCAACGGACATGTATTTCCATTTTCTGTAATACTCTTTCGCAGTGATTGAAGTGTACTGAAACTCGGCACAGCTAATAGCCCAGAAGCTGGCTTCACACCCAACTCAGGTGTTATCTCTCCACTTCGTGGCGATCTGTTGTCTTCGTGGGTGAACGTCTGAATGACCTGATTGAGTCGTTGTTTCTTTTGTATATATCGGCTATCGTGAAGGTAACTCAAATCGAGACTGTGATCAATGTTGATGCGTGGTAAATGAACATTGCGCAGATGAATGGTGTCTTCGAGAACCCATTCACTTCCTCCGGTGCTTTCGCACTCGTATATTGCCACACACAAATTGATATATCTCGAATCCGGGTCACCTTTGTGGGGTCGTGTAAATGACTTGCCATATTTGTAGGCACACGCAACACGTCCCGAGTAGGCAGCACTTATATTCAGCGGCTGGCCTGATATTTCAATAGCTGAGTCCTGCTGGCGACTAAACATCTTCCATTCGGACCATTCGTATTTTGTGGTTTCCAAGTCACCGACACCTCCCTCTCCGGATATCACATCACATTTCCAAAAACGCGACACCGAGTCCGAGCATGCGGTGACAATAATGTATGGAGCAAAACAAGCCGGATAGATCGAGGAAGAGCTTAAATGGCCAGCAGATGGTGAAGCGTGTATCACATCGACTCCGTCTGGCATTGGAAGTTCTTGGGTGCAGACTTTCTTAGTCACGATGGAAATATGTGGTGCCTCGAGTTGGGGTCCACTTTCACCACCAGCAATTCCATTGTCCATCGACATGCGACGTGTTATTTCCGGATCGTCCAAATCTTGGGTTAGATTACAATCAGGCACATACATTGCGGACTCGGAAAGAAATGAAGTCTGTGGCTTCGACGAGATAACTATGCGCCACATGTGAATAGTGCTGCCTTTGAGGGTCTTTTCGATGATAACAATATAGAATGGTTCCTCGAACTCCGAGTTTCTCTGCAAGTCAACCATTGCACTGAGTTGAGATTCCATGAAGCCAGGTTGATTGGTTGCTTCGTCGTCGCTCTTCTGTTTGTCTGTCCTCTCACCAGTTATCAGCTGCTCTTGGAACACATGCAAAAACTGTGTATTCTGCCAATCGTGTTTAGCATCGGAGAGTGCATCGAGTTGAATGATACAACCAGGACGTGCCGTCGATTGTTGTGAGACAATTTTTATCTTATCATGCAATGAAGCTCTGTGGTAGAAATTCTCCGAAGAAACTTCGGAGTACAGTGATGTTAGGGAGCCTTCTTTTTTGCTTATGCTCTCCGATGAGGATATTTCGGCCAATAGCGTCCGAGCATCGATGACAGCCTGATAGACACGCAAATTCTCTCCATCACTGGCCACAAAACATGCCGATGGTGAATTGCTGTAAGAGCCCAATGTTGTGCTTGGAAGTAAAGTAGGAATCCAAGCAACATTACTAAACGCTGATATTTCAGGCGAATTAATGCGAGCCAATTCGCTAACTCCTCCCGAATGGCAGAGCGGTCCGACCGCATCGACACGCCAGAGAATCAATTCGGAACAAAAACCAGCTGGTGCGAATATGTCTTTGTTAAAGTTATGATGTTTTTCCGATGGACTGATAACACTGCTGTTTGCGTCAGGAATGTTATGATGAGAAGTTGATACCTTGAAGTGAAGGAGAGAAATCAGTTTGTGAGTTTGAGGAATAACAATAGACAACTTACCAAAAGAGGCAATACTGGATGACAAGTTATGTCGTTCACACGGAATCTATGACCAGAAGCACGACACACATGACCGATGCTTAGAACTTGTGTGAATTTTGTTTTATAGGAGAAAGTCAACTGCCATAAGTTAAGAGTTCCATTTGAATGTTTGGTAACCATCGATACTGTTGGCGAGGGAACAGTGTTGACCATGTCGTCTGAATGACTGCCCTTCGATTGATCCTCGCCAGCTTCGTCTTTCTTTTCATTTTTAGTACCTGCATCGTTTTCCTCATCTTCGTCGACTTCCTGCTCTTCAGAAACAATCGAAAGACTTTGCGGATCCTTGACTCCATTCTCATCGGGGATGTTTTCATTCTTTTTAACCGATTTAACCATCTCCCGGAAATTCAATGGACTAGCGCCAGTATTATATAGACTGACCATCGTAGACATCGACATAGCATCGCCCAATGGAAATGCTCCGGGAATTCGTGTCGAAAAGGAAACTTGAGCCTGACGAAATGATCCTGGATAATAATCGTCCAGCCATTCAATTACCCAAATTAGGTAGCTTCCATCGATTGGATGAATTGAATATAACAAATCAGGACTATGATGCCAGTCTCTGAGTAAACAATCGATTTTCATATCCAACGAATCAATTATATGCCCTCCTGGGGCATTATTATCGGGCGCCAAGGAATTCAACGAAGTTGTATTTGATATTGAATTTAAATGGGATGCGCCACCATGAGGGCCATGCTGACCGGAATGTTTACTGCTGGAATGCTCATCACTATTGCTCTCATCAATTGAAAACGATTTGTGAACAGATTTGGCAAATTTCTTTTTTGCATCTTCACGACGTTCAGCTTCTGCTTGCGAGTCTTCCATGTGCATGTGATGATGATTGTTATCAGGACCGTTGAGATTAGTTGTTGTTTTATTGTTATTGTCTTCTCTGTCGATTATTTTTCGGGTTAATTCTTGCAGAATACCTTCGGCTTGAAGCGAAAAATGCATTTCCTTGTTATTCAACCAGTGCAAGATGAAATTGTTTTGATTTGATGGATCAGAAGTTTGCATCGACGGAACTAGGGGGATGTCAGTTTCGGCATTTATCGACGCCGCCAAATGGAAATGCATGCCAGGACTGACACCGGTTCCATGAAAACCATACGAATGGAAATCATGGACACTGTACGATGATGGCAGCGATGGTATCGGTCCTTGCCGAAATGGTGAATCGCCACCGGCTGCCGATGCTATATTTCCTATAATAGCACCATTCTTTGCATGTCGACGTATGTGGAAACAAGTTTTCATATGTTTGAGGCGTTGCATGAATCGATGTTTATGGCGGTGTGTACGAAATTTAGGATTTTGCGAGGCGAGAGGATCAAATTGCGTCATATTGACCAAGCCATCATCGGGTAGAACTGTTTCGATCCATATGCGACATATATTGTCCAGGCACGATGTAACAAGCATATTCGATACGGATCCCTTGGGCATGTATTTGCTGGTCTTGCGCCACGAAATATTGGTAACGGCTCTCGGATGAGCAATATACACGTAGGTATAGTTCAAATCCGAATCGTCGAATGTACCCGATCGGAATTGGGATGCTTCGAAACTTTTCGTTGGGAAAAGTACTGGCAAACAAAGTAAATTTGAATTTTTACTGAAATTGAATAATGTTTACAAAGACTTACCATGCTTATTCTCGTACCAAATTTTAACAAGACGATCATTGCGGCCTGAAGTGGCAAACAGGGTACCATCTGGACTGAATGCCATGTGGTAAACAGGTATAGCAGTTTGACAGCTCCATATGGATTCCCAGGCGGTTTCAGTGCTGGCGTTCTCGTTGGTTGGGGTTTTGACGTCCCTATCGCCACCACCAATCTCGAATTTCACTCCTGAAAATGGTTAATATTATGTTTTCGTTTTATTTGTGCTCCAGCGACAGTTGATTCCGGTTTGAAATATTCAAATAACATGCGAGTAAGTGAACAAATGTTGAAGCAATTTTAAGAAATGGTGAATGCATGAAGAGATAAAGCATTTACATCGATTTACAAACAATATCAAGTACAGAGCCTTTTGGTTTTGACGAACTTCCCTTTAGGCCATCTAATTTGTAAGGATTTTTTGAATTGTTTATTTGAAAAAGTAATCCACATACAAAACCAGTCGAAGTCACAATTCGGAATGCGACATTTTACACCTTTCAGTTGGCATCACTTAGGAGATGTCATTTGAATGAATGGAAGGCAAAGGTTCAGTGCCTTATCTTAACCGTCCAGAAGAAGACTTATCTCGGACTGTCCTACTTTGACGACACCAGTGATCTGGGTGTTCTTGTCGTTCTAAGTACATAGTCCACTTCTTAATAAAAGTGTGCGTCGGAAAATTATTTCTAAAAATACATGTTAAGGGTAGTTAGTAGGGAGTCAGATTATACTCCAAAAGTTTCAGGGAGATAAGTACGATTTTTTTGTATTTGTAGCAATTTAATTTAGCAGATAGCAAAGCAAATTGAAATTAGTCCACACGAAAATTATTTTAAGGTTTTATAAAAGCAAATCCTCGCTCTTAAGACCAATTGTGTGCAATACCTTCATCAGAAGCTACAGTGTGAATTTTTATTTCAGGCAATGCGATAATGTACGATTTCAAATCTAAAAAAAGGAACAGGTATTTAATGTATTTTTTGTTGTTGTTGTCATATTAATCGTGTACATCCTAAATGTATGTCGAATGAAATGTAAGCTTGTAATGCCATTAGAAGCTTGATCTTGTAAACGATCAAGACATACACCAACCTGTTGACTCGTTTTCTTCGGCAACTTTTTCGCGCCACATTTGCAAAGATCCACCACCGGTTAGCAGACGAGTGCCTTCTAGGTTCCATGATAAAGTAGTGACATTGGAGTTGTTCGAAAATGATCCAGTTTGCACCCATCTACAAAGAACGAAAACGTAAATAAGAAGAAGCTAGTGGTAGAGTTTGAAAATTGTTACCTATAATCCAGGTTATGGGTTGATGGTCGTTCATTTTGAATTACAGGTGTGGGTTCGAAAATGCAGATCTTATCTTCATAGGCAGCGGCAATTTTTCCCGTGTCTGTGCTGCAATCCAATGCAGATATTTTTATATAGCCATGTGTGGCTCCAGGGATGATTTGAACACGTTCAAATGTGCTTGCTAAAATTACGATGTTGCATCCTGCTGCATAAGCCTGCAATATATAACAAAGAAAGGGTTTATTAGGTCTGTACTTTTATTTCACTTGGCGGTCATTGTTTGTTTTGTGTAACCTTCTTTGGCCTTTCATGGATCTTTTAATCTAAAAATCACTGACGTATCTGAGACTTGGCTGCTTAACTAAAAGCACTCTGAATTCTCAGTTGTGTTCCTGAGGAAAGTCCTATGGAGAATTAGTGTGAGGAAGGAAGAAAGTAAGGACGACGAAGACGAACCGGATAGGGAAGTGCTTTGCGCACCAATTCACGACATTTCGCCGCAAAACTAGATGCCGTCGGAGAACGATCTGGATGAAGGCTGCCCGGACCGGATCTGTTTTTTTTTTTTTTTTTTGCGCAGATGAAGACAAAAATTTAGTCGGAAGAGCTGGCGATAATATTGATAAATGTGATGCATGTAATCCAACTAGAATAAGTGTCATAGGCATATGATCACACCATCTAGTGTATGAAAGTCAATTGAGGAAACAACTATATGATGGATTCCTATTTGAAACTGCTCTTTGGAAGCTAGAGAACTTGAACTATGCACATAGTTCCTAGCTTCCTTGCTGTTAAATTTCGAATTGAATTGAAATTAATGAAATACTGTTAAACGGTGTGTTTTCATTGAGGTAGGCCTTGTCTCTGGGATATAATCCATTTGTTTATCTCTATAGGCTACAGACCCGGAAAGTCCAGCCAGGAACTTCAAGTCGATACCTACCACCTTTTCATCGATTTCAAGGCCGCGTATGACAGCGTCTTTAGAGACCAACTATATAGAGCAATGTCTAGTTTTGGCATCACGCTGTTCCATCATGGTCGGAAAAAACCTAACGGATGCTTTTGATGTCACAAAATGCTTTAGACAAGGCGATGCGTTGTCATACGATTTCTTCAACATCGTTCTTGAAAAGATTGTGCAAAGCTACAACGTCAACAACAGAGGCAAAATCTTTCAAAAGTACGTCCAGCTACAAGGATACGCAGACGACATTGACATAATTTGAAGAACACAGCGTGATGTCAGTGGAGCGTTTGTGAGTCTTGAGACGGAGGCGAGGAAGATGGGTCTAGCGGTTAACGAGGCCAAGACCAAGTTAATGCTGTCGACAAGAAAAGACTACCAACATCGACGTCTTGGAGCAAAGTCAACATAGACAGATTCAACTTCTAGGTAGTTAAGGACTTTGTCTACCTGGGATCCGCTATCAACTCAGACAACAACACCAGCGCTGAAATCAAACGAAGAATCACAATGGCCAATCGGTGAAGTCTTCTCTCGAGCAACTAAAGTGACACTCTACAAAACTCTTATCATCCCGGTCCTCATGTATGGTGCAGAGACATGGACCTTGACAACATCTGATGAAAACGCTTTGGGCTGTTTTGAGAGAAAAATTCGGAAGGACAGGGGGTAGAGGACCTGAACCAACTTGGCGTGCGAAACTGGAGACAGCTAGCTAGGGACGGAACTGGCTGGAGAAGTTTAGTAAGTAAGTTTATCTTTATATTCATAAGTCTCTTATAGACTTCGAAATGGCCCAACAGATATTTGTGAAATTTTCCTGGTTGATACTGTTGTATCCATTGTGATTTCTGTGAAAAAAAAAAAATGGAAAAACCTCATGGAAGAGTGGGAAAACTGGAAAAACAAACAAAGGTCGGAAATTAGATTTTTTGCTTGGAAGTTTTTGGTTCAAAATGGGTTTTTCGAATGGAAAAATAGAAAGTTCTTGATGAAAT
The DNA here is from genome assembly GCA_920937365.1 of Sphaerophoria rueppellii. Lineage (NCBI taxonomy): Eukaryota > Metazoa > Arthropoda > Insecta > Diptera > Syrphidae > Sphaerophoria > Sphaerophoria rueppellii. Next base: position 34,175,887 of record CAKKXW010000001.1, on the reverse strand, counting down.
ACTCGGAAAACTCATTGGTTTTCAAATTGTATGAAATTGTGGATGCATTGGTTTTCAAGTGGAAAACTGGAAAATTTCAAACTGGGTTTTCGAAAGGAACTCGGAAAACTGGAAAATTTGTAATGGGGAACTGGAAAGCAAAAAAAATTGACAAAAATCCCAAAATCACTCTTTCAAATGAAATGCATTAGTTTAGAAATGGCAAAATGGAAACTCCTGAAGAGCATGAAAACCCCAAGTCAAATTTTGAATGGATTTTAAACAATGGGAAAATAGAGAATTCGTGATGGGAAAATCTCCTTAAGAGATTAGACTGTAGAACTCGCGGCTCCAGGACTGTTTAAGAACCCGAATTCGGTGGTACTGTCAAGTACAGAGATATGTTTATTAGCCTAACAAAAAAAATATGAATCTGAATACCACACTCTGTAGTGTCGTAACGGGGTAGCGGATATGGATAGACTTACTGGGTAGCACAATCGGGTAGCGTTTAAAGGGTAGTGGGTAGTGTGGTAGAGGGATATCGATTATTGATTGAGGCAGTACGAAGTCTGCAGGGTCAGCTAGTTTGATTATAATTATCTAACAAAAAGCAACGAAAATCAGCGCGACATACATATACATCTGTCCAGACTATTCAACTATAGTTATTTTGTTTTCTAGTTCATGCAACAAATCAGAGAGAAAAATCAGTTTTCAATATCTTATCACATTCTTGAGTATCTCAGAAAACTTAGGTGCCTCTTAATGGTATGTTTTTTTCTTTTTGTACTCGACTTTAGATTTCTTAAGCATTGAATAATGCCACACATATATAACAATTAAGAAACTTACAAACGGAGTGTTGACATTAAAATAACTACATAATTATTCGAATAACAATAGCACCTTGTTGCTCACTGCAATGGTAGATTTTTGTTAAATATTTTTTCTTTCTTGGTCGAAATTGTCTTTCTCGCCTTAAACGGAATAGAAACCTCCCATATGGAGGGTCCACTCATGATAGGTGTTTTCAAATAATTTAGAAACGCAAACAAACATTATTATTTATGTGTTCACTGATCGTATTCTCAATGTTCTGTGTAAAAAAGATTAAGTTAAGCTTTTCAATGAAGACTTGCCAGTTCTTAACTTTTTTAATTTGATTTTGGAATAGTAAAGAACATTTGAGGAGTATGTACTTACTTTTAAGATAGAAAGGAAAAGATCAGGCTGTTGTTATAACCTGATCTGACATTACAGAGGAAGGAACTTTTGGTGAGTCCTTTTAGGACTTGAACCTCTAAGATCTACCATCAAAAACTTAAAAAAAAATTGTGGCCATTATTCAAAACCGCCAGCTACAACAAAGGTTTAGCTCTCTTTAATATCGTCTATAAGATCTTTATGCCGTATTGTGTGAACTCCTATAATCTAAGACCTTTCGTCAACAATCTTATTGGATTATAAACTATGTCTTCCCGGAAAAATAGTGATACTACGTCACATCATCGGTTTCAAGGCTGCTGACAGCTTATACAGGACGGAAGTGTACAGAATAATGTCAGGTTTTGGCACCGATGTCGAACTCGACGTTTGGGAAATTTAACGCTGGAAAAGTCATTCCTTCACCCTCTGAATCGTAAAGAAACCCAAGTAATACCTTTGATGAAGCTTCCGATAAAAAGGCTTGCCGGAGGGGCTTACGTGAGATCACGGAACTTGAGAAGGGCCTTTCATGGTCGACATGTCGAAGCGGAGTAGGCTGTTGATACTAATTACCCACAAAAGAAGGAGTGTTTCGACCAAGGCACTTTCAACAAATGACTGTAGCAGAAAAATTTTAGGTACCGTCTCCAGTTCCAGGAAGGTCCAACTACTGGGTGAAACCCATGCCGTAAAAAGGAGCGGTTTTTCCGGCACTCGCACTTAGAGTTACATCAAATGCCAGGTATTCTAGGTTGGGGGTTGTACATCGCGGTGACACTCAAGACTCAACTGCTACAAGGCAGACATAACCGCAATCCAAGACATACGAGGGGATTGACCGGGCAAAAGAAAGATGAAAAACTGTGACATTTACTAAGGCAATTGCTACCGAGAGCAACAAAACCGGCTTTTAGGATGCTGATTCGTCGTAGGAAGCAGACTCAGTTTCTATCAATCATTCCGAATCAAGGCAACATTAGCCTTATATGCGGAGAGAAAACGATGACACCAAAGACCAAGATCTCCTTGACAAAACGTATGGGAAATGTCTTAGCTACTACATTAAGGCTGTACTCGGCGATTTTAACGCAAAGCTGGGAAAAGAGCACATTTTTGGTAGAACAGTCGGAAAGCACAGTCTGCACAACACCAATTCTGACAACGGATTCAGGCTGATCGATTTTGCAGCTATTTACATACAAAAAATACACTGAAAATCAAACGAAGAATTACTCTTTCCAAAGCATGCAAAACCCTCATCAAATCGTCAATTTCTCAAAGACTTTCATAATCCCTGTTCTGCTTTATCTGTACAAGAATGGATTCAGCAGAAAATGGATGAATACGCTTCTGCACTGCCGGGCAAAGTGACAATGTTCCAGCTTGTAAAATCTTCAACTCCAAATCCTCAAATAACAATAAGTTGTGATTACCACTTCTTATGCTAACCATATCTCTACTCAGAATTGTTCACAGCAGGGAACGTTTAGAGAAAAATTAAACTTCCATATACTAATAGGGGTTGCGCAACAGCTCTGCAAAGCCAAGGCTCAATGGATTGATCTCGGTCTAGTCTCGGTATGGTCCGGCGTTTCATCTGCTTCGTTGCAGAATCTGCATGTTGGACTTCTAACTAGTTTGAGGATGTTAATGTGCCTTTATTAATTTACAATGACCCGAGAGAAAACCAGTAACCTGAGCGTATTCCTACCTAGACTGAAGCAGGTCAAAAAGCATTTTTGGTTGTAGTCTCCTAGAAGCATCTTCGCCTGCCTCAGTCCGGACAGTTATGGCCAGTTGTTACTACTCCTGGTTTAATCTTGTTTTCATTTTACCTTTGATGGTATTTTCTCCTATTCCACAGAAGGGTTCCGGCCCTGATAGCGGAGTCATTGCACCTGTCTTTGAATTACATCTGCCTCCTAATTTCCCACAACACCTACATCTCCAGGTACCCAATGAAGAGTCACTTTGTTGTTCTTGTCTAGTTCATTTAATCTGCCAATACACTCCGTAATGAGTTTTGAATTAAACGTGTAGGAGTTTAACGCTCTAAGGGCCGCCTGACTATATAACATAATGGCAATATGTATTTTTACTAACGTGATTCATTTCGAGATTTAGTTCTGCACCTTTACTAATGGCGTTGACCTCTGCTTGAAAGATACTGGGAGATTGAGCCATTGGGATGGAGAATCCGGTCTCGGTCCCATATATTCCCGCACCAGTACCCTCAGCTGTTCCATTTATAACTGTTTACTTTAAGTAATTTTATGGTTTCCATTTTAAAATAAGCTACCAGATAATCCTGTTTTCTTTAACGTTTTATTAGATTAGATTGCAACAAATCTTAAGAACCATCCTGTTCAGATCAATGAGTTCTTCGAACTGAGACCAAGCTTGGTGAGATGCCAAGAAACCTGTATAAGTTTATATACTTTCAGCTTATACAGTGATAGGTACCTTAACACTGTCTTCCAGTGCCAAATATCTGGGCGTAATACTAGACACCAAATTAACCTGGAAGCTCAACATCGAAGAACGGGTGAGAAAGGCATGCGTGGCCTTCTACGCCTGCAATAAAACCTTCGGTAAAAAGTGGGGCCTCCAGTCAAAAATAATAATCGAGTGGACGTACAGAGCGGTTGTTAGACCGATACGGATCCATTGTGTGGTGGCCCACTCTCAGCAAAGCTTCCATAGTAAACAAGCTTATAAAGGTGCAGAGAAATGCTTGCGTAGGGATATCAGGGCCAATCAGGTCCTGCCCAACAGATGCTCTTAACGTCATCCTGGACCTTCTTCCGATTGACCTCTTTAATAAATATCAGGGGTCCTGCAGTATGTTGGTATTCAAAGAAATAGGCTGCTTGAAAACCAGATCCTACGGGCACTGCAACCAAACCAGCCTGATACCATCAGACATCCTATCTACAATCACCGATTACTGCATCCCTATTCTAAACACCTCAAAGAAGTTTAGAGTCTTGTTCCCGACAAGAATCGACTGGGAGTAAGGCGATGTGACGGAAGACTTCGACACAACTATCTTCACGGATGGTTCAAATATGGAATGCGGTGTTGGTGCAGGCGTGCAGGTGTCTTCTGTGAATCTCTTAAGATTTCAAAATCCTATAGACTTCCCGATTTTTGCCAGTGTATTCCAGGCAGAATTGTAAGCGATAAGGGAAGCTTGTATAGCCCTTTAAAATATCTGACAGAACCAAAATGTAGCTATACTAACAGACAGTCAGGCAGCTATTCAAGCCATTGATTCATCTTAATCATCCTCTAAACTGGTCCAGCAATGCAAAGAGGCCCTCAAGGAACTCGATATCGGGCCATAGGGGCTATGAGAGAAATGAAAAGGCAGATGAGATAGCTAGGCAAGAATAATCCCTTCACAACTCACTGGCAGTGAGAGTATATGCTCCTCTTGGAGTTGTGAAGGGCTATATCCTGAACAAATACACATCAGATGCTAATCATAGGTGGAATAGTTTAACGAGTTGCGTTATATCTAGGAAAATCTGGCCCGCCTATAACAAACCCAATCAATCAATTTAATAGCCAGGATTGCATAGTGCATTGGCTCATAGGGGAGCATGCAGCAAAATTGGGTATACCACATAACTCCTGCTGCCGTAGCTGTGAGGACCAGAATGAAAAGGAAACGTTCCCACACTTTCTCTACCATTGCCCGGCCTTGGCTAGGAAGAGCACACCACTTAGGTAAAGAATTCTTCAACGGTATTGAGGAGCTGTCACAATTCAAGATCAAAGACATGATCTAATACCTCAATAACACAAATTGGCTTTAGCACCCCCGTTTTCTCTCCTAAACTAGATGGCACTATGAGACAATAGGCCGTAGTGTTGGGAAATTAAAACTACAGTAGGTATACGATTGTACGTGCAAAATATACAGCCTTCCTAACCCATCCAAATCATTTTAGAATCTTATTAGGCATGGTATCAAAACGGCGCACTCAGCGCTAGTTGTGTCCTACACGGAAGTGGGACAGCCATTTCTACCTACATACCTAGGAACCTTAAAACTCTTCCTTTAAAAGCAAAAAAAGTTACTTCATACGATAATAAGTCTGTTTTCAATCTCATTAGATTATGTTTCCTTATACAATTATAACCAACATTGTTTATCAATACGAAAAAAAGGTTTGCTCTGATGACTTAACTTGCTAAGCAAAGAATAACAGCTTCATTCGGTCACATGCTATTCAGCTCTAAAGTAAACAAGTTTTCACCCAATATCACGACGACGAATAATTATTTAAACAAAAAAGCAAAGACCAATAACAAGAAAACCCGAGATATTGTTTTGACTATTTTTTTCTTCGTCTACATTTCAGGCAAGTGAAGATCCTGTCTCTACATCTACACACTGAACTACGACTTCTTCGCATTTGAATTCAGAGAATTGAATTTCGTATTTAGTTTAAAAACACAAAAAAGTGTCAATAAAACTGTAAAGTAGATTGACAAAAAAAGCAACAACTTTAACTAATAATATGAGAAAAGTTGCGTCATCATCTCTTAACGACGACAAACGACATACTCTCGGGGATCATTCTAATCAACTTGAAATCAAGAGACCAAAAAAAAAATTAAATAAAACTTATGACATTTTTGGGTACTTATTATTTTTTCTTGTCGCGTTTTGCCTTTTTAACAAAGAAAGAAATCAACCTCCACCCGTACACCCCAAAACGTCTTTCGCGCATCGTTATTTTCGATTTGCCAAGCAAACGAGTAGAAATTAAGGTGAAAAACATTAAATATTTTATTTGACGATGTAAAATTATTATTATTTACTGTGATATGAAGCCATATGTATCTGCATATATACATATGTACACGTTTGAACTTGATAATATTTATGATAGAGAGACAGTCAGGAGGTAGGTGGAAATTCTGCTTTCGTCTGTCTGTCTGTGCAGTCAGGTTTCCTCCTCCCAACGGCCTTAACTTTTAGCCATAAACCAAATGAAAATGACCTACTAATTGATTAAAACCATCAGAATTTCATCTTTGAAATTTCTATTAATTAATAAAATTGTGACAATCGTAATTGTAGCCACTAGACGACCTCAATCATTTTTTTCTTCTCGGTTTTCAAGTAAAGGTGTTTTCTTGGATTACATATTGATGGATTTTTACAACTACATATATATATGTATGTATAAGCTACAGTTTTTTGTTGTTTTCATTCTCACCGTGAAGGGAATTCCTTCGACAGATCCAACTGCATAACACCGATCTCCAGCATTACAGGCACCACTTAAGACTTGATGACGATTCATTTTAATTTAAAATCACTTTGTTCTTGAACTTATATATAATATGGTGTTTCTAATGAAACATTTTTCAAATGTATAAACACTTGCGAAGAGAATTAATGTGAATTGAATATTTTTTATTCGCGATACATTGCACTAATTTACTAAAAATTTCATTCTAAAAACTTTTTCTCCTTCGTAGTAAAATTTTTTTCTTCCTCCTCTGACATATCTTTTTCGTAAAATTTTCCTGCTGTCAAAAAATCGATACGTGCAATTAATTGTAGTAGATTTTTGATATGTGCGAATATTATGAATGCAGTAGATGGGCTGAATGTATTCAGTTCAATAATTTTTATATTAAATTTCTTTTGATTTTGTTTTTTATTTATTTCACATGGAAAATATATATTTTGTTCTTAATAAAAATAAAGTTCTACTCAATAGCTTTTAAAAAAACAATGATTATAACGGAATTTTCAATTAAGTTTTTGGTTTGTCCATGTGAACCCCCCTAAAGAGATTTGGAGACAAAAAGGAACTGCGATTTTCATCATAAAAGAACAAAAACTATACAATTTTGGGTTATAAAAAGCTGAACAGAATCGCCAGTCGCTCGACAAAGAAAATGACAGCTGAAATTTGAATGAAAATATTTAAATGTATTGAATAGGGTTGCTTAAACATCGGTTTTCGGGGCTATCGATAATATCGATAGTTTTCGAAAAAAACAATCGATAGTATCGATTGTTTTTGAAAAATCAAAAAACGTCCCTACAAAATAGTTTTTTTTGAAATAGAGGTTTTAAAAAATCGGTCACAGTAAAAAAAACTGTAATATAAGAAATCCAAAAACAACAAACAGCATATTAGCAATACATTTACAGCCTTATTTAAAAACGCAGTATAAAGCCTACATAAAGTTATGTAATCTCTATAATGCCTCTAAACGCAAAAATCCTATTTATAAAACTTATGCAAGGTTGTATAGTCCCATAATAAGCTAAACGCGTTTTGAGGTTGAATAGAGCCTACATAAGGAAATAATTGTAATCATTTTCGTAAATTTCATTTTGATTTCTCTCTATTATTGAAATTAAAAAGAAAACAATTATGCCTGTCCAGTTTAGCTCGTTCGTTAGTGATTTTAATAATTTAAATCACGTTTTACCAACTCGGAAAAGGCGGAAAGTTTATAAAAAAAGGTTCAACCCAATGAACCTAAGAAGTGAAGTATCAAAAAAAAAAAAAAAATATATGTAGATTTTCGAAAGAAAATATCATCAAAATATTTGATATTATCCGTTCGGACCTCAGCAGCGACAATAGAGGTAGCCGCAACCCCATAGATATCCATGTAATGGCTGCAATTAGAAATTGGGGACGGAACGAGCACAATACAAATTTTTATAATTTATTTCTCTATTTGTTTTGTTATGATGACAAACAGCTGATTTGATAGACAGATAAATGGAATAGATTGCTACATTTTGGTACTTTTTTGACATAAGCATTGTATAACTAAAATTTATAGCACAATTTTTTATAAATGAGAATTTGTGCAACGTTACATAGAGCCTACATAAATCCTTATGCACTGCATAACTATTCATCTGTTTAGCGAATTCTATTAAATAAGACTGTTATTCAATTACGTAAAAAAAAAATACTAATAAACAAATAAATAAAATGTATTTCAAAACATAAAAGAACATAATAAAAAGAAAAGAAATTATAAATTCATAAAAAAAAACTCAAAACTTAAATACCAAAATTCCAAAAGTCCAAAAGCAACAGTAAAGTAACCGGCAGAAACAAATACAAAATATAACGGAGTAACCATAACCAGCCAGGGCATATACGAGAAAAAATAGTGAGAGAAAGGAACAGAAATCAATAATCAGGGATCAGACTGATCTCAATAATATAGAGATCAGTGGGGATCAGAAGAATTGAGTAAAATAAAAATAATAGCCGTTTTTCTTTTTACATCTGAATAGAACTTGACTCCTGAACTGCCAAACTCAAAATTATATTTCTTTTTTAATTCAGTTTGTTGATCAACGTCAACGTTCGGAATGAGCATAAAATGCTCAGATTCAGAGCGTGCTCAGCATGCATGAACCTGAACCTTTGTATTTGTATATAGATTTGATAGGTGTTCTCAGGAGGTGTCGCCATCCTAGTTAGAAGCAGAGAAAGCAATAAGTTGGTCATTTTTTCTCAATTCCAACTTTATGTAATATGCTGGGCTGGAATCACGTAACGCGATAAGCGATACTTTATAATCAAAATCAGGATTTTTGCTCTATGTAAGCTGATTATCAAATTGATAGTCAGTTATTTGCGATAATTTCATTTGATACCTATTTAGGTGTCGTTTTCAAATATTTATGTAGTTTTAATAAAAATTCAAATGAATATTAACATTGCATATGCTTATAATATATATTTAAACACTATCTGACAAGTTTGAGGCGAAAATAAAATCAAATAAAACAATTAAATTTATAGTAAGTCTGTTCTATTACTCCCTAAAACTACTGAAAACTCCCGAAAACGCTTGAATTCTCACACTTTTCTGTTCTTTTACTCAAGAATTTTGTTAGTACTGTCACTTTTAAAGGTGAAAAATATCTCTTCAAATTTTTATATAACTCATTTTTGAAGTTCTTCAATTCTTATTCAAAATTTTTGAATTTAGTTTTATTTAAATTTGTCTTGCTTGGAGTTCACGAGTATACTTTTCTAGTTGACAAAGTGGGAAAGAATGTTTTTCATTTCATTTAAATTAAAATTAAATTATAGAGCACGCCAAATTTGAATTGTGACTTAAGAGTCATGGTGTAATAGTGTTCGACTCAAAGGATTGAAATTTAAAAGAGAACCCGAAAAAGAGTCATGACTCATGATTCCTCGTGTAATAGCAGTCTTATTGTTATTGGATTTTGTGCACTTTTATTAGTGAAAAGTGTAACCCAGGCCTTAGAAAAGATTTCAATCCCAGTCTGTATCGTGGTTAAGACAAATTTCAAATGTCAGTACAGAACAAAATAGTTTCGTTAAAGTCAGTGATGCCAAGAAATCAAAGGTTTTTTTTGATCAGCTTACATAGACGAAAGTAAAGTTGATAATCAAAAACGATAAACAAATTTTGATAATCAACTATCGCGTTACATGATTCCGGCCCTGATTTCACTGACGCTAATCACTTGATTTAGCAAAGTAGATTAAGAACAAATCTTCACTTTTCACGTTTGGTATATTTATACAACGTTTTATCTGCCCTTAATGTAGATAAAATTAGTGTCAGTGTCAGTGAATCAGCATATAGTAAGTTAATGGTCTGAACATAAAAAGAAGAACCTTTTTGTATGGAATGACTAGTATTATCAGATTAGCGTTTCAATATTCTCTACTAGCTTCTGACATTTCAAGCAGGCAATAAAAACTAATGTGAAAAAATTGCTTCTGTGAAAGGTCTCAAGATAGTGCCACCGTCTTGAATCTACTACCCAAAAACGCCTTATGAGATGTTCAAGTTTAGATCGAAAACCAATCGAATTCCACTTCGATTATTCCTGTTAAATTTATATACAAAGTCGACGCCACAGTATAGAATTTTCCCCATGTAATTTGTATGAAATAAGATGTATAGATAAACGTTGTATTTAAGATGCCGTAATAATGAAAATCAAAAACTTTTTTGGCAAAAACAATCGATAGTTTTTGAAGACCATCGAATGTACGCGATAGTTTTTTACTATCGATACTATCGATAGACTATCGATGTTTAAGCAACCCTAGTATTGAAGCGAGCTTCAAGCTCGCTTCGCTCCCTTGTATACCTGTGTTGAGTTGAAATGTACTACTTCAGGAGTAGAGTCAAGTCGTAATTTGTACTGAAAACCCCGAATTGAGGAGTTAGTATGGCATTGACAACAAAATGTCAAAATTCGACCCTAATCCAACTCGAGCTCTCGATTCTGCTTGTAAACGTGATAAAAGTTGAAAAAAAATCACACTCGTGCCGAGAATCAAAGAAAAAATGAAATTTTAGATATTTTTAAATACTATCATCAAAAAGAATCCTGCGTAATGTGAACAGAGTCGATTGTATTTCTGAGTGATGAAAGATTAAAGTGGCAGCACTGACTCACTAATACGGATCGACATCGACGGCTTATTTTTATTCAAACGTTATCAAAATCAACTACATTGTTCCAGTCTTTATTTTTACTTTAATTACGTCTAGCTGCATGATTTGTCGGAAAAGTGAACTTTCTATTTTCAAATAAAACGCACTCCTTGCTCAAATAATTTCAATTCTTATGAAATTCATCCGAATCTTGAGAAAAATGTCATCTGCTAACACAAATATGTCTTCGTTGAGAATGAAGTATCTCGAGAAGAAACAAGTGTTTCTGGAGGAAAATATCAAGGTCAAAGAACCCATATCACTGTTTCAAGAATGGATGCAAACAGCACTCAACACTGAAGAAATTCTAGAAGCCAATGCAGGTTGCATAGCAACAGTTAGCAAAGATGGCATGCCATCAAATCGATTCGTTCTGATTAAAGAAGTCACCAAAGACGGTTTTATTTTCTACACCAACTATGCCAGTCGCAAAGCACAAGAAATCGAAAACAATCCGAATGTCGCAATAACAATGTACTGGTGCCCGCTGCGAAGGTCAGTTCGAATTGAGGGTAAAGCTGAAAAAATTTCACATGAAGATTCGCTTAAGTATTTCCATGAGCGACCGCGTGCCAGTCAAATTGGTGCTCTGGCAAGTCCACAGAGTACGGTGATTGAAAGTCGAAAGTATTTGGATGAAATCGAGGCGAAAATTAAAGCTGAATTGGGTTCAAAGGAAGTACCACTGCCAAACTGGGGTGGCTATTTGGTCAGACCGCGGTTAATTGAATTCTGGCAAGGACAAACGGATCGATTGCATGATAGGATCAGATTCCGCAAAGAACCCAAGAATGATGAAGAAGTTGACGGGAAGTTGGTGCATTGCGGGGAAGACGGTTGGGTCTACGAACGATTGGCTCCTTAAGTCAAACTTTCAGGCTGCTATTGGGTAAAGGTTCCACTTATAAACTTAAAATCAAAATTATGTATGTAGATTTGTATGTTGATTATGTAATGGTTGAAAATAATAAACAAAATGCATTTAAAAAGTACTCGTAACCTTCTTGGATAAAAACAATATTGGTCCAGCACGAGCTTATCCTCAGTCCTTACGCTCGTAGAAGTAAAAAGCCAAACTGTCGTATCTAACAAAAAATTGTAAATATATTCTATTCAACAAAAGTTCATACATAAATGTCTTAGAAAATGAGTACAATCATAAAAGTTAAACCTAGTAATATCTTGTTTTCCTCATAATATACACTTCTATATATTAATTAACAATTTCTAATCCATTGAAATGATATCCCAAGCATTGGGAACGTTTTTCGTACAAAGATCTAACTTGAGAGTAGCTCCTTCGGTTGCTTCAGCTGCTTTAATACAAGTTCCTGTTGCCATATTGTAGATGGGGCTGCTCTCCTGGTAATTCAATATTGTTAGGTTCTTTGTGTATTAATTTATAGTTAGAAGTAGACTTACAGAGCTTGTGTGCTTCCATTGTTGATCGCCCAACATCTCGTGGCATTTGCCAAGAACTGGAAATGCATAATTTGAGCTTAACGATGCTTCCAGACATAGTAGTTTATCCAGGATGATTTCTGACTTATCTGTTTCATACCTTTAAAGAAATGTAAGTTCATATGGATTTATGGATAATGGATTTAATAGAATGTTGCAGAATGGTAGTGGCTAAGTTTAGAGCTTGGTTATCAAACGACAAGAAAACACGAGCTGCCCAAATAAAAAAGTTCAACATCGGTTACCTTAGCAACCCGGATAATGCCAGAGACTATAGTTAGCGCCTGAACGAGAGACTCCGACGTACTCCCAAATGCCACATATGCTATTTAAAATGTAGCCGAGACCACCTAAGGTTATCACTGTTATCAGCCACCCCCCAAAAAAAACCCGTGGTATGATGATGAATGTGCGATTACTGACGGAGAGAGACGGATACTGCAAGTTCTGGGTCCAGAATCGGGACACAAGCTCATCGAAATAGTGAAAGTAACTAGCCACCTAAGCTCTTCCAACAGCTGCTGAATGCGTATAATGTCAAGCAAACAAATGAAGAAAGATAAGCAAGACCAGTCAATGAAGAAAGGTAGAAAGAGCCATCCAAATCCAAAAGCTAAAAATAAACAAGTTCTCCGGGTCGGATGGTATACCTGCGAAGCTCTTAAGCTCCCAGAAAATGTGAGAACAAGAATGGATGCCCGCTGACTAGTCTAAAAGCGCATTCGCCACGTCTACAAAATCCTACCAAGGAATATAATTTTGCATACAAAATTCCATCCAACGTACTTTGCGAGCGTTTTAAGCCGTTCTGCAACACGATAACCGGAACGTTCCAGTGTGGCTTTAGGCCAGGCAAAACGACAATAGACCACATATTCACACTGTCAAATTCTGGAAAAGACCAACGAATTTCAAGAAGAAACCCACCATCTTAACATCAATTTCAAAGCTGCTTATTGTAGCATCAACCGCCTTATTATGGCGATGTCTGAATTCGGGATCCCGAACAAACTGATCGAGCTGTTCCGCATGACTCTGGACAACACTCGTCTGAGTTTTGTAAACATGCACAGAGTTTCGACAAAGAGATGTGACTTCTTCAATATAGTCCTGGAGCAGATAGAGCGCAAGGCAGGTGTGAGCACGGAAAACACTATCTTCAAAGAGTCCACCCAGCTCCTAGACTATGCGGACGACTTAGACATCATCGGCCAATCCAAGAGAGCTGTGCTTGAGGCCTTCACAGCGATTGAAGAACAGGCGAAACTCGTTGGTCTTGAAGTGAATGAGGACAAAACAAAGTACATGCTATCAACAAACAAAGAAACATCTGTCCACCGCCTAGGACAAAACGTCACTGTTGGTAGCAGCAATTTGGAACAAACATCAATCCCACAAATGATGATAGAAGAATTACCCTAGCGAACCGCTGCTGCTTCGGTTTGGCCAGAAAATTGGGTTCAAAACTCCTCACTCGAAAGACAAAATTTCTGCTTTACAAAACTTTGATTTTACCAGTCCTACTCTACGGCGCCGAGTGCTGGACGATAAGTAAAAAAGGGGAATTGATACTGGGCACTTTCGAGAGAAAAATTCTTCGACGAATTTCGGTCCCGTTTGCGACGACGGCGAATGGAGAAGAAGGTTCACCCGAGAACTGTATGAGCTTTACCAAAACGTTGATTTAGTCCAGAAAGCCAAGAGTAAATGGACGTCAAAGCTCCAGCCAAGAAAGTCTTCTCTTCGCAGCCCCCAGGTTCGAGAAGACCAGGAAGACCGGACTTCGGGTAGAAGAACCAAGTGATTGCAGATGCCAGAGCGCTTGGTTTTGGCAAATGGAGATTACATGCGAGGGACTGTTGCAGATGGAAAACTGTTGTGTTGCAGGCTAAGATTCTTTATAAATTGGGAGCCGTTTAAGTAAGTAGTAAGATTTTTCGCACAAAAATATCACAAATCTGTTCGAGGGCACGAAACGACTGTAGCCTTAAACTCATTTGTTTGAAGTAAGCAATTACCATATTTGATTTTTGGACTTCATGCATGTCTGCAAAATGATTGTGCTCCCTTTCTTGTAAAAACCATTCACTTTTGGACCAACAACCGAGGCACATAAATTTGTTCCAGAGAGCCTCATTAAAAAGCTACTTGTATATTTTCTTTTCCTGAAACGAAATAAACCAACATGCGTCTTTAAAAGAAGAAGAAAAAAAAACAATAAAATAACTACCGCGAATGCCAAGGTTGAAAGACTGCTTTCGATAATTTCGATGACTTCTTGTGTTCACCAGGCAAATCAAGCTCCGGATAAACGTTTTGCATGTACCATGTAAAGTTCGAGCACTTAAGTTTTTCTCTCAATTGAATACGTTCGTCAATGTTGCCGTAGTCGAAGAACCTTGCAATGTTTTCATGTCTTATGTAGTAATCCTTTAAAAGGCGTCAATTAACTAACAATTTAATGGTTTTGAAGTCCAAAGATATACCTTATACTCATCCATCCAGACATACGCCAGGCGAAGCGAATTCTTCAGCATCGTGTTGACACCCTCTGGGGAGCTGTATGGTCGTCGTTTTCGAAATATATGACCGACTCGAGAGCATGGCATGATTTTGATAGCACCGCCGCACTGCCACACACGAAACGAGATCTCCAAATTCTCTCCACCCCAAATATCCATGCCCATGTCGTATTCACCGATGTGCGTAAAATAACGCCTATCGACAGCAAACAGTCCGCCAGCCATTGTCGGCGAATTGAATGGCCCCGAAAATGAATTCTCATCTTTCAATGTGCCATCTGGAAGATTTTCCCATTTGAAATGTAGTCCCCAATTGAATCCACCACGCACAAGTGGACTCGATGTATACTGAAAAGTGTCGGCATTTATGATATCAATGACCGGAACTGCAAGTGTTGAATTCTCGTGTTTAACAATGTTCAAGAGAGGTTCTATCCAATCTTTGTTCACTTCGATATGACTGTCCAAAAAGACAAGAATATCACCAGTCGAGTTCCGTGATCCAATTACACGTGCTCGTATGAGGCCTTCACGTTGTGTGTTTCTCAATAGTCTGACTTTGTTGTCTACATCGAATTGACGTATGTCTTCTAACAGCCCAGAAGCCAAGTCCGAAGCATCACTAAAATCATCGACTAGAATAATTTCTTTTAAATATTTCATAGGTGTCCTATCCAATATGGATTTTATGGAACGCAATAGCGTCATTTTGTGTTCGTTGTAATAGCACATAACAATTGATGCGCTTGGAAGGTCTTCATCGTAAACTTGTTTTTGGCATCTGAAGAGATAGTAAAGAAAAACACTCATACGTCCAAGTGAACTCAAGCGATTTCTTTCAACTTACACTTTATGCCGAGTATCTGGAATATCACGCACTAGTCCAATATTGTTGCTGACTAATGCATTAAATGCATGATTTTTATAACCTTGATCACGAATTTGTTGGTCATCCAGATTGTTAATTATCCCATACCTGTTGCCATAGCCTGCAAACAAAATTCACAACCATTCAAAATTAGCAAAAACTGGTTCAATGAAAGTGACTTACCTAATCTTTGAATAAATGCATATTTGGACACTAATGGATTGACGGAACGTTTCGTGGAAGTTTGTTCAGAATTAATACTGTTTTCGTGGTTAATTTCTTGCTGATTGTTATCAATACTTATTGGAATGTCTGTTACAGAAGGTCCTTCAAATGTAGCTTGTGATCGAGGATTACCTCGAAAGGTTTCTTTCGATAAATGGAAATACAATAAAATTGTAATAATCCACGTAAATGAGGCCACCATAATGCCCCAGCAAAATGATTTACCCAAAAGACCCTTAACAAACATTACAAGTCTGTTGTTCATTTCATTTTATGTTGATTATGTTAATTTTTATTGAAATTTAAAGCAAAGGAGTTAGTTGCGGTTGATTTCTGTACAACTTACGCTATAAACAAAAATGTTTAATTACAAATACATTGGTCTTTACTGATAAAAAAAGAAACAATTATCTTGCGTACACTACACTACACTCTGGATCTACTCTAGTTTGATGAGAAAGTACTTTTTCCTATATTTCTTTTGATTGAAGTGACATAACATGGAATATAATTAAGTGACGTTTTGAAGACAGTGCTGTCTTCTAAGAAGAACTGATGGTAAGGTTATAACAAAAGGAAAGGGATGGTATTATACGAAGAAGTTTTAGAGGGTGGTCATTAACATGATGGCTGAAACACAAACACGCTTAAGCTTCGTCTTCGTCTACGATACGATACTTTTCGACTTTGCTTTGTATGACATTTCTCCCTCTATCATAATCATTCTTCCAAAAACAAATGAGTTTTGTCTGTTGATAGCATGCGTTGAATTCCTATGGCTGAATTCGTAAACGTAAGGCAAGGCCAAATCTAATACGTGTTTGTAAGCCATGATGAACGCTATGTATTCTAAAAACGTTGACAGTTGGGGACAGTTCTTGGGTAGACTCTGAACCACTGATCAAGCAAAGAACAATGGAACTGAAGTAATGAGTATTATATAATTGTTCTTTTTTCGCGGTTCAGAGTTAACACTCGATTATACTACTGGCCCTTGATACAAGACAAAAGGAGATCAGAAACTGATGTGGCTTTTCTTACAACCCAAGAATTGATCCGTGACTTAAAAGTGACATATTTTTTCCCCTTAAACGCATTTCTTTCACAAAGAAATTGAATTTATTGCTCGAAGGATTGATTTCTCTTGAATCTCTTTTTGGAGACGGATTTACACATACTTGTACACGGATTTTACACATATACTAAAGCTGAGTTTTCTGTTGTTGTGATTATGATGCACAAAACGATTTTACAGCTGACCAGACAACACAGACATTCAAAAAAGGGATTGATTCGTTTTTGCACATTTCTTACACGCCAAAAAAACATTGAACTTTAGTAGCAATTCTTCGTGGTTGTAAGAAAAGCCATATGACTTATATTTTACCTTCCGGATACCTCAAATTTTATTTTACCGTTACCTCGTGTATGTGAATAAATGAGGAAAAAAAAGCAACCATATTTGCTGTGACAGTATTGGTAAAAACACGCATACTATCGCAGTAACTGTAGTCCATAGCTTGTAGGCATTGTCATTTTGACAGCTCGGATGCCCATCTTCCTTTTAAACTCATATGTGCTCTTGATCTCTTGAACAGAAAAATATTTCGCCTTCATTTAATGTAATAAAGCTGGAAAAAACAATTATTGCAAAACTACCCAAAACTTCATCAATTTAAGCATATCTTTTTTGTTGATTGGCATACAAATACTTGTCATATTACTTTCTGATAAACATTTTAAAAAATTGTATAAATGTTATTGTGAATGAAACCTTTTTCTATGTTGGTAGAGAGAAAAAGACGTCTCTTGTTTATTCTATGAAATGACAAATAAACTGTCAAAAAATGACAGTGACAATGACATTTGGCTAGTTTGTCTACTTCTTGTTCTTGAGCAGGTAGCAGAAATGGTATTACATTTATTTACAATTTATAAAGTCTAAAAACTAAAACAATCAACGAGTCTGCAAAATACCAATTAAATATACTAACAAATTAGTGTTTATACAAAGTGTTGAGTTAATAAGACAAATTTTGTATACGAAATAAAACCTCAACATCCAAATGCCTTCACAAGCAGAGAACCCAGAAACAAATGTACGATCAAAGCGACCTTCAGGTGAGTCATTCATTTAAAAGGTGTTATTTTCTTACAACTATTTTTAAAACCAATCGATATTCATTTTCTTTGTAATTTTATTATCAATTGCTTATCGACAAACCAATGCGATAACATGTATACATTTTATTTTGTTTAGATTCAGCGTTCAAACAGCAACGGCTTCCTGCTTGGCAACCTGTTCTCACGGCTGGAACTGTCTTACCCACCTTCTTTGTTATTGGAATAGCATTCATACCTATTGGCATTGCTCTAACGTATTTCTCTGATAAAGTTTGTGAGCATGTTATTGATTATACTTATTGCATTAAGGATGGCGAGACCAATCTAACTTGTGCCGATTATTTAATAACAAATCCAAGTGGTTCTTGTGACTGTTCAATTGATTTCACACTAGATAAGGATTTTTCGGTATGTTATTCTGATTGAAACAAAAGATTCTAACTTTTTTGTGTGTCTCTTTAAGGGCAATGTTTATATGTATTATGGACTGACAAATTATTATCAAAATCATCGGCGATATGTGAAATCACGTGACGACGATCAGCTTTTGGGACGATTAAATCAGCCACCATCAACTGATTGTGCGCCGTTTAGGTACAATGGCACTAAGCCGATTGCTCCTTGTGGGGCTATAGCTAATTCGCTATTTAATGGTAAGCATGTTTTTTTTTGATATTTCTTTCGCGCCTCACTATTTTATGTTACTTTGAAGACTCTCTTCATTTATACTTTGGAGCAACTGAAGTAACTCTACTTAACACTGGTATCGCATGGCCCTCGGACAAGCAAATTAAATTTCGCAATCCCGAAAAACCACTTGAAAAGGCATTGGAGGGTTATTCAAAACCACTTGCTTGGCAAAAGGAGCTTTGGGAATTGGATCCAATAAATCCAGATAACAATGGTTTTCAGGTACCAATAGTTGTTTCTTTGTCATCACTCATCACAACTTTTTTTTGTTTTTTTTTTTTTGTATAAAGAATGAAGATTTTATTGTATGGATGCGAACGGCTGCTCTGCCCAGCTTTCGTAAACTGTATCGACGCGTTGATCATTCCAAACCACACTTCATGGATGGCCTCAAGCGTGGCAAATATACTTTAAAAGTTACTTATCGTAAGTCTGCTATCATATATACACTAGCGGTCAAAAGTTTGAGACCACCTTCAAAGGGTTGCTTTGTTTGTACCTGGCGCTTGGGTTTATGAATGAAAATAGGATTTTTTTTACCTGCATTTAAAAGGTACAAGTGAATAATTGCCAGATATTAATCCTTTTCTGTAAATTATAAGGAATTTTGTGAAAAAAGGTAAAATTTTGGTTTTTTGACTTCTGTTTGGATTTCCCGTAGTTTTTAATTTTTATGACTTTACATTCAATTTGGAATTTTTTTATGACTTGGGTAATGTTAAAGGGTAAAAAAAATGTAAAATCTGAATACCTGCATATTCAGGATTTTGTGTATAATGCTCCATTTGATCCAATTTAAATTTATTTGAGACCGTGATCTTCTTCAGTAAACAAAGTGCTCATCATGAGGAAAGTAATGGAATTAACTACTGAAACTCCACAATCGCCACAAAACTGAAGATATCCATAGGAGCAGTTCACAGGACCATACAGCGTCACTCTAGTACCGGCGGTTTTAAGGTAAACCGAGGTCAGGACGACCTAGAGTTACGACGAAAACCGAAGCTGCATATCACCACCATAAGCAAGCGTTCTAGGGAGAAAACAGCCCCAGAAATACGCGCCGAAATCAATGAAATGCGTAAAGAAGGTAAAGGCATGCTGGACTTTATGGGGCGCGTTGCAGTGCGGAAACTCCTTCTATGACCCCAAAACAAAATCAAACGGTTGGAATGGGCCAAAACCCATCAGTATTGGACAGATAAAGACTTCAACAGAGTCTTATGGGTCGATGAGTCCAAGTTTGAGGTGTTTGGCTGAAATCGCAGAGTGTACGTCAGGCGCAGCGCTGAACATAAGATGCGACCAGACTGTATGGTCCCAACTGTAAAGCATGGAGGCGGTTCAGTAATGGTGTGGGGATGGCAATCCTTCGATGGAGTCGGAGATCTGATACGAGCCATCGGAAAAATGGATAAAGAAGTCTATAAAACGATATTGGAAGACCACATTTTGGTATCTGGACACCGATTAATCGGTGAAGGTTTTGTATTCCAGCAAGACAATGACTCGGAACACACTTCAAAACTTTTCCGGGAATACCTGAAACAAAAAGAAGACTAAGAAATTCGTAAAGTAATGGTATGGTTACCGTGGTCTCCAGATATTAACCCCATTGATCTCTTATGGGAAGAGCTTGACAGAAATGTCAGGAATCATCACACAACATCGGAATGCTCTTTGGGAAACTCTACAAAATTGTTGGAGTAATATCCCACAAGAAAAAATACAAAAACTTGTAAGGAGATGGTCCAGAATTGAGGACTTTAATTGGTTTTTTAAATAAATAATTTGTTTTGTAAAAGATACTACTACTCGGGCCCAAAGTTTTTATTTCATCTTTCACGGACACTGCCTCTTGCGAAGAACTGACAAAACTTCCAAGAGTATCATCTGTCATGAAAAAGTGCTTCTCAACTTTGCCGTTCGGAATCGGCGTAAAATTGTAGGTCCCCTCATTCTTCACACGCACCTAAAGAATTGTTGATGAGAGTAAGCCACTTAGGCCTTGGCTCTTCAAGAGCTGTCGCGCCACTCTATTTATTTTTTTAAAAGATAAGTATATGTTTTTTATCATTTACTACAATACGTGCTCTTTAATTTTTTCACGAATTAACCTTTTTCCTAAAACTACTGTGGTCTCAAACTTTTCACCGGCAGTTTATGCGAATAGTGAACAAAAAAATAATTTAATTTTCTTCATAGAATATCCAGTCACGGCATTCAGCGGTACGAAAAAGATGATCTTATCAACAACGTCCCTCATGGGCGGGAAAAATCCCTTCTTAGGCATCACGTATATTGTCGTTGGGTCCATATGCCTTCTTGCTGGAATTGTTCTTCTCTTTATTCATATAAAATGTAGCAAAAGGTTTGTTATCTTAACAACAACCAAAAAAAAAAAAAAAAACACAACATGACGTTCGTATGTATTTTTATTTCAGTACCACGGAAATGATAAATGTCAACCCTAGAACACCATATTCGTAAGATAAACGATTTACGAAGAACTCAAAATGTCCAAAGAACAGTGGCTAGCATTTTGTTAGCGTCCACAGTTAACTGTATTATGTATTATTTATCTTCATACATTGTTCAGTCATTATAAACATGAAAGTTTATCTTCTACAAACATATGTATTTTTTATATTGTTTTTCATTAAATTTTTTTTTCTCCATGTATAAAATTTATGTGATGCCGATTAAATGTGTACAGTGTTGTTCGCTTGGTTGGAAGTATTTCGATGTTTATTTTTGTTGAATTCATTTACTTTGTTGGAAATCATATTTTATAACATAATAAAATTTGGATGAACTGGAATTTATTTCATATTGACGAGAGTTTCTCAGAAAAAAATCTTTTTCAATGTTTATAATACGAAAACCCAATGTTCTTAATTGTCGAATACCTCCTACCAAGTGAACTTCCTTGCACCATCGTGAGTGTTGTTACACGCTTTAATTTATATAAATATTGATGTAGATACTGCACATACAACTCTGGTAATAAAAAAAAAGTTATAATAAAATTTATTCTAAACCCGAAAGATTTTTTGACTTTGAAAAATACAAAATTGTGGATCATTGTAAAAGATGTTTATTTAGGTCATACTTAATAGTATTTTTAAGTAAATTATGAAATGTTGAAATTTATCCCACTGAAGTTTAGAGTCTTGCTCCCGTCAAGAATCGACTGGAAGGAAGGCGACGTGACGAAAGACGTCGACACAACTATCTTCACGGATGGTTCGAAGATGGAATGTGGTGTTGGTGCAGGTGTCTTCTGTCAATCTCTTAAGATTTCAACATCCTATAGACTTCCCGATTTAGCCAGTGTATTCCGGGCACAATTGTTAGCGATAAGGGAAGCTTGTATAGCCCTTAAAGATATCCGACAGAACCAAAATGTAGCTATACTAACAGACAGCTATTAAAGCCATTAGGCCACTTCCACCTAACAACATCTCACTGAGATCTCAATGTCACTTTGACTGAGGCAAAATCATTTGGTGGAACAAAATTCTCAGTTCTCATTGAGATAAAATGGTTACCTTACAAATTGTTGTTGTGCATATGTCAGTCACGTCAAAATAGCTGAGTGAGAAATCGAATCCAAAAAATTTTCATCTCAGAAATCTCAGAAATAAATCTCAATTCTCAGCTGAGATTTTTTGTTCCACCTAAAATATCTCTGAGATCTCTGAGATCTGAGTGAGATGTTGTTAGGCGGAACTGGCCTATTGATTCAGCATTATCATCCTCTAAACTGGTCCAGCAATGCGGAGAGGCACAATCAGCGCTAATTGTGTCCTACGCGTAAATAGGACAGCCATTTCTTCCTACTTATCTACAATCCCACTGAGTCAGTTGCTATTCGCAACATTTAACGTTCGATTCAAATACAAATTTTCAAGCTTATTAAAAAAAAAAACTGCCCAAAAAATGCAAAAGCAAAATGTGTGGGTGAGCTATCCTTAATACTTAGCGGTTTAAAAATTACTTATAAGCCTATTCTCATACCTACTGAATACACATATATAATATTGATATGAATCGGAAAAGCAGAGTGTGGTATTCAGATTCATATTCGTGTTGTTAGGCTAATAAACATATATGTTTTACTATTTTAAGTATTAAGACTCATATAATCTTTGTTTCCCGATTGAGGAAACGGCAGTGGCCGCTTTTACATTTTTCTCAGAGCTGAAAGTCTTTTTGAAGTCTATTACCACTCATAAACTGACACCGAAAAGAAGTCAGTGTTTATTAGCTAATTTGTGCTGCAATTTCAACATTTGCTCAATTAGTTCTTGGAATAAAAGATTGCCGTTGAGAATTTTCTGTTTTTCCTTTTTTGACAAATAACCAGTATACGCCCGAGTGATTTTTTCACATATTGAAATTAACATTCCATAAGAAAGAAGATGCGAAACCGCACTTTTTTCCAAAAACGCAATTATTGCGGAACAAATTAGCAACAAATTACTGATAACTTACTTTTGCGGGCCAGCTCATGAAAGAGTTCTGATAGAGTATAGAAGACGTATGTACGTGTCTTTTTGTTATGTTGACTTAAATTTCTATCTCTTCAGTATAATTTGTTCACTCTTATTCTCGCTAAATTCTTTATCAATCCGAAGATACCCATCCAAACCTCGGTAAATTTTTATTTGTCCATTCTGAAAACCCATTCTTTCTAAGATCAAATGAATCAGTTCAATACAAGGAAGTAGCTACTGTTTGAAGAGACAAATATAAATACACATGCAATCGAATTGAGAACCTCCTCCTTTTTGTGAAGTCGGTTAAAAAACAAATGCAAAGCAGAATTCAAAATTTAAGCTTTCATGTTTTGAGAATCGTTCTTTAGCCGTACTACGCGAATGTGGAACTCTCTTCCACACTCTGTCTTCCCCAGTAATTGCAATGTGCAGGAATTCAAAACCAATGTTAACCGACACCTCATCCTAAACCCTCTTCGTCTATCCCATTTTCCCTAACGCTCTTACTGTGCTTTGGCATAAAAAGGGAATAGAAACTTATAATAAAAAAAAATTAAGGGTTGCATAAAAATCCAAGGGTAAAATTTGAACAGATACTTTGTATTTGTATATTCAATTGACTGGAACTATCGAGAAGGCATTTATTACTGTCACATCTTGCTACAAGCGGATAGATAGCTATTTGGCTTCACAAGAACAAGAAGGTATAGCACGGCATTGTGGATAAAGCCGTTGGTTTTTAATTTTTTTAAGTAGGTTTTTTTTCTTAATTCTTTACTGCATGACTTATGTTTTTTTTTTCAGAGGAATAAAATAAAAAAGTCTTAAAATGGGTTATTTTTAAAGAAATAAAAAAAAGGTACATATTTTGTTTAAACTTTTGAAAGAGAAGCCAAATTTGGTTTCGTTTGCAATAAAGATTTCACAACGTAATCATTCTTCGGAAGAAGGATATAATTAAGAAACAAAAGGATTAAGAAAGGAACAGAATTTTTATTGTGTTATAATGAAGTTAACAGTTGTGAGTTTGAGTTTCAATGGCCCTTTTTTGGCTTGCATAATTCTCGGCTATTTCTAGTTTGAGGTCATTTTGACGACGCCAAAGGATCCAAGCGTTCACTATGCAAAGGTCTATCATGTGAAAAAATATGCGCTTGTACCATTTCTTCGATCGCAATTGTATGCGATAATAGCCCAGCATCAAATCAAGAAGGTCCCACCCATAAACTTGTTGTACACATCAACAGCTTGAGAAGCAGGCATACTGTTATATTGCTTATCTTTTTTTGAGTATCTACATTTCTCTGTAACAGGATTCATTCCAACATATGGAGATATCAGAGTAACGATTTTGTTATCAATCCATGATACCAAACTCAGTTGAACACCACTTCCTATCATGCTTCCACGTCCTTCATTCAGCAGCTTATCTTTCGGGATTCTCGAGTTTGGTACTCGGTTGAGTCCTACCGTTCCCAGTGGAACTCTCCGATTTTGTACAAATAAACTTGTAAATTTCAGATATTATACCAGTTGTCAAAGAAAATCTTATGATAAACATGTTTCTCAACAGTTGATGTTAATCTGGTGATGATGTTATACCACTAACTCCAAGATCTGGTGCTTCATTAGGAAATGATTTGATCTCGAGTCCAGCAAACAAATCAAAATCATAGCTTAAGCCTGAAATCCCACTGGGATAAGAACTTGGTTCTTATATATCCTATTTATGTGGCTTAGCTGTTGCTGTAGTATCGTTTAGCTTAGTGGTTAGATGCGTTGGCTGCTAAGCAGAACGTCGGGTTTCGAGTCCTCCCTCGTACCTATAGTTTTTATTTCATCCTTCACGGGCACTGAAACCTCTTGCAAAGAAGTGAAAAAACTTCCAAGAGTATCAATCTGTCATGAAGAAGTGCTTCTCAACTTTGCCGTTCGGAATCGGCGTTAAATTGTAGGTCCCTTCAATTCTTCACACGCACGTTGATGAGAGTAAGCTACTTAGGCCTTGGCTCTTCAAGAGCTATCGCGGCACTCTATTTTTATTTATGTGGCTTACCTGGGTTGTACTGCTTCAATTTATGTCGGCATTTTGTGAGTATAATTTGTTCGTCTACGGCGAGAAACTTCTTTGGGGATCAACAGCAAACGCTCTCTTATTTTCTCCAAAAGCGGCTGCACCTTGGACAATTTATCATATCCTTCTACTTCAAGTGGTATGAAATTATTGTTGTCATTGAAATTAATACAACTCTTATTTTTTTCGAATCTGTTACACGTCCTTGTCTTATAAACAACCGCTTGTCCAACAGTCTTGTTCCAGTAATGCCTTGACGATGGGAGTCGGTAAAAAGACGTAAACTTCACCATTCCGATGAATTGTTCCGTTTCACTTTTTGTAATGTTGACTGGGTTGTTTATGTTATACTCAGAGCTTTTTTATTTGACTCGTCTATTATGAGCTGCAGCAAATCGTCAGTAAACAGGAATTTAAAGAATTCCGATGGAATCTCCAGAACTTTCACAGATTTTGGAAGATCAGCTAATCCTGAAAATATAAATTTGTCCTTGTCGTAAGCTGAAATCTGTCCCTCCCGTAAAGAAACTTATTCCTTCTTTGTTTTTGATGTATAAGGTTCATCATCAGAATCTATATCGGTTTCTTCTACATTTCCAACGAGCTCTGAAGGCTTCTTAGGGATGTGGTCATTCGTCATTTGATTTAAAACGGATATATAGTAGTCGGCATTAACTGTCCGGCCATCTGGAACCGTGTGAGTGTACACCATACCTCGATAATCGAAGAAGGTAATGACCATAGCCTTGGTTGCTGATTTTGCTGCACGCGCTCCTTGTGACATCGGAAACACGTGCTTTCATCCATAACACTATTGCCATATGCATTTTTCAAGTCGACGTAGGTTTCTTTCGCGGTTTTTTTCAATAAAACGCAAAACTTTATGGCGTAACGTTGTTCGCGAAATTCAGGCATCGTAAAAGTTTAGAGGCGAAATTTTTCAAGCTTCGCGCCAATTCACATAAACACGCTTTTCACTTCGGTTTGCACTAATCGACTGAGAATTGGACAGGCTTTCGAATGGTGGCTCGGCGAGCCCGATAGTTCCAGTAGTTCCCAAACTACAGCGCTACTCTCAGTCTTTATTGAACACCCCTTGTACATTGTGAATAAAACCGCCACTTCCGGATAAACGGTGACAATAGAACCTTCCATCCGTATGATTTTGTTCTTGTCTCAATCCAACCTACACACTCCACCTATCTTGCACACCGCTGCTTGATCACTTTGAAAACAACAAGCTGACCTCAAATAAAAGACCTAGCCCCGCTACCCACTGCCCGCTACCCACTAAACTGCAATCCGCTATCCGCTACAGGCTACACTGCTCCGCGCTATCCTGTTTCCGCGCTACCCGCTAAACCACTACCCGCTACCCTGGTCATGGTCATATCTCATGAACAGCTTCGTCAATTTAAAAAAAAAAAAAAAACATTAACCCACAACCCGTACATTCCCTTCAAATTTTGTACATAGGGGTCGGTGGTTGGATGGTACGAATTTAGGACTAAATGTATTTTTCAATTCCACACCAAAATCAAATTACAAAAATGTCAAACCTACTGAATCACATTTCACATACAAATGAAATTTCATTAAAATCAGTCAATCCGTTTCGGAGGAGTACTAACACAATAAAAGTAAAACTGTGACATAAGAATTTTATATATTAGATATAAAAATTATTTTAACAATATCAAAAATTGTTTCACCCAAATGAAATGTTTGTGATCATAAACAGTATTAAAAAAAAAGCAGCCAAATCAGAGATTCTGAAAATGCCTTTTATCGACTTCATTGACTCTCCACTTATGAAGATTTTATTAATTTAATTGAATTTGAGGATTTATAAAGAAGAAGCACCCCATTATCATTGTAGGTTCCTTATACCTAAATCCGTCCCTGATAGGGGATATGCGCACTATTTCCTACGGTTACGAGTCGATGTCCTCGTGCGCTGCAATTACTACGAGCTCGTGGTATTTATTCTCCTATTGTTATTATTATTTTTCTCGTACCAGTACAGCGGCTTTCCGACACCTACTCCATGCATAGTGAATAAAATCAAAACAAAGAATAATATACACCGTGACACTGAGATTGAAAATCATAAATTTATTGATTGCACAATTTATTGTCAATACGCAACAATTTATTTAAATCTTAACAAAAAAAAAACTTCGAAAACTTCGGGAATTGATTTGTAAAGTTGTTACATAAAGTTTGAAAAATTGTGTAATTTTTTGTTGTTGCTTAATGCAGATGTCCTGATGGTTTCGTAGTTAAAATAGTTTACACAAGACGGTTTTTTTTATTCAAATAAAAACGTTTTAAGTGTAAACAAAATTAACGTAATCAAACTTTTTCGATTTCCTAATGTCCTCATACCAAATTATTGATACCGAAAAAAGATGGGGCAGCTTTGTTTGTTTTTTTTTCTTCGCACTTAGCGATGTATGTACATAGAGTGAAGGACGCAGAACGTGTGTATTATTTACAAACAACATGGCCAACTCGTTCCAAACAAAAATCGCACGTGTGATTTAACCTTTAACGTTGAACCTGGATATGTTTTATTTTTTTATTAAGATAAATATATGAAGTCGAATGTACATAGGTACAGACATGAGTCTTTAAAATGTGTTAGTCCTGTATGCACAAGTGAGATTTTTTTCTTGAACGCTAAGTAACAAAATATGTGCTCAAAATAGTTATGCCGGAAATTGAATCACAAAAGCCCATAACGCTTTCAAAATTCAAAGTTCTTAAAAAATCAGCAATTATTTTACAACTTGATAAAATGGACCTTCAATTTCCTACAACTGAGCATAATTTAACACAAAAATCCTTAAGGTAAAATGACAGTCATTGTACGTACACTAGATTTGCTTACGTTCTTTCAAAACTTGTCATAAAATGTTTTAGATATTCTTAATAATTCGATTAGATTTCTATTTAGCAGGGCTCATGATTTTTAAAATATTTAATAATAGGTTTGTTCGATGTAACCAGCCCGGGGCGCTCCGGCGCTTGTCATACTGTAAACGGAGCCGTCAAAAAACTGAAAAATTTCTCTGGTTTGGTTTCACATCGAACGCGTTTGATGTGCTCTGTTTTTTTTTTTCTCTTTGTTGTATAGCAACAGCTGATTCGAACAGCTCCGAAATTCTCGCCCGAAAAAAACTTGGGGCGATTCAGAGCGCTCCCGGTGCGAGCACTGAATGCACATCGAACACTGTGGAAATGCACCGGGGCGAAAAAAAGAGCGACATCGAACAGCTCAGTGCGAAATCAGAGCACCACAGAGCGACCCAGAGCGCACATCGAACAAACCTAATATATGAAAACAAAGGTCTATTACTAGCTGACCCATAAAACACACTATTCCGCCAAATAAGTGTTATTCTTCGAAAATACTACTTAATCCGATTAGAAAATTTATTTTATTATGTATCGTTGGTGCGACCTATTTTAGACAGATGGCGCCACTGTCATTCCAATTAACTTTATACATGTCTCAAATCATCAGTCATATCGAGTTTGCCTTTGAAAACCAACGTGCGTGTACAACTACAATGGAATATGCATTGGCTTGATATTTTGCAAAACAATTAGAAGATATATATCAAATTGCCAGCAAACTTCTCCAAGATCACAGAAAGCCGAATTGGTTCAAACAGTTTCCCAAACATTGCACAGAACTACAAAAATCATCACTGGATCAGTACAGAAGTGCGTTTTTGCGCTGACGATAGTTGACTATAGTTTTTATGTCAAAAAGAAAATGGTTGATGTGTCATAGTTGAAATAGTTAGAAATAGTTGAAATCATCCAAAAACGCTTTTTAGTTATGTCGTTTTCCATTGGTCTTTTTTTGAGTTTCTTCTTCTAACTCCAATGGAACGGGTTATGGTGTATGTGTCATTCTTCGGACGCTTCTGTTTTCAAAACAGAAGAGATCTGCTCTTCTCAGAAGCATTCCGTCTGTCAAAGTCAGTCCAATGGAATGGTTTCAGAAGTCTTCTGGACTCTTCCGAACTCTTCTGGACGACCAATGGAAAACGACATTAGGTTTGGTTGATCTGTCAAACAAGAAAAAAAAAAAAACAAATCTTTTGAGGTTACATTTTTCTTTTCTTTTGATCATTATAATTGAAATGGATAAGAGACAACAATTTTCGTTGCTCTTTATTTATTACAAAAATTCAAGAATGATCTTGATATGGTAGGTTCTTAAGCACAATTGAAATAAGAACATATTTATTTATTTTTTAACAACCCATAGCAAGAAAGGCAAATGGATTATTCGAACTGTAGGCCACCCTCCATAAAATCTTCAAGCTGTTCCAAATAAGGCAGCTCCTGATATTCTCCTAATTGCTGCTTCCAGATTCGATGAAAAACTATTAATTCATTTTCTAGTTCGTGCTTTTTGATAAATAAACGGAGAAAGTCTTTATTTTCTGAAACTAATTAAACACTTTTTTTATTGCCGACAGAATATGTACATAAAAGCAACGAAAAATGCAAACAACTAATTTGTCTGTTCGATCAGCTTGTTCTGCTGTGCTATCATTTCCATATGGACTTGCTCCAGATCAGATCGTCAGATTCGCCGATCAAATTTTTGATACGTCCTTCGGCGCCGAATTTGTTCACATGTTCTTACTGATGGCTTCGTCCTTCTCCCGGACACTCTTGTGCAGCTCATTCATCTCCTCCTGCGACGATTCATTGCGCTTCTGCTCGGCTTCCAGCATTGCCTCGACTTCGGTCAGCTGGTTGTCGGTGATGGTGCATGCATACGCGAGTCGCTCGTAGTTGTCTTCGAAGTTTCTGAGCTTGATTTCAATAGCTGAAGCCGCGTCGATGGCGTTTGATAATTTGTACCGCTCTTCGTTGAATTCACGAAGGACTTTCTTGTTCTCCAAACTGAGAACGTCATGCTTCTGTTGAGTCTGGGTAAGTTTCTGGTGGAGTTCAGAAACGGAGTTCGACGACCTAAAGAATACATTAAACGTTATATGAGATCGGTTTGGAGATGAAAAATCTTACCTAAGATTTCTCTTCATCCTCTCCTGCTCGGGCTTTTCACACATTTTGTGCTCCAGTTGCTTCTCCACCTTCCACAGGCTTAAGTTTGCCGTTCGTACCGACTGAGGTTCGACAATCATCTGCTCATGGGCAGCGGCCAACTTTTCTCGAGTATATCGCCGACGCTCTTCAGTTGTTCGCAAATCGCAACTGACCTGTAAGTAGTTCCTTTTGCGAAATCTCCGGGAAATAAAGTTCTTTTTTTCCGACAATGTCATTGGATGAAAAATACAAATACACAAATATTAAATTTCTAGAACAAGCAAGCTTTAAAATTTGTAAGGGGAACCTTAATTTCTTTATATTTTTGTAATGAAATATTTAGTTTTAATTGAAGACGAACAGAAATCCTTTGATACGGATGACTACGACGGTTGTAAAAATGCACGACCAGAATGTTTTTTTTTTTTAGATTCCAGATTGACAATTTGCCATTAAACAAAAAAAAAAAACACTTTGACACATCAACCACTTTCAACTCACCTCCTGAGATGAATTGGGAATAGTTAGAAATAGTTACGATTTGACACTTTAACACTGACCGCAAAAACGACAATTGTGGTTACGAATCGTAACTATTGGCGCGCAAAAACGAGAAATAGTCAACTATAGTCAACTATAGTCGGCGCAAAAACGCACTTCAGTACTTCACGATTTAGAATGGAATGCACTGCGAAACAACAATATATAAGTCCATCGATGATCAACACCTACTGTTCATTAAGCTCTGACTTAAAAAGTATTGTAC
Organism: Sphaerophoria rueppellii; assembly: GCA_920937365.1. Taxonomy (NCBI): domain Eukaryota; kingdom Metazoa; phylum Arthropoda; class Insecta; order Diptera; family Syrphidae; genus Sphaerophoria; species Sphaerophoria rueppellii. The sequence continues at coordinate 34,144,896 of CAKKXW010000001.1, read as the reverse complement.
CATGGGGATTAAAAAACCGCGTAGAGTTTAATACATCTAAAATTCAATGCTGTCTTGTATCGTTGAAGCGAGATATGACTCCCCTACCACTGTCCATGAGTGGAATTTGCATCAATGAGACCGAACATCTCCATATTTTCGGTATGTGCATCACTGACCACCTCTTGTGGAACGAGCACATATGCGATGTCGCCAAAAATGCAGCAAGATGTTTAGGTTTCTTAAGACGATGCAAGAAATTTGTTTCCCCTTCTGATCTCTCTATCATCTACAAAACTTACATACGTCTAAAGCTTGAGTACAACTCTCACGTCTGGGCTGGTGCTCCTGGGACTTACTTAAGTCTTCTGGAAAGTATCTAAAAAAGAGCATTCAAAATGATTGATGTCAATACCATCGTTGAGCCATTTACAACATTAGAACACCGGTGTAATGTCTCATGCCTCACCCTATTTTACCGATACTTCAACGGTATATGCTCTAGTCTAGTGAAATACCAGTTGCATTCCTCCCCTTTAGATATTCAACCGTAATACCCGCGCCTCCAGGAATGCCCATCAGTTCACCCTTGATCCCGACTTCGGACGTTCTGTCATGAACAGAGAATCGTTCTTTAGCCGTACTACGCGAATGTGGAATTCTGTTCCACACTCTGTCTTTCCCAGTCATTTTAATATTCAGGAATTCAAAACCAATGTTCACCGACTCCTCCTTTTACATCCTCTATCCTTTCCCTAACACTCGAACTGTGCTCTTGGCACATAAAGGGTAATGAAAAAGTCCGTGAGTGCGCGTTGAGTATAAAAAATATATATGTAGAATCTAGCGAAATCGACTTTCTTATGCATCGGATACATCAAAAGATCTCTATTCGTCAAAATAGGTTAAAAGTTTTTTTTAAGGCCAGTTAGCCGAGATATTTTCAAAAAGTACATAAATTATTGGCAATCCATTTCAATCGATCGATATGTATGTATGTATTCCTCCACAACCTTTACTATGTGACAATAGCGTTTTTTTTTTTGGGCGAGTGTGTGCATGTATGCGTGATTCTGGTTTTGATCAGTGATCACTTTATAACAAGATTGGAAACCTACCTACGTTTTACCCTCCAAATACCGCAAAAGTTGTTTTTTTTTCATACACACATACTCTTGCAGCAAACTTGCTTTATTATGTAGGCAATTGTATCATTATTACAATAAAACGCATACTCTTACAGCTAACCTGTGTCTTTAAGTTTGTATTACACGCATACTCTTACAGCAAACCTGCTCCCCTAGCTTGTAGGCAAATGTCATTTTGACAGCAAGCTTTCCCATCTGGAGTTTGTCTTGAATAATGGCGTTTTTAATTGGCAATCTGGAAGTAAAAAAAAGCATTCTGAAAGCGTTCAATTGGGCAAAAGTGACACTTCTGATTCTGAAAAGAAGAGAATTTCCCTTCTGATTTCAAAAACAGAATGCTTCTTTTTCGATTCCAGATTGCCAATTAAAAACGCGACTTTCAATTCGGCATCATTTTTCTGTTCTATGCAGAACAAGAACTGTCATCCTGTGCCAAGTGAACGAATTCAGAATCGTTCTGAACAGTTCCAGACGACCAAAAAAAAAAAATACGCTATAAGTTTCATACGAGAAACAATAAAATGAAAAAAAATCAAGAATGTTTAAGACAAAATTAATTACGTTAATTGTAAAATGGTAGTATCCGTGGTTTAGTGGTTAGGTGCGTTGGCTGCTGGTGGGTCCGTGTCCTACTCGTTCCCATAGTTTTTCATCTTCCACGGGCACTGCCTCTTGCGAAGAACTGACCAATTTCCAAGAGTATCAATCTGTCATGAAAGAGTGCTTCTCAACTTTGCCGTTCGGAATCGGCGTTAAATTGTAGGTCCCTTCAATTCTTCACACGCAACCAGAGAATTGTTGATGATTATTGTAACATGAAAATACCTACATTATGTACATAAAAATATTCCGTTTTCTATTTTTGAAAAAAAGATTACATTCATCATAAGTAGCTTATTTTAATAACAACTGTTTTTAATGTATTGGGATTGGGATGTCAAAAGAAATGTTTGGTACTTCAAACCTGGTGAAATCCAAGCGATACCGAATACGAGAGAACATAATTCCTAAGATAAAATATAATTATATGACCATGTGTACATAATGTTCATTATTCATTTTATTCAAATTTACGTACTGTTACTTATCAGTTATCCTTATCACATATGTACGTATACATGTAAGGAGGCACTGCTACCAGCATTACATATATGTTTCTTATCATGGACCCAGGCAGAATAAAAGAAGAAAAATTCTTAAGATTTAAATAATTTGCAACTGCTATTAAAGGACTTTCAGATATTTGAATCTACATCAGTCATTGACAGTTTGCCGTTAAGTGCGTTTATTCTGTCGGATATAATTTATGTTATGAAGAAATTAAAAGTGGACAAACAATACAATTTACAAGAAATGTGAAAAATAAGTAATTTAAATTAGACAGCCTACAAGCCGGTCCATCATTTGGCAATCTAACTGCATTTAAATATTGTTAGCTGCCTAGTGAAGGGCTTCCTTGTGCGTTCCTCTCAACGAACTTAAAGATCCTTAGTGTCCTTTTTAGTGAGCATAATGACTTCCACCTTTTATTAACATATTTTTCTTTTCTTTTTATAATCTTTTCATTTATACAGCCTTATTACCGTACCCAATCGGATTCGCGCTACAAACGATTTTTCTACCACCCTGTACTTTCGGACAGGTCAATAGTAGATATCAGAGTATATCTAATAATGAGTAGGGAAACTCAGAAAAATTCACCTGTTGATTCACACATATTTTCACACAGATATGAGAAAAAGATGACATTGAGAAACTTGTAGGAAGGAAAGGGAAACAAAATAAGGTTTTTTGACAGACACACCCGGTTTTTATTTTATCAAATATTTTTTCACAATTTATGACAATCAAGTTGCCTTTGAAATTATATCTATTAGAGAAAAAGGGAAAGAAGCAATTAATGTACGTGTAGTCATTTCTTCCTGCTCAGGCAGTTTGCTATTTAGAAATTGATTTTTATTTGAAAGCAACAAAAAATAATATTCAAGTCGGACCGCCTTTGAAAATCTATAAGGGAAAAAGGGAAAGAAGCAAGTGATGCACGTGTAGTCATTTCTTCTTGCGCAAGCAGTTTTACATAAGGAATTGATTTGACTATTTTCACTAATGGCATTTTTGTTGTGTGTTTTTTCGAAAAGTAGTGATTATAGTAGTGCCAACTACATATGCAAAAGAGTTTCCCTACTCATTATTAGATATACTCTGGTAGATATCTACGAAAAAATTTGAAATCTATGTCGGAATTTCAAATTGAGAACGACGTTTCGCGATTTCATGCGATGCATCGGGATTTGTTACTTACTGTTTTCATCCGATTTCATCATTCATCCACAAATTAAAAGTGTCGGAAACTTGCAATTTGAAGTGCGTCGGTACGCGTCACTAATTAATGTACGAATCGGGTACGGTGAAGGAAATAAAACTTCCGATCGACCATTTTCTCCGATCGGGTACGGTGAAGAAAATAAAACTTCCGATCGGACATTTTCTCCGATCGGGTACGGTTGTAAGGCTGATATAATTAACGCGCACTCAAAAGCTTTTTTCATTACCCTTTATATTCCAAAAGCACGGTGCGAGTATTAGGGAAAGGAAAGTGGATGTAAAAGGAGATGTCGGTGAACATTGGTTTTGAAGTCTTGAAACAATGACTAGGGAAGACAGAGTGTGGAAAAAAGTTCCAAATTCGCGTAGTGAATTTCATTAGCATGAGTGAGCATGAGTATACCCGGGTTAATTTTTATCGTAGGTCAATAAAGTGTTTTAATAGTTATGTTAACGGTTAATGTAAATGTTTTTGGTGCTATTGAGAATTTCCTTGTTGGATTTTTTTTTTCTTTAAGATTGACTTGAGGATTTGTTTCGGTGTTGCACCTATTATTAAATCGGTGGATTGGTTTTGTTGAATAGATGTTGTGATGTGATGATGTGGTGGGTTCAAGATTTCCTTATATTTTGTTTTCATAGTTTTGTTTGGTAGGTAGGTTCGATTTTTCCGGACTAATTTTCTTGTAATGATGGTGGTTAAGGCCCGGTGCACACATGCGGTTTATGACGCCGTCACGCTGCGATGACACAACCCTATTTTTAGTGAATCAGTGCACAAATAATTGATTTTCCAACAAGTTTCAATCAATGGTTTGAGTTTGTATTAATCAGCAAAGAAGCCTTTCCAAAAAGAAACGCGTAAAAATGACTGCGTCACCTCAAGTTTGTGTGCACCAATCCTTTTGTTTATGGGTACACAAAGGCGTCACTGTTGCGTCAAAAAACCGAATGTGTACACCAGGGCCCTATTTCATAAAACTACAAGACTAATAATTATTTGTGAATTTACTTGTAGCTTGTAAATTATCAGCAAATTTCTGTTTCATAAAGAATTTCAATAGACTAATAATTACAAGTAAGTAGACTTGTAACTACAAGTGAAATTTACAAGTGCGGCGAATATTTCTGTTTCATAAAAGTATTTGTAAAATTTTTATTAGTGATAGACTTGTAGCTACAAGCGATTTTCTTACAAGAGTAGAAAGACTAATAAAAACAAAATATGATGGCTAATTTTGGTTCCTTTGGGTTTTAAATGTAATTCATGGATAACGTTGTACATATCACTAAAATGGATCTTAAATTATCGAGCATTATATTCGAGAATTTACAACAATTTTTGGGTGTCATGGATAGAAAAAAATATAATAGTTTTGTTGTCCCTTTAAGGAGCGTTAACGGACGTCGTTTGGCAGTTAAAGTGCAATAACAATGCAGTCTTTTAAATTTTTATGGAATCAAAACTTAGTTGGCACTAAAATCAATCTTCCATTCCTAGTTACAAAAAGTCTTGCCTTTTAAATCATTATGCATTCATCTTCCTGCAATATGCACTCAAAGTAGAAGCTTTTGATTGTAAGTAATTGCGGTTTAAGGATATAAAGAAAACGACTTGAATTTTGATATAGTAAGAAGGATTTGTATTTGTGCCGTGCATTTGTATGGTACTTAAAAAAATTGCATTGTTATAGCCTTGAATTTTCATATGCTCTTGCTCACTTGCTGTAGGGATTTCAACATTCATACATACAATTCAAAATGTACCGATAAATTAAACAATTTTCTTGAATATATTTCGTCTGTCACTGCTGCTACAGAAAGTTCAAATATTCTTTATTATTTGTTTATTTTCGTTACTCCTAGTTACACTTGTAGTTTTTTAGAAGCAAAATAATTTGAATTCGCCCGACTACAAATAAATGAAAATTTTTTTGAAACAGAAAACTACAACTCCATACTTTATTTGTGCTTGTAGCTACAAGTCTACAAGTACAACACTAATAGTTTTATGAAATAGGGTCCAGGCCTAAGAGACCATATCGTTTTGTTCTTTTTGTTTCCATTAAATGACATATGTTGTTTTCTTTTTTAGATCTTTCTTGATAAATATGTATACATGTATCGAATTTGAGTACAAAAATGCTTTGCTGGAGGATATCAAAGCTTTTATCTTCTTCGTTTCCACGTATAAATCCATGACTTGGAGTCCACATAAGTCTTTACTTCATTTGAAATAGACATTGTTTTTCGTTTTTTTTTTTTTTTTAAACATACATGTCTTCAATTTGGCTGATCTGATACTGATAGTTTTGTTGCTTGTAATTGTAAAACAGTGAAGATTATTGCGTATACCTGGGATTATACCGATATTGAAGAGCACTATTCACATTAGCATTACAAACTAACGACGAATGAATGGAAAAAAATGGTTTTAGATACGTTTCAAACTCTTTTTCGTTTTTCCCCAAAAATTCTCAACAAAGCTATAGAACAATAGTTTATTATTTGATTGATGATGATGATGCATTTTTAATTATTTTTTCATCTCAAATATTAATAAATTTGAGAGAACAAGTTTATTCGTAGCGAATGAATTCTTTTCGCGCGAATAAACTTGTTTTCTCAAACTAAATGGAAAAAAGTTGATATGGCTCCTAGAGGTACCTAGAGGTAATAATCAAGCATCGCCGAGAAAACAAAAGCATGAGGAAATTGCAAAAATAGGTTGATAAATGCCCATTCACCATATAAAATAATGAAATAGTACCAACTCACAGGAAACACAAAAAAATAAACGCCGGAAAATCAAAACTAACCCTAAATTAAGTGCCCCAAAAAATACAACAACAAGTTGCTGACGAAATTTGTAAGCAATGTAATCCCCAAACTATTCGCCGAATTTTAAAAAGTGATGGTTACAATGGTAGAAACATCAGAAAAAAACCTTTTATAAATAAAATAAATAGAAAAAAAGAATTAAATTTGCCAAAGAGCATCTAAAATATAATGCAAAATATAATGCAACATTCTGGAACACCGTTATTTTTTCTGACGAGAGAAAGTTTAACATTCACGACTCGGTTGGAAGGGGTAAAGTGTGGAGGAATGCCAACAAAGAGTTTGATCCGAAGAATATGACTGGCACGATAAAACACGGTGGAGGGTCAGTTATGGTATGGGGCTGTATGGCGGCGTCAGGAGTGGGCAATTTAGTTTTCATTGAAGAAACAATGGACCGATTTGTCTACCTCGACATTAACAATTTGCACCAAAGTGTCCAGAAATAAGGCTTAGGAGGATCGTTTATCTTCCAGCAAGATAACTATCCTAAGCACACATCACTTGTGGTTAAACAGTGGATGCTCTATAATATGCAAAAACAACTTAAAACACTCCCTCCGGACATGAATGCCATCGAACATCTTGAGAGAAAAATTAGAAAACATGAGATCAAGACAAAAGAACAGCTCAAACATATTTTACAGGAGGAGTGGTCGAACATTGGTGCAGAAATAACATCAAACTTGGTTCGATCGATGACCCTAAGAATGTCGGCCGTAATAAAAGCAAAAGGATTTCATACAAAATATTAGTCAACACAAAAAGTTGTACATTTTATGTTTTGTGTACTTAGTTTTGTTGTATTTTTATTTCTTTAATTTAATATTTTATTGAATTTTCAATGTAACGGCAATGTTGCCTTTATTCATTTTTGAACCGTTTTCAAGGAAAAGTATTATTTGTGTACTTACTTTTGTGACTGACTGTACATAAAGTTTTGGGATTGGGTGGATTTGTGATGAAGATGTTTTTTTTTTTTTTGAAGCTTGACAAAAACTTCTGCTTGCTTACCCAAACCAAACTTTAACTTCCATTTCAACTGGAAGTTTATTTTTGGGCACCAACATCTCACTAACTTACTTAAGGTGCCGCAATAGTCCAGGGCCTCATCAAACAAACATCTCCAGGCAGCTCGGTCCCTAGCTAGCTGTCTCCAGTTTTGCATGACAAGTTGGTTGAGGTCCTCTTCTGCGATGTCCTTCCGGTTTGGAAGACTCTACGAGCCAGATCATTTTCTTCAAGTCGCTCTACATGACCCAACCATCTGAGTCGTTGGACCTTAACTTTTCTTCTCCATTTATGCAGACTGGACCAACATTCAAGCGAAGATTTTTTTCTCTCGAACCAGCCCACAGCGTTTTCATCCGATTTTATTAAGGTCCATATCTCTGCACCTGTACAGTGACGCTTTAGTTGCGCGAAAGAAGACTTTACTACTCAATTGCCTTTTAAGTCCAAAGAAGCAGCGATTGGCAAAACGAAGAGTGAAGACTTCGATGTTGGGTGTCCTTTCTTGTTGGCAGCATTAATATGGTCTTACTCACTTATTTACTTAAGGTGGCGCTAAAGTCTGTTGTGGACTTGGGCCTCAACCAACAGTCTCCGCCAGCCAGCTCGGTCCCTAGCAAGCTGTCTCCAATTTTGCACTCTAAGTTGATTGAGGTCCTCTTCCACTTGTGTACGCCACCTGAGTCGCGGTCTTCCTCTCCTTCTTCGTCCCTCGGGAATAGTGTCGAAGGCTTTCGGGGCCGGAGCATTGGTGTCCATCAGCTCTAAATGACCGAGCCCTCTGAGTCTGTGGACCTTGACCCTTCTTCCTGGGTCCATATCGTTGTACAACCCGTAAAGTTCGCTGTTATATCTTCTTCGCCATTCCCCTTCACTGTACACGGAGCCAAATATGACCCGAAGAACTTTCGAAACAGCCTAAACGGCTAACTATAATGAACGGAATGGAGCCGTCCGTAACTAAGCGAATACAAGGAATTCCTATATTGTGCCCGCAATAGCGGATTGCTCCGCTTCCTCAATTTTCGTTCAGTTTTGCTTACGGACGTAAACTGCGCTCCCCTTCGCTTTTTACGGACGAAAATTTGACAGCTGACTGGTTTTTTGATTTTTCTGAAGAGGAAAGGGGAATTCGATTTGTTGTTGATTTTAAGAAATTAATATCTTGAAATCGCTTGTTTGTTGCATGGCAACCGAAATTCACAAATTATTGCAAATAAAAACAAATATTTTATTTTGGAAGATACTTCCGTACACATCCGTTCATTATGGGTAAAGTGTTCACATGGCAGTTCGGAAGGGAGCGTTTTGTTCTGTTCTGACACTAGCTTCCGCTCATTATAGTTATCGCTTAAGACACATTCATCCGATTTTGTCAAGATCCATGCTTCTGCACCATACAGCAGGTGAAGGTGTTGCCCTAGTAAATCGCTTGAACCAACGACCTGGCCCACTGGCAACAACAATTTATCTTGAAAATGAGTTTCATCACTGCTTCTTTTTGTTCCTCATGCACCGAAAATGACCAAGCAACTCTTCAATTCATAAAGTCAAACAAATTTGTTGGTTCAAATTCAAAGGCCACAACTAATAAGAAGAGGATTTTCTCCAACAAAAACAAGCTATGCATTGATAGTTAATTCGTTCAAAACATAACGAAACAATAATTTTTATTTTATTTATCACATTATTATTTTTGTCTTGATTAATAAATTTCTTTATTTTGCTTTATGTTCTCCTACTTATTTATAAATTTAACAAAATAGACAATTGATTTTATTTACTATATTGTGCATTCACTTAATTAAATCCGGCGTCAGCACATACAATTAAGATGTTCCAATCATCCCCCGGTTTTGTTTTTTTGTTTACCAACACACGTGTATGTTTGTGTAATGTTAGAATAATTCTCCTTGCATCATAGTATAAAACTTGATTATTTTTAATTTTAAAAACAAAATAAAAACTAAAACAAATTTAGGAAACTTGAATATAGACTCGGCTTATGAAGAAATATTGCATTAAAAGGATGCGAAATATTTGATAGTGTATGTACGATGATGTTATAAAAAAAGCATTTATAAGGACAAATCTTAAAATGTCTTGACGTATTAACTGTGCAGACAAATTAACAGCATCAGAAAATCCTGTTTCGTAAATGTTCTTTAATATTTCCTCTTTTTCGCAAAATCGATCATATAGCCACTGTGTAAGTGATGCCTCATCGCTAGGTACCTGAATTGAAAAGAGAAAATCGTTTTAATGTTATAGTAAAAGAGGCAGCTACTTGATCCCACTCTACATGTCGGTCGTCCCGAAACGAAATGTTGGAAAACTAATTGTTTGTGTCTGGGGTAACTCTTAACCGCCGACTTTGCTGATTTCAATTTTTTCGACACTCATTGCAATCCTTAATGGGAATAATGGAACATAGAAAGGTATTGGTTTTAGGTGTGTATTAGTGCACACCTCATTGTGGTTTTACAACAATTAATTTAATTTATTTCTCGTAATAATTGTCTCGTAATTCGCGCGTCAACTTTGAATGCTGGCAAGTTTAGATGTGCCAAAGATTAGCGCTGGCAAGTTCACGCCATTAGCTTACCAACATTAAGATAAACAATCCAGCAAAATTTCACGGCGGGACACGATGTGACATATTTTCCACGAATTTCGGCCCATTCAAAGCGACTTGCCACGGGCTTTGGCCCGAATAAGGGGTGGCAAGTCCATAGTTTTGGAATGGGCAGTTAAAAAGCTTTCCAAAACTGTAAATTTTATTGTGGGAGATATTTTTGTCGATTTTTGCATTTTTATCAGTCAAATATTATGATCTCACACCACTTAAAATCAGGCAAGTCGGCGGTTTGGAGCTACCCCAGACACCAAAAAATGGTTTTTCAACATTTCGTTTCGGACAACATGTAGAGTGGGAATGAGCGGCGGGCTCTCCTACTAGAATGTTAAATCCCCATATTTTCTTTAAGAGAGTATTGAGAATTGTGGAGCTGAACAGAATGCATCGCACGACGACGAAAATGTCGGATGACACGTCGTATCGCGCGACGAAGTTAAAGCTTTTTCAACTTTGTCGCAGGACTTGTTTGACATTTCCAACGTATTCTGTTATTCTGTTAGCTTCATTGAATAAGAAGTACAGGAAGCGGTCTTAGCTACATGTACAGTGTACGTGAGTGAAGCAACAAAAATGTCTGATGATGTCAAATTTTGGGACTTGTGCTATCAATTTTTGGGGCCTGTGCTGTCAAACTTTGACTGCGTTGTCAGTCGAGTTCAGGGGTGTATTATTTCTGTTGGTGATGGTAAGGCGCTGCAATTCGTTGAGTTCCCGTGCACGGTTGTTTTGAATAGTTCTTCCATCGTGTTTTGAAACATTTTTATTTGTTGATTGTATTACAATCAACTAGAAAGTACTTCTATATTTTCCCCTTGTCAATATTTGAGTCCCTGTCTATTGTGCATTATATCTTCAAGAATTTGAATTTGAAATTTCGCTTGGCGCCACTGAGATTAACCATTCAACTGCAGACCAGCCCTGCTGTAATGCGTCTGTGTTTGTGAAACTCACACTACTTAGAAAAATGCTTCATTTTTTTTTTCATAAGACCCCTTCCTGTACTTCTTATTCAATGGTTAGCTCTTAATTGCGTTGTTTTTTTTTGGTCGTCCGGAATCATTCGGAATCATTCCGGAGCCCGTCATGGATACCAGCATTGAAATTGATTGATTGAAACCAAAAATATTTGAAAATCTCTTACATCTGTAATTTTGTACAATCTGTAATGCATGTAGGTATGGCAAGATCCTTTGAATCCGTTCATTATATCGAGCAGACCAAGTGGAACTCCACTAGGATACGCAATCGTTATGTCTAGAATATAGTCCAAAAAGTTTTCATCATCTATAAAACAAAATAAATTATTAGTTTTACTTATTTTCTTTTTTGCTTCATAAAACATAACCTTTTTGGTTGTGATCTTTATGCAAAACATCAACAACTGCCTTCATCGCTCCGATTCGCGGTAGAGTAACATGCTCTAAATGAGGGAGACCATGTTCTTGAGCATATTTTTGACTGATATGTTTACGTTTTCGAAGAAAACCGCCTTCAGGAAACAGTATGATCCATTTGCGATCGTGCTTTTTGTACGAACGCTCAAGATGTTCCTTCAAATCTTGTATTGATGCTTCGCGATTTTCCCTACCCTGATGGGAGTATCAAAATTTATTATAAAATACAATTGTCTACATTAAATTTGTTTACCGATGAAATAAAAAAATCCTCGTGTATAACACTAACTATTCCAAAGTTTGTATATTTAAACAAACTATCCATTATCCACATAACGTTTGGTAAAATTTTTGGCTTCGAATTGAAATTTGCCATCAAAAACGGTACATCGGCCGTACTTTGATGATTAGCTAATACTAGGGTGTGTTTATCCAAACAAGGACTTATATCGTCTCCTCCTTCTACGACTAAAAGAATTAAAATATCAATAAGATGTTTTTGCATTTGCAGATTTGAGCGCAATCAATCAACTGCGCGTATTTACTGTCGTATCCTGCTGTGTAGGACCACATTGCCACAACTGCTAGCAGCCATGAAAATAATATTCCTTCGACTTTGCTATAAAAACCAGGATAAACAATTTTAAATGGCCACAAGCATGTCATCCATATTACATATGTTGGAATGCAATAAATATTATTGATTATTATAATTGCTGAACGTAATAAGGCAACAGGATATTTGACGATTCTGAAAAACAAGAGATACAATTGCATCAGATGGATTGGATAAAAGCAGCGTTGTTATTAGAAAACTCACCTTTTTACGCAACTCATATTCTTATTTATGCCAAAAAATGTTTAAAAACGTAATCCCATTTTCTTTTGCTGCAAATAAATGAATACATTAATATTTTTTATTTTCTTACAATATCAAGGAACGTTTAATGAAGTAAAAGTTGTTGAACTATTAAATCGTATTTTCCGCAAAAATATCTGTAGTTAAACAATAACTACATTATATAAAATAGGAATTATGTATATCTTTTAAGCCCTTTTAAGACGATCAATTGTCATTTCAGATATCGGTTCAGTTAAAAAGATTGTGTATCTAGAAAGACGTCAGTCCGGTGTTCAGTTGAGCTTTCGTTTTACTTGTGAGCAATCGAAATTCATTGGGAAAACTGAGAACTGAACTGAAAACTGATGGGAATTTCATCATTTTCAGCTAAACGCTTCAGTTTAAATAGCGTTTTTGTTTTTTTTTTTTTTTTTTGTTCGGAACCATTCCAGACGATTCTGAATTCGTTCACTTGTCACAAGATGACAATTCGTGTTTCTGAAAAGAACAGAACATCGATTCTGGACTTGAAATCGCAATCAAAATCACGATTACATGCACACACTTGCACATTCGTATTCACGGTCATGTTTAGAAATAATTAAAATAAAAACAATGTCAATGGATTTGAGGTTTTACAAATACATATGCACTATTAGAAGCGAAAAAGTTTGTTTGCATGTTCATGTTCCTTTGGTATCCGGAATCGGAGAGTTCTGTCTACCAGTTCCGGACTACCAAAAAAAAAAAAACGCTATAAGAGCTGAACAGAATGCAGTCGCCAGTCGCCCGAAGACGAAAATGACAACTGAATATGTGTGGATTCGCGCAACGAAGTTGAACTTTTTTCAACATTGTTTCGCAACGAGTTTGACATTTTCATACAAATTTCAGCTGTCATTTTTGGCGTTAGGTAACTGGCGACTGCATTCTGTTCAGGATTTACACATCACTATAACTGAAATCTTAACTGATTGTTCAACAAAAACTGAAACTGGAATAATCTTCTTAATTTGAATAGGGGTAATTTATATACAAAAGTGTAAGCTCTTAATAGCTATAATTAAAAACGAATATTCGAGTGCCCATTATAGATTAAAGGTCATGCAATAAATTCCATAATTGTTAGCTTAAAAAATACGTTTTTTTTTTAGTTATTAATTTCCGCAAAATTCATTAAATTTTTTACATTTTTCATTCTCTTTTTTCCGAGCGCTTCGGTCGAACTCTGAAGCACTGATCAGTTATAACAATAGCTGCGTTTTATTATCACAATGATCCAGATCAGATCATTGATTTATATGTGTAACAACAACAAAATGAAATCCTACTTTTCACTTGGATCAATTTTTGTGATCCAAAAATTAGTTCTTCTTTCGCACACAAGTTGAAACGTTGGCGTATATTTTCAATAAAAACTGTGCTGCCACTTTCATACATTTATCTATCCGGTAATGAAATATTTTTCAATTACATAGCAAAACCTTTTCCCCTAAAAAAACAACATAATAATCGTTCAAAAAAATTATCGTAGTGCAACTCCGATCTAATTGTCAGAATGTAAAAATTACATACAGCTGCCAAACTTGAAGTAAAAAACAAATTGATGATAGAAGCTGTTTTATTTTCTTGATCTGATCCGGATCAGATCATCGTAATAATAAAACGCAGCTATTGTTATAACTGATCAGTGCTTCAGAGTTCGACCGAAGCGCTCGGAAAAAAAAACGTCAAAAAAAGACCAACGGAAAACGACAGATAGGGTTTCAATATTACCTTACTGTCGTTTTCCATTGGTCTTTTTTTGACGTTTCTTCTTCTACCTCCAATGGAACGGGTTTTGATGTATGTGTCATTCTTCGGACGATTTGTTTTCAAAACAGAAGAGTTCTGCTCTTCTAAGAAGCATTCCGTCTGTCAAAGTCAGTCTAATGGAATGGTTTCAGAAGACTTCTGAACTCTTCCGAATGCTTCTGCACGACCAATCGAAAACGACATACGTTTTACCCTCCAAATATCTCAAAACTTATTTTTCTCATACACACATACTCTTGCAATGCGTTCAATTGGGCAAAAGAATAGAAATCCCTTCTGATTTTAAAACCAGAATGCTATTCCAGATTCCAGATTGCCAATTAAAAACGGCATCAGAATCAGTGTTTGAAACGAAAAAAGTAACACAACTTTGATACTCGAGCTCGTTTTTCTTTTTGACCTCTGAGCAGATCACAGAAATGTCAAAGAAAAAGTCTGTTTTTTTTTTTTAAGCTCAGATATATCAGATCTAAATGTTTATGCTTGGAGCTTGATCTATTTACTCAGGATAAAATGACCGAGCAAATAGAGCGAATAGCGGAGCGAAGATCAGTTCCCTTTTTTTCTGATTTTATAGACAAAAACAAACACAAGTAAACAAAAAAAGGTTTAGACAAATAATTAGTAAAAAAGTACATTGAGGTTCTCAGGTTTTTTTTATTAGGCGTTTTCAAATATTTGTTCAGAGGGAACAGAATCTGAACAAAATGAGCACGCAATGAATTTTCTGAACAAAACGAGTTCTGAGCTCATAAGAATCATTCTTTTAACAATCTGGGGAACTTTATGTAACTTGTCATTTAAAGAGTGAATCGTGAGGCTTTTTCTTGTTATTCATCTTTCTTATTTTGAATAAGATGTACCTATAGTTCTTTTTTGCTTTCTTATTCAAATTTGCTCTTTTTGTTCGGTCAAATTTGGCCGAGCGAATAGAGCGTGCTCTTTCAGAGATCTCTGAACCATAAAAATTAAGACGATTTGTTTACCTCATAATTGTGAGCAAAATGGCTGAACAAACAAATGTCAAGCATGTGAGTTTAATGTTTAAAATAAATTAAAACGGTGAAAGAAGACTATTTATTATTGATGTAATAAAAAAAAATAGTCAAATATGTATATTATTTATTAATACAAACAAATACAAATTTCCTGAATATTAGGCTGCATGTACGGTGGTGCGAAAAAGCGATGCGAGAAGCGAAGCGAGAAGCGTTATTAGATGCGAGATGTTGCAAGGGAGAAAAAGGATGAAAAATCATCTTTACTTCCAATTAGGAAAGAATAAATTTATCATGCTCTATATACGTCACAATCAAATTCAAAACAAACATTCTTTCTTCATACAAACGCTTCTCTCACTACCATATGCGCAGCCTCAAGTGCTCAATTGTATTTAAAAATAAATCAGAATGTTCAGAGCGCGTTCAGTATGCACTGAAGACTCACAGCTCTGAACTAAAAAAGAAAAACGCTCCGAGCGAAAATTTGAACGCGAACTTTTAGTGACAGTTCAAGCTCTACTGTGAACGAGTATTTGAAACATAAGGCGTTTTTCTTTTTTACGTCTGAACAGAGTTTGAACTGCCAAACTAAAAATTGTGTTTCTTTTTTAGTTCAGTGTGTTCAGAACATCAAAGTCGTGTTACTTTTTTCGTTCAGAGCACAGATTCTGAGTGTTCAGAGTTCGACCGACGCGTTCGGAAAAAAGAGACCGAGCATTGTGAGCAAAATGCCTGAACAAACAATTTTCAAGCATGTGAGATGTGGTAAAATAAAAAGAAACGAATAAAATAATTAAAATGGTGAAAGAAACAAGTTGATATGGCAGAGAATATCAATTTTGTGATAAAAAATTGTCTATTATATTATTTATTAATACAATAATTATACAAATAAAAAAAAAATCCTGAATATTAAGTGCAGTTCATTTCACAATTAAATCAGAACGTTCAGAAAATGTTTCGAGCTAATTTTATTCAGAGTTCAGCAAGCTCTGAAGACTCTGAGCTCAGTTCTCCGAACTAAAAAAGAAAAACCGTCTATCTGTTATTCATCGAGGATACTAATAGCGCTATTAAGATCCTATTAGTTGTAAATTATTGGGGCTTTTGCACCAAGCACTACCAGGTTCTTGGCTTTGTTAAATCGAAAATGGGAAATATTAGTGAACAAAATGAATTTGTATGGAATTACTATACCAACGACAAAGCCAGAAAAGAAATAAAAAAACATCAAAAGGAAATGTGTTGTTGTTTCGGAAATTACTTCTGATAATTTCCTATAGGTTTTACTCTCAACTTAATAGAGGTCAGAACCACTATTAACTTAGATCGCTCGCAAATCATCACTACGAAGCACTGATCTCTATAATACACTGTATAGTGGATTCCATACAAATTATAACACTTTTATTGGCTCCTATTGATTTTGACATGGTACTCTTACATTTGTGAATCTCTTTCTTTATAAACCGAAAAAGTGAGACAGAGTCACTGATCTCTATTATAGAGATCATTGGAAAGAGTGAAGTGATGAAGAGATTGCTTAGTTTCATCAATGACCTGAGTTTATAATTTAAAATAAATTTACTGAAAAATTGCTATTTTTAACTAAAGGGGCCAACAACTTTCAGAAGTTTCGCGGCACAGCCGTATTTATTTTTTATTTTCAGCTGTCAGTGGGAAGTGTTATATTTTGGTATAACTGTTATACCTGGATGGAACTTTTGCAATTATAACAGTCTTCTTTTTGCTTTTTGCTCCTATCCACTATCCAGTTATAATAGAGAACAGTGCTACGAAGCTATTAGGCGTTTTTCTTTTTTAGCTCCGAGCAGGGTACGGAGCTGTAAAAAAAAACCGTTTTCTTTTTTAGCTCAGACATATCTGAGCGCTCAACTTTTGTTTATTTTTTCGATCAGATCGTGGTCAGAGCGCGATCTTCGAGCTCGATTAAAATTGATGGAGTAGAAAGTTACGCGCGGCCAACTTCATTTATTTTGTTTATATCATGAGTGAGATAACGCGAAGAAATAGCAAACCGTGGAAATGGCAGGCGAAGCAAGTTGTTCTCCCAACGAAAGTAATTAAAAAATCATTTTTGTCAGCTTGTCGATTTTTTTTATGCGTGACAGTTCCGTGCTAAGGTTTGTTTCTTTATTAACTTGGAAAGGTCTGAGTTTACTCTGCTCAGACCGAGCTCGATGAGCTCAGGCTATAGTACTCCGCACCCTGCTAATCGAGTAGGCTAACTTACCTGAAAGCGGAAAAGAAAAACGCCAAAGAATAATGCCGTAACTGTTTTCAAAAGAAAAAGGGAAACTATTTTTGCAAATCTTTTTAAGATATTTGTCATTTTTTTCATGACGAAAATGGTTGGTTTTCTTTATTATTTACGAAGCCTTCAATTTACTTTTACTCTGTCGAATCTTCTATTGAGGTTTCTTACATTCTTCTTCCAATTCTTTAAAGTAGCTATGTACAATAGGAGCGCTTCTCCTGGGTTTGAATCGAATGTATTTGTCTTGTTACCTATCAGCTAGTATTCGACCTATTACTCCGTAGTAAGGGTATTTTATCAATTGAGAATTATACGAAGTTATAACACTAAACTCCGAAATAAATCATATCATGCTGTACTATATTGTTGTTGTTTATTGCAAAACCGAAATCCGTATTTATTTAATTTGAAATTGATGATCTTAAAGAAATATACAATCATTTAGTTCCAATAACAATAACTTATTGTTTCCGTCTTTTAATCTATATTTTTGTTTTTCGATTCAACAGTCTGGTCAAATGCTTACTAAAAGCCACTATGACGTCATTTAGTCTCTTTCAACAGATTAAGATTTGTGAATTAAATGCACCTACAGTTTTAGAGTGTCTTATCAAAACTAGAAACGCACTATGTAGCTAAGCAGCTAACTTTGCAATCAATGAGTTGGAGGAATACGGATGACAATATTTTCTTTTTTTTTCGTTTTGCGTGTATTCTAGCAGACTTTGGATTGGTTCGTTTATATGGAAGCATTAATATTAGATTAACTTAACGCAACAACATTCATTATACTTGACTAAATATAGATTCTTTGTAAAAAGGAACAGTCATTCATTACTGAAAATATCAAAATTTTCCACCAATACCAGGTAATTTTTCAGTCTTATATTTTACAATATGAGACAAAACGACGCCCACGAGAACTTTAATTTAACTACTTGAGGAGCAATTAACTTTTAGAGAACGAAAAAAACTTACAAGAAACATTACTTAATTTTTTTTTCGACTCAATCAAAAATAATCAATGACCCCTACATAAAAGATTATCAAATTGTCTCGATTACCATCACATCGATCGGATTCAAATTCAAATGAATTGAATTTGTAATTTTTTTATAAATATTTACACAAATAACCACTGGCACTGGGTCAAATATACTCAACTAGAAACTATAGAAAGAAAACGCTTGTATTATGCTCAACTTGGAAAAAAATTGACACTACACACTGGCTCTAAAGTTGCATTAGAAAGGCAAGTATTCTGATTCTCCTCAGAAAAAAAAAAAATAAACACCTTTCCTGACATGCGGTGCAATGTTTAAACAACCACTTTTTCATCACATTTCGTCAAGTCAGTAATTGGAACAGAGTTTGAGAATTGAAGGTAGTATATTGGACATAAATTAAGTGTTTAATGTTAGTTAAAACTTGTTATTTACTTACCAATTAAACTTGATTCCAATTAAATTAATAACCTTAAATGGTTTTTTTTTAAGGTAACTTTGAATCACAACAATCACAAAATTCACAGTAATCACAAACCACAGCAGAAAACTCATAGAACCAGTCGTCAAATTCGATGTTTTTGTAGGTGTGTTCATTCATCAGAGACACGCTGAATGGAATCTTTTTTAAGGTCAGATTTACATTCACGCAATTTCCTTGGGGGCAGAACTACCGTCTAGGGCTAGTATGCATCAAGAATACTAATAGCTATATTAAAGTGAATGGGCCTGCACATACGAGACTAATTCATGCGGACTAAAATCAGTTTAGTTGGCAAGTGTGCAGCATGAAACGGACTGAAATCTTCAACCCGAAATTTGCTGGATGAACGAAGACTAATGTGGCTTTTCTTACAACCACGAAGAATTGCTACTAAAATTCAATGTTTTTTGGTGTGTAAGAAATGTGAAAAAAACGAATCAATCCCTTTTTTGAATGTCTGTGTTGTCTGGTCAGCTGTAAAATCGTTTTGTGCATGGTAATCACAACAACAGAAAACTCAGCTGTAGTATATGTGTAAAATCCGTGTACAAGTATGTGTAAATCCGTCTCCAAAAAGAGATTCGAGAGAAATCAATCCTTCGGGAAATAAATTCAATTTCTTTGTGAAAGAAATGCGTTTAAGGGAAAAAAAATTGCCACTTTTACGTCACGGATCAATTCTTGGGTTGTAAGAAAAGCCACATAAAACTAAAATATATACAAAAGCTATCAGTTTTGGTACGATATAAATACTCACACATTTATAAGAGGTTCATGTATACATTTCTTGCCCAGTCTGAAATCTCGTGAGTGCTTGGTCTAAAGAGTCAAACCCGTTTTAGTCCAAAACTTATTCATCCCGTGTGTGCAGGCCCAATAGCCTATAAGTTATAAATTAATGGGTCTTAAGGGCTGACTATAATGAACGGAATGGAGCGGACGGAGCAGTCCGCAACTGAGCGAATACAAGGAATTCCTATATTGTGCCTGCAATAGCAGATTGCTCCGTTTCGTCAATTTTCGTTCAGTTTTGCTTACGGACGTAAACTGCGCTCCTCTTCGCTTTTTACGGACGAAAATTTGACAGCTGACTGGTTTTGTTGATTTTTCTGAATAGGAATTCGATTTGTTGTTGATTTCAGGCAATTAATTTCTTGAAATTGTTTGTTTGTTGCATGGCAACCGAAATTCACAAATTATTGAAAACAAAATACATACATTTGTTTTTGAATAATACTTCCGTACACATCCGTTCATTATGGGTATAGTGTTTACATGGCAGTTCGGAAGGAAGCGTTTCGTTCGGTTCTGACACTAGCTTCCGTTTGCTTCCGCTCATTATAGTTAGCCCTTTATTCACCAAGCACTATTAGGTTTTTGCTCAATTGAAAATGGGAAATTTTAATGAACAAAATGAATTTGTATGGAATTACTATGACAACGACAAAGCCAGAACAAAATAAAAGAATTTATGTGAAACTAGAAACTTGTTATTTGAACTAGCAGCTAGTCTAATTTTTAACACATTTTATTTGAAGTGAAGTTTCAAAATTTAACCAAACGGCAAGTGTTATTACACTCAGACGTTTTTAGGAAGACGCAAATAAGTGCGAAAGAGAAAGTAGGTGAAATATAAATACTTTAAAAAGTCTCAACCCCCACGATTGTGGGTTCAAGATTTTCGGACGTTTTTTGACTTTTGATTTTCTTTTCTTTCCTTGTTTCTTGGAGTTGCTTTATTTCAATTTCAAATTTCTTTGACTTTGTGTATGAGAACAAAACAATGAAAGAGAAGTGTCAAAAACAGTCAATCGAAAAACATCCGAGTGTAATAATGCGAGATTGACGGAATGAGTGTTCAAATGAAAATCTACGAAACGCGCAGCATGAAAAAAGTATGGGTGTAATAACACACCGTTTTAATCACTTTTTAACCCAATTCGCACACGGCCTTACATTAAAATCTGCACACTTATCCCCTTTTTTTGGTGTGTGGCGCTTTATCATTTAAACGTATTTTTTTAAAGTATGAGGTCGAATATGAATTTGTTTTTGGTCTAGACTGAAACGTCATTTTAAGCTAGTACAACTCTAAAATTGTTCATTAGCGGACTATAATTTTGCGCCAATGAATTTTGTTCATTACTTGAGCATGAAATCATTCCGCCTGGAATCATCGAGGTCATTTATACCTAATTAAAAATTAAGCAAGTTAAATCACGTAATTTAAATGATTGAAAATGTGTGGAAATCATGTAATTAATTATGTGATTTAGCTAAATCAAGTGAATTTAGCTAAATCACGTTGGTGGGAACGTGCTATAAATGAGCGGAAGCTAAAGTGTCACAACCGAACGAAACGTTCTCTTCCGAACTGCCATGTGAACACTTTTCCCATCACAAATCAGGCTATTGCTAAAATGCCGGTTTTAAAATCATCGCAAGAAATGCAAGCGTAGGATTAACATACGATTAATTTGTTGACATAATTGATATCGATACAATACATGTATCGACTACTTACCCTCTCTTCTCTAATTAAGTTTGTATTTGTAATATTTTGTTTTAAAATTTTCAATTGTCTTGAATCTTGATTCTCATTTCTTTTGAATTCTTGATTAGAAGTTAGAATTTGAAGCTACCCATTGCTTTAATATTTAATTTTGATAAGAGTTGTTTTTATTCTAAATAGTTTTGTGAGATAATCACAATGAAAACGTTGTTCATATTTCTTTCACTGTTTTTAATAGTGAGTGGTGAAATAGAAAAAGTGTTTCATTATCAACCAGAACAGGTGCATTTATCCTTTGGAGGTAATTATTTTTGTTCTATTGCTCCTTCTTTATATTGGAAAAAACAAATACATATGTATTTATCATTTGTT
This sequence comes from Sphaerophoria rueppellii, assembly GCA_920937365.1. Taxonomy (NCBI): domain Eukaryota; kingdom Metazoa; phylum Arthropoda; class Insecta; order Diptera; family Syrphidae; genus Sphaerophoria; species Sphaerophoria rueppellii. Next base: position 34,123,253 of record CAKKXW010000001.1, on the reverse strand, counting down.
TTGCCTAATGGACTAGCACTAACATCAAATCCAGTGCAATTGCGTATTTCCTTTGTTTCAATCGAAACTGATAGGAGCACCCAAGTATATATATATGTATGTAAATTTGAACGTTACATAGTTGTACTTTGAAATAATATAAAAAGCCTTTAAATAATGTCGGAGACGTATTTTGAGTTTGGTGAATTTAAGCTACTAGCTAAAAAGGTTGCCTATGTGTTGGGCAGATACAATGAACATCTCAATTGGTCTACAGTTATATAATTTATCAAACATGCAATCTCAAGTTGTTTTCATGTTTATTTTCTCCCGGCTATTAATCTCCTTAGATTTTTGTTGGAATCTTCTTTGTTTAACTTCTTTTGTTACGAGTTTAAACTTTGAGTTATGACAGATTCTGTGCCGATTGTCTTGGTTAGTCTTTCACAGTTCTAACAATTCTCAACTCCATAAGCCTAGACACTTGTTGAACTTCGTTCGATTAAGTTTTTGCCTTCATCTGGGTCTCCTTGAAAAAGGTTCTTGTTCTAATCCCGACGAATGGTCATCAAATTTTTTTCCCACGGCTTCATACGTTCTGGTCTACGAAATTCTTCCAACGCAATTGTCCAGCCGCAACCGGCTGCTCCGCTCATATGAGTATGCCAGCATTGGTAACCATAGTTCCTCTTACGGTCCCAAAGCCAGGCTAAAGAGGAGGCCAGTCTTGAAAATGATGTCGAGACTTAGTAGCATATCCGGATACCTTAATTTGGCTTGAAACGTGAGTCATAGTCAACATATATTATGTAATATTTTAGCAGTCTATTTGGGATCCCATTGCTTTACCCTGGCGCCTAAATATTCAATTAACCTTATGGTATTTGAGATGAGATGTAAAAATTATAGATAGTTTCCATTACAACCGCCTGTATCAGGATGATAAGTTCTTTCTTTCTTTTCCATCCCTAACATGTTATAATTTTGTATGTCCTTGCCCATTATGAGTTTACCCTCTTAGTCTAATACTGGGTTGTCTTATTTTCTAGAAACCACTGATGAAATTGTAGTAACGTGGTCCACCCGTGATGACGCCGGTCCATCCATTGTTGAATATGGTATACGCGGCCTTGCCCTCACGGCAGAAGGAACATCCCAACAATTTATCGATGGCGGTGATAAACATAGATCCCAATTCATACATAGGGTAATTCCGAAATGAAACAATTCCAAATTGTAGCTATGTATGTTAAATGTTTTCAATCTCAGGTGAAACTAAAGAATCTGCAACCAAACACAACCTACGTCTACCATTGTGGGGGCACGCTCGGTTGGTCGTCTGAGTTTTCATTTCGAACCGTTCCATCGGGGGCCAATTATTCACCCACAATTGCCATCTACGGTGACATGGGTAACGAAAACGCTCAATCTCTCAGTCGACTTCAACAGGAAACACAACGTGGCATGTACGATGCTATTGTGCACGTCGGTGACTTTGCCTATGATATGAATAGTGAAAATGCTCGAATTGGCGACGAGTTTATGAAACAAATTGAACCAGTTGCAGCTTACCTGCCCTATATGGTCTGTCCGGGTAACCATGAAGAAAAATTGTAAGTTCTTCTATTTACTGTCGTTTCCTGTCTTCAATGGATTTTCTTTCTATTTCAAGTAACTTCTCAAATTATCGAGCGCGATTTAGTATGCCAGGCAACACAGACAATATTATGTACAGTTTCAATTTGGGACCTATTCATTTCATTGGCTTCTCAACCGAAGTTTACTATTTTCTCAATTATGGTCTTAAAACACTTGTATTTCAATACGAGTGGCTCGAAAAAGACCTCCAAGAAGCCAATAAACCAGAAAATCGTGCCCAAAGACCGTGGATTATAACCTTTGGTCATCGGCCAATGTATTGCAGCAATGAGAACGACAACGATTGTACACATTCTGAGACATTGGTTCGTGTTGGCTGGCCATTTGTTCATTTGTTTGGTTTGGAAGATTTATTCTACAAATATGGCGTCGATGTTGAACTATGGGCCCATGAACATTCGTATGAACGTTTGTGGCCAATTTATGATTATAAAGTTTATAATGGATCAAAAGAGGAACCGTATAGAAATCCTGGGGCACCGGTGCATATTGTTACGGGTTCTGCAGGTTGTAAAGAAGGGCGGGAGCCTTTTGTATCGAAGATTCCAGAATGGAGTGCTTTTCATAGTCAGGTGGGGAATTTTTGTCATATATTTCTTTGGCACGGTTGGTTTTGTGACGCTTTGTTTTTTAGGACTATGGGTACACTCGCTTGAAAGCGCACAATGGAACACATTTATACTTTGAACAAGTCTCTGATGACAAAGACGGTGCAATAATTGATTCGTTTTGGATTATCAAAGACAAACATGAAAGTTACAAGCTTTCGAATTTGCTCTGAAATGAGGGCGTTTGACAATTATATCAAACCAAATACAACACATTCCAATTGTAGCTATGTTTTATTAAATAATTGTATTATAGATCACGTTATAAAGTACTTACACAAATTTTTCGAATTGTTTGGTGCACAAATTGTACAAATAAACGCAAGTGATAAACTTATTCTAAAAAGTCTTGTTCATACATTTAATGATTGCCAAAGACTCCCAAGTTTTATATAATTCATATGTCCACAGAACTCACGAACGAAATTGTCGTTACATGGTCAACTCGAGATGATTCAAAAGAGTCGATTGTTGAGTATGGTGAAAAAACCCTCGACAAAATATCGAAATCAAAGCCATTCAAATTTGTTGATGGCGGAAGTGAGAAGAGCACGCAGTACATTCACAAAGTAAGCATACTCCCTGGGTTTTTTGTTTTTAGAACAGCACTTAAAAGTTCACTGTAAATTAGGTGACCTTAAGCAATCTGAAAGCTTCTACACGATACATATATCACTGCGGAAGCTCTCTTGGCTGGTCTGCTGAATTTTGGTTCAACACCCAACCGAACGGCACACAATGGTCACCACGTTTAGCCATTTTCGGCGACATGGGCAATGAGAATGCACAATCTCTGGCCCGTTTACAACAAGACACTCAGCGTGGATTGTACGATGCCATTATTCATGTCGGCGACTTTGCCTACGACATGGATTCAGAAAACGCCAGAGTCGGAGATGAATTTATGAAACAAATCGAATCTGTTGCTGCATATTTACCATACATGGTGTGTGCTGGGAATCATGAAGAACGATAGTGAGTTATCTACCAGTTGGCTACTAGCAAAATGCATTGACTTTTGTTTTCTCTTTGTAGCAACTTCTCAAACTATCGTGCACGTTTCAGCATGCCAGGCGGAACAGAGAACCTTATGTATAGCTTTAACATGGGCCCAGTGCATTTCATTGGCTTTTCCACTGAATTATATTATTACTTGAATTATGGCTACAAGCCTATGATCAATCAATACGAATGGCTTGAGCGAGATTTAGAAATTGCAAATCGTCCCCAAAATCGCGCTATTCGCCCTTGGATTGTGACATTCGGACATAGGCCAATGTACTGCAGCAATGACAATGGCGATGATTGCTCCAAACACAACACAGTCATTAGAAAGGGTCTGCCTCTGTTTGGTTTCTTTGGACTAGAAGATTTGTTTTATAAATTCGGTGTTGATGTTATGCTCTGGGCTCATGAGCATTCATATGAAAGATTATGGCCAATCTATGATTATAAAGTTTTCAATGGATCGAATAAGGAACCATACAAAAATCCTGGAGCGCCTGTACATTTGGTGACGGGATCGGCTGGGTGTAAGGAGGGTAGAGAACCATTTGATAAAGTTATACCGAAATGGAGTGCTTTTCATAGTCGGGTATGATGGTTTTTCTTTCTTTCTTTGATTCATGTAACCAACTGGCTTGTTTCTATAGGATTATGGTTATACTAGGATGACGGCTCACAATGTAACTCATTTATACTTTGAGCAAGTTTCTGATGATAAAAATGGTGAAATTATTGATTCTTTTTGGATTGTCAAAGAGAAGCACGGATCTTATTTGTGATCGATATTACTCTTATCATTCCTTTATTCATATGCATACATACACAATTTTCATCTTTGTAATAAAAATTAACTGAAAATTGCACTTTGGATTGATATTTTATTTAAAGCTCTTAACGCATTATATGATGAAACAATACTTGCTTCTTTCGTAAAGGCCGTGGGGACCCGTTTCAAGTCTTGCTCTAGGGCTCACAATACAGTCTTTAGTCTACTTACTTAGTTAGTTATGGTGGCGTTACAGTTCAGGTCGGACCAGGACCTCATCCAACAAGCGTCTTCAGCCAGCTCGGTCCCTACATAACTTTCTTTAGTTTTACACGCCAAGTTGGTTCAGGTCCTCTGCCATATGTGTGCTAAACCCGAGTCGCGTGTCTTCCTCTTCTTCGACGTCCTTCCGGGTTGGATTCGAGGACTCTACGGGCCGGAGCATTATTTTTTCCATTCGCTCTAAATCACCCAGGGGCCTGATTATGGGATTCGCGGTGAATCGTTTTGCTAGCGAGTTTGACATTTTTCAATTATTGCTTTCGATTTCGCCTTCTTCGTTTTGAACTCGACCAATTAACGAATTCGAAGTCGAATTTGAAATGCCAAAATGTTTGCTGGCAAGTTGAAAACCGACAGCTTTTTATTGGCAGATTCACAGGTGCAGGTGTGTTTATTATTATTAACTGGAATATTGGAAGAAATAGTCAAACCAAAAGTGTTAAATAACTGGAATATTGGAAGAATTTTTTTCGTTCCGCCGCGAATCCGTTAATATGGAAAAACGAAGCGAGTCGAATTTGAAAGGTCGAATTGAAAACGATCCGCGGCGAATCCCATAATCAGGGCTCGTTTGACCTTAACTTTTCTGGCTAGGTCTGTATCGCTGAGCAGCTCCTACACTTCTTGATTGAATCTCTGCCTCCATTCTTCATTTATGCAGACTGGATTAAAAATTACTTGAAGAATTTTTCTCTCATTGACCATGTCTCTGCACCATACATTAGGACCGGGATGGTGAGAGTTTTGTACAGTGACACTTTAGTTGCTCGAGAGAGAGGACTTTACTACTCAATTGCCTTCTCAGTCCAAAGAAGAAGCGATTGGCAAGAGTGATTCTTCGTTTGATTTCAGCGCTGGTGTCGTTGTCTGGGTTTATAGCGGATCCTAGGGAGACAAAGTCCTTAACTACCTCGAAGTTAAATCTGTCTACATTAACGTTGGCTCCAAGACGTCGATGTTGGGTGTCCTTTCTTGTTGACAGCATTAACTTGGTCTTGCGCTCATTAACCGTTAGGTTTTTTTCCGACCATGAGGGAACCGCGTGGGTTTTCCATTGTCATCTTACACAGGCGGACTAGTTCTTCTGGGATGCCAAAAATAGACATTGCTCTATATAGTTGGTCCCTATTATTGACGCTGGCATACGCGGCGTTTTAAATCCTCCGACCAAATCTTGCAGATGACTTGGTGCATACATCTACCCAAATCCTCTGCAGCTGCTTTGTACAGTTCGGCGGCTGGCCGTTTGTTCCAGCAGCTTTGTTCGACTTAAGCTTAGATATCGCCATCTTCACTTCGTCAATGTAGGTTGGTGGAATTGTTGGTCTGATTCACCTTAATTGAATGGTACTATATAACTGGCGGAATAAAGCTCGTCATCGCCGTTATACAACTTGGAAAGTGGTCTTTCCATATCCTCAGCACTGGTTAAACTACGATGTTCCTATGAGTGTCTCTACAGGCTTCGGTCTGGGGTATAAAAACTCTGGTGGCTTGTTTTACATTTTTGTAAAACTTTCGAACGTCGTTTTTTTCCTGTTGTGACAAGGATTTTAAAAGCCTTCTCAATTCCCGATTGATATTCAATGCCGAGCACAATAATAATCCGTTGTTGATATCAGTTTAAAGTTCTTAGAATACTTTCTTCTTGAAAACCTACCATTGCAGATGAAGTCGGAGAAATTGTAGTCACTTGGTCAACTCGCGACGACACTCAAAGTTCCATAGTCAAGTTGAGAAAATGGAACTCACAATCAGACGAATTCGTTGAATATGTCGGCGAATCGAAATTATTCACCGATGGAGGACACAAAAAGAGATCTCAATACATTCATAAGGTACCAAAACAAGTCTTTAAATAAACTGGCAACTTAAACCATTCTTCCAGGTAAAATTGACCGGATTGGACACGGAAACAAAGTACGAATACACTTGTGGTTCCATGCTGGGTTGGAGTGCAGTTTTCTGGTTTACCCTGCCACCGAGCAGAGCAAACTGGTCGCCTAGCTTAGCCATATTCGGTGATCTGGGAAATGAAAATGCCCAATCGCTGAGTCGTCTACAAGCCGACACAGAAAAAGGAATGTACGATGCCATTATTCACGTTGGCGACTTTGCATACGACATGGACACATCCAATGCTAACGTTGGTGATGAATTCATGCGTCAAATAGAATCGGTGGCTGCATACCTGCCATACATGGTCTGTCCAGGAAACCATGAAGAAAAATAGTTTGTCAACGGAGATCAATAATTATTCCTCTATCTAATCGTTTTCATTTTGCAGTAATTTCTCCAATTACAAATCTCGTTTCAATATGCCGGGTGATTCGGATAGTATGTGGTATAGCTTCAATCTTGGTCCGGTTCACTTCATCTCATACTCAACCGAAGTGTATTATTTCTTGAACTATGGCATCAAGAGTTTGGTCAAGCAGTTTGATTGGTTGGAAAACGACTTAAAAGAAGCCACCAAACCAGAGAATCGTGCCGTTAGGCCATGGATTGTAACATACGGCCATCGTCCGATGTACTGCAGTGATAACACGGAGTATGATTGCAATGAGAAACTCGAAACGTTCATTCGAAAAGGACTACCGGTGGTGGAATGGTTTGGGTTGGAAGATTTGTTCTACAAGTACGGTGTGGATGTGGAAATTATGGCGCATGAACACTTTTATACACGTCTATGGCCAATTTATGATTTTAAAGTGTATAATGGATCAATGGAGGCACCGTATACGAATCCAAGAGCACCGGTGCAGGTGATAACGGGCTCGGCTGGTTGTAAGGAGAAGAGGGAACCGTTCTCGCATGATATTCCCGAATGGAATGCTTTTCACAGCAATGTAAGTTGATAGATTTCAAATTTTAATCGATTGTTATATGCTTACATTTGTTAAATCTAGGATTATGGATATACACGAATGAAGGCTTACAACGGAACTCATTTGTATTTTGAACAAGTGTCTGATGATAAGAATGGTGAAATTATTGATTCATTTTGGATAATCAAAGACAAACATGATAAATATGATTAAATAAATGGAGTCTATTTTTGCAAACGTTTTAATGGACATTAACTTTTTAAATCCACAATCAAGTCGACGGGCTATACGTTATTCGGATAAGGGCGTCACCAACTGCTAGGTTCATGCCATCGTGCATTAGTGAAAGTGTCCAGTATCATTTCTTCTTTTTTAATTATCGTCGAGCAGTCGTCGCCGGAGTAGGACTCGTAAAATCAAAGTCATTGTAGGCACTTTGTCTTTCGAGTGAGGAGTTTTTAACCCAGTTGTTTGGCCAAACAGAAGTAGCAGCGGTGCGCTAGGGTAATCCTTCTCCTTCCACACTGTTACGTGTCGAGTTTTGTGTTGCAGAAGAGTTTAAGACGCTCAAACAGTACGTTGAATAGGATTTTGTATGCAACAGGGCAGGGATATGCCTCGGTAATTTTTGCATGACATAGTCGCCTTTTTCCAAGATGGGGCATATGGAGCTTATAGTCGCGGGCACGAATTCTTCCTCCCACTTATGACCTGGTGCCTGCGGTTCATCAAAACATATCGTCCATATTTAAGAGTTCCTCCGACCCAGAGGACTTATTTTTTTGGTTTTGGATGGCTCTTCCTACCTCTTCTGTGCTGGTGGCTGGGACTGGGTCTTCATTGAATGGTCTTGCTTCTCTTTCCTCATTAGCTCGCTCGACATTTTGAGAATTCAGCAGCTGTTGGAAGTGTTGCTTGAAAACATCTACAATCTCTGTGCTTCGGTGACTAGGTTTCCTTCACTGTTTCGAAGAACCTGTGTCCCAGTTCTGTAACCAGAAGCTAATTGCTTCGACCATTTAAAGAGACGTCCAGTGTTATTCTTGGCAAGTGACTCTTCGAGATCTTTGAGTTGAGAAACTGCGGAAGAATTGACTAAACATCCTTGAAACCGAAGAAAACATTTCGATATCACAACTTCAAATTTTCTTAAAAAAACTGTCTTATAGATTTATTGTACTCATTTGTATTTACTTAAAAATAAAAGTCGTTACAAACTAAAAAAAAAACCATAGGAAAACTAATTCTCTTTAGTTATTCTTTATTCTCACTTTCACTCTTTTGCTTCTTCTTCTTCTTCTTTTTGGGTTTGGAGACTGATGTCTCTGCTTCTCCCTCCTCCGTTGGTTCTTCATTTTTAACTGAAATATCGGCTTCAGCTTCAACCTCTGAATGCTTTCTCTTCTTTACACCCAAAGTACTATCACCTCCAGTCTCATAAGAAAGCACCTCACTGTGAAATTGAAACGAATTAGAATACAAACATTGAAAAACAAAATGAACTAGCAATTTACCTTTTGACTTGGTATTTTTCAAATTTGGCCTTTGCTTTGCCGGTTCCCGACAATTTACGCAAATTGCCCTCTTCCAAAAGTCTCAAACGAGCCTCCAATTTGACTTTGTGTGCAGCACCCGTATCGAATGTCGCCTCCTCACCAAATGCATCCACTCTTGTTGCCAATGAAGCTTTGGCAGCCAGCGATCTGGACATTTTACCTTTGTTCTTCAAACTGGCCTGTCCGACTAGCTGGGCATGGAAAATCAAACCATATTTGGGTGTATCCTTTTTGGTTTTCAGAGCTCGGAAAAGTGCTTTTTCGGCTCCCAAAATTTGCAGAGTCGACGAGGGATGCTTAGCCAAGTTGATAAGGGAACCAGCATGAGCAATCAGCCTTGCTCCGACAGTCTCACCAACAAGAATCGTCAAATTGGGCGCCATTGCCATCATACGAGTTTTCAAGTAGTCATACAAATGTGTTCTGTAAGAGGTTATCGAAAGGATTTCATCGCAAAGTGCTTGGATGTTCATAATATCCTCTTCGGAGATTTCAGTACCCATGGAAATTTCAGCAGCTTCCTTCACACTCTCCTCGATATTCTCGGGAAGAATGTCTGACAAATCGGTTTTGGACATATTTTCCCGCGTACCGACGAGTTTGATTGTTTTGATAAACGACACATTGTCGGTGATGATTTTTCCAAGTTCAGGAAAATGCCAACCATACCTGCGAGAAGAATTTGCAACTATCGATCAAAAATTATGTATAAACAGTGTCACAGCTGGAAGAGAAAACTTTCATCAGACAGCCAAGGTTTTGAATCAGCACTCTGAATAGAGTTCATATTTTTGCGAAACCTTTTTCTTATCATCATTTAAAAGTTTTGTGTTTCTTATTCGCTATGTTAGAATATATAGTGATTGAGAATTTGTGTATGATATCAGCTTACCATTCTCTTGCTCTCATGATATAGTTGTTCAGCTCCTTGTCCAAATCGTCCAGCAAGCATTGGGCTTGAACAATCATTGTATCGATTTTATCGGGGGAGAACTTGAGCTTGTACCTTGAAAGCGAATGGGCCAGACCCAAGGCCATGGCGGTCATTTCTTTTTTGGGCAAACCACTCAACAAACTATCCGACTGAGTTCTGATGCATCGCATCAGCTCCTGAACACCTGTGTTGTACACACATTGTACGGCGAATTTATCCTTGATGGCACTGCCAAGTTTGGCATCGGCAACCATGAGAGATTGCTGGACTTCATCGCCAAACAATTTCTTAAGCGTCTTTTTGAGGGGCTTGGCAATTTTTCCCTCAACAGCTGCAGTAGCAGCGGCCAAGGCTTCGGTGGTGTCGTTGAACTTCTCAAAATGCTTGAGCTTCAATCTAAAGACAAAATAATAGTTTGGTTAATAGAGTAATAGGATTGTTGTGAATTGGTAATTTTAAGGGTGTCTTGTTGCATCAGACAGCCAAGGTTTTAATCAAAACTTTTAAAGTTCAGTTTTTTTGCGAAACCTTTTTTGTATCATCATGTGAAACACAGTTTGAAACCAAAATGAATGTATTTGGAGGGCAAGAACTGACAAATATTGCAGCAAAAGCTGAACTGTATTCATGGGTAAACCTTTCTCTACATTTCTCTTCGGAGCTGTTTGGAGTCGGAACAAGCTGGTGGACCAAAGCTTGTCAGAGAGAAAGCAATTTGGGTTTGGTACTAAACTATTTGCAGTGATTTGATTGATAGACGAACTCATGGGCGAGCAACTAGGCAAGAATTGGTTGAACCTGAGCTATGAGATCAGTTTGTTGTGAGCCCTGATCCAAGGCCGCAGCCTCGAATTTGCACTGCACTCTTCTATCAAGCAGTCAACTAAGCCTTAAGTGATCTAAGTACGACATATCCAAGCTTCGGTGCTTTGACTCATCACAGAATGATCTTGGCCCAGGACATTACTCATCTAATAGACCTAGTCTCGCTCTGGGCAAACGGCTTTCTCATCGGCTTTCTGTTTACTCCTGGTTTAAGAACCAGGACACAGGTTCTTCGATAGTGGAGGAGTACAGGGAATTGAAGATGTTTTTAACCAGCTGCTAAATGCGCATAATATCGAGCGAGCCAATAACCAAAGAGAAGCGAGACCTGTTAATGATGACCCAGAGCAATCCAAAAACTAAAAAAATACCAAGTCCGCCGGGTTGGGTGGTATACCTGCGGAACTTTTTAACATGGAGGTGTTTTGATGAACCGCATGCACTAGGTCATCAACAAAGTGTGGGCGGAAGAATGCATACCCACTGACTGATCTTCATGCAAAAACTACAGAGGGCATATCCCTGCTTAATGTTGCATACAAAATACTATCCAACGTACTGTGGCAACCTTCCTACAACCCAAAACTCGCCACGTATCAATGTGGCTTTAGGCCAGTCAGAACAACGATAGCTCAAATGTTCACACTGAGGCCAGTTCTTTGAAAGACCAACGAATTTCATTTTTGACTTCAAAGCCGCTTATTATAGCATCCACCGCCAATAGCTTATGATGGCGTAGTCTGAATTTGGGATCCAGATGTGCAGTGTGCATATGGGAAACAGCTCATTTGAGTTGTTTCAAACATGCGCGGGGTTTTGAAAAGAAGATGCACTGTCATGTGACTTCTTCAACATAGTTGTGGAGCAGATAGTGCGCAAGGCAGGTGTGAGCACGGAAAACACTATCTTAAACATGTCCACCCAGCTCCAAGGCTATGCGGACGAGATAGACGTCAACGGTCGCTCCCAAAGACTTGTGCTTGAGGTATTCACAGTGATTGAAGAACAGGCGAGATTCGTTGTTTCTTGAAGTGAGTGAGGACAAAACAAAATATATGCTATCAACAAACAAGGCAACATCTGTCCGCCGCCTAGGACATAACGTCACTGTTGGTAGCATCAATTTGGACATTTGGGGGTCCTTGGAACGAACATCAATCTTACAAACGGCACCCTAGTGGAGATCCGACGAAGAATTACTGCTACTGTTTCTTCGACGGATTTTCGGTTTGCCACGATGGCGAATAGAATCAACCGAGAACTGTACGAGCTGTACTAAGATATGAATGTAGTCCGGAAAGCCAAGGAAAGACGACTACATTGGCTCGGCCACATCGAGCGAATGGGCGACAACGCCCCAGCCAAGAAAGTCTTCTCATCGCAGCCCCCAGGTTCGAGAAGACCAGGAAAAAAATAAAACAGGATGCTATAGCGCTTGATTTTGCGACAGGAGCGTGCATGCGAGGGAGCCTACAAATATTGGGAGAAGAATAAAGTTTCTGTTACAACATTTACAGATTGGCTTGGCATTGGAAATTTGTCAGGGGTCTGTACTGTGTACGTGTAATTGATAAAAATGTAAAAAATTCAAAATCGTCCACACCCTGCTTCAAATGCAAACGAGTGAAGTATTTTTAGTTTTTTTCTACGAAATTCTAAAAATGTAAAAATCAATCTAATGATTTCTGCATAGAACGATTTCGACATACATATAAAAACAAGCAAACGCTGAAAGGAATTGATAGGCGGGAAGCTACAATCTAATCTACATATTATAACCTCAAAGTTTGTATCTGAACACGAGTCCGGAGGATTTTAAGACATGTGAAAACAAATTTAAAGGAAAATTTAGGTGCTAAGCATCGGAAAAATGATAATCTTTTCTTTGGGATTGTTTAAACTAAGAAATAATTTTTTATAGTGTAAAGCTTAATACAATCTACAAATACCACGTGGTCTACCATGCTTTGAAACTTGAATAAATGCATAATATTGAATGAAATACTCACAATTTGTTTGCCCTTTCAGGCGTTTGGAATTCTAGATACAAGTTATCAACTTCAGTTATTTTCTTTTCATCCAAAATCTGTCGGGAAAATTTACTTTCGTAAAAAGATGTCCATTTTCAAAGCAAAAGATGAGATTTCTTACCTTGAATATGGCGTAACCCGCCGGTGTTTCGTATAAAACGAACATTTTGGGCAGAATGAATTAATATCACTTATTTAATTTGATTAGATGTTGATTTATTGTAAAAATAATTATTTTTTAATCCAAAATATTAAAATAAGACCGACTCGCAAGAAACTCCATCGGTAAAAGAAAAATGTCAAATTTTGAAAACGACAGCACGTGGTTTGGTTCGGAACCGCTTTGCACGCCCCTATATTTGAAATAAGGTAGTATACTTAAGGCGGAACCACAAATTACATTATAACCGATTCGGTATTTATACTGAGCGACTTTTCACTGTCCTGTAAAATTACTTTCGTTGACGCAACGTGTTTTCAGCAAAAATAAAGCGCAAAAGATCTTAAACTTGAAGATTTGTTTTTACTTGTCGACCGACACTATAAAATCTTATTTTTCGATTGTCCTGAAGTGCGTTTTTGCGCTGACGATAGTTGACTATAGTTTTTATGTCAAAAAGAAAATGGTTGATGTGTCATAGTTGAAATAGTTAGAAATAGTTGAAATCATCCAAAAACGCTTTTTAGTTAGGTTTGGTTGATCTGTCAAACAAGAAAAAAAAAACAAATCTTTTGAGGTTACATTTTTCTTTTCTTTTGATCATAACAATTTTTGTTGCTCTAAATTTATTTCAAAAATTCAAGAATGATCTTGATATGGTAAGATTTTAAAGCCAATTGAGATGAGAAAATATTTATTTATTTTTGAACAACCCACAGCAAGAAAAGAAAAGAGAAAGAGACTGAAGACCACCCTCCATAAAGAAATCTTCAAGCTGTTTCAAGTAAGCCAGCTCCTGATATTCTCCTAATTGCGGCTCCCAGATTCAGTGAAAAACTCTCAATACCAATATCTAGTTCGTGATTTTATATAAATAAACGAAAAAAGTCTTTATTCTCCGAAACTAAATTAACATTTTTTATTGCTGACAGACAAACATAAAAACAATGAATTCAAATATGTATGCCGATTTCGTCCTTCAATCATTGATTTGGGTTTCCTTATGCTTGACTTCTGCGGGAGCGTCATTGAGCTTCCTCTCCAAATTGTCCTTTTCTCCTGTGATCTTCGTAATTTTCTCCTCAGTCAGCTCCATTCACCGCTGCGTCAATTTCTTCTCATGCAGAGTAACTTCCATTTGCCGTTCCTGCGGACTGACGTTCGACAATCATTATGCTCATGGGCAGTGGCCAACTTATCCTCCAAAACCATGTCCATGTCCTCGAGTTTTTCGATGACTTTTTGTAAACTAACCGAACGTAGACGCTGACTGTTTTGGCCATCTTTGGCAGCCTGCAAGTCGCCACGCAGTTGCAGTTGAAATAGGAGTGTTTGCGGATTGCAGTATAGCCAATTCGATTGGAAGGGTTTGTGATTCTTGAAATTGGTGCTGAATTTTAAGCCACTTGGAAATGCGATCATTTCCTTGGTGTGTATCTCCTCGTAGTGACTGAGGATTTTCAGTTTGACTCGTGAAGCTTTAAAATTTGTAAGGGGAATCTTATTTTCTTTATATTTTTGAAATTAAATATTTTTAATTGAAGACGAACAGAAATCTTTTGATTGAATTAAATTTGCGGCGGCACGGATACGGACAACTACGACGGTAAAAAATGCACGAACAGAATGTTTTTTTTTTTTGAGTCATTAAAAACACCATTAAACAGAAAAAAAAGACTTTGACACATCAACCATTTTCAACTCACCTCCTGAGTAGAGTTGGGAATAGTTAGAAATAGTTACAATTTGACACTTTAACACTGACCGCAAAAACGACAATTGTGGTTACGAAACGTAACTATTGGCGTGCAAAAACGAGAAATAGTCAACTATAGTCAGCGCAAAAACGCACTTCTGTTCGTAAAGGTTTTGAATTTAGTTTTGAACTGTGATTATAAGTCTGCATCTTTGATTGCGAATTTTCGAGTGCAATGAAAATCGAGTAAGTCTGAAAAATTGGTTTGGGATCCAAAAATAAGACCTTTCTGATTAAAAACCGCTTCAGAGTAAAAATAGGATTCAACCAACACCAATCGAACGCTAAATCGGATCGCCCGGGAAAACTTGGACAATTATTTTCCTATCCTACGTACAAATTCAATAAAAACAAACATTTGATACATTTTTTATTCAATTTAACAAAAAATCTGTACTCAATTAATAAATGTCGCTCCCACCAGCCCTTTTAAAGCGTTTGGCCTCTCGTGGTCTTGTTAAAACATCAGGCTGCAATGATTCCGGTAAGATTTCCCACCAGCAGTTTCCAAACAAACACCAAAGTAATTCATTCCATCGAAATTTCCAGCCCAAAATGAAAACAAACCCGACGAAGTCCTTGAAAACGAAGAAATCATTGCCGAAGACTATGATGAAATCGATATTGAATATCCTTCACAATTCGATTCATACGAACCCGAACGACGAATTGAGGAGAACTTCTGGATCGAACGTATGAAGCTTCGCATAGGCGAGACAAATTCTTCCGGCTACAAAGGATGTCCAAATAAATACAATATATATCACAAATGCAACATTTACTGTGTGACAAGATGGGCCAATGGCATAACTGAACCAGATAAAGGCTATCTCAAGCGAAAAGCCCGCCTCCATAAGAAATATCCACTGCCCAAGGGCTGGAAAGAGATCTACGATTCGGGTTGTGGGTGTTATTACTACTGGAACACTGCGAATAACAATGTTTTCGTGGCTACCACCATTACATCCTAAAGCTTGCATCACAAAGAGTGCCGCCGTCTTTAGACGGCAACTAGAAGAATTGTTGCCGGGCGGAGATGACAGTGCAGACGAAAATGACGAAGTTTTGCGTTCGGCAGATCACGATGGCGATGCAAGTATGCCCATGCCAATCTCGTCATCCGACCGCACCAATCAGGACTCGAGAAATCATCATCCGTTGGGGGTGAAAAAGCACCGAAATCGCGATTTGGACAAAATGATTCGACAAAAGGAAATAAAACGCTATCGCGAAAATATGCTACGGAAAGATAGCAATCGTGACTCATACCACAAAAATGACTTGCCAAAATAAGAAAAGAAAAAGACAAGAATTCTCTTAGTTTCAGAACAAGACTTTAATAATATATAATTGAGTAGGTATGTGACTTTGAATCGATTGTTTTTGGCTTAACTTAAAATTGTTTCTCCGGTAATGTTCATGGTGTTGAGGAAAACTCCCATCGGGGTTGCCGGACCAAAACTCTCAATTGTATTGGCCACCTTGTTTCGAATGTTCCTCAATCGTAGCGATGCGTGCACAAAAGAAACTAAACACAAATTTTATGGTTAAATACATAAACATTGGACTTTGGTCGGGGGTTCCATTCGGGAAGCCCTACTTACTTGAAAACGGCAGCAATAGAGTAAACAGCGACCACAGGACAGCTTCCAAACAATATAGCAATATATATCCAACCACAAGTGTTCCCACCAAATAGTACCACCTCTCGGGATTGTCTGCAGCTTGACGTTTCTTTTTATTTGGAGCTTCGCCAAAGAAATGAATTGCAATTGCAATCAGCATTGCTTGGACAATGATACCACAGATAATTTTTACTGGATTTAGCATGGCCATTAGAGTGTAAATAGCAATGAAGAGTAGAAAGTAGTTGGTTTGGTAATATAGAAGATTTTTATAGACACGATTGCCCCATTTGTCCATGTCTTGTAGATTTGGTAGTTGGAAACGGGCAGATCCCAAAGCGAAATCATCGAGCGTCCGCAGAGGTGGCAATTGCAGATTTTGTGCATTAATTTGTGCACTTGAGCTTCCCCCAGACATTTTGTAATCGATTTTTTAATTCAAACACTGTGATGACTAGACTTTAATGGATTTTCGAGACTTAGTCATTAGCGATGTCACGTTCATCTATGTTCGCTATCTGGCGATTATTCTTGTAAGTTTTCCATTCAAACACAAGCATATAATAGACAGATTCATAGCAACAATCACGACCGCGACAGAGTAACTCTTCACAACATACCCGTCCGACAGGTCACACACTTTCCTTGGCAAAATGACGAATTTAATACGTGCATACACACAACAGATAAACATGTCTATTAATAGAGAATACTTACATTTTATTTCTACGCTTTCTAGCTCACGAAGCGAGAGAGGTTTATTTGACTATCGTTCGGTTAGCGTCAATAGTCACAGAGACTCTCTGATTATATATGCGAACTTGACAGGTATCTCTTGCGTCGTTGTGAGCAGACATGGATTATTCTGCGAATGTGTAGGCGGTTGAGCAACACGGGCTTAGCGAGGTGTGTATCAGGCGTAGCTTACAATTCGTCACTTAACTATCTGATGAGTCAGAGGATTGAGACTCTCTCTAGACATGCGATGGGTCTGTTCTATTGGACGTGACATACGGCGCGTGTTCTCTATAGGATCCTTTTGTAATTTTAGTTACATGTTCAGATCTAGGTGACACACAAGTAATTGTTCTTAATGATATAAATTACTGGAGATGGGGGTCATGTATCTACTATCTGTACGGAGCAATGTGAATTGCGAGGAGAATCAGAGAATACGGTGATGTTGTGGTGAGAGGTAAAGATTACAGTGGTGCTGTGTGAGTACGTTGTATTTGAGGAGAGTGTAGTAGAGTGTTATTACGATCTAATTGACGCGGCAGTGTATATGGATAGTGACATATGTGATCACTGGGAGGAGGGTGTGACGGTTGGTGGATGAGACTATCCAATAGCGTGAGGGGCGGAGCACGGTAGACGACAAAAGATGTGCGGAGTGTTCGTATTGAGCAGGACTGATGGTGGGACATATAGAGTTGTGTCACACACTATAGAGGTGGTTGCTGTGAGTTTGGAGTGGCTGTATGATGGGAGTTGGATTGGCGACATTATTATTATTCGACTAGTTTGATGACAATGGTAGTCAGATTGAGTATACACACACACACTTGAGGTGTTTACACATTATTAGAACAGGGAGAGGGAGTTAATAGATGTTGGTCACTTGGAGGAGGGGGCAGGTGTGGAGTGACACTGATTTGATGACTTGATTGGATCATACTCATATTAGGTATCTATTGACATAATCATAGATGTCTAGATAGTAGGTGAGCTAGAGGATTTGGTGGTGGCGATTGGTTGTAGTGGGTAAGGTAGGATGGCGAGGGGGAGCACATCACAAGGGAGTAGCGTTAGTTGGGTGGGATAGTTAGGGTTGAGATGAGACACGAGTATTAGATTTAATGTTTAAGGTTATAAAGATATAGGAAGATTAAGAGTATGTGGTGGGCTGGCAGTAGGTGGTATGGTCTAGGAGGGTATCGTTTGGTACATATAGATGTCAGAGTGAGGAGAGTGACGATGATACTAGGGTGAGTATCTTTATATATATGTTTAGTATGTATTGCAAGTGTTGCGGGACAGATGACATATGGTGTAGGACGGAGGTATGAATTGATGTACAGTGTTGAAAGGGTGTGGACTTCAGTATCATGATGTGATGTCAGACGCCATGAGTGTGCAGAGATCGTTTAAGGACTATGTCTTTAGAGAGTTATATGACATAATTGAGTATATGGGACTCTGTTGGAGTAGTTAGTTATGCGGTGGTCAGTGGTTGTATTACATGGAAGTGTAAGAGTAGTGGAGTTAGTTGTGAGGGAGGAGAAGGGGCGGAGGGGAGTGTTCTAGTTGATGGGGTGTGTAGAGAGGAGAGGTGTTCACTGGGAGTATAGTGGATCTAGGGGGAGGGCGGAGGAGGGGACGATCTTGTGGAGCTCAGTGTGGGGATATGGTGTGGTGGAGGTAGATTTAGTTAATGGAGTCGGAAATAAGTGGTTGAGGTACTATATACTCTGGAGGAAGTGATAGATGGCGCGTATGGGTTGAACTGGTGATGATAGGAGTATAGTAGCAGTGAGGGCGAGAGGTAACACAGGGACAAGGAGCATGTGGTGCGGGTATTATATCAGAGGGACGCGGAGAGAACAATTTTGATTGGTGGTGGATTTTATCAGCGAAGGGATGGCAAGTGACGGAAGTATGGTAAGTTACAACAGGGAGTGTGGGGAGTTTCAAGAGAGACAGTGGGATTGTATATGGGGTAAGAGATTAGTGGGAGGAAGTAGTGAGCTTGTGGTGGAGTAGAGGGATCTGGAGGGTATGGAGGTAGTAAGAATGTGGGACGTGGGTATATACGTATCTTATGTACTGTGTTTGGGTGATTAAGTGGGAGTAGGATGGATGAAGTTAGGGTATGGAATTGGATAGGGGGTTTGTGGTGAGCGTTAGCGCGCGTGACGAGAGGATTCGATATGATGGAGTTGTATTTGTAGAGAGCGGACATTTTGTAGAGGATGGAGTGATAGCGTAGATGAACGAATGGGTGGTAGGGGGTACAAGTGTGAGGAGAGTATATGTAATAGTAACTGGTGACATGTAGATGAGTGTTGTTAGTTTGGGATGGACAAGCAAATGGGTATGTTTTCATATAGTGATTTACGTGTGTTTGTTCACACACAGAGGTGAGAGGCTAGAGTGAGTGAGTGATGACATTACTCTGAGTGGTGTACATTGGGACACACGCATTTGGGCGGGACACACGTGAGCAACACACAATTTATATATAAGGGTAGAGAGAGAGTGTGATGGGAGAGTGGGGGGGGAGGGAGGTCATGTAGGGGGTTTTTGTGTTTGGGATTTGAATTTATGGATTATGTGTTATGGGAAAGAGGAGGAGAGTAGGAAGTTGTTGATTGGTATGGAGGGATGTAGGATTTGAGGGGGGGTTGGTAAGGTGGTTGTGGGGAGGGGTGGGGGTATTGGGGATATTTTAGATATGTGGGGGGTGGATAGTAATGGAGGGAATTTTTTTGGTATAAGGTGAGAGAGTTGGGGTAGGTTTAATAGTGATTAGGATGAGTGTAGGAGGAGAAGAGGGTTGGTATAGAGGGGTTGGGTGAAGTTAATTTGGAGAATATTAGTAAGAGGAGGAGAAGTTTAGATAAGTAAGTTTAGGTAGAGGGTTGTGTATGGGATTATTGATATGAAGAATGTATGAGGGGTAGTGTTTATAGGGGGATAGGATAGTGTGTGGATGAATTATTTTGATGATATATTTGAGTGGTAGGAAAATGTGAGGAATGTGAGTAGTTGTATTTGGTGGGATTAAGGTGGGATAGGTGGTTTGGAAGGAATGGAGTATATGTAATTGGTTTTTAGGATATAGGTTTGTTAAGTGGTAGGTGAGTTTGAGTTGGAGGAGGTTGGTTAGAATTATAATAATGATTTTAGAAAAGATTGTATTTGATGGGTATTAATAATAGGTTGGAGGTGGGGAAGTTGCTATAGTTTTGTGTTTAAAGATTCGGTGAGAATTTTGTGGATGTGAGATTTAAGAAGATTATGGAAATGATGGTAGGGGTGGGGGGGGAGGAGGGTGTGTTATGGGTGTATGGTTTAGTTGGTGGGTGATGGAAATTATGAATATTGGGGTTTTTGTATAGAATTTAAAATATATTTGTGGGGGGGAGTAAGAGTGTTGGACATGTATGTCTCTATGTG
>CAKKXW010000001.1:33985157-34102561 GCA_920937365.1 Sphaerophoria rueppellii | reverse complement strand
GGCGGTGATAAACATAGATCCCAATTCATACATAGGGTAATTCCGAAATGAAACAATTCCAAATTGTAGCTATGTATGTTAAATGTTTTCAATCTCAGGTGAAACTAAAGAATCTGCAACCAAACACAACCTACGTCTACCATTGTGGGGGCACGCTCGGTTGGTCGTCTGAGTTTTCATTTCGAACCGTTCCATCGGGGGCCAATTATTCACCCACAATTGCCATCTACGGTGACATGGGTAACGAAAACGCTCAATCTCTCAGTCGACTTCAACAGGAAACACAACGTGGCATGTACGATGCTATTGTGCACGTCGGTGACTTTGCCTATGATATGAATAGTGAAAATGCTCGAATTGGCGACGAGTTTATGAAACAAATTGAACCAGTTGCAGCTTACCTGCCCTATATGGTCTGTCCGGGTAACCATGAAGAAAAATTGTAAGTTCTTCTATTTACTGTCGTTTCCTGTCTTCAATGGATTTTCTTTCTATTTCAAGTAACTTCTCAAATTATCGAGCGCGATTTAGTATGCCAGGCAACACAGACAATATTATGTACAGTTTCAATTTGGGACCCATTCATTTTATTGGCTTCTCAACCGAAGTTTACTATTTTCTCAATTATGGTCTTAAAACACTTGTATTTCAATACGAGTGGCTCGAAAAAGACCTCCAAGAAGCCAATAAACCAGAAAATCGTGCCCAAAGACCGTGGATTATAACCTTTGGTCATCGGCCAATGTATTGCAGCAATGAGAACGACAACGATTGTACACATTCTGAGACATTGGTTCGTGTTGGCTGGCCATTTGTTCATTTGTTTGGTTTGGAAGATTTATTCTACAAATATGGCGTCGATGTTGAACTGTGGGCCCATGAACACTCCTATGAACGTTTGTGGCCAATTTATGATTATAAAGTTTATAATGGATCAAAAGAGGAACCGTATAGAAATCCTGGGGCACCGGTGCATATTGTTACGGGTTCTGCAGGTTGTAAAGAAGGGCGGGAGCCTTTTGTATCGAAGATTCCAGAATGGAGTGCTTTTCATAGTCAGGTGGGGAATTTTTGTCATATATTTCTTTTGCACGGTTGGTTTTGTGACGCTTTGTTTTTTAGGACTATGGGTACACTCGCTTGAAAGCGCACAATGGAACACATTTATACTTTGAACAAGTCTCTGATGACAAAGACGGTGCAATAATTGATTCGTTTTGGATTATCAAAGACAAACATGAAAGTTACAAGCTTTCGAATTTGCTCTGAAAAGAGGGCGTTTGACAATTATATCAAACCAAATACAACACATTCCAATTGTAGCTATGTTTTATTAAATAATTGTATTATAGATAATAGGTCACGTTATAAAGTACTTACACAAATTTTTCGAATTGTTTGGTGCACAAATTGTACAAATAAACGCAAGTGATAAACTTATTCTTAAAAGTCTTGTTCATACATTTAATGATTGCCAAAGACTCCCAAGTTTTATATTATTCATATGTCCACAGAACTCACGAACGAAATTGTCGTTACATGGTCAACTCAAGATGATTCAAAAGAGTCGATTGTTGAGTATGGTGAAAAAACCCTCGACAAAATATCGAAATCGAAGCCATTCAAATTTGTTGATGGCGGAAGTGAGAAGAGCACGCAGTACATTCATAAAGTAAGCACACTCCTTGGGTTTTTTGTTTTTAGAACAGCAATTAAAAGTTCACTGTAAATTAGGTGACCTTAAGCAATCTGAAAGCTTCTACACGATACATATATCACTGCGGAAGCTCTCTTGGCTGGTCTGCTGAATTTTGGTTCAACACCCAACCGAACGGCACACAATGGTCACCACGTTTAGCCATTTTCGGCGACATGGGCAATGAGAATGCACAATCTCTGGCCCGTTTACAACAAGACACTCAGCGTGGATTGTACGATGCCATTATTCATGTCGGCGACTTTGCCTACGACATGGATTCAGAAAACGCCAGAGTCGGAGATGAATTTATGAAACAAATCGAATCTGTTGCTGCATATTTACCATACATGGTGTGTGCTGGGAATCATGAAGAACGATAGTGAGTTATCTACCAGTTGGCTACTAGCAAAATGCATTGACTTTTGTTTTCTCTTTGTAGCAACTTCTCAAACTATCGTGCACGTTTCAGCATGCCAGGCGGAACAGAGAATCTAATGTATAGCTTTAACATGGGCCCAGTGCATTTCATTGGCTTTTCCACTGAATTATATTATTACTTGAATTATGGCTACAAGCCTATGATCAATCAATACGAATGGCTTGAGCGAGATTTAGAAATTGCAAATCGTCCCCAAAATCGCGCTATTCGCCCTTGGATTGTGACATTCGGACATAGGCCAATGTACTGCAGCAATGACAATGGCGATGATTGCTCCAAACACAACACAGTCATTAGAAAGGGTCTGCCTCTGTTTGGTTTCTTTGGACTAGAAGATTTGTTTTATAAATTCGGTGTTGATGTTATGCTCTGGGCTCATGAGCATTCATATGAACGATTATGGCCAATTTATGATTATAAAGTTTTCAATGGATCGAATAAGGAACCATACAAAAATCCTGGAGCGCCTGTACATTTGGTGACGGGATCGGCTGGGTGTAAGGAGGGTAGAGAACCATTTGATAAAGTTATACCGAAATGGAGTGCTTTTCATAGTCGGGTATGATGGTTTTTCTTTCTTTCTTTGATTCATGTAACCAACTGGCTTGTTTCTATAGGATTATGGTTATACTAGGATGACGGCTCACAATGTAACTCATTTATACTTTGAGCAAGTTTCTGATGATAAAAATGGTGAAATTATTGATTCTTTTTGGATTGTCAAAGAGAAGCACGGATCTTATTTGTGATAGATATTACTCTAATCATTCCTTTATTCATATGCATACATACACAATTTTAATCTTTGTAATAAAAATTAACTGAAAATTGCACTTTGGATTGATATTTTATTTAAAGCTCTAAACGCATTATATGATGAAACAATACTTGCTTCTTTCGTAAAGGCCGTGGGGACCCGTTTCAAGTCTTGCTCTAGGGCTCACAATACAGTCGTTAGTCTACTTACTTAGTTACTTATGGTGGCGTTACAGTTCAGGTCGGACCAGGACCTCATCCAACAAGCGTCTTCAGCCAGCTCGGTCCCTACATAACTTTCTTTAGTTTTACACGCCAAGTTGGTTCAGGTCCTCTGCCATATGTGTGCTAAACCCGAGTCGCGTGTCTTCCTCTTCTTCGACGTCCTTCCGGGTTGGATTCGAAGACTCTACGGGCCGGAGCATTATTTTTAATGAAGGCAGAGATTCAATCAAGAAGTGTAGGAGCTGCTCAGCGATACAGACCTAGCCAGAAAAGTTAAGGTCAAACGACTTAGATGGCTGGGGCCTGATTATGGGATTCGCGGCGAATCGTTTTGCTAGCGAGTTTGACATTTTTCAATTATTGCTTTTGCTTTCGCCTTCTTCGTTTTGAACTCGACCAATTAACGAATTCGAAGGCGAATTTGAAATGCCACAATGTTTGCTGACGAGATGAAATCCGACAGCTTTTTAATGGCGGATTCACAGGCGAAAGAGTGTTTATTATTTTTAACTGGAATATCGGAAGAAATTGTTAAATCAAAAGTGTCAAATCACTGGAATATTGGAAGAATTTTTTTCGTTCCGCCGCGATTATATCCGTTAATATGGAAAAACGAAGCGAGTCGAATTTGAAAGGTCGAATTGAAAACGATCCGCGGCGAATCCTATAATCAGGCGCCTCAGTCCTTGACCTTAACTTTTCTGGCTAGGTCTGTATCGCTGAGCAGCTCCTACACTTCTTGATTGAATCTCTGCCTCCATTCTTCATTTATGCAGACTGGACTAAAAATTACTTGAAGAATTTTTCTCTCATTGACCATGTCTCTGCACCATACATTAGGACCGGGATGGTGAGAGTTTTGTACAGTGACACTTTAGTTGCTCGAGAGAGGACTTTACTACTCAATTTCCTTCTAAGTCTACAGAAGCAGCGATTGGCAAGAGTGATTCTTCGTTTGATTTCAGCGCTGGTGTCGTTGTCTGGGTTTATAGCGGATCCTAGGGAGACAAAGTCCTTAACTACCTCGAAGTTAAATCTGTCTACATTAACGTTGGCTCCAAGACGTCGATGTTGGGTGTCCTTTCTTGTTGACAGCATTAACTTGGTCTTGCGCTCATTAACCGTTAGGTTTTTTTCCGACCATGAGGGAACCGCGTGAGTTTTCCATTGTCATCTTACACAGGCGGACTAGTTCTTCTGGGATGCCAAAAATAGACATTGCTCTATGTAGTTGGTCCTATTATGACGCTGCATACGCGGCGTTTTAAATCCTCCGACCAAATCTTGCAGATGAGTTGGTGCATACATCTACCCAAATCCTCTGCAGCTGCTTTGTACAGTTCGGCGGCTGGCCGTTTGTTCCAGCAGCTTTGTTCGACTTAAGCTTAGATATCGATATCTTGACTTCGTCAATGTGGGTTGGTGGAATTGTTGGTCTGATTCACCTTAATTGAATGGTCCTGCATAACTGGCGGAATGAAGCTCGTCATTGCCGTTATACAACTTGGAAAAATGGTCTTTCCATATCCTCAGCACTGGTTAAACTACGATGTTCCTATGATTTTATCCACATGCTTCGGTTTGGGGTGTAAAAACTCTGGTGGCTTGTTTTACATTTTTGTAAAACTTTCGAACCTCGTTTTTTCCTGTTGTGACAAGGATTTTAAAAGTCTTCTCAATTCCCGATTGGTATTCAATGCCGAGCACAATAATAATCCGTTGTTGATATCAGTTTAAAGTTCTTAGAATACTTTCTTCTTGAAAACCTACCATTGCAGATGAAGTCGGAGAAATTGTAGTCACTTGGTCAACTCGCGACGACACTCAAAGTTCCATAGTCAAGTTGAGAAAATGGAACTCACAATCAGACGATTTCGTTGAATATGTCGGCGAATCGAAATTATTCACCGATGGAGGACACAAAAAGAGATCTCAATACATTCATAAGGTACCAAAACAAGTCTTTAAATAAACTGGCAACTTAAACCATTCTTCCAGGTAAAATTGACCGGATTGGACACGGAAACAAAGTACGAATACACTTGTGGTTCCATGCTGGGTTGGAGTGCAGTTTTCTGGTTTACCCTGCCACCGAGCAGAGCGAACTGGTCGCCTAGCTTAGCCATATTCGGTGATCTGGGCAATGAAAATGCCCAATCGCTGAGTCGTCTACAAGCCGACACAGAAAAAGGAATGTACGATGCCATAATTCATGTTGGCGACTTTGCATACGACATGGACACATCCAATGCTAACGTTGGTGATGAATTCATGCGTCAAATAGAATCGGTAGCTGCATACCTGCCATACATGGTCTGTCCAGGAAACCATGAAGAAAAATAGTTTGTCAACGGAGATCAATAATTATTCCTCTATCTAATCGTTTTCATTTTGCAGTAATTTCTCCAATTACAAATCTCGTTTCAATATGCCCGGTGATTCAGATAGCATGTGGTATAGCTTCAATCTTGGTCCGGTTCACTTCATCTCATACTCAACCGAGGTCTATTATTTCTTGAACTACGGCATCAAGAGTTTGGTCAAGCAGTTTGATTGGTTGGAAAACGACTTGAAAGAAGCCACCAAACCAGAGAATCGTGCCGTAAGGCCATGGATTGTAACATACGGCCATCGTCCGATGTACTGCAGTGATAACACGGAGTATGATTGCAATGAGAAACTCGAAACGTTCATTCGAAAAGGACTACCGGTGGTGGAATGGTTTGGGTTGGAAGATTTGTTCTACAAGTACGGTGTGGATGTGGAAATTATGGCGCATGAACACTTTTATACACGTCTTTGGCCAATTTATGATTTTAAAGTGTATAATGGATCCATGGAGGCACCGTATACGAATCCAAGAGCACCGGTGCAGGTGATAACGGGCTCGGCTGGTTGTAAGGAGAAGAGGGAACCATTCTCGCATGATATTCCCGAATGGAATGCTTTTCACAGCAATGTAAGTTGTTAGATTTCAAATTTTAATTGATTGTCATATGCTTACATATGTTGAATCTAGGATTATGGATATACACGAATGAAGGCTTACAACGGAACTCATTTGTATTTTGAACAAGTGTCTGATGATAAGAATGGTGAAATTATTGATTCATTTTGGATAATCAAAGACAAACATGATAAATATGATTAAATAAATGGAGTCTATTTTTGCAAACGTTTTAATGGACATTAACTATTTAAATCCACAATCAAGTCGACGGGCTATACGTTATTCGGACAAGGGCTTCACCAACTGCTAGGTACATGCCATCGTGCATTACTGGTGTATTTTTTTCATAACTTCACTTACTTTCTTAGTCGGCTCCCAATCCATGTAGGATCTCAGCCTGACACAGCAGCCTTCCATCGGGAACGATACCTGGCATGAACTCTCCGGTCGCCAAAACCGAGCTTCTTCTTCTTTGGTCTTCTTTGTCGTCTCGAACCTGGAGGCTGCAAAGATGAGACTTTCTTAGCTGGAGCGTTGTCGTCGTAGTAGTCTTTTCTTGGTTTTCTGGGATGGTCATCCCTCATCTTTATACAGTTGGTACAGTTCGTGGTTGAACCTTCTTCACCGATCGCCATCGTCGCAAATAGGACCGAAAATCCATCGAAGAATTTTTCTTTCGAAAGTGTCGAGTATCATTTCTTCTTTTTTACTTATCGTCGAGCAATCGGCGCCGCAGAGTAGGACTCGTTAAATCAAAGTCTTGCATTGTAGACACTTTTTCTTTCGAGTGAGGAGTTTGGCCAAACAGAAGTAGCTGCGGTGCGCTAGGGTTATCCTTCTCCTTGTGGCATTAATATTCGTTCCAAGGTGAACTTAACTACCTCGAAATGGCTGCTACCAACAGGAAAATTTTGTCGTAGGCAACAGACAGCTGTTCTTTTGTTTGTTGGAAGCATGTATTTTGTTGGCCTCAAGCACAGCTCTTTGGGAGCGACCGATGATGTCTATGTCGTCCGCATAGCTTAGGAGTTGGGTGGATTTGGTGAATATAAGTGTTTTCCGCCTTGCTCCATAACTATGTTGAAGAAGTCACATGACAGTGAATCTTGTTTTCAAAACCCTGCGCATGTTTGAAACAACTCTAATGAGGATATGCACACTGCACAGCTGGTTGCCAATTCAGACATAGTCATCATAAGCTTTTGGCGGTGGATGCTTTCATAAACGAAATTCGTTGGTCTTTTCCAGAATCTGCCTCAGTGTGAATATTTGAGCTATCGTTGTTCTGTCTGGCCTAAAGCCACACTAGTACGTGTCGAGTTTTGTGTTGCAGAAGAGTTTAGGACGCTCAAACAGTACGTTGAATAGGATTTTGTATGCAACATTAAGCAGGGATATGGATATATGGTAATTTTTGCATGACATACGGCTCAATTGAAGTAACCGTCGGAGCGGAATTTTCTTCGATTTCCTCCGAATCGGAGACATTTTCCTTGTCGGAGGAATACCTCCAAGCTAAATTCGGAGGAAATCGGAGAAAATTCCGCTCCGACGGTTACCTCGATTCGGCTGATAGTCACATTTTTCCAACATGGGGCATATGGAGCTTATAGTTGCGGGCATGAATTCTTCCTCCCACTCATGACCTGGTGCCTGCGGTTCATCAAAACATATCGTCCATATTCAAGAGTTCCTCCGACCCGGAGGACTTATTTTTTTGGCTTTTGGATGGCTCTTTCTTCCTCTTCTGTGCAGGGACTGGGTCTTCATTGACTGGTCTAGCTTCTCATTCGTCATTAGCTCGACATTTTGCGCATGCAGCAGCTGTTGGAAGGGTTGCTTGAAAACATCTACAATCTCTGTGCTTCGGTGACTAGGTTTCCTTCACTGTTTCGAAGAACCTGTGTCCCAGTTCTGCAACCAGAAGCTAATTGCTTCGATCATTTAAAGAAACGTCGAGTGTTATTCTTGGCAAGTGACTCTTCGAGATCTTTGAGTTGCGAAACTGCAGAAGAATTGAACCTAAGAAACATTCGATATGACAACTCCAAATTTTCTTAAAAAACTGTCTTATAGATTTATTGTACTCATTTGTATTTACTTAAAAATAAAAGTCGTTACAAACTAAAAAAAAAAATCAAACGAAAACTAATTCTCTTTAGTTATTCTTTATTCTCGCTTTCACTCTTTTGCTTCTTCTTCTTCTTCTTTTTGGGTTTGGAGACTGATGTCTCTGCTTCTCCCTCCTCCGTTGGTTCTTCATTTTTAACTGAAACATCGGCTTCAGCTTCAACCTCTGAATGCTTTCTCTTCTTTACACCCAAAGTACTATCACCTCCAGTCTCATAAGAAAGCACCTCACTGTGAAATTGAAACGAATTAGAATACAAACATTGAAAAATAAAATGAACTAGCAATTTACCTTTTGACTTGGTATTTTTCAAATTTGGCCTTGGCTTTGCCGGTTCCCGACAATTTACGCAAATTGCCCTCTTCCAAAAGTCTCAAACGAGCCTCCAATTTGACTTTGTGTGCAGCACCCGTATCGAATGTCGCCTCCTCACCAAATGCATCCACTCTTGTTGCCAATGAAGCTTTGGCAGCCAGCGATCTGGACATTTTACCTTTGTTCTTCAAACTGGCCTGTCCGACTAGCTGGGCATGGAAAATCAAACCATATTTGGGTGTATCCTTTTTGGTTTTCAGAGCTCGGAAAAGTGCTTTTTCGGCTCCCAAAATTTGCAGAGTCGACGAGGGATGCTTAGCCAAGTTGATAAGGGAACCAGCATGAGCAATCAGCCTTGCTCCGACAGTCTCACCAACAAGAATGGTCAAATTGGGCGCCATTGCCATCATACGAGTTTTCAAGTAGTCATACAAATGTGTTCTGTACGAGGTTATCGAAAGGATTTCATCGCAAAGTGCTTGGATGTTCATAATATCTCTTCGGAGATTTCAGTACCCATTGAAATTTCAGCAGCTTCCTTCACACTCTCCTCGATATTCTCGGGAAGAATGTCTGACAAATCGGTTTTGGACATATTTTCCCGCGTGCCGACGAGTTTGATTGTTTTGATAAACGACACATTGTCGGTGATGATTTTTCCAAGTTCAGGAAAATGCCAACCATACCTGCGAGAAGAATTTGCAACTATCGATCAAAAATTATGTATAAACAGTGTCACAGCTGGAAGAGAAAACTTTCATCAGACAGCCAAGGTTTTGAATCAGCACTCTGAATAGAGTTCATATCTTCGCGAAACCTTTTTCTTATCATCATTTAAAAGTTTTGTGTTTCTTATTCGCTATGATAGAATATAGAGTGATTGAGAATTTGTGTATGATATCAGCTTACCATTCTCTTGCTCTCATGATATAGTTGTTCAGCTCCTTGTCCAAATCGTCCAGCAAGCATTGGGCTTGAACAATCATTGTATCGATTTTATCGGGGGAGAATTTGAGCTTGTACCTTGAAAGCGAATGGGCCAGACCCAAGGCCATGGCGGTCATTTCTTTTTTGGGCAAACCACTCAACAAACTATCCGACTGAGTTCTGATGCATCGCATCAGCTCCTGAACACCTGTGTTGTACACACATTGCACGGCGAATTTATCCTTGATGGCACTGCCAAGTTTGGCATCGGCAACCATGAGAGATTGCTGGACTTCATCGCCAAACAATTTCTTAAGCGTCTTTTTGAGGGGCTTGGCAATTTTTCCCTCAACAGCTGCAGTAGCAGCGGCCAAGGCTTCGGTGGTGTCGTTGAACTTCTCAAAATGCTTGAGCTTCAATCTAAAGACAAAATAATAGTTTGGTTAATAGAGTAATAGGATTGTTGTGAATTGGTAATTTTAAGTGTGTCGTGTTCCATCAGACAGCCAAGGTTTTAATCAAAACTTTTAAAGTTCAGTTTTTTTGCGAAACCTTTTTTGTATCATCATGTGAAACACAGTTTGAAACCAAAATGAATGTATTTGGAGGGCAAGAACTGACAAATATTGCAGCAAAAGCTGAACTGTATTCATGGGTAAACCTTTCTCTACATTTCTCTTCGGAGCTGTTTGGAGTCGGAACAAGCTGGTGGACCAAAGCTTGTCAGAGAGAAAGCAATTTGTGTTTGTTATTAAACTATTTGCAGTGAAATCCTTATAAAAAATGAAAGAAGTGTTGCTTGATTTGATAGACGAGCTCAAGGACGAGAAACTAGGAAAAAATTGGTTGAGACTGAGCCATGAGAACAGTTTGTTGTGAGCCCTGATCCAAGGCCGTAGCCTCGAATTTGCACTGCACTGTTCTATCAAGCAGTCAACTAAGCCTTAAGTGATCTAAGTACGACATATCCAAGCTTCGGTGCTTTGACTCATCACAGAATGACCTGGGCCTAGGACA
This sequence comes from Sphaerophoria rueppellii, assembly GCA_920937365.1. Taxonomy (NCBI): domain Eukaryota; kingdom Metazoa; phylum Arthropoda; class Insecta; order Diptera; family Syrphidae; genus Sphaerophoria; species Sphaerophoria rueppellii. The sequence continues at coordinate 34,092,102 of CAKKXW010000001.1, read as the reverse complement.
TTACTCATCTAATAGACCTAGTCTCGCTCTGGGCAAACGGCTTTCTCATCGGCTTTCTGTTTACTCCTGGTTTCAGAACCAGGACACAGGTTCTTCGATAGTGAAGGAAACCCAGTCACCGGTACAGGGAATTGAACATGTTTTTAACCAGCTGCTAAATGCGCATAATATCGAGCGAGCCAATAACCAAAGAGAAGCGAGACCAGTTAATGATGACCCAGAGCAATCCAAAAGCTAAAAAATACCAAGTCCGCCGGGTTGGGTGGTATACCTGCGGAACTTTTTAACATGGAGGTGTTTTGATGAACCGCATGCACTAGGTCATCAACAAAGTGTGGGCGGAAGAATGCATACCCACTGACTGATCTTCATGCAAAAACTACAGAGGGCATATCCCTGCTTAATGTTGCATACAAAATACTATCCAACGTACTGTGGCAACCTTCCTACAACCCAAAACTCGCCACGTATCAGTGTGGCTTTAGGCCAGGCAGAACAACGATAGTTCAAATATTCACTGAGGCCAGTTCTTGGAAAGACCAACGAATTTCATTTTTTGACTTCAAAGCCGCTTATGATAGCATCCACCGCACAGCTGTGCATAGTGCATATCGGAAACAGCTCATTTAAATTGTTTCAAACATGCGCGGGGGTTTGAAAAGAAGATGCACTGTCATGTGACTTCTTCAACATAGTTGTGGAGCAGATAGTGCGCAAGGCAGGTGTGAGCACGGAAAACACTATCTTAAACAAGTCCACCGAGCTCCAAGGCTATGCAGACGAGATAGACGTCATCGGTCGCTCCCAAAGAGCTGTGCTTGAGGTCTTCACAGTGATTGAAGAACAGGCGAAATTCGTTTTCTTGAAGTGAGTGAGGACAAAACAAAATACATGCTATCAACAAACAAAGCAACATCTGTCCACCGCCTAGGACAAAACGTGACTGTTGGTAGCATCAATTTGGACATTTGGGGGTCCTTGGAACGAACATCAATCTTACAAACGGCACCCTAGTGGAGATCCGACGAAGAATTACTGCTACTGTTTCTTCGACGGATTTTCGGTTTGCCACGATGGCGAATAGAATCAACCGTGAACTGTACGAGCTGTACTAAGATGTGAATGTGGAAATGTGATGTGGAAAGCCAAGGAAAGACGACTACATTGGCTCGGCCACATCGAGCGAATGGGCGACAACGCCCCAGCCAAGAAAGTCTTCTCATCGCAGCCCCCAGGTTCGAGAAGACCAGGAAAAAAAAAACAGGATGCTATAGCGCTTGATTTTGAGACAGGAGCGTGCATGCGAGGGAGCCTACAAATATTGGGAGAAGAATAAGTAAAGTTTCTGTTACAACATTTACAGATTGGCTTGGCATTGGAAATTTGTCAGGGGTCTGTACTGTGTACGTGTAATTGATAAAAATGTAAAAAATTCAAAATCGTCCACACCCTGCTTCAAATGCAAACGAGTGAAGTATTTTTAGTTTTTTTCTACGAAATTCTAAAAATGTAAAAATCAATCTAATGATTTCTGCATAGAACGATTTCGACATACATATAAAAACAAGCAAACGCTGAAAGGAATTGATAGGCGGGAAGCTACAATCTACATATTATAACCTCAAAGTTTGTATCTGAACACGAGTCCGGAGGATTTTGAGACATGTGAAAACAAATTTAAAGCAAAATTTAGGTGCTAAGCATCGGAAAAATGATAATCTTTTCTTTGGGATTGTTTAAACTAAGAAATAATTTTTTAAAGTGTAAAGCTTAATACAATCTACAAATACCACGTGGTCTACCATGCTTTGAAACTTGAATAAATGCAAAATATTGAATGAAATACTCACAATTTGTTTGCCCTTTCAGGCGTTTGGAATTCTAGATACAAGTTATCAACTTCAGTTATTTTCTTTTCATCCAAAATCTGTCGGGAAAATTTACTTTCGTAAAAAGATGTCCATTTTCAAAGCCAAAAGATGAGAATTCTTACCTTGAATATGGCGTAACCCGCCGGTGTTTCGTATAAAACGAACATTTTGGGCAGAATGAATTAATATCACTTATTTAATTTGATTAGATGTTGATTTATTGTAAAAATAATTATTTTTTAATCCAAAATATTAAAATAAGACCGACTCGCAAGAAACTCCATCGGTAAAAGAAAAATGTCAAATTTTGAAAACGACAGCACGTGGTTTGGTTCGGAACCGCTTTGCACGCCCCTATATTTGAAATAAGCTAGTATACTTAAGGCGGAACCACAAATTACATTATAACCGATTCGGTATTTATACTGAGCGACTTTTCCCTGTCCTGTAAAATTGTTTTCGTTGACGCATGGTGTTTTCAGACAAAAATAATGATCAAAAGATCTTAAACTTGAAGATTTGTTTTTATTTATCGACCGACACTATATAAAATCTTATTTTTCGATTGTCCTGTTCGTAAAGGCTTTTAATTTAGTTTGGAACTGTGATTATAAGTCTGGACCTTTGATTGCGAATTTTCGAGTGCAATGAAAATCGAGTAAGTCTGAAAAATTGGTTTGGGATCCAAAAATAAAACCATTCTGAGTAAAAGCCGTTTCAGAGTAAAAATAGGATTTTTGGTAGATTTGAATAAAAAAAATCGATTTCAACACCAATCGAACGCTAAATCGGATCGCACTTTTACAATTATTTTCCTATCCTACGTACGAGTTCAATAAAAACAAACAATTGTTACATTTTTTATTCAATTAAACAAAAAATCTGAATAAATGTCGCTCCCACCAGCCCTTTTAAAGCGTTTGGCCTCTCGTGGTCTTGTTAAAACATCAGGCTGCAATGATTCCGGTAAGATTTCCCACCAGCAGTTTCCAAACAAACACCAAAGTAATTCATTCCATCGAAATTTCCAGCCCAAAATGAAAACAAACCCGACGAAGTCCTTGAAAACGAAGAAATCATTGCCGAAGACTATGATGAAATCGATATTGAATATCCTTCACAATTCGATTCATACGAACCCGAACGACGAATTGAGGAGAACTTCTGGATCGAACGTATGAAGCTTCGCATAGGCGAGACAAATTCTTCCGGCTACAAAGGATGTCCAAATAAATACAATATATATCACAAATGCAACATTTACTGTGTGACAAGATGGGCCAATGGCATAACTGAACCAGATAAAGGCTATCTCAAGCGAAAAGCCCGCCTCCATAAGAAATATCCACTGCCCAAGGGCTGGAAAGAGATCTACGATTCGGGTTGTGGGTGTTATTACTACTGGAACACTGCGAATAACAATGTTTCGTGGCTACCACCATTGCATCCTAAGGCTTGCATCACAAAGAGTGCCGCCGTCTTTAGACGGCAACTAGAAGAATTGTTGCCGGGCGGAGATGACAGTGCAGACGAAAATGAAGAAGTTATGCGTTCGGCAGATCACGATGGCGATGCAAGTATGCCCTTGCCAATCTCGTCTTCCGACCGCACCAATCAGGACTCGAGAAATCATCATCCGTTGGGGGTGAAAAAGCACCGAAATCGCGATTTGGACAAAATGATTCGACAAAAGGAAATAAAACGCTATCGCGAAAATATGCTACGGAAAGATAGCAATCGTGACTCATACCACAAAAATGACTTGCCAAAATAAGAAAAGAAAAAGACAAGAATTCTCTTAATTTCAGAACAAGACTTTATTAAAATATAATTGAGTAGGTATGTGACTTTGAATCGATTGTTTTTGGCTTAACTTAAAATTGTTTCTCCGGTAATGTTCATGGTGTTGAGGAAAACTCCCATCGGGGTTGCCGGACCAAAGCTCTCAATTGTATTGGCCACCTTGTTTCGAATGTTCCTCAATCGCAGAGATGCGTGCACAAAAGAAACTAAACACAAATTTTATGGTTAAATACACAAACATTGGACTTTGGTCGGGGGTTCCATTCGGGAAGCCCTACTTACTTGAAAACGGCAGCAATAGAGTAAACAGCGACCACAGGACAGCTTCCAAACAATATAGCAATATATATCCAACCACAAGTGTTCCCACCAAATAGTACCACCTCTCAGGATTGTCTGCAGCTTGACGTTTCTTTTTATTTGGAGCTTCGCCAAAGAAATGAATTGCAATTGCAATCAGCATTGCTTGGACAACGATACCACAGATAATTTTTACTGGATTTAGCATGGCCATTAGAGTGTAAATAGCAATGAATAGTAGAAAGTAATTGGTTTGGTAATATAGAAGATTTTTATAGACACGATTGCCCCATTTGTCCATGTCTTGTAGATTTGGTAGTTGGAAACGGGCAGATCCCAAAGCGAAATCATCGAGCGACCGCAGAGGTGGCAATTGCAGATTTTGTGCATTAATTTGTGCACTTGAGCTTCCCCCAGACATTTTGTAATCGATTTTTTAGTTCAAACACTGTGATGACTAGACTTTAATGGATTTTCGAGACTGAAAATGATGAAACTGGCCACGAAACTAGTGGTTGACTGAACTGACAGAAGAATATTGTCAAAAACGTAGAAGGTTAAATTCTTGGAAAAATGACGTAATTAAATACGTGCATTCAATACTGATAAATTTGGTGAGATAAAAAAAAATAATTAAATTACTTTGGTGTGAATGCAAAGATTGTCAATGTCAAATTTGGGAAGCATTTTTTATGTGTGTACCAAATCATGTTGTTTGTTTTTTTTTTTTGGTCTTTGATACTCATGTCGTTTTCCATTGGCAGTCCAGAAGCATTCGGAAGGGTCCAGAAGCCTTCTGAAAGCATTCCATTGGACTGACTTTGACAGACGGAATGCTTCTGAGAAGAGCAGGGGCCCTACTCTGTAATGCGTTTCGAAAGCCAATCCGATTCGAATCTGATATTCGATTCGTGTATGAATTCGTACTCTGTAAAATGCTCGAATCGAACAAAACAATCATCTAGTACTTTTTCTATTAATAGAATAGATTTGCCGAGTCTCGAAGTATTTCTCATGTGATCTGTCAAAGCAAAAATAAAAAACAAAAACAAAATCAAAACAAATCACGAGAACAAGACGAGGAAGTTGAAATTAATTTTTAAAGAGAAAATATAAAATTCAATAAAGTTAGTAAAATGGATTCAGTTGCGCTGTAGATGGATGAAGACATAAACATAAACTTAAAAATGTCCGAACCAAAATGCAGAGAGGCTAAGCAGTATTCCGCATTTAAAGAAGACGATAGTATTTCCCACAAATTGTTCGAAGTGTTTCTGGCGTCCGAGGCGTTCAAACGTCCTTTAGCCAAGTCGGGATGCGCACACATAAATTCCACCATAGTTTCAAACTGTTTTGAATAAAATGATTATTTCCTAACTTACATTTTATCTATTTCGCATTCGCACAATTCAACTCAATACAATTTTCCCTGTGTGTCCTTTGAAAACGACCTTCGAATTGCAATCCGTTAGCTCACTTGGTGTAGAAAGAAAATTTCCGTTTTCGAACGCTAATGACTTTCCGAAACGCATTGCCAGGTACGAAAAATCCGAATGCGGATTTGTCAATCCGTAAGTACTAGATTTTTTATCCGAATTAGGAATAGAGAGTACAAAATATTCGTTTTCGAAAATATTTGCTTTCGAAACGCATTACAGAGTAGGGCCCCAGAACTCTTCCGTTTTGAAAACAGAAGCGTCCGAAGAATGACAGTGGGCGCGTTCAGTTTGGTTTTGGATAGCCTATCTTAGATAGCCTATCCAACACGTTTTTCATGAACGAGTTCGATAGCTTAATTTGCATAGGTGTGAAAACACATATACCAAAATCAGCTGTTTCAGAATTTCAATGGCTTTTCTGTCAGATAGCTACCTATACCAGAAATTGTTGGATAGCTTTGGGTTTGTTTGGTTTGAACCTCTGCTATTTTTGTTTACATGGAAAACAAAAACAAAAAGCTATCCGGATAGCCTATCCAAGTCAAAGTGAACGCGCCCAGTTTCATCATAACCCGTTCCATTGGAGATAGAAAAAGAAACGTCAAAAAAAGACCAATGGAAACGACATCATTTTCACGTTAAAATGTTTTCAATTTAAACCAAGTCGATTTTCTTCTATTAAATTTAACTTTAGAGCAGAATCTCGATTCGATTGGTTTTAGTTTTGGAATTTGTAGAGCTAAATCGAGGGTGTATTGATAGGCGTTTTTCTTTTTTTATTCAGAGCCTTAACCGGGTCTTATGATGGGTTGGTTTGTCAAGTTTTAATACACATTTCAAAGCAATTCACGCACGGCCAATATGTTCTCTACTTTACTTGATCTGAGAGTTTACTGGTCTTGCACTTTCTTTGCTGGGGGCGTTCAATTTATGTTGGATAGACTATCTGCATGTGCATAGTATTTTGCTAATGCTACCAAAAAACTCCTGAGCCAGCTATTTTCTCAGTACTTCGGCTTGGGGTGAACCGTAGACAGTCCAAAAATGAAAGAAATCCACGAAAATCCTCTTATTCCCAAACTGCATTACGGTGTGGTGAAAAAGGTCAAATCTTTACATACATACTACTTTGAATTTGAAGTATATATACAAAGGTAAAATGGTGTTTATTGGAAAGTTGTTCATCTCTCTATCAATTGCCTTATTCTAATGTCAAAACAAAATCTTTGGTCTTTTTTTTCAGTGAGAACGGAAAGTGTGAAGACTTCCATTTATTAAATTTTTTCTGAGGGTTTTAATTAAAAAATTACAATATAGTTTTACAAACGAGGTAATTTTGGTAAATCCTATTTTAAGTATATTTATTCAATACCTCTAACTATCATGCATTTTTAACTGTGGTGTAATTTAATCGGTTTCCAAATCGTATGCCTCAGTTTTAATTGTGGAACAGTGTGTATCCACAAAGTATACATAGTTCGCTCTTTTATCGAGTTAAGTTTTCAAATCGATTTACAGTAACTTTCATGAGTTCCATTTAGTCCTTCAAATTGGCACACTTGTCTTGTTATTAGACCCTTGGAACTTGCTCAGTGTTCTCCCGGCATGGACAAATAATCGTAGTTTTAGCAGTTTTTAATAGATTGAAACAATTTTATTCGTCATTGTTCACGATGCCTCGATTTAAATTGATTTATTATCACTTAATTTGAACAGAATATGGCCCAAGTACCAGAGACTCCGTCTCAGAAGCTAACCAACGATGATTTCCGGAAATTGCTGGCTACCCCGCGTCCGGGTGCAACGCCCAGTATTGCTGTTGGTTCCGTAAGAGAAGCGGGTCTAAAACCAATTAAAAAACCAACCACCCCGATTAGTTCTGATCGTATTGAAGCCAGACGGAAGAAGAAACACTTCTATGCCGCTTTAAAAAAGCAAGAAGACAACAAGCTAGCCGAGCTCTCGGAAAAATATCGTGACAGAGCTCGGGAACGTCGAGACGGTGCCAATCCAGATTATCAAAATGCAGAGACGCCTGGCCATGGCAACAGTGCATACAGAGCTGTCGCACCCGATGCTAAATCTGGCATCGATGCAGCCGAACGAAGACGTCGAATTATCCAAGAATCCAAATTCTTGGGTGGTGACATGGAACACACCCATTTGGTCAAAGGTCTGGATTATGCTCTCTTGCAAAAGGTACGCTCCGAGTTGCAGCACAAGGAAGATGAACAAGAAAAAGAAATGGAAAAAGTCTACGAAGAAAAAGAAGTCACAGTCAGTTTGGAAGAGAAAGAATTCTCAAATGATCCAACATTCAGTTCGGTTCTCGGAAAGAATATATACAACATTGTTCTGACTGCCAAATCCAAGGAAATTGTCAGAAATGAGCTCTTCGTGCCCGGTCGAATGGCATACGTCATCGACCTAGACGACGACAATGCCGAAAGCGATATCCCAACAACATTGGTTAGATCGAAATATGATGTTCCTGTGAACAACGATGATACCCAGACCCTGACCACAAATGACATTGTGATCAATAAACTATCGCAGATTTTGTCGTACTTGCGTTCGGGTGGTCGTAATAAGAAGAATCGCAAACGTGACAAGGACAAGCCTCTATTCAATGAAACAAGTGAAAGCACAAAGAACTATTCAAACGATAACATTTACGATGACATTGGCGAGTACAATCCTCGCACTAAGGATGGAAGCAGAGCACTACCAGGTTCGAGATCACCACTGAAGTACGATGACGAGAATATGGCAGATAATTCTTACCACTCTGGCAGTAGGGATGGAGGTCACAAAAACTACTTCCAAGAAGAACCTCAAGGCCGAGAACCATCGCCGCCGAAGAATATCTTCATACCGCAAAGAATCGCCAAATCGATGGTTTCGAAGTTTTCGAACGAACCCCAGGGCTATGCCGAGTGCTATCCTGGTCTGGAAGAAATGAACGATGCCATTGATGATTCCGATGATGAGGTTGATTACACCAAAATGGATTTGGGCAATAAGAAGGGTCCGATTGGACGTTGGGATTTCGATACTCAGGAAGAATATTCGGATTATATGAGTACCAAGGAAGCTCTGCCGAAAGCTGCGTTTCAATATGGTGTTAAAATGCAGGATGGTAGAAAAACTAGGAAAAATAAAACTGACAAAAATGAACGCGCCGAGTTGGATAGGGAGTGGCAGAAAATTCAAGTGAGTTTAGGTCTTTTGGTATTTGAGATTATTCATCTGAAATTGCTTCTTCTTTGCAGACAATCATTCAAAAGCGAAAAACAAAGAAGTCAGGCGACGAGCCCGAATACAAAGTTGCTAAATATTAGAATTGTGGTTACTTATAAAATGAATACTTCGATTTGCGAAGCGTTATTTCAATATTTAGAGTACACTAGGTTAGTACTACTATTTAAAATTGTATGTAGAGTTAATTCAATAAACAGTAATTCGTGCTTAGAATTAATTGCTTACTGAAATCGTAGAGACAACCCTCGAAAAAATTGCTTGACTTATTGGAAGGAGTTTGATTAGGCAATCACTCCACCATTGCCGATTAAGCTTTGTGTTTCCACATCATATTTTGTTAAGCAAATTGATGTACAATCAAGAATTCAATAATACTACTGCTTGCAAAAGTACCAGTGGACGCGTTTTTTTCTTTTTTGATAACATCTTGAAGAACTTCCAACAGGGCTTTTGAATGCTATTTTACCTTCCAGTAAACTTCCCGTTGTTCTTCCAACATCCTCGATCTGACACTTTTCGTGTTTTTTTTTTCTGTGAAGCCGGTGTTCCTCTCTTCTCTTCTCTTCACGAGTAGAGAGGAGTCCTTCTATTCAGCGAAGCTTTGTATGCCTCCTTCTTTGCTGCTTTCGCCTGCCTACTTTCTTGGTCAAACCAGGGGTTTCGCTTTAGTGGCTACGTGAAACAAATCACATTAGAGAAAGCAGTTAAACTTTCTGGCAATGTAGCCACTGTTCTCGTTGGACTTCTTAAGAAGCTACTTGACACTCGATCGGAAAAGCCACTGCCGATCTTTTGCGAATTTTGTTGCTGTATTTCCTTGCAGGACAAGCTCCTCTTCGGTCGTAATTTGATCAATCCAGTTGACGGTTGATAGATCGGAAGTCCCCCATATTCTTTTATGAGTGTTAAGATGTGGTAACAAACGCAACATTTCGCCCCGAAGCAAAATCTATCAACCTGAATCTGTTGTCGAAAGTAGTATCGTCCAGACTCTGCTTTCCGACTGTTCCACCAAAGATGTCTTCTTTTCCAGCTTTGAGTCTGCTACCAACGACGAGTATGCATCCAAATAGCCACTTCTGTTGCTCTCGGTAACAATTACCATAGTACGTGTCGCAGTTTTTCATTCTCCTTTTGCACAGTCCATCCAATCACATTTCCTGAATAGCGGTAATGTCTGCTTTATAGCAGTTGAGGGCCTCCGCTAATTGTTCAGCAGCACGTGGTCTGTTAAGGGACCTAGCATTCCACTTGCATATCCGAAGTTCGTTTTCCTCATTAGGTTTGCATGGGTCATCCTCATCAATATATCCGTCCATTTCCGGGGCCTGTTGTTCGCAACCAAGTGTTTTTTTTCGTAGACGTAGATGTTCACAGAGTAGTTCAAACCTGACTGGAATGTAGACTACCCTTGATTCCATTAAGACTTCATCCGCCGCTGCCTTATTAAGAGAAGTAAGCCAATGGAAGACACTCCGACACCCCCTCATGCTTGTAACCGCCAACGGCAGTCTTCCACAGGGGTTTTCACCCTATGTACAACTGAGGTATTAGGAATCCGATGTCCATTATGTGAAGGTGAAAATAGGAGTTGATAGACAGAGGTTGGCGCAGACGCTTGTGTGCGTATGTTTAGTGTCGTTTTAATCTTGAAATATGAATCCTATGCCAATCAATCTAAGTTCCGAGATCACAGCGTTTTATTCCACTATCGTCTTATACAAATATTTAGTGTTTCCACCAATGACACGAGATAAGTCTCCCATTTCACTTAAACTAAAACAACTTCAGCCATTGCAGAATGAAAGAAAACTACGTTTTGTGCCAATTACCTTAAAGTTGGATTCACCGCTCCATAAGACCCTGATGTAATCCATTCGTTAAGTTTTTATGCATTTTCGCCCACTCCAATCGTTTCGCCTTATTTCGTGGTTAAGAAAAGATTTCCGCATATCGTTGTCAGGTACGCAAACTTATTACTCGTTGAATTTAATTCGGATCGCTTTTCCATCTCTCTTTTCGTCTATTTCACTTGCTTGTAACTATAAGCAGATACTCCTGTTGAGCTGTCGTTTAAGGACATCTTGTTCTTTGCCATTTTTGAACTAACGATTGCATCGTGGTTCCAGATTTTGAATAGTTTGTTCACTAAAGAGGTAAGGAATCAAACTGTTTATACCTTTTAAGCTAGGAATTTAAGTTAAGAGTTTTGTTAGCTTTATATCTCAAATGGACACTATTTTCAACAAAAAGTTGCGTTCTCATTCCAATGATAACTCATCTAAACGTACACACCGCAAAAGTATTATTTCAATTTAAAGTTTCAGCCTTTATAGTTTCTTAAATTAAAACATTTTACAACACAATAAAAATTCACAATAATTATTTCATATATACAATACACATAGTAGTAGTAAGAAGAAAAGGGAGAGAATTAGAAGCCGCCATTTATTTATTAACTACTGACTTAAGTTTGCACTAGCGGATCATCGTCCGAGAATCTATGGTGTTCGTAATTGTTTGAGGTATTTACATCATTCATAACACCACCATCGTCAATTCGTGTAGCACCTGTCTTTGGATCATAATGTGAGTTAGCAAATCGAGTAAATGACGTCCGTACACGCTTATTGCGTCGTGTTAGATAAAATCCGGTAACGAGGAATATCGTTGTTACAATTAAACTAAAAGGCAATAGCCATAAGTACGAAGTCGATGAAACATCCCTATACCACTTGGTCTGTGGCATGTATTCAACGTGTTCGGTTTCTAATATCTCGGAAGTGTAGCCCTCATTGGAGACGGTTCGTACACCAAATGTTAAGACATTGCCATTCAATTCGTCTATTAGCAAATCAGAGCTGTTCACAATAATTGGTGGGGCAGACGCCGAAATTGTTTGCATTATTGTTGATGGCGACGAACTTGACAAATTCGAGAGTAATCCATTGAATATGACGAGTTCGTAATTGAAGCTGGAAAGGGCAAAACAACATTAATATTATACTGTACTGAAATCTTTGTCTCCTTTTTACCCAAAACTGTAGGATGCTTGGATTTCTTTCCAGTACACGGAAACCGAACCATCTTTCTGTTGCAAGACCCTCAATTGCTTGGGACTCTCAAGCTGAGTTGCTTTGAGTGCTACCGAAGCGGAAGCTGATTCCTCGGTATTTCGCTTTACCGATATGTTATAGCTCGCTCCAAACGGAATATCAACAATATAATGGGACACGCTTTTCTGGGGGAATTTCTTTAACTCAATGTTAGAGGTTTTGTTGTGAGTTTGTTCGGTAATTGTTATCAAATACGGTGGATATGATTTTGTGAATGGACAACTGTGTTCCCATTCAATGAAAAGAACTCGCTTTTGCTCATTGATTTTGGCGGTTAAGTTCTTGGGAGGACTCTTGTAATCATCGTCAGTTCGAAGATTGATGGCTTTCTTTGGTAGTGGCCCAGGGCCAAAGGGACCGTGTACATTAACACCGATCAAATACGACAAGCATGGTTTTAAATCATTGAGGACAGCGTTTGTATTTCCGGTTATTAGACGGGGTTCTAGAAAACAAAAAATTGGTTTAAATTTTTGGAGACTACTAGGTCAATAAAATTACTTTCTAAATATTCCCGCAGTGTTGTTCCATAATAAATTCCGTACGTCACATTTGGAGTAGTGACTGTTGCTTTCTCCCATTTGATATTTATCGAATTGCCGTTGCTATTGAGTACTCGGGTATTTTTTACATCCGGCAATGGTTCGCCATCGAGTTTGACTTGCACAAATTGAGGTACTCCGCTTTCTTTGTCGTTCAGTATTGATACTTTGATTGTGTACAAAATACCGCGAGCCAAATTTTTGAATACTACTTGAGTTGAGTTTGTCTTTTTACCCAGAACATGAGGATAGGGATCCGGTAAAAATGCTCTAACATAATATGTTTGGGGGGAAGACGTCGATTCAGGTTCCCATGTTAGGGAAATTGTTGTGTTGTCATCGGAGATTTGGTATTTTAGATTTTTAATGCCGGCCGATGAGTGCAGGGGCTGGAGATCTATTTTCACAATGCTTGAAGGTGCGGATTCGAGGCGTTTGTTGGAAGCAGTTATCTGAAAATAAGAAACAAATAGCTTACTTACTAGGAGCCAGCTTCATGACAAAGTTTAGTCCTACAAAACCCACTCACGGAACTGCCCGTGAATGAAAAGTTATGAGAGAATCGGCAACTAGTCTAAAACTTACCCAAAATTCATAAGTTCCATTTTTCCAGTTTCTAATGTCAATCAATGTGCTGGAGTTCTTGATCTTCTTATCGTACAACTCATTGTTGGCGTTCTCTCTGAACTTGTAATAAATATTATACCCCTCGAGATCACCATTCAAATTGGTTGGCTTCTTCCAAGTCAACTCCAAATGCGACGAATTAAACGAAACCACCGACAAATTTGTCGGCTCACTTGGCTTACCCTCCGATGTCTTGGCATTGGCAAACATATACGGAGGAACTGCAGCTCCATCATTTGTCTTCGTGTAAACAGTAAAATTATAATCAGTATTCGCTTTAAGATCTGTGAATACAAAATGTGATTTTTCAGTCCAAGAACTTGCATTTGTCCATTTGTTTGACTTTGTCTCCGACAGAGAGGGCAAATATTTGACATTCGGTGCGGTTCCAATCGCTGGCGACAACACCCACATCAGCAATATCGATTTTTCTGTAATTCTATTTGAAGGTATTTTGAATTCATTCACTTGATAGATGCGAGTGATGTTCTGGCAATTATCTTCATCGCTATCATCATAGCAATCTCGTTTGTTATCACATTTTTTATAGAGTGGCTCGCAAGTTTCGTCACAATGGAAATAAGCTGGTCCGCATACAACCACATCCTGGGCAGATGGCGGCAGTGTGTAGAGATTGTCGCAACCCTTTTCGTCGCTTCCATCCGAGCATTGTTGTATTTTATCACAGTAGTTGGTTATTGGTAAGCATTTTCTATCTGCTAAACACCTGAATTGATCTTTGCGACAGGTCTCACTCGCAGAGTCCATGCAGTGCAATTCATCTTCACCGTTGATACAGTCTTTTGTTCCATCACATACAAAGTTCTTTGGTATACAACTTCCAGAATCACACTCGAATTCGGCTAGAGAACACTTCCGATTTTCTTGAACTTCGCCTCCGTTCTTGGTAGTCATCAATTCGTCATTGGAAGAACCAAGCGATTTGGAATTATTGCAACCAAGTTCGTCGCTGTTATCTCCACAATCGTTCACGTTATCACATTTCCACCACATTGGAATGCATTTCGTATTCGAACATTGGAACATCCAGTCATGGCAAACGACTGATGGGAAACTATTCGACGTTAAGATGGTCTCTTCGATTTTGGTGCAGTTCAGTTCATCCTCGCCGTTGTCGCAATCCTTGTCCTTGTCACAGATCCATTTGTTGGGAATGCATTTGCCGTTGTTGCATTTGAATTGCCAATCTTCGCATTCTTTGTTCTTGCAGTCGTACTCATCAGAATTATCAGGACAATCAAAGTCCCTGTCGCATTTGAAATGATTTGGAATGCATTCGCCATTGGACTTGCACTGGAATTCATCCTCCGAACACGGTTCGATTGGGTTCTTTAAGAATTTGCAATTCAGCTCATCGGAGCCATCAAGGCAATCAGGATCGCCGTCACACTTTAAGCGATTATCTATGCACTGGCCGTTCTTACACTGAAAACTACCAAAGTCGCAGTCCTGGAATTTGCAGTTTTTCTCGTCCAACCCGTCGTCGCAGTCCGTTTCGAAGTCACACACTTTGTATTGGGGAATGCACTTGCCGTCAGATTCGCAAGTAAACATATTTGACGGACACGGTCGTCTGTCTGCGAATTTTTGGTTCGAACAATTTTGCTCATCGGAATGATCTCCACAATCATCTTCGCCATCACAGGTGTAAAATGCCGGTATACAAACTTGTGACGTCTTGCATTGAAAATAGCCGTTGGCACAGTGGTTTGCAGTTTTGACGTTGCAAGTCGAATTTGCTTTTCCATCGGGACAAACGCACTCGGAGGTTTTATTCGAACGAACCAGACCGTCCGGGCAGAGACAGGCATGTCCATTGTTCGGCAATCCAACGCAAATATGCGAACAACTGTGATTCGTGCACTGGTTGGTTCCATATTGCAGGGAATGAGCGTATACTTTGAGATCCATTAAATGTTGCATATCAGTCGACACTGTTTTGATCATAATGCCATGGTCTTTGTCAGCAGAGAAAATCGATTTCATTTTCCAGTCATCCCAAAACATCAGGTCTTTGAAGACGGCAATGGCAAACGGATGGGCAACTCTCTGGTCATGATGCAGCACTTTCGAAAAATGTTTGCCATCCAAATCGGAACTGCCAATGTAATCTTTGCTGGCATCAACCCAGTAAATACGTTGAGCAAAATAGTCCACAGTCACACCGTTGGGCCAAACCACAGTGGGCTTTGTGAACAATTGCTTGACATCGGATCCGTCCATGTTGCTTCTAGAGAGGGAGGGATCAATGCTTCCCCAATCGGTCCAGAAAATATAACCTTCCAGGGGATGGACAACAATTCCACGGGGTTTAATCAGAGTTGGCGCCTCGAGTATCTTTGTCCGTGATCGTAGAAGAGAATCATTAGATACCTTCACGGCTTCGATCTTCGCTCGTGTTCCATCAACAAAGAACAACATTTCGGAGACCCAATCGTAAGACATTCCCTCGACAGAAGCCAGATTCTCCTCCAGAATGATTTCTTCTTCACTGTCTCCATTCAAACATTGCCGGACGATCTTGTCAGAGAATATATCAGCGTAGAATACACAATTGTTCTTCATATCAAAATCTATCGATATGACATTCTTCAGATCGTTTATGGGCAATTTTTCCACACTGAGACTGTTCAAATCGACTCGAGATATTTGTTCACGTTGTGCCACCAACAGGAAATAGCTTGGCTCGGCAAAGGGACATGGCAGCTTCTGTGGCAAATAGCGGCCCTCAAAGCCACCAACGCATTTGTCGTTTTCGATCTTTCGATATCCTCTAGTCCGATTGTAGAACTCTCCCGACACACATGTCGATGGGATCTCATAAGGATCAATAGCCGTGGATATTTTCTTATCCAAAATGCAAGCAGCATTGGCGGCACTTCTTACAAATCCATATTCACACTCAAAATCACGCTTCGAACATGGACAAACTTCGGTTTTGATTATTCGTTGGTATTTAATGCCATTTAAACAATTCGAGTGTGCTATACGTTTTTGCAGAGAGAATTGTTCGCCGAGGGTGCAGCGTTGCTCACCGTCGGGGGACTTGTATTTGGGTGTCCAGAATTTGTAGTCAGCGTCGGTGCAATTGCGTGCAAATGCCTTTTGGAAATCAACTTTGACAATCAACCATCGATGCTCTTGTTTCTCGGATCCGAAGAGTGTGAAAATCGTCGAATTCGAATTCGGTTCCGTCATAAGGCCGTAGACTTTCAAGTCTTTGCTGTGAAAAGTGTACGATTGCCAGGTTTCACCCTCGTCGGTGGAGAACAGAATTTTCTTCGTTTCGCCTTTGGATTTAAAATATTTTACAGCCACTAGAATTCCACCATGATCGCCGAAATTGAAGAAGTGATAGCCTTTGAGCACTTGCTTCCATGTGAGTCCACCGTCACGGGAGAGAAACACTCCTGGATGACCTTTGAGCGACTTCCCAATAACGCCTGATGCCATTATAATGCCTGGAGCAAGTTTTGAACTCATAATTGTAATTGATCTGAAAAGAATCATAATGTATCAAAACTAATTGACAGCACAAAAATGTTCACGTACCTCGTGACAGGGTAAAGTTGACTGAACTTCTGAGACAAATGCAAACTACAGTCTTGAGTGCAATTGATTGGCTGACCCTCATCATCGACGGATGGAGCAGTAACTGGCTGCCAGCTGTGTCCATGATCAAAAGAAATCACCGAAACAAGGTGCTCAGGTCCGACGGACGACACGGAGATTGGCAATGAAGTGAGTCGTTGAATTTTCGAGGCTATATAAATGCCTTTCATCCCCTCTACCTTATAGAGATCAGTGAAAGCTTCGTCTGTTGTTTGCCTTGAACGAGAAACAAAGAAACAATTCAAAAATTGCTCCTGTTCACAAAGCCCAACACTTCTCTTACATAATCCAGCCAGTTTTCCAAATTATGTTTGGAATGAATGTTAAAATATTTTCCAAGCTTCTGGTGAATGTGACCGCGTTTAGTTGATCATCATATTCGGCCACATAGAGGTGAGCCATTGTATGCGTGTGAGCAGCTGAAACCATTATGAATCGCTCCTCAACATCACAAATGTGAAACCCATTGATGTTGAGTTCGGTTTGGAAATTTGCTTTGATGAAATTCTTTCTTCTATGCGAAACCCACAGTTCCATGGTATTTCGTTCCTTCAAATAAATTCACAGTTTTTAAAGGAATTGAGGTAGATCAGTCAGAAACTTACCTTCCGCGTTGCAAACATAAAATCTTGTTTGATGATAAACTCATTGACATTTTCAATGACAACATTCAACTTGAATCGTTCATCGGTTTTGGTGAAATTCTGTGGATCAATGTTGATAATTGAAGATGAACCTGAAATACAAGACTCATTGGATCAGGAGGTACATTTAAAGTAGAATGTTTTCGTTTACCTGACGGTTCACCTCTCTCAATATACAATAGCAAGGGAACATCTGGTCCGCTAGACCAAGAAAACGATTTGACGAATTCTTGCAACAGATTAAAATTGTTGCCACCATCTATCGTGTAGTACAATTTTCTTTCGGAATCTTTCTTGTCAAGTATTAGAAAAATATTCGGATCGTTTTCATAAAACGAAATATCCGATGGTGTGAAATCTAAATCGGTGCGTTTGACGGTGCCATATTTAGGAGAGAAGTTGAATATTGCTTTGTTTCTGGTGTCGGCGAATATGATTGTGTCGAATTTGGGATGTGTTAGGAATTGATCTAGACTAGCAGATTTTTCATTGGTTGCATTGACAGCAACTTTGAATAGTGATGTTTTGTCCTCGAAGGTTTCTCCATAATCGTAGGAGATAAATACTCTCGGTGGATTTGTTTCGCTTTGTTTTGATTCTTCACCGGGCTCGGCGGGCGGGTCACGGGCAAGACAAATCATAACGTCTGATCCATCGCCGAGCCAATGAACCATTAGCTGGGCATGCATGTCATTCAATCCGTTAACCTGGAAAACATATGAAAAATATTTTACATTTTAACATGATATTTTAAGATGATTGAGGGGTGGAATAGGCTTAGGTTGATCTGTGATCGAAGATGTCACAAATCACAAATTTTGTCTGCGTAGGGTGATAGTCACAATTGGTGTCCGTCTGTTGTTGAATTTGAAAACTTGTCTTCTCGTTAGACATTTTTCGGTTTCGTTTTTTAGACAAATAGACTGGCGGTTGGTATTATTTTCATCACAGTTAGACCAATGTAGGTACATTGGAGAACCCTTTAGTCCTGTAAATTCCTTAAGATAGTAAAAATGCTACTAGCCAAATGCTCCTGATGATGTGTGCTGAGTGCTGTTCATTGAATAAGGGATTGAGTATTTGGGATCCCCAACAAAGTGATTCAGCTGTGCCTTATGATTATCCCATTAAAGTTTTCAGAGGAATATTTTGTTTCCTAGGTAGGTAGGTCCTATTTTAGACAGAAAACTAAATTGGAAGAGCAACATACACGAAAGAATAAGAAAATCAACGGTAGCTCTTTTCACCTGCAAGAAAGCCATTGGTAGTAAATGGGGTCTACAACCCAGAATCACCCACTGGCTATACACATCGGCAATCAGACTGATTCTTCTTTACGGTGTGACAATATGGTGGACTGCCTTGGACGTAAAATGCGATAAACTTAGCAAAGTCAAACGCTCTTACTTACTCTCTTATGGTGGAGCTACAGTCCAGGTCGGACCAGGGCCTCACCCAACAAACTTATCCAGCCAGTTCGGTTCCTAGCTACCTGCTGTCTCCAGTTTCGAACGCCAAGTTGGTTCAGGTCCTCTTTTTTTTCAGTTCAGTTCAGTTCATTTATTCGAAATGTACAGGTAAGACTTATGCCCGATTTCATAAACGACTTTCAAAAATTTAACAAGCTTTTAAACCGTAAAATGAGATTTTTCGGTTTCACCAAGCGTTGTTTAAATAAACAAACTTTTAAACACCCTTTAAAACTAAATGCCCAATTTTGGATCATTAAATTTTAAAAGTGTCATTGAATATTTTGAAAATATGAAAATAACGCTTTCTCATTTTTTCTCACACAATTTTCATAAGGACGTCAATTTTGACAAAAAATTCCCTGAAATTTCCCATTTTAATTTGGTGAAACTCAAAAGTTTTAAGGGTCTGATAAAATTTAAAAAGATTTTTGCTAGAAGTACTTTTAGTGTTTGTTTATGAAACTGGGCATTAGTCTTTTAAAGTACTAACAAGTGAATACTTAATTTAAGATAAAGAAAAATAAGATCTTAAATGCTAATACACCTGAGTCCCGGTCTTCCTCTTCTGGAACGTCCTTCCCTGTTGGATTCGAAGCCTCTACGAGTCGGAGCATTATTTTCCATTCGTAATGTTTTACCCAACAATCTAAGTCGTTGGACCTTAACTTTTCTGGCTAGGTCAGTGTCGCTGTACAGCTCGTACAGTTCTTGGGTGAATCTTCGTCTCCATTTCCATTAACGCAGACAGGACCAAAAATATCTCGAAGAATTTTTCTCTCAAAGCAACCCAAAGCGTTTTCATCAGATGTTGTCATAATCCATGTCTCTGCACCATGCATGAGGACCGGGATGATAAGAGTTTTGTAGAGTGTCACTTTAGTTCCTCGGGAGAGGACTTTACTACTCAATTGTCTTCTAAGTTCAAAGAAGCAGCGATTGGCAAGATTGATTCTTCGTTTGATTTCAGCACTGGTGTTGTTGTCTGAGTTGATAGCGGATTCCAGGAAGACAAAGTCCTTAACTACCTCGAAGTTGAATCTGTCTATGTTGACGTTTGCTCCAAGACGTCGATGTTGGTAGTCTTTTCTTGTCGACAGCATAAACTTGGTCTTGCCCTCACGCTGTGTTCTTCCAATTATGCCAATGTCGTCTGCGTATCCCAATAGCTGGACGGACTTTTGAAAGATTGTGCCTCTGGTGTTGGCGTTGCAGCATGCCTAAATATAAGCGGATCATTTCGTACGAATCCATCTGCGGCACTAAACACCCTTCTCTATCTGACACATCTGGATATAGTTAGCGAACAAATAGTTGCCCTGCTGAATGCCTCTTCACTCTGGCCACTCTGTTATTTTTAATTATCTAGAATCGATTCCAACGCACACAGACTAAACAATTCCCAGATTACAGTTCTATAGAAATTTCTAAATTTCTATACCTTCCAGATCCTTTTGGGAAAATAGGACATTCCTGGACGACGAGGCAATCCACTACTATACAGATGGATCTAAAACTAGTGATTGGGTTGGTGGAGGTGTGTACTCTGAAAAAATAAAGCTAAGTCTCTCATTCAGCCTTCCAAATCATTGTAGCGTGGTTAAGGGAGAACTTTTGACGATTAAGGAGGTCTTGTCCTGTCTCAGAGAAAACGTGGTATCCACATCTGATATTCGGATTTTCTCAGAGTCAGGCAGCTATAAAATCCCTGGTGTCTGTCTCTACAAACTCAATTACGGTCCAAAACTATCGATCGACCTTCACTGGGTGAGGGGCCATAGAGACATTCCAGGAAACTGCAAAGCCGATGAACTCGCCAAATATGGTACAATATTACCCATTCAACCACAAATGGCCAATGTTGGTATACCAATCGCTACATGTAAACTTTTGCTACAACAAGATGCTACTAAGAGAACTAACATCAGGTGGCACAACATAACCTAAACTAAATAAAAAGAGATTTAGGTGCCTGATATCTCTAAGCTCGTTAAGTGGTGTCATAACCGAACACTGTAGTGGTAGTGTCCGTAGCTTAGTGGTTAGGTGCGTTGGCTGCTAAGCAGAACGTCGTGGGTTCGAGTCCTACTCGTGCCCATAGTTTTTATTTCTTCTTTTACGGGCACTGCCTCTTGCGAAGAACTGACAAAACTTCCAAGAGTATAATCTATTGTGAAAAAGTGCTTCTCAGCAACTTTGCCGTTCGGAATCGGCGTTAAATTGTAGGCCCTTCAGTTCTTGACACGCATCTAGAGAATTGTTGATGAGAGTAAGCCACTTAGGCCTTGGCTCTTCAAGAGTTGTCACGCCACTTTATTTATTAACCGAACACTGTCTAATAGGTAAACACGCCGCACGACTGGGTGTATTTTCAAACGATTTCTGCAGAAGCTGCATGTATGAGGAGGAGGGGGAAACAGATATTCACCTCCTCTGCACCTGTCCTGATTTGGATCATAAATGTAGGATTCACTTAGAAGAATTCTTTTATAATGGTCTAAACGATCACAAACACATTATTATATTTAATCTTCTACGTTTCGTAAGGAAATCGATTTGATTTCATTGAGCTTTCGGAGTAAGCCTTTAAGATTCATGTGGTACCACAATGGGCCATCAATTGGCCTAAGTATGTCTTTTTACAACCATTACAGCCACTTTAACCTAACCTAACCTTACCGATAGAAGTAGCGTATTTTACGCTGAAGTTAACGTTAAAAAAGTTAAAAATGTAGCAATCTGCTATTGCTAGCTATTAAGGCTATAAACAGCAACCTGACTAAATCCAGAATCGTTAGAGATTGCAAGCAGGAGCTCGCAAGTTTTAGCGACAGTATAAAAAATATTCTAGTTTGGGTGCCAGGGCACAGTAAAATTCTAGGTAATGAAATCGTTTATGATCTGGCCAGGACGGGATTCAACCTTCAAATATCCCTAGCTGAGGAGGTGAGGATAGCCTTAGGAGTAATGAAAACGGATATTCAAAGCCATTTTCTTAAAAAATCAAACGTAAGATGGAAATATCTCACCAACTGCAATATCTTGAGACAGGTTTGGCCCACTTACGACCAGAAACGTACCAAGGAACTTTTAAATAAACAAACAACATGTCATAAAACTTTTTTATTCAAGTTATGGCGCAAAGGGAAACACTCCAGCAATCTTTGTGGTAGTGCCCTGCCCATCTAAGTGCCAGAACAATGGCTTTAGGTGCTCCTTTTCAACGCAAGCTTAGCGAACTGTCAACTATTAAGATTAAAACTTGATTCTTAACAAAACCAATTGGATTTAAACACTCCAAATCTCTATTATGCACCCAACTGTGTTTACTTAAACAATTTATTTATTTTAGTTAATACGAGTTTTATGGTGTCAAAACGGCGCAATAAAGCGCTAATTGAATTTAATTGATCTTCTTGTATTCAAATTGTTTGGGTTCATATAAATTCATTGTTGAAACTCGAGCAAATGTAAATACTCAAGCAATCGATTTGTTATAAGCTGTCGAATTAAATTTTGATTGTTATTATTCTGATTCCTAACTTTGTATGATCAAAATTTACCAAGAAATTCTTTTTTATTTCGAAGCCATTAGCACATCTATCAATATTCATCAAAAATTTGGTTCTTAGATAAAGGATGTAAGAATAAAGCAGACTAAGGCCTCGGCCGTGTTCCTATGTTTTATTATTTTTTTTTATTGCCGCCCAACCGACTACTGTGTAGCCGAAGGCCTTAGGCAAGGCATTGTTTACTCAATGCAAGCGATATTAATCGATAAAACTTATAATTGTAGGAGCCAGTGCCAACGTCAGCTGATTCAGTAGATCAGAGCACAGTGCATTGGCATCTGACTCAGCTGGAAAAGGCTCGACTTAAAGTGATGACAATCACATAGTCGATCGAAACAAAAGAAGACCACCACTCAAGTTCAGGCTACTTCGAATAGTTGGTGTTTGTTATCAATCTTTGTGAAATAACAAAAGGATCATTTAGAATATTGTTCGTGAGTCAGAAACGAATACTTTGTTGTCCATCGTTTCAAATTCATCATATGAAAATATGAAAAATTGGAACATCAGCAAAAAATGCAGTTAATGTTTAAACAAGAATCACAGGTGTTGTACAAACAATTTTGTTTAAATAGGTGCAAATGCAAATTCCTGATAAATACGTTATCATTTAATTGAGTCATTTAATGAAATTATATTGCATTGCCCTTCCTAAACAAAACTCGAGATTGCAGTGAAATATATTGTTTTGTTTTGTTTGTTTAAGTTTCCCCGGCATTTTTCCACAGAATTTGAATCGCGACCCTTCTAATCAGTAAATCTTCTAAATTGATTTATTTCGTTTAAAATGCTGGGTTGCCCTTTTGTTTTTTAAATTCAACAATCTCTTCTCTGGAATCGAAACGATTTAATTTAATCTTCCGGTAGCTCTGTAATCGTTTTAGGCATCGCATTAAGAGCTAAATATTTTAGAGAGTGTTAAGTTATGCTGGCGGTTATGCAATCTTCTTCGTGTATATTCAATAAAGTTTACAAAATATTGGAACTCCTTCGGAATATATAAACAATTGAAAGGCTAATAAGTATTCTAACTTGAACCTCACACAACGAAGGCCAGTTATGAGTTGCAAATCATAAAGTTCTTGATTTTTCGTTTGTAAACAAAAACTCCACAATTGTTTCTCCTTGTCCATTCCTCAAACAATAAAGAAATAAATGCCAACACAAGCGCATACATATCATAATAAAAACAAGGTACTTCACCAACCTATCTTATCGGATTAGGTATTTATAGAAAGAAAATAGCTTTTGTTTTATCAATTGTAATTTTGAAAACTTACTTTTGCATAAACGTTAGCCGTTGCATTATCAATAGTTATGGAACGTTTAACTTTGTGTCGATTATTTTCAATTTGAAAAAAATTGTGTTGTGGTCCATCTTCACTATATTTGTTTACAACAAAAGAACCGAATTTGGCCTCACAAGTTAAAAACAAATACGAAACAAGAAATAGTTTTAAATAAATTTCGACTAGTTCCATTTTGGTTTTGAGTAAAAACTTTTCTTTTTTTTTACATTTATTCAATCATTTGCAGTAAAACTAAAAATTTTCCTTTTTAATTTTGTATGTACTCCGGAGTAGTGATGCGTGCGAATAGATACAAAGATCGATAATTAATAAATAAAAATTGCACTTTTCGGTCTATTTCTAGTATGACTACGCAATAAAGAACAAACAGAGAAATTTCCAATATATATTTGATTTCATTGGAAGGACAGAAATTCACCAGCGCCGATGGATGCGTTCAACAAGTTGGCATACATTCCGAATATGGTGAATATAGAATTTAAATCAAGGTGATTATAAAGGGTCATTCATTTTTCGCTTTTGGAAATAAAGCTAAAAGACAGCGATGTATGTTCAAAATAAAAAAAAGTATTTCATTATAAAGTTTGGACCTTGTAATTAAGGTCGTATGTGAATTGGATGAAGTGTGGTTAAGAATGGATGAATTTTTAACCACTACTGTCATATTTTAATCTGCTCCGCAGCTAGTCTAATTTTTAACACATTTTATTCAATGTGAAGTGTCAAAATTTAACCAAACGTCAAGTTTTAACCATTTTTTAACCGAATTCGCACACGGCCTAGGTTTGAAAAACGATATCATTCAAATGGCTGCCTTGGGAGTTTTCGCAGTATGCGATTGTTTTGAGGTAATTTTTAATCACTTTTTCGCACACATCGGGAGGTATCGCGGCCAGAACTTGAGTAATGGTGGTTTTTAATGAATTTTGAGTTCACTTTCGTTTGCGTTGCCTCACCACGGTGTCAAACCACATTATCTTGGTGGCAAACTGACGTGCATCGCCAGAAAGCAAAAATTACGAGACCAGGAAACTTCTCACGCAATAAAGCCATAATTGGTCATTTTGTGTGGCATGTTGCCTTGTCTTGTTAGAAATTTCACTTTTTCTGGATTCACTAGGTATGTTCAGCGACACTGTTCTGCACACTTTGGAACAGTTTGGAACAGAAAAGTACAGCTTTTTGGTGTTCATTGGCCTTGTTCACATGTGAAGAACGGTTGTGTTCATACGTGAGTATTTTTCTTCTGTAGATTTTGCTTACTCCTTTATGTTTTTATTTTCTTTAAACAAAATTTTGTGTTTGTATCTGTATTTTCATTCAGTTTTGAGGAGAAAAAAAAACAAAACAAAACACGATAATAGAAAAACAGAAAGAAAAACTTCAAATTTCTACACTCAATCTTTTTAAATTTTTTGATTTTTTTTCTTCCCCTTACGTCTTCTGCAAGCAACCCTGTTTGCCATCACTAATCAAAGAAAAATTTCAATTTTCTTCACGTGTGAACAAGGACATTGACACATTTGCTGTTCCCAAACTGTTCTGATTTGGTGTTCATTGAGTCTGTCTAGAACAGTTTGGTACAGTTTAGGACAGGATTTTCTGTTCCACCTTTCTAGGTAGAACACATTTTGTATTCTAAACTGATAAAACTGTTCTGACATTGCTCATGAAACTGTGCTGTACTGTGCTGTGCTGTACTGTGTTGTCTTTTTTCTTGCTGAAGAAAGCTACTAACACCTCTCCGATCACTTGTGTGTTTACTGAGCCCCATATATGGAGAGGTAGAACTTCGTGCAAGTGGTATTGATACATCGGACCAAGGAGAAAGAAGATCAACGATTTCTCTCGTTCCATCTCTAGCTTCTCGCTGATGGGCTGCAAGATGGACGATGTTCACATTGGATTCTTTCCTCCAACTAATCTTGACGTCTATATATTTTTTCTCTTTCGCACTTGCTGGTAAGAAAAATACAACAAAGTGAGGTAGGATTTTCAAACCTAACTAAAAATTTATGGATTTTTTTTTGACATTTGGCATATGCCGTCAAATTAATTAGGCCAGTTCCACCTAACAACATCTCACTGATATTTCAGAGATTTTTTAAGAGCAAACATGAGAAATGAGATTTTTTTTGAGATCTCTGAGATGAAAATATTTTGGATTCGATTTCTCACTCGGCTATTTCGACGTGACTGACAATGTACAACAACAATTTGTAAGGTAACCATTGTATCTCAATGAGAACTGAGAATTTTGTTCCACCAAATGATTTTGCCTCAGTCAAAGTGACATTGAGATCTCATGTGAACCAAGCAGAGAACACACAATACAAACTTATGTAAAAAAAACTGCTTCTGTGAACCATAGTTTCCCATCTTGAGACTACTCCCTAAATATATAGGGTATATGCCCGTGAGCCGTGACGTTGTGGTTAGGTATATCAATGGAAATGAGGTAAGTTAAAATGTACTTCCATTAGTGACTGGAAGGTATCTCATCTCTTTGCTTCATGTTTTGCAAATTGTGAATGACAGTCGTCGTAGTGTTTGGAATGGCAGTTTTTGTTTTGGATTTTATACATTTCTATTTCTGTTATATTTCTTTTTTCTTATTTTGTGTTTTTTAATAACAAATTCATTTTATGTAATCAAATATGTTCCGTAATATAATTGTTGGATTGTCTGGCGGAGTCGATAGTGCTGTTAGTGCATACTTACTCAAGCAAAAAGGTATTTAATGTTTAAAAATAACAATCTTAACCTAACTTTCGTGTACCTGATCTGATACCGCTACAATCCTCCATAGGGCTTACATCAATTTGTGTAATTTTTTTTTTAATTTAACATTATTTTATTGTTTCTAAATAAGAAGTGCATTTTTTTGGCTTGGTTTAACCTTAACGCTTTCGCCACCGACGATGATCTTATGCAAAAACAATAACCTTAAGAAATTTAAATTTTCTAGGCTTTGCCGTTCTGGCCGTATTTATGCGCAACTGGGATGAACTAGACGAAATTGGCCGATGCTCTGGCGAAAAAGATCTTGCAGATGCAAATTATGTTTGTAACAAAATTGGAATTGATTTAATGGAAGTTGATTTCGTGAAAGAATACTGGAATAACGTATTCACGTGAGTCCTTAAACAAAATCTCAAATCTTCAACCAATCAAAATCAAGTTTATGTTTAGAGAATTCCTTGAAGATTACAAAATTGGACTGACTCCTAACCCAGATATACTCTGCAATAGACACATAAAATTTGACCATTTCTATAAATATGCCACCGAAAAACTCAACTTTGATGCCATTGCAATGGGTCACTATGCCAAAACATCATTTGGGCCATACCTCGAACACTACTCACAGAACAATGGTAAAACTTCTTATTGTTTTAACTGTGAAAATATCAATCATCTTGCGAATGCTTTATAGATGCTCTGCTTCTCCAAGCCAAAGACACATTCAAAGACCAAACATTTTTCCTTTCTGGTATTAAGCAAGAAGCCCTGCGCAAAACAATGTTCCCTCTAGGAGATTATACAAAAACCGAAGTCAAATGGTTGGCTCGAAAAATTGGTCTGGAAAAAGTTGCTGCTAGGAAAGAAAGTACGGGAATCTGTTTTATTGGGAATAGAAACTTCAAGAAGTTCATAGCTGAGGTAACACTTAAAAGACGACACTTGCACAATTGATTCCAAACTGATTTCATTTCAGTACATTCATTCGAAACCCGGCGATTTCATTGACATCGAAACGGGTAAAGTTGTAGGTCGCCATGAGGGCTTTCATCAGTGGACTGTTGGCCAGCGCTGTCGATTGCATTCGTGTCTAAAGCCATATTTCGTTGCTGCCAAAGATAAAGTCACTAATTCGATTCTTGTTGCCCCAGGAACCGATCATCCTGCTTTGTTTTCAGATGTCATCTACACAAGCGAACCTTCTTGGATTTCATCTGATCCCCTAGATAATCGAAGCCATTTGCACTGCAGATTTAGATTTCAGCACACAAAACCGCTGGTCAGTTGTATAGTGGAAAAATCAAACAACGATTCAGGTCTGATTGTGACTTTAGCCAAACCCATGCGAGCACTGACGCCAGGCCAATATGCCGTGCTCTATCGCAACAAAAAGTGCTTAGGCTGTGCTCGAATCCTTAATTCGCAACAGATGCAAAATAACTTGAAACAATTTGCAAACATGCGAATGTCGAAGCTACAACTACAAGAAATATCGAAGATCCATGTTACTTAATTTATTGTTGTCTATTGTTGGAAATATAAACAAATCTTGTAGTCAAATTAGTTTAACAATGAGCAATGCAATTCCAGCCTGATTTTAAATGTTGTATGTTGTAAAATTTTGTACTTAATGCAGGGGAAGAGAATTCGTGTTCGATCATGTCGCCACAGAGACGCTTACTTAACTTTAAAAGAATTAATTAACAAATAAATACTACTTACAGTTACAAATTACAAGAAAAAAAAAAAAGAACTAGCTTAAGAGAACAGTCATTGTATCAAGAAATTTAGTCAAATCACTCTGCCTGATTTGTATTAACGATGGCTCGAAGAAATCCTGCCTTATAACTGCGTTACTTTTCTGTGCGGCTTGTTCGAATGCTTTGCCGAAGAAGCTTTTGGGCGAATTCTCACGGACCGGCGGTATTCCAACCAGGAGACAAAGTCCACGTTCTGCATCGATGGGACAGCTTACAATCAATGGCAATTCAGGGGCTCGCCGACTTCGGGAGGTCGACACATAGCCGTTGAGTATGAATTTTGCCAACATTGTTAGTCCATGGGGATACGAAAAGAAAGGACTCTCTTCATTTAATATGAAATAAAAGAATGGCCCAGCCGAATGGACATGATGGGCTTCTAAGCTGCTCTGCACCTGGCGGAATATAGCCGAAAGAAGCAGCTTTGCACTCTCAATGCCGGCTATGAGAATGGACTTGTGATTTTTGGACAGAGCGTCTAGTGCTTCGAGGAAGCAATCTTCTGGGGTTTTGTCATGTTTAACGGATTCTAGGATTGCGAGCAAGGCATACACATAATCGGCTGCTGAATATCGATTTCGGTAGCCATAGTTCAAAGTGAACGAACCGTAGACAATATCGGGTATGCCATATTTGTCGGCGTGTTTCTCGACCATTTGATAAAACTCCTGGCGCAAAGCGAGATCCATTGAGTTGAACATTTGATTGGCATGCGTCAGAGGCAGACCCATCTCGACAAGCAGTTCGCGAAGTTTCTTCTCCCCTCGCAGAGTCCAGAGGCGCAGTTTGCATGCACAGTACATTGAATTTCTGAAAAAAAAAAATAAGTATTCTTGAATTTTCAATAAATTCAATAAATATTTACTTCATTGACTCGGTGACTGTCCAATGTCGATAAAGGGCTAGATGCAGATCGTTTTCAAATGTTATTTTCGACGCACTATGTATCTGTGCCTGATCGCTGGACTTGGTCGACAGTCTTGATACATGACTTTGAATATTATCGATCTCCAGAGTGTAAGTTGAACTTTCGATTTTGCCCAAAATAAGCTGCTCGGTTGTGCCGACAATCGCCCACCACAGAAGGTCGGGAGAGTCTTTTGTAAGTTTCCATGCAAGTTCAAAAAGTATGATCGCCGAACTCCGTCCATAGTAGCTGTATTGAGAATAATCGAACATTATGCGATCGCGTTCCTTTTCCCATATCCGTCGTTCGCGCTGTTTGAGAACACGACTTTCATGCTTTTGCATTCGTGTTTGGCCTTCCGCATTTTCACTATCGTCATCGTCTTCATCGCTGTCTTCACCGTCTGATTCTCGAAAAATTGCTTCGAATGAAGGTATCGTTTCTTCAGCAGCTGGATCACCGAGTATGCAAACCTAGAGACCACCACCGAAAAAGAATTAGTCATTAGTTAAAGCAAACATCGATATTGAAACTCACTTGTTTATCACTGTAAATATTGCACACATCAAGAGGCCTATGCGAATCACAAACAAAGAAAATCACTTCCTCGTCCGGCTGCAGTAGATCGACAATATCAACACAGCCACCACAATTGATTAAAATCACAAATTTGACATCGTCTCGATTGTCGGTGTAGGCCCTCTGCATTCCAGCCATACCCATGATCGGCACAACCGAATAAAGCATATGATCATACTTGAACAAGGCTTGTAGAATTTTACTCGCACAAATACCGTCGATGTCGTAATTAACAATAATTAAAATCCTCTTTCCTATGAGCACGTTGTAGAACTCTTTTTTGAGATCTTGCACAAACATTTTTGTTTTGTTTTTTTATATTTATTTTCTTATTTAAAAAAAATGTTAAACAGTCGAATGCTCGAGGTTAAAAATAGTTTATGCATTGACGATCCACCCGACCCGCGGCTATTGGATTCATATTTTTACTATTCGATCTGCCGGCTGGGACGAATTGTTATATTTTTAATGATCAATACTATACTCGAAGACTAAACACAAAAACTTGAGTATTTGTTTAATAACTTAAAATTAATTTAACAGAAAAAATAAACGAAGATTTTTGGAGATTTCTTAAAACGCGATCTTTGCGGAAAACTTTCAAATCAAAATGTCAAATGCATGGCGCCATAAATTCATTGACCCATTCACAATAGGACCAAGGGTGGATTTCATCAGATTCATTTTAGCCTTGATTATTTGTGAGATCGATTGAGTTAAACTAGGTTAAAAGCTTATCATTGATTTTGACGACGATCAACTGTTTCATCAAACTTCTAAGGATCAGTCTATATTCAACAATAATTTTTTTCATTGATCCACAATTCAGAGTTTAACCTCGATAGTATAACTTTCCCAAATAGAAAAGAAACAAAAAATTTTAATCAAGTGCAATTACAAGAAAAAGTAGACAAACAAACCTCATCATTCACAGGATTTGACAGTTCCACCACAAAGTCACTGGCCCCTTTCACTAACGTAGTCACTACGTAGTCAAGTCATCTGATTGGCCAAATACAACTAAGAAATGAGTTGAAATTTCCCCTCCGACGTAGTGTAAAAATTTCGACTTCAAGGATTGACAGATTTTGACATTTCATATCAGCTGATGAATAATAAACAAAGTTCAATTTCAAATTCAAAAAATGTAAATGAAATTGATCGTACAATCGACAATATTAATTATCTGATAGATTCTGAACCCAAACTTTATGTTATCAGATCTTATCAGGTAGTGTTTTTTTATAGTATAACAAGCAAACAAGACAGCACTTCTATTTAAAGTCCCTAACCTCAAATCACAAATTCAGAAGCATTTCTCACATCATATGTTCATAGTCCAGTCATTTTAGGCATTTAAATAAAACATTTGAAAAAATTTTATTACGGTTTGTAATGAAGGTGTTAAAATTGGCGTTGATATCATGCCGTTAAAAAAAGTTATAAGGGTGAAAAGGTCACGAAATTCACTTTTCGCAAATATCTCGCGACCTATGAACACATAAAAATTGTTCGTGAAATTATCTAAAACGCTGGTCGTAATGAAGGTGTATACAAAGATACATCTCACTAGGAATTTTTCGGCAAATAAAACCTAAAATTACTGAACTATCATTATTTGACATTTTGTTTTCGACTAGCTTTGTAGTGCAAATTTGCATTCACAAAGCTAGTTGAAAATCGACTACGTAGTGACTAGATTAGTGAATGCGCCACTTTTTTTTTTGGTTCTGTCATTTCCAATCAATCGTCAACGAAAACTTTTTTGTTAAAACCAAGTTCAGTGTTAAAATAATTTGTTTATTTAAAAATAAAGAAATAAATCTGCACTCATTGAAGTCTTCCTTAAGAAATCATAATGGGCATCTATGACACTGTAATGCAAGAAAAACCACCCGTGGTCCTTGATATTGGAACTGCCTACACGAAGTATGTATAATTCACGACTAAACAAGAGAATGATGTCACATCAAAATTAAAATTGTTCCCAGACTTGGCTTTGCTGGCGAGGCCCATCCCAGATTCATTCTACCAACCGAAAGTTTTCTATCTTCGACTGGCAAAATATGTAAACTCTTCAATTACTCATCGCAGACGGAGCTCTATGATCATACGGTGGATTTCCTACAAACAGTATTTTTCAAGTGAGTGCAACTCAACATTGTGAGATTTGCTTGAACTGATTTCAAATTTTCCAGGCATGTTCTAGTCAGTCCCAAGGATAGAAAAGTCGTCATTGTTGAAAACATTTTCGGGGAGACCATTATCCGCGAGACCATAGCCAAAGTCTTGTTCAAACACTTCGAAGTCTCATCGATTCTTTTTGTGCCCACGCATCTAGTGGCACTATCAACACTAGCAGTGTCATCCGGAGTGGTTGTTGATATGGGCTACAAAGAGGCAACTGTTGTGCCTGTTTTCAGTGGCGTACAAATTCTCAAAGCATTCGAAGATCAAGCCTTTGGATCCAGAGCAATTCATGAGGAAATCAAACGTCAATTAATCGAAGCCGGCATTGATTCACATCACCTGACTGAGACAGTCTTAGAAGATATTAAAGTGCGGACATGTTTTGTGACAACATCCGAAAGGGCCAAACAATACAGAGACGGCCAGCCCCCAACCCCTCCACCAGATGTCGAATATTCAATTAAAGAACAAGAAATTATCACTATTCCCGGCAAAGTGCGAGAAACCGCCTACGAAATAATGTTTGCCGAGGACAATGAACAATCGAGTCTGCCTTATTTGATATTGGATTCTATTCTCAAGTGCCCGGTAGACGTTAGGACAGTTTTGGGGGAAAATATTTTCCTGATTGGCGGAACAGCCATTATGATGGGTTTGTTGGCGCGTTTGAAAACTGAATTGAATGCACTACTGAACAATAATAATAGGTATAAGGGTAAATTGTATTTCAAAAGTGTGAAATTTCACACGGCTATTGGGAGGGCGAATTTCGCTGCATGGCTTGGCGGGTCTATTTGTGGGGCAACTGAGTTTGTTGGCACTAGATCTTTGACTAAGGAGGCGTATGCAAAGTGTGGTCATGTGCCTGACTGGGTCAATTTGGATGATAATAGGCTGCAGGATTCCATATAGCATCGGGTTAGGCGTTCAAAGAAGTAAAGTTATTATTTATTCAATGCGATATCAAGTAAATGTGTTAAACTAATTCAAATTCTGTTTTTAATTTTATTAATTGCTAGCTTGCCCGGCAGACTCCGTACTGCCTCAATGCTCAATCGATAAATACAAGATCTATGCTTTTGTAACCTGCTACTTTTGTAACTTCGGATGACATTTTTGTATGAATAGATAAGAAAACAAAGTTTGCTGGGTCAGCTAGTTCGTACCAACTCAAAAAGCTTCGCGGGCTCTTGCACACCAACTTTGGGAAGGATCATTATATTACGTTCTATATCTCATAAACGGCTTGGTCGATTACTACTACCTACTTGAACATTTCAAAATTTGGTGACAAATACTCCACTAACTGGTACAAAAGTAGTGTCCTTAATGGATTTGCAAGAGATTTTTATATATCTGGATTGGATTTACAGATCTAGCAATCTTGCATCTTGCCAGCAGGACGTCACCACTGGTCATACCTCTTCGTATCCATTAGCTGAAGCGTCGATGTCTATCCACTATTTTTCTCGAAAGTATAGAGCCAGGGTCTGGTATAATGTGCACTTTGTCTTTCGATTGAGGAGATAATTTAATTTAATGAGGCAAAACCGTACTAGGTAGTAGGTTTGCTTGAATAATTCTCCGCTTGATTTGCACAGTTCTCTGTCATTTGTGGGCTGTTTGTGGGGCTTATATGTTCAGACTTCGGGTGGGCCCATGATGTTTTGTTTGTTGATAGATTGTGCTTTGTTTTGTCCTCATTCAGTACAAGACCAACTCGTTTCGGGGTAAAAACATCAAGCAGCGTTCTATACGGATATTGATCTACTCAAAGAGAAACAAAATTTAATTTATTTCTTTAACTTGTCTATTTTATTTTATTATTTCTTTAGCTTGTCTAGGACACGTTTTTTTTCTTTAATTAAAACGCACAAAAATGAAATTAGTTCAAATAATATGCTGATTCCACTGACGGACGCTAATCACGAGATTTAGCAAAGTAGATTAAGAACAAATCTCGCCTTTTATAGGAATATAGAATAATAGAACGTTTAATATAATACTACGTTTTATCTACATAAAATCCCAGAAAAGTCGAGATTTATTCTTAATCTATTTCGCTAAATCAAGTGGAATCAGCATATAAACAGCCTAAAGAAAGCCAATAAACAACTTCAAGTTTAACAGATGAATTTGAGAAATATTTGTTCTTCTGAACACATTCATTTAATGGGGGTCAACTTTTAGTCCCATGTAGAACCTGCATACAAATTTCCCTTTTTCACACATATGCACACCCGTCAAAATCATTTCTGTCACTCAATTTTATTGCGTATACTTTCTCTCCTTTGCTTGATAATTTTCAGCTTTGTTTATTGTTTTCGTAAATAAACCCATTTCCTTCATATATTCTCTTATTCTAAAATACGACAGTAAGTAACAATTAATCGCAATTTCTATTTCATGTTAATCAAACATAAACAAATTATAGAAATGGACTTAATGGACATCCAAGCAGTCGAATCAAAACTGAGCGACGTAACCGTGACACCAATTCCACGGTCTCAAGTACAAAATTTCTTAAACTATCAAGCGCAACGTGAACAACAACGGGATCAAGCTCCACAAATTCAGATTTCTGCAATTCATCATGTTCCGCAAATTCCGCCACCCAAACCGGTGTCACCGGCCATTATTACAACCCAAACATCGGCAAACATTACAACTCCCATGACTTCCGCAGCAAATATACCATCGAATCTCACCAATTTGCATGGTTTGACAAAGTATGCCCAGCTACTGGCAGTTATTGAAGAAATGGGCCGAGATATTCGACCAACTTACACAGGCTCTCGGAGTTCCACCGAACGACTTAAGCGTGGAATTGTCCATGCCAGGATTTTGGTGCGTGAGTGCTTGATGGAAACTGAACGTTCTGCGAGGCAATGAAGCGTATGTTTGTGCGTAGTTCTCGACATGCCTGCTTTTGTTAAGAAAACCTACTTTTTTTTTTTTAATTACTGAGTATACTGTTCAAACTGATTTTGCCATTCAACAAGAGCATACAGAAAAAAAAAACAAAACAAAAATGTACCTTTTTTGAAACTTGTAAAAATAAAAAACATTTGTATACCAAAAAAACAGACAAACACGGAGCAAAAAAGAACAAAAAATAGATTAACAAAACAAATAAAAATAATTAAACAAATTAGCTCAGGTTTTTATAGCAAAAATAAACAAAATACAATATTTTATTCAAATTACTTTAAAATATTATTGTAAGCCACTTAGATTATAGACGTTTTTGAAAAATAAAATCAAGACACTAGATTGTGACTACGTATTTTTAATCAGCAACGTAATCTTCGATTCAGCGTGAGTATCTTATCTGCTCCCCAACTTTAGAAAACTGCACCTACTGGCATACGCTACGACGGTACCTTTCACTTCCAAAACTACATGCTCTAGCCTTTGTTGCACCTTATACAAATCACTGTTTATTTTAAGATTTGCATTTGAAAATAGTCTGATCTACTACTGCTACGATGATAGACAAATTGAAAATTGAGGTTTTGGATATACGTTAGTTTATCTGTCTCTACCCCTACAACAAGTCCCGTCTGCAGCCACAGATGTAGGTACACATGACACCTTTCTTTATTTTTTGTTCAGTGCTAACGGTCTTAAGGGAACCCCTCTAAGCACGATTTGTGTTACTGAATTGTTTCGTAATATGTACATATTTCTTGGATTTCTTGGGCTTCAATTTAAAAATATTAATTCTATATTTTTTTTACTAGCCGACCCAAAAAAATGTTTTATTTATGTCAATTCGTTAAATACTAACGAAGATGATTGGTGTTTCTACAACGTTTGGGAACATATTCAGTATCTTTCCCTTAACACCAAGTGCTTACTTTAGGTACCTACTACGAATTGAGAGTATGTACCTGGAAAGTAAGAACACTCCACACTCTAGGTGCAGCTCAAAAACAGTCTTCGCCAGATATTACTGCGGTCCAGGAAATACGATGGATAGGATCAGGGACAATGAAAAGAGTAACATTTATTACAGCTGTCATCAAAGAATGCACATATTTGGATGCGGATTCGTCGTGATCAGTCTAATATGTGCACACGCTCCAACCGATGAGTCTGAGGAGTGTACCAAGGAGGAATTTTTACGACCTCCTGGATAGAGAATACGGATCCTTTCCAAAGTACGACACACATCCTACCAAATACCACAGTCATCTACACCTTGTAGAACCAATACTTACTTACTTAAGGTTGCGCTAGAGTCCATTGTGGCCTCAATCAATAGTCTCCACCAGCCAGCTTGGTACCTAGTTTGCTGTCTCCAGTTTTCCACTCCAAGTTGATTTAAGTCCTCTTCCAAAATTGTGTGCGCCACCTGAGTCGCGGTCTTCCCCTCCTTCTACGTCCCTCGGGAATTCATCGGCTCTAAATGCATCTGAGTCTCTAGACCTTGACTCTTCTGGCTAGGTCTACGTCGTTGTTAAACCCGTAAAGTTTGCTGTTGTATCTTCTTCGAAATTCCCCATCAATGCACACGGGGCCAAAGATGACCCAAGGAACTTTTCTCTCGAAATAGCATAAGGCACACATTCTCTTCTACTACCTCGAAGTCGTATGCGTCTTTTGTGACGTTCTGTCCGAGTCGTCGGTGTTGAGTGTCCTTCTTCGAAGATAGCATATAGGTACTTCGTTTTTCCCTCATATACTGCTAAGCCCATTTTTGCCGCTTCTGTCTCAATTCTCACAAAGCCGACATTAACATCACGCTGTCTTCTTCCCATTATATCAATATCATCGGCGTGGCGTACGCGAGAAGTTGAACAGACTTTTGGAAGATAGTGCCTCTGGTGTTGACGGTGGAGCTTTGCACTATCTTCTCCAGAACGATGTTAAGGAAATCACATGACTGAATCTTGTCTGAATCTTTTTTTAACGTCGAAAGATTCCGTAAGCTCGTTGCCAACCTTGATGGAGCAGCGTGAGTTCTCCATCGTCTTTTTGTACAAGCGAACGAGCTTGGCAGGGATGCCAAAATTAGACATAGCTTTATACAGTTCGTCTCTGTAGATGCTGTCATACGTGGCCTTAAAATCGATGAACACCACGTATCGATTTGGAGTTCATAGGTCTTTTCCAGGATCTGTCACAACGTGAAAATTTGGTCGATGGTTGACTTTCCTGGCATTAAGCCACATTAATAAGGACCAATCAGATTGTTGACGAAAGGCTTCAGACATTCACATATTACGGCAGCGACGGGATCTTGTAGGCGATGTTAAGTAGACTGATTCCTCTGTAGTTGGCGCAGTTTAAAAGATCTCCCTTTTTCAGGATCGGGCAAACAATGCTGAGTTTCCATTCATCGGGCATGCATTCCTCTGACCATATCTTACAGATGATTTGGTGCATGCTCCTATTTAGCTCGTCGCCTGCTGCTTTGTACAGCTCAGCAGCTAGACCATCTGTTCCAGCGGCTCTGTTGGATTTCAGCCGTGATATTGCCGTTTTCACTTCTTCTAGGTCGGGTTCTCGGAATTGTTGGCTATCATCGTGTCCGATGAAAGGCTCCTGTCTGACGGCGACGCCGACGGTATAGAAGGACCACCAGCTGATATCACAAATTTATTGATATCTTTTGCAAATAAGAACAATTTTGTTATAATCGTAGGGTGCGACTCACATCATGTGCAGTGGGGAAGCACCAATGCACTAGGGACGAGTCCTTTTTGAATATATCATTGATAATAACCTTCTGGTGGCTAACAGAGGTAACACTCCCACCTTTGTTACAAAGAACCGTAAGAAGGTACTCGATATCACCCTAACAAGCAATTCAGGCACTTGTCAGGAAGAGCAATTGAATGTATTAGACGATCTTTTGCAGATCACCTTCTAATTGAATTCTGTATCTCTCATATTAAGCGGGAAAACAAACCATTTAGAAATAACAGACGTATTGGCAAGTCTTCAACAGGGAAATTATTAAGAACATAGGTCAGCTTAGTACTGATACAAATCTTTACACAGATAGTTTAGATGAATGAACTGTGGAATTTACGGGGATTCTACGGAGCGCCTTTTACAAAAGCTGTACACTCATTATAGAAAAACAACAAATCGCCCTTGCGGACTGCTGTGCTCAGCAATATTAGAAAAGGAACTATTCAAAAGGGCTAAACGCACTAGAGTAGAAAGTGACTGGGAAAGTTACGAAACCAGTCAAAGAAAATTTAAAACTGAAATTCACCCATAGGTTCCTTAAAAGGACCTGATATTCAAGGGACAGAATCCTGTCAAGAAAGTCTAACTCCTGGTTCAAACGCACTCCACAGGATATAACGCATACTAAGATAACGATCCACAAAACACTTGATACTTGAAATCCCTAGAGAAATTATATTATTTATTTATTTATTTATCTTTAAGGTTGTGCTGCATGAAAACATCTAAAATTCCCTGTGCTTCGGTGAATAGGTTTCCTTCACTGTTTCGAAGAGAATGTGTCCCGGTTCTGAAACCAGAAGCTAATTGCTTTCGTTATTGCCTCGCTCGACATTTTGCGCATCTAGCAGCTAAGGGTTGTGCTGCATGAAAACATCTAAAATTCCCTGTGCTTCGGTGAATAGGTTTCCTTCACTGTTTCGAAGAGAATGTGTCCCGGTTCTGAAACCAGAAGCTAATTGCCTCGACCTTTTAAAAAAACGTCGGGTGCAAGGGCGTAGCCAGCATTTTGTCAGGGGGCAACATTTTTGTTCACACGTTTAATGAATGTTCTTCTTTTCTATTAAAACATGAGAATATTTTTGTACGTTGTATTAGCATGCCAAACGGCTTGGATCTTCAGCGAATCGATTCAAAACTTATTCCACGTTTTTTTTCATTATGTTGGAACATTCTCCTGTGGACACTCAGCATATATAATCCTGCAAGTTAACGTATTTTATCAATTGATACAATTAATAAATTACCAATTTATTTTAGAGCCCTTTTCTTACCATTCAAACGATATAGTAAGAAATTGATTCGTTAGTAGTATTTTATAAAACAGCACTTATTTATATAAATATACGCTTATATTTATGTTCCGGTGTTCATTGTTTTGTTTATTTGTTATGTTTAAAAAATGTGTTTTCTTTTAATGGGAAAGTTCACTCGGGCGTATACTTATTATTTTTCAGAAGAGAGAAGAGGAAACGTAATCGATATTTTTCCGAAAAATATTCGAGCAACAAAATTAATTTTTCGGCACAAATTAGCAAACAAAATACTGAATACTTTTCTGTGCTTATGAATTGGTTCTGCTAGCGTATAGACGTGTATAATAAAGCCTATTGGTTTTTGAAAACGTTGAATTCTATCTTTGTTTGAGGCAGAAGATGATAAGTTTTATTATTTGCTAATAGTGTTATATTTTAAATATCAATTTATAATAAAATGTGTCCTTTTTTGTAAATAGTATTTATTTTATTTCAAGTCTCCCTTACCTACTTACTTAACGTGGCCTACAGTCCGTTGTGGACTTGGGCCTCAATCAACAGTCTCCGCCAGCTAGCTCG
This sequence comes from Sphaerophoria rueppellii, assembly GCA_920937365.1. NCBI lineage: Eukaryota > Metazoa > Arthropoda > Insecta > Diptera > Syrphidae > Sphaerophoria > Sphaerophoria rueppellii. The sequence goes on along the minus strand of CAKKXW010000001.1, from coordinate 34,052,799 downwards.
GTCCTTAGCTAGTCGTCTCCAGTTTTGCACTCCAGGTTGATTGAGGTCCTCTTCTACTTGAGTGCGCCACCTGAGTCGCGGTCTTCCTCTCCTCCTACGTCCCTCGGGAATAGAGTCGAAGGCTTTTCGGGCCGGAGCATTGGTGTCCATTCGCCGAGCCATCTGAGTCACTGGACCTTGACCCTTCTGGCTAGGTCCATGTCGTTGTACAACCCGTAAAGTTCGCTGTTGTATCTTCTTCGCCATTCCCCTTCAATGCACACGGAGTCAAAGATGACCCGAATAACTTTCCTCTCGAAACAGCCTAAGGCACTTTCATCCGATTTTTTCAGGGTCCATGCTTCCGCACCATACAGCAGGACTAGGATGATGAGTGTGTTGCACAGCTTTACCTTAGTTGCTCGGGAGAGCGCTTTTCAACTCAATTGCTTTCTTAGCCCAAAGAAACAACGATTAGCAAGAGTTATTCTTCGTCTGATCTCGGCGCTGGTGTTATTGCCCGTGTTTATAGCGGAGCCTAGGTAGACAAACTCCTCTACTACCTCGAAGTTATATGTGTCTATTGTGACGTTCTGCCCGAGCCGTCGGTGTTGGGTGTCCTTCCTCGAAGACAGCATATACTTCGTTTTTCCCTCATTTACCGCTAGACCCATTTTAGCCGCTTCTGTCTCAATTCTCACAAAGGCGTAATTGACATCACGCTGTGTTGATTTTTGGAAGATAGTGCCTCTGGTGTTGACGTTGGAGTTCTGCACTATCTTCTCAAGAACGATGTTAAAGAAATCGCATGACAGTGCATCACCTTGCCTGAAATCCGACGAAAGATTCCGTAAGCTCGTTGCCAACCTTGATGAAGCAGCGTGAGTTCTCCATCGTCATTTTGCACAAGCGAATGAGCTTGGCAGGGACGCCAAAACTAGACATAGCTTTATACAGTTCGTCTCTGTAGATGCTGTCATACGCGGCCTTGAAATCGATGAAAAGGTGGTGGTCTCCCTAAGCTAGGCCTAATAACCCACACCTACCTTAGTCAACATTGTCTTGGTTAACGTGAAGTAATTCAACCTTCTTAATTTTTCGCTTTCAAAAATATTTTGATTCATTTTCGTCGATTTTCATCAACTTCCTCGGTTGATCACCTGCCCCTCACCCCCCTACCATCCCTGCCTATGCCCTTGGTCGGGTGTAGACTCTTCTATTCTAGATCTTTGAACTGAGAAACTGCGGATACTCTATTCTTCCTTCGGAGGGCTTTTTCTCATTTCTCCTTTTTGTTCGATACTCTTCTCTTGCTGCTCTTGTTTTCCGTCTGTCTTTCCAATAACGTGAATTCATTATCATACCATGGGTTCTTGTCGTGGGTGGCTGGTAAAGTGGTAACCAATGGTGGACTCGGCTACATTTTTTTATTTCGTGGCATTGGTTCCACAAGGTGTTAACATCTGTGGTATTTGCGAGGATTGCAGAGAGTCGCTCACTGTAGTCTCAGGCATTATCCGGAGTGCTTAGACAACTGTGTAGATCTTTCGTCTTGGAAACCTAGTGCTACTTATATCACCGTATTACGAGCTGCAACAAAGTCGATTAGTCGGAAGCCGTTATCTGTTGTAACTTCGTGGACGCTTTGCTTTCCATCTAATCCGCCAAAGATGTCTTCCTTACCGATTTTTGCATTGAAGTCTCCGAGAACGATTGTGACGTCGTACTGCTAGGAGGTCGTAAATCCTCCTTGCTAGGCTCCTCAGCATCATCGGACCGGGCAAAAGGAGGATGAGAAACTGCGATATTTACTTTGGTAATTGTTACCGAGAGCAACAACAGTGGCTTATTGGATGTGGATTCGTCGTGGGAAGCATCAGAGTTGGCAAAAAGTCTTGAGCTTCAATTGTGTAAACGAAGGCATCACGACGATGCGAATCAACGCTAAATTCGGCAATATTAGCATAATATGCACACATGCCCCCACGGAAGAGAAAAAGGACGACACCAAAGACGAGTTTTACGAGCTCCTCGACAAAACATATGAGCAATGTCCCAACTATGACATTAAAATTTTCCTCGGCGATTTTTACGAAAAACTGGGAAAAGAGATCATGGAGATCTCCTGATCAATCAACCTTCAACCAGATTGATCACATTGCAATCGACGGAATGCAATTGTCCAGCATTCTAGATGTTCGAACTTTCCGAGGACCCAACATCGACTCGGACTACTACCTCGTCGTTGTCAAGGTAGTGCTACGAATATCCCGACAACGGCCAAAACAAGGAAATGCTGCAAGAAAATTCGACATCGGACGGCTTCATTTGCAAGAGATCGAAAGATCCTTCTCTGATCGAGTGTCCAGTATCCTCTTAAGCTGTCCTATGACACCAACATCAAGTATCGAAGACCAGTGCGAACATTGCCAGAAAGCAGTTAGAGATGCCGCCTCTAATGTGCTAAGTTTCACTCAGCCAAAAAAACGAATCCCCTGGTTTGACGAAGAATGCAGGCAGACAAGCAGAAGGCATACACAGTGGCCGCTGTATAGATGGACAAGAGCTGCTAGTAATCTCCACGAACAAAAGAGGAGAGAGAAACACTGGCATCTCAGGAGAAAAAAGAGAGAAGCGGCAAATCGAGAATGTTGAGGGAGTCAACAGCAGGAATCAAGTTCGGGGGTTTTATCGGAAGGTAAAACAGCTGGCTCAAGGTCATCGAGCGAGAACCAATGCCTGCAGTGATAAACAAGGGAACATCATAGTAGAATCGCAGCGATGCTAGAGATTTGGAAAGACCACTTCTGTAGACTGTATAGCGGCGACGACGAACAAAACCCCGCCATCAGACAGGAGCCTTTCATCGGACACGATAATAGTCAACAATTCCGTGAACCCGACCTAGAAGAAGTAAAAACGGCAATATCACGGCTGAAATCCAACAGAGCTGCTGGAGTAGATGGTCTAGCTGCCGAGCTGTTCAAAGCAGCAGGGGCCGAGCTAGATATAGGAGAATGCACCAAATCATCTGTAAGATATGGTCAGAGGAATGCATGCCCGATGAATGGAACCTCAGCCAGAGGAATCAGTCTACTTAACATCGCCTACAAGATCCTCTCGCAGCCCGTTATATGTGAACGTCTGAAGCCTTTCGCCAACAATCTGATTGGTCCTTATCAATGTGGCTTCAGGCCAGGAAAGTCAACCATCGACCAAATTTTCACGTTGCGGCAGATCCTGGAAAAGACCTATGAACTCCAAATCGATACCCACCACCATTTCATCGATTTTAAGGCCGCGTATGACAGCATCTACAGAGACGAACTGTATAAATCTATGTCTAGTTTTGGCATCCCTGCCAAGCTCGTTCGCTTGTACAAAATGACGATGGAGAACTCACGCTGCTCCATTAAGGTTGGCAACAAGCTTAAGGAATCTTTCGCCGTCAAAAAAAGATTCAGACAAGGCGATGCATTGTAATGTGATTTCTTTAACATCGTTCTTGAGAAAATAGTGCAAAGCTCCGAACAGCAAAGTTTAGAATCACTTTTCTCAGTATACAGATTGATACTCTTGGAAGTGTTGTCAGCTCTTCTCAAGAGGCAGTTTACGTGAAAGAAGAATTTAAAACTTTATGGGCACGATTTTTGATTACAGAACCGAATTCCAATCGACAGTTGTTCATTTCCGGATATGTCATGATATTCATCGGACATCAGAGAATAGAAGAAGCATTTTCCTGTTTTTGATTTTTTCAGTAAGAGAATTGCATGGCCTTCAGCAGAGGAATTTCTTGGAATTACAAGAAATATTATAAGCACTTTGATCTTCAATATCAAGGCTTATTAGCTTCAAAAGACCTATTAATTTCACATAAAAAACATAGCAATTTAAGAGCGAACAGATTGACCCGATTTAAGCTCCTAAAATCACAGCAATTCCAATAACGTCTTTTATGTCTTTTCCAATCCCATTCTCTGGCATTTTGATTTTGTAGAGCGGAGGTACACAAGAAAAACTCATTACAATTTTTGAAGGCAAACAACTACTTTACTCTTAAAAAATAATCATGAACTCGAACTCCTGTGTTTCGAAATTTATTGACGACAGAAGAACATAATAGAAATCCTCAACAAAAACTGAAGCACCCTTAAGTGTGTGCCAAGTGCCAAGCATTCATTCTGCAACTTAACCGTATACATACGTACGTAACGTAGTCCAAAGAATAACACGGAGAGAAAAAAGAATTATAACTTTAGGAATAAACTTTCGACAATTGAAGAATAAATTTGATATTATGTTTTATTCATTTTAATGACCCAAAAGCCATTGTGCATCTTACAAATTCACTGCAAATATGAGAATGCCTTTTGCTTCGCACATCGCACCGACACATCGATGTTCCCTTGTGTAATATTTGCTGAATCGTATGTAAACTTGAGCAGAAAATCCTTGGGAATGGGAAAAAGATATCTAAATGTGGATACGGATGTTGTATCTCTGTATCCATTGTGTTTCTCCACGACTTCTAAATTGTTTTCTTTTTTTCATTTTCTACAAGAATTGGGAAATAATTTTCTATGACTTCACTTGCCATTTGCCTTCAAGGTTTGTGCAAACGCAAAGGTACAACCTCTGATCTTTTGTCTGTAGCATGTATCTATAGACAAATTGTTGCCAGCAACACGATGAAAGAAATGTATCTTTTTTCATTATAAGTAATTAGCTACTTAGTATGGCTACAATTTGGTTAAATTGGCTATGCGGTGCAGGTTGGAATTCTACGTGTTGCCCAACGAAAATGAACCCAAACTTTTCCTATTACAGCAACTCTCAACATTTACAAATTACAATGGACAAAGTGATTTGTTTATTCTTGGTGAAGAACTGTGTGCATTAAGTCCCAGCTACTGACTAATTATCGCGTTACTCTAAACTGACAAATGACGGTTGTCTCGTGTTGTTGCCTGTTCCTGTGAATTGGGGTAGTTCTCAGCTGGGAGCATATTACGTCGATTTTTCTTGATGAACTTTGTACACATATCGGATAATGAGCAGATTTTTCTTGCAAACTTTTTTTTTTAACGGAAAGAAGTAATTTCCGGTGAAGTTTTACAAATTAGGTGCTTGAATAGCTTCCGTCTCTTTATTTTTTCTCTCTTAAAGTTCAAATTGTATTTAATGCATTGCGAAAACTTGCAAATGTGCATTTGAAAAAAGTCGACTAGCAGTTGCCAACGTGGATGAGGAAAATAAATATATTGGCGAGGCAGCTTTAGGAGCGCCAAGACCTAAGTAGCTTGCACTCATCAATAATAATTCACTGAGTGGGTGTGAAGAATTAAAGGGACCTAAAATTTAATGCCGATTCCGAACGGTAGAGTTGAAAAGCCCTTCTTGACAATTTGAAGTTTTTTCAGTTCTTCACAAGAGGCAGTACCCGTGAAAGAGGAAATAGAAACTAGAGGCACGAGTAGGATTCGAACCCACACATTCTGAAACCTGTGAATTTATATGGACAGTCCACCAATAATGTAGAAATTGTGGTGTTGCCAATTCATCATGTGACCAACGTCATGATACTTCTTAGTCCTTAGATCTATGAAGTCCGTTGAAGACGCCGTCGTCACCGTTTACTGTTGTGTAGATTGTGTTTTAGCTGATGACCATTTCATTGCTTTAGCCTTCCTTCTTATAGCTGAATGAACTTCCCAAGTATTGCAAACGTAGAGGACTGCCAATGTTTAGCGGAACGGACTCCACGTTTGAGCGGAACAGTTCTAGCTTGATTGGTAAGCTGAGACAGAACCAAATAAAAATCTTAGTAAAATCGATAAACAATAGGTGAAGTCATGATCGATAGATCGGAGAGCTTGTCGATTTTTTCCCAAGAGAGAAGCAATTTGCTGTGTGAAAATAAAAAAATTCGAGCGAAATATAAGTGTGGTTCAGATTAGAGAAATCGATCTCACCTGCTGGTTACTGCAGAAAAGGTAGAACTCTACAAGATCTGAGGCCTAATTATGCTGACTAATGACCAACGTTTGAAGCCAAATTAAGATATTCAGGCTGCTATCCAGATCTGTCAACATTTTGACAAGGGGATGGACTGCCCTGTCTCCTCTTCACCCTAGCTTTGGAGAAAGCAATCCTTGCTTCTGGCAACATCTACCATCACCAATTCCACCCACTTATTGATTTATGCAGACGACATACATAGACAATAGACATCTTGGGATGAAAAAAACAAGGAATACAGATCGAGCAGGCGGCGAAAAACCTGATGGATATGCATTAAAAACGCAGACAAAAACTTAAGTACACCGTGAATTTGTCAGCAGATAATATTGGAAGATGAAAAATTACAATACCAAGGTAAAGGAGCAAGAGTTCGAAATAACTTGGGTAAGGAGCAGCAGTCGATATAGCAATATGCAAGATGGGCGGATGGTCTGCCTTGTGGACAACTTCATGGTAGGAGGACTCTCTATGACTTGGGGTTTGAAATTCAGGCAAAGATCGGGATTCGGGATAGGTCAAACAACTTGCTGAATAACGCCTGGATAGTGTCCCGATTGTGGCGCAAATCAAAGCAAAAACTTCAACCGGCGCCAGGCCAACAATGAGGCTGATGATGATGTACATAATAGCCAAATAATCAAATCATCAATAAGTCAAACAGCTTTAAGGCCCAGTAGCCATTTAGATTAATAGTTACTTACTTAATTACTTAAGGTGGCGCCTTAATCCGTTGTGGATCTGGGCCTCAAGCCTCAACAAATAGCCTTCGTCAGCCCGCTGGGTCACTAGCAAGCTGTCTCGAGTTTCGCACTCCAATTTCATTGAGGTCTTCTTCCACTTGTATGCGACATCTGTTTCGCGATCTTTCTCTACCTCTACGCCCCTAGGGAATAGTTTCAAAGGCCTTCCGGCCGGAGTATTGGTGTCCATCCGCTCTAAATGACCGAAACATCTGAGTCTCTGGACATTTACCCTTCTGGCTAGGTCCTTGTCGTTGCACAACCCGTATGGTTCACTGTTGACTCTTCTTCTCCATTCTCTATCAATGCACACGGAGCCATAGATAACCCGAAGAACTTTGCTCTCGAAACAACCTAAGGCACACTCATCAGATTTTATCAGTGACCATGCTTCTGCACCATGCAGCAGGACTGGGATGATGAGGGTGTTGTTACCTTAGTTGATCGAGAGAGGGTTTTATGACTCAATTGCTTTGTGAGCCCAAAAGGAACAGCGATTACCAAGAGTAATTCTTCGTCTGATCTTGGCGCTGGTGTTATTGTTCATGGTAATAGCTTCTCCTCTTCTACTCCAAGTCTAATGCATCTATTGTGACGTCGGTCGGTACTGGGCGTCCTTTTGTGTACATCCCATTATATCAATATCATCGACGTACGCGAGAAGTTGAACAGACTTTTGGAAGATAGTGCTTCTGGTGTTGACGTTGGAGTTTTACTTTTTTTTATGAAGTACGATGTTAAAGAAATTACATGACTCTACATCGCCTTGTCTGAATCCTTTTTTAACATAGAAAGATTCCGTAAGCTTGTTGCCAACCTTAATGGCACAGCATGAGTTCTCTATCGTCATTTTGCATAAGCCAACGAGCTTGGCAGGGATACCAAAAACTAGACATGGCTTTATACAGTTCGTCTCTGTAGATACTGTCATACGCGGCCTTAAAATCGATAAAAAGGTTGTGGGTGTCGATTTGGAGTTCATAGGTTTGTTTTCCCAGGACCCGCAAATTGAAAATTTGGCCTTTAAACCTTTTGAATATTTCACCAAATGGCCACTTAGCCAAATAACACAATCATAAAAGGTCACCATAGTCAGCCTTAACTGTGAGGAAGTTAAGGACTTCACCTTAACAAGAACTAAGAAAATGAAGCCAGTGATGAAATCAAAGTAACAATCGCTGTTTTTTGGGATTTAAGGGCAATAGAGTATAATGAACTCCTCTCCTTTTTTAAGGCATGTCATAACCTTCTTCCAAGCAACTTGACAATAACGGGCGAGAACTATTCGAGAGGAAAATTCTTTGACTGTGAGAAGATTCAACCACTGTATGAGTTGTACCTTGACGTAGAGGTAGACCTCTAACATGCAATGCACGTGAAACGAGACCCTAGTCAGACCTAAGGAAAGCAAGTTTAGCTGAAAACAACACCTGTTTGTCCTTTTGACATAATTCATACCAAATACCAATTTTAAGTTACACTCTAGACCTGGAGAACAACTGAATCACCTGTTGGAAGAAGGGAATAAAACACAAAATTTTCAAAATAGACATTTTGATGGTAATGTCATCTCTATACGTAGGCGCATCTGTTGGGTAAGAGAAAGTAACATAAACCATTTCGTTAACAGTAACACAGGTGATTTTTAAAACTATTAGTTGGAAGAAAGAAAAAAATAAACGATTTTATTTCCTTCTTCTTACTGATTACTTTTAATCGTCACTTTAAGATCAAAGTAGCCGTACAGTCGCGAATTTTTTTGTAATGTTAATATTGGAGAGGCAAAAGTGTTTGATCGATATACATTTGTTAGATTGTTAAGAATTAACGAACATTTAGAAAGTCAAGTGTGACTTGTATACTTTGGTAAATGTTTAGTGACTTGGTTTTGGACCACGGTGGAGCTTAATTACCAAGGAAAAAGAAGAGAGGGGTAGGAAATACACATTTTTTTGAAAGTGAAGTGCAAACATTTCATTGTTTACGTGGTGAGTGGTGATCCATACAAAAGTATTACAAGTGAAAGACTTGTAGAGGACAAATTAAATACAGGGCCTGATTGTTGTTGGCAGCTAAACTGCACAAAAAACTTGACACTACAACAAAAACAAGCATTGCTTGGGAGCGTGCGCACCGGGCGGCCAAAATATGAACAAGACACGTTTTTGGTGGGCCTTATAGATCATAGCCCAGTAGTTCAACGACAGTCCATTAGCAACAACCCAAGAAAAACGTGACAACGCCTTCAGCTATCGCATCTTGCTGGTGAATGATAAAAAAGTGTAATTACAAACAAGTTTTCTCGATCCTGTGCACTGTTTCCAATAAGGTTATATTTCGATTATCATGTCTGCAGATAAGCGGGGAAAACAACTTACGCTTGTCAATGCTTTGCCAATCAATGATTTCATTGTCATTAATGAATATATAAGAATATAAGATCCTTCCCACTGAAAATATCGCATTATAGTTGCGTTCATGTTGAGTATTTGGATGCTTCACTTAACATTAAAATAATGCAGGAGCTATTTTGCAGTAAGTATCCGGAGCATCCTAGCATCGATCGTAAAGAACGATTTTCATAGAAAACATTTCCATTTAAACAATTCACATCAATTTTTGCGGCCACAAGTAGATGTCTGTTCTACATATGAAGAACTGAGTGCCAAAATAAATAGTGCTTATAATATTGCTCATTATTCATTAATATTGCTAAGCGTTAAGCGGTAGCAGGCAGAATTGTACACCTTAGACGTGCCAACAAATTTTACAACGAACAACTAGAAATAAGAAAGTAGGTAACTATATGCAGAATCTACCCTTGCTGAAGATTCCAGTACAAGCGATGTTTAATCTCAGAAAACTATAGCTTTTTGTCTTTTGCGTTCATGATATGAAGACAGACAAAGCTGTAAAAACATCATAGGCAGTGAGCAACATGGCTTTATGCAAAGGAGATCAACTGTGACAAACCTTCTTGCCTTTACGGATAATTGTCTGAACAGTTTAGAACATGGATCGGAAACTGATTGGCGCAAAATTATAGTCCGGTAATGAACAATTTTAAGAGAATTTAGTGTTATACTAGCTTAAAATGACGTTTGAGTCATGACTGAAACGTCATTTTAAGCTAGTATCACACTAAAGTTGTTCATTAGCGGACTATAATTTTGCGCCATTGTGTATACACTGATTTTTCAAAAGCTTTTGATCAACTGTCTTACTCAGTTATCAAGTTGAAACTACAGTTATTAGGCTTTCCCCCTGGGCTGGTTTCATGGATTCCTTCTTACCTTGAGGATAGAACTTATCAAGTTAAATTCAGAGACATGTTTTCGAAGACTTTTACTGCTAAATCTGGTGTTCCACAGGATAGTCATTTAGGACCTCTTCTCTTAATCTTATCAATAAATGATGCACCGTTATGTGTTCGTGACAGTGAAATTCTTATTTTTGCAGATGACATGAAGATCTTTAAGAAAATTACATCTAACGATGATTGCATTCTTCTGCAAAATGATATAAATAGGTTTTCTGTATTGTGTAATAAGAACAGTTTAAATCTAAACCCGTCAAAATGCAAGACAATGACATTCTCAAAAAAACGAGCTCGACTTATGAGTATTATATATCTCAGCAGATTCTTTCTCGTGGGACCTAGCGGTTCTTTTTACACCGAATCTTGATTTTACAGAGCACATTAACAACATTGTTAATAAAGCTAATTCTATGTTGGGGTTCGTTAAGCGTTGGTCAAAAGAATTTCTTGATCCTAACGTCACCCTTTCTCTTTATAATTGCCTTGTTCGTCCGCATCTTGAATATGCTTCACAGATTTGGAGTCCTTATTATGACGTTCATATTGACAGGTTAGAATCGGTGCAACGTAATTTTACTCGTTTCGCATTAAAAGGTATTCAATGGCATGATCCTCAAAATATTCCTTCTTATGAGGATCGATTATCACTTCTTCAAATGCAAACGTGGTCTCAAAGAAGGACTAACAATGATTTAGTTTTCCTTCATCAACTCATAACAGGCGTCACCGATGCACCAGACCTTCTTAGTGCTATCTTTTTTTTACTATCGGGGAGGAGGTTATCACCTTCGCAGCATTGATCTAATTAAATTCCCAAGACAAAGGACCAATTATTGCGGAATGCATGAGTAGGCTTTTGAATTATAATACGGATCTTATTGACTTTCATATTAATACAAATAAATTAAAGACTATGCTTAAAACCAGTGTAGCACGCTCTTAATTATTTTTTATTGTTGTCTAATCATGTATTGTTTTTTATTTGTTTGTATTTGTATAATTTTGTCTTTTCTTGTGTAAGTGTTCCTTTGTTTTAGATTGCCTACTAACAACTAACACTGCACTAAGTGATGAGCCGGTCTGTTAACACAGTTTTCTGAGTTAAAGACTAATGGTCGTTAGATGTTGCTTGCTTAAAGCTCTCTTCGACTCTATTTGATAGTGTATACAAAAAAAGCAAATTTTTATACTTGCCATGAGGCTGAAGCTAAGCGAGGACCTGACGACGTCTGCATTCAGGAACTCCGCAAATTTAGTGATGCTTGTGGAGGGCAAAATCGCTACAATACGTTCATAAGATTCTTCCTACTTTAAGTTTCATTGGGCCGCTTTAAGTAGATATGCCAATACTTCCCTGTACGAGGTCACTCACTGTTTATTAGAAAAAAAGATATAGAATTTACACTCCATTGGAGTATAACACCATGATTTCAATTGCTTAAAAACAGGATTTAAAGTGACAAGCTTACTTCCGATGACAAACTTGATTTCAAATCAACATGGCCAAGCTTTTACAAGAAAACTTGCAAGTCCGTCAATAAAGATACCATGTATGTGTCCGGAATCTAAGGGTTACTTGGAAGCCTCGGAATATATTGATGGACTTGTCAAACATACTTTCTTGCTCCAAAAGACTGCGGCGTTACACCTGCACTACCTACCAAAAAGCCTGTTTGGATAAGATACCAATAAACCATAAGTATAAGATGGAAAATATTCGCAAGATTGGTCAGTACATAGAGGACGATAAAAAGGAGTTTTACCTGAACATATTGACCTGGGCCACTATCGCTACTGAAGAGTAATAGGGAAAATTAAACGGTACATACAGATTTTCAATATAAAAAGTTCTTCTTTTTTTTTATTTCTGTTTTGGAAGAAAAAATCATCTAGTCGGTGTAAGAAAAACAGATGAACACAAAATCATATTAAATAACTTTAATTTCACAAAAATATCTACTTTTTTTTCAAAAAGTTTAAGCTTTATTTAAAAAAAATAAAATAAAAACTTTTCCCAATAACTTTTTATTTTGGAGGAAGGGAATAAAAGCGAGCTTTTTCTTACCATATTTCTAGTTACCAGAAGGGAGTAGAAGAAAAAATATCTCATCCGACTCAAAAAATCGAGAGTAATATTTTATTCATATGTCAAAAATCTGAGAACCGTCAAATAAAGAAGTTTAACAGTTTTTTCTCTTTACCAAAAGTAAGGTCAGATGGTTTTTGTTCCTTCTTCCAACTGGTGGTTCAATTATAAGATTCCACATTCAATTAAACAAAATGCTTAGCACAAACATTTTGATCATAAGCATATACATACTTAATAATTCAAGATCAATTGACAAATTATCACAGTCCACTGTGTATGTTTATTCTTAAAAGCCCAAACCAAAAGTAAATTGAGTAAGATTCCGTTTCTTAAAACCATGTTCGGCTTAAAACTTAAATAATATGACCGTTTAGTTAACCCAAAAGAAAAAAACAAAATAACAAAATCCTCAAAATTTACAGCACATGAGTTGCAGGTCCCCCAACAAGGCCCCAATAGGATTTCCGCAGAGGTTTGATTCTCAAATTTATAAACGAAAAACAAGACAATTTTATCCTCTTTTTTTTGTATTCAACATCCATAGGATATGTACCTATCCATAGCAGAGACAAAGAATACAAAAAAGAAACGAATTTTTATATCTGCCAATATTCCTATTCATTTTTTTCAACAATTTTGTGTAGGGGTATCGCTCTACCCTGCCATTTTTTTTATCAATGCTTTCCTACTGTTACAAAGCTGTTGAAAAGAAAAAAAAAATGTCAAAATCTTTTCGCTCGTGGATTCGGATACCGCTTCCCCAAACCCACTTTGGTGTATCTATTACAAAACTGTGTTTTCTTTTTAAATATAGTTTTATTTCCCATTAAAACAAACCTATAACTTCCCACCCTAGAATATCTATCTAGATACCTACATTTAATCTCGACAGATGATTCGATTCGATGTTTCTAATGTTATTTGTGTCCTGTCCTTACTGTGGCATCTAACTAAGTGCAAAAGAGGTAAACATATCCCGAAAACAAACCGAATTACAAAAAAAAAAAAACATTGCAAAAGCTTACCGAACACACTTGTATTGGTTCGTATCGGGATATATCCCTCTGATTGAAAATAGAAGTAGAGCGGAACAACAAAAAAAAAATCAAGCGCATGCTCTGCTCGGCCTCACCCCAAAAAAACACGCTTGGTATACCGACAACATTGCTCAACTAAAATAACTCTCAGTTTCATCGATGAACTTTTTCTAGGATTTCCCCAATATTGTTATTCCTAATACGAGAGAGAGACTTAAGAGGTTCTATACTTGAAACCCGCTCTAATTTACTTAATGATTAAACACAAAAACTTTTATTAATCCTTTGACCTATAACACTCTGAGCAAGAACAAAACTATTCTATGTATTTTATCCAATGACCATCATAATTAACCAATCAAAAGGAATTGTTTGACAAACACAACTACAACGGTACACGCCCTCAATCCACCCCATATTCATGCGTCATCCTGGCAAAAAAATGTAACAAGGGTTCAAGCTTGAACTTTCTGGCGGGGTTGGTCATATTTTAGAACCAGCCTTTCGATGAAAATTTGACAACAATCGGAGAGTGAAAGAATACCATATTGCCACAGACAGACGTGCTAAAGAATTCGTTTCGTTATCCTTTCTTCATTCGTTCGCCGAGTTGTAAAAAAAAATCTCTTAAACTTTATATGTGGGCTTAGAATTTTAAAGAGGATTTGAACGCGTTCACAGTCAAACACACTGTGCCAATGTTTTATTTTTAGAGAGTTATAATATTATTGTAAATATTAACTTTGTGAAAGTTAGAACAAGCAAACAAAAGCTAGTAAGGCTCGCACTATTATTCGATCGTCCCTGGGAACAGATAACTCAGTTGAACCCTAAACGGTTTACGACACAATTGGATATTTTTACGCAACCGACTACGAACGTATCGTCAATATTTGGATAACAGCAAAAGTGATAAAACGGATTAATATAAATTTACAAGAAATTCAGTGGTAAAAAATGGTTGTTTTGTTCTAAGATCAGTGCAAAAGGTCAAACACGTGTGAATTTTAAAATACCTAAATACAGAAAAAAAAAGTTCCAGAATTATTTATAAGCATCTTAATTTTAAATTAATCAACCGTTGGGAATTCCGAATTATTTAGAACGGTTGGAAAAGAAAAGAAAAACCGTTTTGGTGTTTGTTTTTTGAATTGTGCACCAAAAGTGACGAAGCGAATTTACTGTGTGAAATTTTTTTGAGATAAATTAAATATCGATAGTGTTTCAAAATTTATTCGCCGACGTCTTTTGACGCCTCAAGGGCGTTAAAACTGGAAGAAGATTTCGTTGGCGGCTGTATGACGATGTCGATGTATTCGACACCTGATAAAATGAAAATGGGGACACCGAGTTGTTTTCCGGGGCGTTATAGCCCATCTTATCGGGGGCCAGATCAAATGCGGAGATGTATGACTAATCCGTCGGTATGTGTGATTATAAATTTATGACTTTCCATTGTTTTGTATAACTTAAATCTCCCCTATTTGTTTATCGATTTAAATCAAATGTTCTTAAGGGTTTCTTTTCACGTTACAAGTTCTAAATAAGTTGTTTAAAAAAAGTGTTACCTTTTTTTCATCAAAAAGAAATGTGAAAAAATTGAAAATTGTATATTTCAAGTTAGTCGATTTTCCGTCGGCCCATCAAACGGGAAGTAAAACAAGAGAAAATCTCTTTGGCTTCTTGAATTTGGATAAGGATGATGTATGAACATTGTACATGTCGAAATGCTATTGTCTAATAACCGACGGGTATTCTTTTTACACTTAAAATGGTTCTATATAGTATCATAGGTTGTTGTTAGGTTGTTGATTAGTTTCATCGACACTTTGGAATTCAAAGTACGATTTCTCAATTGCAATATATCGCCGGTTCGTAATAGTTTAAAGTTTTTTCACAAAATAGGCAAAATTGAAGCCTATTTTGTGTAGAAACTTTTAACTTATACGAACCGGCGGGTATTGCAACAAAGAAATCGTACTGGAGGGGCATGTTAAATCAACGGCTTATCATTAAGATCTTTTTTCAAATTTGTTAATAAATGTTATTACAACAATAATTACATTTCTTAAGAAAGCAGTGTCTTTATAGATTTTTTGTCATAAGACCATGCTGAAGCTGATCCTGAGTCAAATAAACAATAAACGTATTATGTTAACTGAATAACGAAAAGTTATGTTTTAGAGTTTTTAATTTTGAAAAAAAATTTAAGGACATCAAGTCCAAACTTCCTGACTAATAATAGGCTTAATTAAATGTACGATTGAGTCACGCTCACTCATTGGAATACACTCCACAATAATTGGCGTTTTTCTTTTTTATCGCTGAGCAGATATGTCAAAGCGAAGATCTGAACAGATCATATTCAATGTCCTCCGGTTTAATAAAGAAATAAACCTGAGCACTGACATTAATTTTTTACTAATTATGTTTTTAACAATTTTTTGTTTACCTACAGTAGACGCACGACTGCCTTGGCAATCTATTTTTAATTTTGTGTGTAAAATCCGAGAGAACAAGTGAAGTTGTCTTCGCTTAGCCATCTGCTCTATTTCTTCGGTCATTTTATCCTAAGCAAATAGATTTAGCTCAGAGCATGAAAATCTTTAGCTCCGATATATCTGAGCTAAAAAAGAAACACAGATTTTTCTGTTGACAGCTCTGTAATCTGCTCAGAGGTAAAAAAGAAAAACGACAAATGATAAGTAAATAGTAGTTTTGATTTTCTTCGTTGGTGTATTTGGCGTGAAAACGATAAAGAAATCATCAAAGGTTACAACCTAGTTTTCATAGCATAACAATAGCAATAACACTTTTAAGGGAGGTAAGGTTGGTTAGTGGAGCAGAGTTTTAGTTCGCTTATGAACAATTTTAGTGTGATACTAGCATAAAATGACGTTTTAGTCATTACTGAAATGTCATTTTAAGCTAGTTTCACACTTAATTCTCTAAAAATTGTACATTAAAACGAAAAATAAATAGAGTGGCGAGACAGCTTTTGAAGACTTAAGGCCTAAGTGGCTTACTCTCATCAACAATTCTCTAGGTGCGTGTGAAGAATTTAGGGGACCTACAATTTAACGCCGATTCCGAACGGCAAAGTTGAGAAGCACATTTTTTCATGACAGATGATACTCTTGGAAGTTTTGTCAGTTCTTCGCAAAAGGCAGTGTTCGTAAAAGATGATATAAAAACTCTGGGCACAAGTAGGACTCAAACCCATGACGTTCTGCTTAGCAGCCAACGCACCTAACTACTAAGCTACGGACACTACATTGTACATTAGCGGACTATAATTTTACGCCAGTATTTTTAATAACACCTTATAGAATTTCAACTCCATACGATATGCTGGCCCTGAGATATAAGCTTTCAGACATTGCAAAAACTGTATTGATTCAATCACTGACTGACCATTAAAATTCTGAAGCACTTCCAGATATCAAAGGAACATGAAATTTGCCAAATGCAAAATTAATATCACAAAAGTGAAACTAGAAATTTAATATATTTAAATATTTTGTGCATTTTTTAAGCCATTATTCTTAAAAGTACATTCAAGGAAACAAAATCCAGACTCCAAACTCCAAAAATTTGTTTAAAGGGGTTCTTAAGATACTCTTGAACCTTCATATTTGGAAAGTAAAACTATTCTTGTATTTTTCTAATCATTGATGTTGTTACACATTTTATTCATATTCCAAATCCTCTGATATAAAAGGATTTTTTTAATTTTAAGCTCAGAGCGAGGCACTGAGCTGACAAAAGAAAGAACTGAGTTCAAGTTTTTTCGTGCACTAAAATTTGTATTTAATTTTTATCTCCGAGCTCGCTCGATGAGCTCGATTAAAAAGGACCGAGCACATCGAGTGAAAAGTTGAGCGATTAACTTCACTCATATTTGTATTGAATAGCAGTATGAAACACGAATAAAACTAAATTTTATAACCAAAAACAGTAGGAATGGCTGACGAATCAAATAAGTTTTGAGCCAAATATTATGATTTAACAAACAATAAACTTATTAACTAAACGCATTTCCTTTAATAATTGCGCTTCCATTTTTATCGAATGAGAAAAAATTGGCAAACAAACCCATTTCATAAATATAACTGATAATATTAGAGGTTAATATAAAGATTAAATAATGTCAGTTCATTGCACAATTCTGTTTTTTAAACAACTCAGACGTAACCTGAGTGACGTTCACTTCCCGTTCTATGCTTTGCTTTGAGCTAAACAAATGAAAACGCCAAATAAGGAAACAAACCTGAGCACGGAAATGTCATATTTTATCAATTATAAAGGGGTTTTCTATAAGAGCTGTTATTTTGATATTCAAAGAAAAATGGCAAAAAATGGCCGTTAATCCAGCCAAATGGCCGCCACGACCACGCTTACAGGACCATATCCTTTTCATGAAATTTTCCATAACCTAATCGCAAAGTGGCTGCCCTATGTCCTCGATAGCTTCACGAATTCCATATTTGAGAAGAAGTCGCAAGGTGTTAAATCACAAGATCTCGGTGGCCAATTGTGATCACCTCTTCGAGAGATAACACGGTCCGGAAACTTTTCCCATAAAAGATCGATGGTTTCATTGCTTGTGTGGAACGTAGCCGTCTTGTTGAAATTTCGAGGCGTTGTTGAAGCATGTATCGTTCCATTTTTATGAATGGCGTAGTTTCTACTTGTCAAATGTCAAAAAATGACAGCTTCAAAAGTGACAGCTACCGAAATAGCGGGCTATTCAAAATAACACGTCTTATTGGAAAACCCTTTATCATAATTTCTTGTTACCTGAAGTAGGCGTGCGACTGTTTTGGGAATTCTTTTTTAATTTTGTGGTTATTTTTGTTTGTAAAATCCGAATCGCTCAGCTATTCACTCGATTTGTTCGGTCATTTTATCCTGAGCAAATCTGAAGAAACACAGAATTTCGTTTTGACATTTCTATGATCTGCTCAGAGTTAAAAAAGAAAAACGCACTATTTTTCATTTTATCAAGCTTCAGCAACATTGGTTATAAACAATTCAGATGTCAAATTTACTTCAAACCTGGTATATTTCAAAATGTCATTACTTTTCACATCTGCCTTTTTGAATTCGGGGGAACTTGGATTGATTTAGGTATAACTTTTTTTTTGAGCTGATGACCAGGTTCATACTGTTTTTCCTGGGCGAAAAGGATGTCGATATTAAAATTAGACATTTTTTCTATAAGCTTTTTGTTATTAAGCTTGTTATTAAAAAATAATATGTGAAATAAATTAGGTTAAAGTAATTGCAATTATTTCAAAGTTTAAAAATAAATAAATGTTAAGCTCACTAACTCACGTCTAGCTTTGAATTAGAATCACAACCGAAACCTACCAAACCAATCCGCTCCGAAAACGTGTGTTATAAGGGAAGAGAAAATTATTTTTATTTTTTATCCGCATTTTTTTCACTATTCAGTAGCCAGCACAGCGCTCCAACCTGCAACTCACTCTATCTGTCAAATTCAATTGATATGACTATAGTTACATGAAACGTCGAAAAATGGACCTGAGGGTTTCCTCTCGGATGAAAAAAAATAGCAGATTCAACCTTTCCATTGGTCGTCCAGAAGCATTCGGAAGAGCCCAGAAGACTTCTGTAACTATTCCATTGGACTGACTTTGTCAGACGGAATGCTTCTGAGAAGAGCAGATCTCTTCTGTTTTGATAACAGAAGCGTCCGAAGCATGACACATACACCATAACCCGTTCCATTGGAGGTAGAAGAAGAAACGTCACAAAAAGACCAATGGAAAACGACATAAGAGAGAACGTAACTCAGATCGTTAGATTCGCGGAGCAAAATAATAATTCATTGTATTTCTATTAAGCTAGTACCCACGACCTGTAGTGCCATCTTGAGACCTGGCACAGTGCTGTTTTTTTTTTTTTTTTACATAAGTTTGGTATTGGGATTTCTTATTTGGTTTTGATGTAGCACAAAAAATCGAAAACACCATTTTTGATAATACTAGCTTATTCTATATACAATGTAATAATTCTTCTTAACGCCAACAGTGCGAGCGCTGTCTTCATTTCAATAGTTGAAAGTTCTATCCTTTGGCCTTTTTATCGACTGCAATCCAAATTGTTGTTGTTTGCCAAAGGAAATTTTGCTGTGCAGTGCCGGCTACAGAGTAGTGAAAAAACACGGATATCTTGTTTGGACAACCTATACAAGTCTATATTATTGATCTAGACAAAATGTACAAATCAGGGGCGAAGTTTTAAACATTTTAACGTTTTCTGACGACAACGCATCCATTTTTTTCAGTGAAATGAAATTATGTTGCAATACTTTTCCATCTGAACAAAATCCATAGTGACTGTTTTTTATTCTTGTCGGGCCTTGGTTTGGATAAATTTAACATACCTAAACGAAAACGAATTTTACTCTGTTAAAATCTTAACGAAGCATTTTAGAACGACCAAATAATTTAGCAAAAACAATTTTTGTTTAAAAAAAACTTTCGTATTTCTTTCGGCACCGCAAACAAATAAGAAATATACCTACTTTTCCTTGTTTATTCGTTTGCAACCCATATTTTAAGATTACTGTCACACATTCTTTCTTCTTGTCAATTAGCAACGTGTCGTTTGATGAAGTGAACATTCACATCACTAACTGAAAAAAAAAACTTCCCGAAATTTGAAGGTGTCACACATCACACTACCACCCCCATTTGTCAATTACTGTCTATCGTCACTTCGTAATTGACATCTGGAAAACTAGCATCCGGTTTTTCCTTTTTATTTTTATTTTTCGCAAAGTTTCCTATTATTTTTTCTCCTTTTTTTGCACTGAAGCTTAATCAGCAGATTTCTTTATTGTATATTAGTTAGAAAGGATCAATTTCCTGCGATTCGGATTGTTTTCCATCAGGCATTATTATTTATAACAGTCACTTTACTCAAAAGGGCAATTTTTTTTAAATTTTCTTGTGTTTAAAATTTATACAATTATCCATAACTTTTACGTGACGCATTTTTCATAATTTTAAAACATTGTATGCATGTAACGGTAATTCCTGCATACTTCTCCATATCTCTGCTACTAATGTAGAGGACCATTTACCTCGTAACCTTGTGAAATAAAAAATGCATAAGTACGTGAACCATTCACTACAATAATTCAGACATCCTGAAAGTTAGCATTAATGTCCACATAAATCATCATATTTCCATGCAGTGCGTTACTTCGTATGTTTTGGCCTGTATTCATGCGTTTTTGTGCTACAAATTATCTATGCATGTTAAGCTCAACCAACTTGTCCTTGTGACGACAAAAAAAAAAATATAAAAACAAGAAAATCAATGCGCACCTTCATCCTACATCTACACTTATTAAATTTTTAAGCATCCATAAATATTTTAACACCCAAAGTTTTTTCGTCACGCAATTTTGAATCAGTTAGACATCTGGAAATACTTCATACATGTTTAAGTGACTGTTCAGTATTTTTGCTTAACTGTGGGATAGACAAATTTTAATTATTTAGTTTTTTGGGTTCAAAATAATTTTTGTTTTCTCTGGACGAAAAAAATTAACGAACCTCAATGTGTTTCGATGAATTAAACACGAATTTTTATTTTTGATAGAAAATTTTGTTGTTTAAGCTTAAATCAGGGAAAATGCCTCAATTCAGATTTATTCTGTAAACCCAATTTACAACATTTATCGTCCGTTGTAATCGGCTTTTACTACTTCGAACAGTGCTCCTCTGCCATTATACAGTTGTTTTAATTTTTCTAACGCTTAAAACTTGGGGTCCTTTCAACTCTTTTATGGAACATGGTAGTCAACGACCTGCTAATTTCAATGGAAGCACAGGGTTTCAAGGTGATTGCCTATGCTGCCTGCAACGTCTGGGAAACATCCTCAAGTTCTCTCGGAACTCCTACAAAATGCCTTAAACAGATTGATAAATCGGACTAAACAGTGTGGCTTGGACGTCAATCCACATAAAACAGAACTAGTACTCTATACAAGAAGGTACAAAATTCCTCAGATTAGCCACCCACGATTAAAGGAATACCCTTAAGCATTTCCGACCAAGCCAAATATTTAGGCCTCATTTAAGACAAAAAACTAAATTGGAAGGCAAACATTGATAAAAGAGTGAAAACGCTTTTTACTTGTAAAAAGGCCATAGGCTCAAAATGGGGCTTCTCCCCAAAAAATAACCGACTGGCTATAAACTTCGGATATCAGACTGATACTCATTTATGGAGTTGTGGTATGATGGACTGCACTGGACAAGATGGTTAATCTAAATAAACTTATCAAAGTAAAGCGGTCAGCAGGTATGTGCATCACAAGAGCACTTCGCTCAACAGCAACATCAGCCTTGGAAGTGCTTTTAAACCTAACACCTCTTGACTTCTTCTCCAAAATGGTGGCAGCTAACTCATGCATAAGGCTAAGAGCCACCTCTCAATGGATCAGTAACAACACTGAACACACTACTATCTTAGACAACTTCAGATCTATCCCAGATCGCTTAGATCGCTTCCAAGTTTCAAACCCTTCAAGATTTTCTTGGGAAGAAGAGAGACCCCTAGAAGACAATACGGTACACTTCTATACAGACGGGTTCAAAGACCGATTACGGCGTTGGAAGTGGTATCTATTCGAAACAACTGAATCTCAGTCTATCATATAGACTTCCCAATCAATCTAGGGTGTTCCAGGCAGAAATAATGACGATTAAAGAGCCATTATTCTAGCTCAAAAGAAACGTTATATCTTGGACAGTCAAGCCGCTCTCAAATCTCTCGCGTCTGTTTCCACAAACTCTCAAATTGTTCACCACTGTCGATCATCTCTGAATGAGATGACGGAACAGTTTAACATTCACCTCATTTGGGTGCCGGGCCACAGAGACCTTCCGGGAAATTACAAAGCCGATGAGCTCAAAAAAAAAGGGACACTTCTGCCTATCGTTAGACAAAGACATATCATAGGAACACCACTTGCTACATGAAAATATCTTCTCAACCAATATGCTCTAGAATCAACAAATGCTAGATGGTCACAGGGTACCACCTGCCCAGTAACCAAAAAAATATGGCCAAGCATAGACTTGAAACGGTCCCTGAGCAGACAAAATATAAGCTCTATAATCGGAGTCATAGCAGGACACTGCCTCATAGGTAAACATGCTTTGAGGCTAGGGGTCTACGCAAACGACTTCTGTAGAAGCTGCATGGAGAAGGAGGAAGAGAAAACAGTCCAACATTTTCTGTGAACATACCCGGCGCTCTCCAATAGAAGGAATCACTATCTTGGAAATATCTTCTTCGATAATACCAGTGAACTGGCAACGATCGACACAAATGTCTCTCTAACTTCATTAAAAGTACAAAATGGTTTGTTTAAGTTCATTACTCTCCCATGAGTAACTTCTTTAGTGGTATCACAATTGACCCTTGAGGTCTAAGTGAGTCAGTAACATCTAGACAGCCACTCCAACCTAACCAACCTAACCTAACGCTTAAAAGGAAGTAGATAAGGTACCTTCAGCTATTTGAATTTTGGATGTAACAATTTTTAAGCAACATTACGATGACAAAGGTTGCCATATCTTTGTCTTTGCGGCTACGATTTTACTTCTAAATAAAACAAGTAATAAAATAGTAATATTTTCCAGTTCAACATTTTGGATGCAAATAAGAATATTTCAACTCAATTTTTCTTAAGAAGTTGAAAAAACATGCAACTTTTGTTCTTAAGGACCTGTTGGACACTCGAGGGTCAACTATGAACCACGGATCAACAAAAGCACTATTTATAAAAAAAAGTTATAGTTTACTAGCTTTACTTATGTGAACCGGGTGACTGTCAATAGGAGGGCTGAATGGCCTCCAGACAGAATCTATGTAAACGAAAATCAAGGTTATGCAAAATGGATTCCAATTTTCTCTGTAATGAATCCAATGATTTCCAAGATTTAAATTGCATCAGAAATATCGGCGGTGTTTCAATATTTTCTTTTGACTTAAACAAAAAAAAATTGGTTTCGTGTTTGTTTTATTGTCCTTTGAGTCGAAAAAATGCCAAATAAATTCTTATTCTTTTGTAGACTGGAGACATTATTAATCAAATAATTTTTGTAACTTGGCATTATTTCCGTTTGAAAAATAATAAATTTTTAATTTATTTTTTTTTTTTTAACAAAAATTCACACAGGTGCTGGCACACCTCAGAGACGCCATCATAATCCTTTTCTTTATTTGTTTGAATTTAAACTAGCATCTTTTTATCACACAAGAACCGGGACAATTAATTGAACCTTTTTTAAAATCGCAGTTTGATTAATTAATCTCATTTAACTTTGCTTAAAATAAACAGAACGAAACAAGGGTGAATCTGAATAATGAACATTTTGATTTATTTTGAGCTCTGGTCACTTGTTGATGACAGAGATCATTAAAACAAGTACCAAGATGGAAATTAAGGACTTTTAATTTATTTTTAGACATCATAGTCGTAGATAAGGTATATTATATTCCTTAAGCTAGAGTTCATGTCTTATTATGTCATGTAACCAAATGATGAAAAAATAGCTGAATCTTCAATGTTAATTGGGGGTTTTCTACTCGGAGCTCAGGGGTAATTAATCAAGATGATTTTTTTTACTCTGCGTCTGACTCTTGTTGGAAATCCTTGGATTTTTTTTCACAGACAGAAGGGTGATTTTCAATGAATTATTTTTCAAAAAATGTACCTAAGCAATTTGTCATTTCAGAAAACAGTCGCTGGGGAGGAACTAGCCTTCGATTACAAATTGAATAAACTCGCATAAGTAATTTATTTTGGTGTTAAATTTTTCGAAAATGATTTGTATTGATGCTCTTAAAAATGCCTTCAATATCTACCAACTTTTAAAATTATTTTGTAACGTTTCATCGTTTTATAACCACACAAGGTTTTGGATGGCTGAAATTCTGGTATATACACCGTAGTCCTTATTAAACCAACTATTTAAATTCATGGTTGAAGAACCAAAGCCTAAGTGGCTTACTCTCATCAACAATTCTCTAGGTGCGTATGAAGAATTGAGGGGACCTACAATTTAACGCCGATTCCGAACGGCAAAGTTGAGAAGCACTTTTTCATGACAGATGATACTCTTGGAAGTTTTGTCAGTTCTTCGTGAGAGATGAAATAAAAACTATGGACACGATTAGGATTCGAACCCACGACGACGTTATGCTTAGCAGCCAACACACCTAACCACTAAGCTACGGACACGTAAAAAAGAGATAGATAGTGTTTTTCTCGATGGTCGGGGATTCCCGGTGAAATTAAATGCATGCAGTGCAGTGCTCCGATTTGAAGACTGCGTTCCATTCTAGTGTTGCCAACATAACGATTTTTTCGCTAAATTTAGGGAATTTACGAGTAAGCAGGCCTCGCTCAATGAGCCTGCGGTGCCCCCTTATATCCGGCGCCCTGGGCCGTCGCCCAAACGCGCCCCACCCTTACGCCGCAACTGATCAAATATATGACATCACGGTGATAGAGAAGTCGAAAAAACTGGGTCCGGCGGCGTACCTACGGCCTTAACCACTGATTCGATTGAATCCAAATTTGGAAATTAGTGATTTGAGCAAATTTTGGTGGGTGTTTTTTCTTACATATTATTTTTAAGATCAAAACCTATGGTAGCCACCAAAACAATTTTGCCCGAATTTCACAAATTTTAATTTTCTCAAAAACAGATCCTTCGATAACATTCGCATTATATATTGTTTTTGATATAGGAAATTAAGTTTTGTACTGCTCCAAAACGGTATATCTATATCTCATAGAACCAAATAATATTTTTAAAATAAAATTTTAAAAATTGACATCCGCCAAAATTCAAGACAACTCGATATAATGAAAATTATGATAATTTCCGCAATAATTTCAACAATAGTGCAAACAATCTTATTTATCAATTAAACATAATATATTATTTGTCATAATTTGTTTTAAACAATTGAAAATTAGTCCAATCGGTTTGATTTTCGTGGTTATAAGGAAAAACAGTCTATATGAGTGCAGGAATAGAATATTTATGACTTTAAATCGGTTAAAAACTCAATAGCATATTATTAAAACAATATAGGAGTGTCAAAGACTATATTTAATTACTCGCTGACCCACCAAACGCTGTTTTGCCATATAAATGTTAATCTTCGGAAATAGTAATCCGATTAGAAAATCTGATAGAAAACTAAAGGGTTTTTCAATAGGGACGCTACAAAAGTTCGCATGAACGAGGCGGCCAATTCACAGGTCCATTTCTGGAGATAATGCGCTCATCGAACTTCGTTCTCAATAATTCGATTGTTTGGCTCACTGTGTGACATGTGGCACCGTCCTCTTGAAACCACATATCGTCCAAGTCCATATCATCCAATTCATTCCAAAAATAATCGGTTAGCGTTGAGCGGTAGCGATTCCCATTCACAGTAACGTGCCGGTCTTGATCATCACGGAAGAAGTACGGCCCAATGACACCACCAGCATGTAAACCACACCAAACAGTGATTTTTTCGGGATGTAATGGTGCCTCGTGAAGCACATGTGGATTGCTGCCTGACCAATAACGCATATTTTGCTTATTGACGAAGCCATCTAGCCAGAAATAAGCCTCATCGCTGAAGATGATTTTTCGATGAAAATCCGGATCATTTTCAAGTTGTTGCTCAGCCCAATTCACGAACATACGACGCTTCTGGTGATCAAGCGGCTTCAGTTCTTGCGTCAATTTGATCTTGTAAGGATGTAGGCCAAGATCTTTTCGCGAAATTCGCCACAACGACGTCACAGAGATGCCAACGCTTGAGAACGACGTGTGAGAGACTGATTTGGGTCTTTCGCAATTGATGCGCCAGCGGCAGCAATATTCTCGACACTACGGGCATTTCTTTGTCTCACTAACACGGGAACATTTTGTATTGAACCTGTGTATTCAAATTTTTCCACTAGACACTCAATTGTTGATCTGGCAGGACGATTATGACGACCATAAATTGTACGTAGCGCTCTTAAAGTGTTGACCACTGACTCCGAATTTCGGTAGTAAATTTTAATAATTTCGACTCGTTCTTGGATCGTATACCTTTCCATGATGAAATGGCAAACCTTACTGAAGAGAAATGTCAAGAGAGCGTCGTTTTCTGTTCCTATCGGTCTACTATTGTAGCGCCCCTATTGAATAACCCCTTACAATATTCAGGAGTATTAAAGGCTGTATTTTACAGAGCAAAGTAGTTGTGGATGAGTTCACGAGTTGGTACGACAAACTTTTGGCAGATGGCGCCACTGTTATTCAATGCACTTAATGTATGTCCTAAAATCATCAGTTTTATTTAAATTGATTTTGAAAACCAACGTGTGTGTGCATTTTCAACTATAAAAAAAAAACAACTATAGTTTTTAATTATTTTTCTACTCTGGGAAGTTAGTCGTGTGGACTACATGGGTCGCACTCATATTTAAATTTTTTTTTTTCAAAATTCTGTGTCTCGAAAACAGATAAATATTTAAAATCGAAATTCAAGTGTAATACGTACATTTAACAATGTTCTTGAATAGGTAGGGATAGTTGGCTTGAGGGGCAAGTAGACTTACTGATAATAACTTCAAAACAAAATAATATCTTTCAAGTTTGTTCTTTGTTATTTCATTTAATTAAAGGTGTTTGCTTTTAACGTTATTTCTTTTAATAATATGAGCAAGTGAGTGTTTGTATTCATAGCACTTAGCAGTTACCTATACATATATTTATTTGATTTCTGAGTACCGAAAAAAATTATTAAGTGCTGAAAGACCGTTCGCGGTAAATTGACTTGTTTTTGGCAATTTGCAGTAGAAAAACAACAAGGATGTGACTGAAAAATAAGTTTTGAAGCTTATGTTCAAAAATTATTCTTTAAAAATCAAAACCCATACGATCCGTTGCTGATGGCTATAGGTTGCCTACAAAACGATGCACAGATATGCGCAAACCGGCAAAAATGTAAATAGAAGAAGGTGGGGCATCTTGCCATCCCTATTGCCAGACTATCTCTTGAATATCAATTTGTGCTTAAAAAAAAAAAATGTATGCGAGTACTTTTTTCTTATAGTTTTAGTATAAAAAAGCTGGAAAAATAGATACAGTCAACTGATTCCATAGTCAAAGTCAACTTACCTCGGGTTTGGGGTTAATTGACCAACCTGAGAGAGTGAGGAAAAAGAGATCTTAAAATTAAATAATTTCAGAAGACAATTTTTTTTTATAAAGCACAAAAAATGGTTAGCAAAAAGGCATTAAGTTCGTGATGATATCTTTTTTAGTTATTAAAAAAAAAAAACATAAGTACATTTTGAGTCTACTATCCCCAGTTTCCCCTACCCAAATTAATTTTTGAAAAATCTTATACATTTACTAGCAAAACACTTGCCCGCTTCGCAGGGCTTCGGCCCACAACACAACGGTTCGGAAATTAGAGATTGGCAGGATGAAGAACACGGTAATCTGATGAATAATCTATTCGTTTTTCAATTCTTTTACATAATTTTTTTAGTTAATTTACCCATTAAACATATCTTCCCCAAATTTAGCTCCCTGAGAAGAGGTAAGGTAATTAGGATTTTGACAGCAAGCCAGGTATAGGCATAGATGCTTAACCTCTTCAGGATTGCACAATGCTATAAATTTTCTTAAAACTAACAATTATTGGGATATTATAAAGTGCTGCAATAAAAATATTGACAAAAAAAAAACCTAAATTCGATGTTCTAAGCTGTTTTAGATTTTCCCAAGTATTATAAAATGTATGGGTTTTTGTTTATCAATGAGATTTTATTTGCTAATTTTTTTTGTTCATAAGGTAAAAATAAGAAAACTTTATGTTCTTACGCATTATTTGAAAAAAAAAATATCTTAAGTCAACACTTTGCTCGGGCAAGAAAAATTGAACACCACTTAAATACAAAGTTAGCCTTTTTTTTAATCGTCAAAAAGTGATGAAAAAGTAACTTTGTCTTAGAAGGATTATTTTCTAAGAATATGACCAAGAATCACATCCCAAAGTATATGGCAGACAAATTACAGGATACCCTGTATAGTTGACCATGAGGAAAAACAGAAATTTCTAAATCAAAAGCACATATTTTTAAAGATTGACCTTGCGTCTTGTTTATTTTTCAGGGAATTCAAGTCGAACAGGAAACTAAAGACGTATGCCATTGACTTCTTCACGGCTAGTCTTGTAGTACTGTAAAGTTTAAGTTGATTGATGTCCCGAAACATAGTAATGCTCATACCATCAGAGTTAAAAAATGTGGAGGCAGTCCTGGTACATAAATGCATATTCGTTGTAAAATTTACTACATCGTTTTCATTTGTAATTGTGTCAAACCACTCAAACGACTTGTGGGCAAAAAATTATGCATTTATTTGTCTAGTTCAAAATAAATTGTTGCATCGATTTTAGAAAGACTTTAATCTGTACCAGCCATTATTGCACTTCAACTCAATGCTTCAATGCTTGGAAAGCATCTTGAATCAACTCATTCGTGATTTGCATTACAATAAAAATTGTTTGGAAGTGAAATTCGGCCTTCAGAATCAAGTGAAATTATTCCATTTCCAATGTCCAATAGTGTCCGTGGCTTAGTGGTTAGGTGCGTTGGCTGCTAAGCAGAACGTCGTGGGTTCGAGACCTACTCTTGCCCAAAGTTTTTTATTTCATCTTTCTGGGCATTGCCTTTTGCGAAGAACTGACAAAACTTCCAAGAGTATCAAGAGTATGAAAAAGTGCTTCTCAACTTTGCCGTTCGGAATCGGCGTTAAATTGTAGGTGCCCTAAATTCTTCACACGCACCCAGAGAATTATTGATGAGAGTAAGCCACTTAGGCCTTGGCTCTTCAAGATCTGTCGCGCCACTCTCTCTTTAATGTCCAATAATTGGCCAATGTAAGTTTCCTGAAATAGAAGTTTTTAAACGACTCCATTCGTCTGCAGCAGTTGACCGTGGTATAATCGACAAAGTTTGTCCTCAGAAACAAAAAGATTCAGAGCTCCAAATTCTTCAAGTTGCGGTTAAAGGCTTCAAGTAAATTTTTGTGCGCCATTGTGCTCTCATCCCACACAAATATTCGGCCATTACCAACTTTTTTGAAATATTGTAATGTCAGTTTTATGTCTAATAATGTGCTCACAACTCCAGAAGAAGAAAGAGCCAACTCTTTTTTTAATTTCAGATCATATTGATGCTAAAATTAATGATAACAAAAATGATTTCCCCATTCCACCGGGTGCATCACAAAAATATATACCACCACTCAGACTGATCACACCTTGCATATCTAATGGTGTCATACACATAGGTACTTTTGTTGATCGTTTAACTTCGGCTCAATAGTTTGCGCAAATATTCTGAATCCAATGCAATTTTATTATTGTCCTTAACGTAGTATTGTTGTCGAGCAACCAATTCAATTGTGGCAATGCTTTATTCGCAAAACGGTTTTTTCGTAAGCAACTGGCACATTTCAATTTGAAAGCATTCAATTCCCATCAGATTGGCATTTGCAATGACTATTGACTCAAAGCTAAATAATGTCTGTTTGTGGCTTAAATTTGAGCACACCATGTTTTTCATTCAGACAATAACTATACGTGGAATACCTCCAGTTCGTTAGTGTTGATTAAATTTTATTAATGACACATTCCATCAACATTCAAAACGTTATAAATAACAAATACGTACCCACTTAAAATAAATAAGATATACATACATATTTTCATACTCTAGAAATTTCATATATCAAAACAACGTTTGCCGGGTCAGCTAGTTCAAATATAATTTCCTAGGTTCACTGACATTTTTTTTGTCGAAGAAAAATTATATTTGTCAAATATTTTTTTTCTTCACTGACATTTTTTTTTATTTTTTTATTGAAAAAAAAAAATATTTGACAAAATTTTCAAACTAAATTGAGTGTTCGTATATTGATCAGTTTTTTTTTGTAGTGCGAAATACAAAATTTTTAACATTTTTTAACAATTGAACCATTTGTGATTTGAAAAGTATACATTTTATTTTTGCTAAACCTTCTACCCTAAAACCTCTTGCATTTAGAGAAAAAATTAGGAAAATCGGTCAACCAGTGTGCCCGGTTAGCGAACGAACACAAAAATTAGGCTGTTCTTTATAGCATCAATTTTTTTCAGATAAAATGTGTTTTTGAGGTAGATATTTGAGTTTTGATTTTTTTATGATTTTTAATCCACATATTTTTATTTCTTAACGTTTTTTGTGGGCTAAGTTCGTGCAATCTAGAAATGTTATTTGGTCATTCAAATATTTTATGGATCTTAATTCAAATCTCATTTCTTTCGAATTTTGTTTATATTGTCCGCCTTATCCACTTAATTTTCTTACTTTTTTCCTTCACAAATTGAATTTAGCTTACTTCAAGTTTCCGTATAGACATGTCCTTCCAGAGTTGATGGTAGTTCAGCCCATACTGAAAAATGTGTTTACAAAAAAATAGACTCTCCTGGGAATCAGGAGTAAAAGTAATGTTTTGTTGTCCGTATTGAAGCAGGGACTTGGACTTTGGGCATCGTATACACTTCCACCCTCGCTAAAAGTATTTAAGCGTCTAAATGGCAAAATAAAACCAGAAATGCAAAAATTAACCCCTCTTGGGCTATTCTAAAAATTCTTCTTTTTACCTTTGGACTTTGGGAAGTAGGTACATTCAGAATCCGGAAACATGATATGGTGTCTTATGTTCTTTTTATCTTAAAAAAAAAAAAAAATGTAAGCTTTGACAAAACATTTTTATATTTTCAGGTTTTTCATTTCCTACTGTGAAGCTGCATAAGTTTATGTTTTGGGTATCAAAATAGTTTTCTATTAATCATTCTAGCTGTGCCTAGCAATTTTTTGTACCTGTTCCAAGTACTTATTTATTCAACAAAATTTTTTAACAATAGAAATAGATTTTGCAAAAACAATGGCAGGCTTGTTTTTTGTTGAAATCTACAATTCAATAGAGTTGCCAAAAAGAAAGGAAACATGATTCGCTTGAAAGAGCACACAGTAACACAAAAGTGCTTCTCGTAATTCACACAACAGCAGCACACTACACATACAACATTGAATTGTTTAAATTTATTTTGTCAATTCTAAGGACATGCTCAATTCAGGACAAAATAAAAACCATCCATCGAATACATAAAAAAAGTACGGTGTTTCTAGCATCAGCTATTATCCTTATACAAAAGCTTTGTATGTAGTTGTATATAATTGGAAAAACCCCTGTGTCTATATATGTATATGGAGGGTTATTACGTATGCAAACATCCATGCAGGCATGTGTGTTGGTTTTATGTTGACAGGTTGTTGTATCCCACCCATAGTAACAATATAGTAGGAGATTTTATGCTTTTCCCTTGTTTTTGCTTTTTTTTTTGGACCGGGAGCAATACCACAACCAGAACCAGGACCATGTTCTGAATGTTCTCCGAGTAGTGTATGCAAAAACTGCTGTTTCCAGCTCAATAAAGGTATAGAAGACAAGAGTCGCATACGAAACGATGAAAACATGACACTGGAAGAATAAGACCAAGGAGCTCTTATATGGATGTATATGGATGGAGAGACTTTTCCTTTTATTATTTGGCAATAAAAAAGGATAATTTTTCTTTTTATTTTCTTGTGGATCGTTTGTGGTTTTCATGCAACCCAAAAAATATACATCTACGTATTCCTTAATGGGAATATATGTTTTTTTTTTTTTTGACAAAAGCCATTCGAGGTTTTATTTTATTGCAAACTGTTTTTGTTGTATTTTGTTTTTTGTGTTTTTATAACTTTCTTTTTTGCTTTGTTTTATGAAGTTTAAGGAGCATCCTTTATTTTTATATTTCATAGACGAAAATATCTTAAGTACTTAAGTAAATTTTTTTCCTTAAATGCTTTTTTCACGTAACGTGTTCGTTTCATATTTGCATTTATATGACGGACCTATTTGAAGTCTGGAAAAATTGACATTTTGGTTATGAATTTCATTGTATTTTATATTGCTTTGTATGCCTTTTGCTTATCTGCATGTGGTCGCCGTGGTGGCCGTGTCAACCCTAGCACTTCAGAGGCGACATCTTTCATGGCTGCTTGGCAGTCTTGCCTCTAGTTCTCTACAGTTTATGCTTACAGCAAAGGACTTCTGAGGCGGTTTTCGGAGACACGACCGGAAAAGGATCTAGCAATCTCTTGTGATTGTAGCCGTTTAAAGTCGAATTTTCTTCGTTGTCCCTTTTAGCAAGTGTTCTTATTTTACTACAATAAACCTGCGGAATCCGTTTCATTCACTCAAAGAGCTTTAAAAAATAAAAATGATGTCAACTGACTTCAGCAACGGTTTTGAAAAAAAAAGGTAAAGGGTTTTCCAAAAAGGGGTGTTATTTTGATTAGCCCGCTATGTCGGTAGTTGTCACTTTTGAAGCTGTAATTTTTTGACATTTACAAGTAGACATGACAAGAAGAAACTACGCCATTAAAAATGGAACTATACAAACTTCAACAATCCATTGAAATTATTAAAATAGTATAAAAATTGTGAAAATTTGGCAGAGAAGGTTCGTTAAACTAAAACATTTTTGGGTCGTCGTGAAGCATCTTGTCGGACCGCAATACAGAAATTGGTGGTCAAATTCGAGCTGTATATGATTAAAACCCGTGCACGTCGGTCAAGAATAACTGAGAATATTGCTGTTGTAGCCCAAAGTTTTGAAGAAAACCCAGGTTTGTCCATTCCTCGTCGTTCTTTGGAATTAGGCATTCCACAAGTTATTACACCGTATTTTGCATAAACACTTGGGTCTTAAGGCTTATAAGGTTCAGTTAACATAAGAACTCAAGCCGGCTGGTCATCAACAACGTCGTGTCTTTGCTGATTGGGTCCTTGAAATGCATGAAAATGATCCGAAATTTCATCGAAAAATCATCTTGACTGATGAGGCCTACGGAGGCTACGTCAACGAGCAAAACTGTCGCATCTGGGGCTCGGAAAACCCAAGGGTTATTGTTGAAAAGCCTCTCCATCCTCAACGCGTGACTGTTTGGTGCGGTTTATGGTCCGGCGGGGTCATTGGACCTTACTTTTTCGAAAATGAGGCTGGAGCAACAGTAACGGTCAATGGATTGCACTATCGAGAGATGATTAATGAGTTTTTATGGCCGGAATTAGATGGTATTGATCTGGACAACGTTTACTTTCAACATGACGGCGCTACGTGCCTCACAAACAATGAAACCATCGATCTTTTATGGGAAAGTTTCCGGACCGTGTTATGTCTCGAAGAGGTGATCACAATTGGCCACCGAGATCTTGTGATTTAACACCTTGCGACTTCTTCCTTTGGGGCCGGCCACGTGAAAGATAAGGTCTACGCCAACAGCCCAGTGTCGATTTAAGACCTCAAAGATGGAATTCATGAGGCTATCGAGGACATAGGGCAGCCACTTTGCGATTTGGTTATAGAAAATTTCATGAAAAGGATACGGTCCTGTAAGCGTGGTCGTGGCGGCCATTTGGCTGATGTTGTGTTCCATTATTAACGGCATACCTTCCTCCTTATAATGAAATAAAAATCCGATTATTATATCAAAAAATGCCATTTTTTTGTGAATATCAAAATGACACCTCTTATTGGAAAACCCTTTGTATCAAATACTCTCCGCTTGAGGCTTTGAGTCTCCTTGCTTGGAATGGATCTCGAAAATATAATAATAATCCCATTCTAGCCACTTTTGGTTTCTCTCAAGGAAGTCATTTGGGCATTCTCATCGTTATCCTCTCATGATGGTTAAACACTCTTAAATATAAACTCATTTGATTTCAACATCAGCAGTCAGCACATTCAACCTTAAAATCCTTCTGAATCGATACATTGTCCGACGACCGCTTTTTCTACAACACAACTAAACCAACAATTGTATTGAGAATTCGAATGAAACTTTCAGGGCCTTTAAAATAAAATGTTCTTTTTTCCACTGTTCATATTGTCAGTATTATGCCAACATTTTCTTGAAAAACGTTAAAGCTGCCTCTTCAAAGTTATTAAAATTTGCATGTTCAGATTTTGGTCATTTTTTCGAGCCAAAAAGCATACAATTGGAAAACATCGAAGACGGTCTTTTTTTTACTGCTCGAATTTCGGAAAAAACAGAATTGCATTATTATTATTACAAAAGAAGGTTATATTGAAGTTTTGTT
Organism: Sphaerophoria rueppellii; assembly: GCA_920937365.1. NCBI lineage: Eukaryota > Metazoa > Arthropoda > Insecta > Diptera > Syrphidae > Sphaerophoria > Sphaerophoria rueppellii. Next base: position 34,018,297 of record CAKKXW010000001.1, on the reverse strand, counting down.
GAAGAATTTACCTAACAGTTTTGTCATGTGTGTCTGTCCGTCCCGTCGACAGAAAAAAAAAATAAATAGAGTGGCGCGACAGCTCTTGAAGAGCCAAGGCCTAAGTGGCTTACTCTCTTCAACAATTCTCTGGGTGCGTGTGAAGAATTGAGGGGACCTACAATTTTACGCCGATTCCGAACGGCAAAGTTGAGAAGCACTTTTTCATGACAGATTGATACTCTTGAAAGTTTTGTCAGTTCTTCGCAAGAGGCAGTACCCGTGAAAGATGATATAAAAACTATAGGCACGAGTAATACTCGAACCCACTACGTTCTGCTTAGCAGCCAACGCACCTTACCATACTGAGCTACGGACACTACAGAAAATATTAATCTTTAAATATGCTGTCATCGGAAATTATTTTGACAATATCGGGTAACGCAATTGTTAATGTTCGTCAGAAAACGTCTGCTCTGTGGACAAATTTGTCTCAAGGAAATAATACCCAAATTCAGCGCTCGAACCAGTAAAGTACTTACTTATCACTTTGCTCTAGAATTCCGGAAAAATTTGGATTTTATGACTTTGGATGATGTAAAAGTGAAATGCTTTTAAAAATTTACATCCTTCACACTATCGCAGCCTGTTTTGATTCGATTCATGACAATAAATGAAAAAAAAAAAACACTCATACGCCACAGTGCATGGTGTCAATATATTTACTTAGAAACTTTTTTTTTGGTTTTTTTTTTTTTTATAATAAGCACGCACTCTAGGGGTTTCATTGCCTTTTTATGCCAAAGCACATTGCTAGCGTTAGGGAAAATGGGATAGACGGAGAGAGTTTAGGATGAGGTGTCGGTTAATATTGGCTTTGAATTCCTGCTCATTGCAATGACTGGGGAAGACAGAGTGTGGAAGACAGTTCCACATCCGCGTAGTACGGCTAAAGAACGATTCTCTGAACATGATCGTACGACCGAAGTTGGGCTCGAGGGTGAACTGGTGCGCATTCCTGCAGGCGCGTTTATTGACTCAAATCAAAAGAAGTGTATTTCCTTGACATTATTTTTCTTTCAAAAATTGCATTTCAGACTTTTTCGAGGATTACACTAAAAACAAAACACTCTGCAAGAAGACCATTGAGTTTAAAATAAAAATTCACTTAGTTTAGTCTCTCTTGTTGCTATTTTTCTTATAACTGGATTGTATACAATTATTGTTTGTTTTACGAGTGTTAGCGAAAGTTGAACGTAGTGTTCTGTGATTGGTTGAGGTACACTGTCTTCCAATACTAGTGTCCACAATTAAAAATTTCACTGCCAGTCATGAGCCTTGATGTTTTTTATTACAACAGGTATATTGAAACTTCATGACATAGTCTTAGTTTACAATCGTGGTCCACAGTATTTGCGTGATTTTTTAAACTTCCAACTGTTGAAAGTTGAGATTTGATACTTTGTTTTCTCCCGTAGGTTTCGCTAAAGACCAGGTCGGACAAGGGCCTCATTCAACAAACGTCTCAAGCCAGCTCGGTCCCCATAGCCAGCTGCCTCCAGTTTCGCACGCCAATAAGTTGATTCAGGTCCCCTACCACCTGTGTGCACCACCTTAGTCGTGGTTTTCCTCTTCTGCGACGTCCTTTTGGGTTGGATTCAAAGACTCCAGGAGCCAGAGCATTATTTTCCATTCCATGCATCTATGTCGTTGGACATTAACTTTTCTGGCTAGGTCAGTGTCGCTGAACAGCCTCGTACGGTTCTTCGTCTCCACTCTCCATTTATGCAGACAGGACCAAAATCACTAGAAGAATTTTTCTTTCGAAGCAAGTCATGGTCCATGTCTCTGCACCATGCATTAGAACGGGGATGATGAGGGTTTTGTGGAGTGTCACTTAAGATACTCGGGGAGGATTTTACTACTCAATAGCCTCCAAAGTCCAAAGAAGCAGCGATTGGCAAGTGGGATTCTCCGTTTGATTACAGCGCTGGTGTTACTGTCTGATTTAGAGCGGATCCTTTGTAGACGAAATCCTTAACTACCTCGAAATATAATCTGTCTATGCTGAAGTTTGCTCCAAGATGTCGATTCGTTGTTCAACGAGAATTATCGAGAATTTAAATTGTGTTACATACACTACGTCCCCTGGCAACAACTTTGTTGTATCTTGAACGAAATTGCGCAATTTAGAAATTTTTTTCTAAATTATCTTCAAAATTGTGTGATTTCCCATACGATGAAACAATTTCAAAATCACCTCAATTTGCCTCAATTTCTATCAAGGATAAATACGCTAAAGCAGTGTTCAGTGTGATTTCATCTGCTTTAAAGTTTTTCCACGTGAACAAATTATTAACAACGAATGAGTTTGAAACTAAAGGGCCAAGTATTCTAAAAACTTAAAACAACGTTTTCGAAAAGAAATCCTTAAAGTTTAAACGCATGCCTACACAAAAAATGTACAAACTGCAAATATCCACAAAGTTTAAATTCAGTTATCCAATCGATACTACTTGCAACTTAAAAAAAAGAAAAACACCCTTTCCATACATACCCACCTTTTTATTTTTAAATTTAAGTGTCAATCTAAAAAGGATATACCTAACCTATCCATGATAATAGAACACATACGTATAAAATGCTTTATAGGGTTAAAAATCGTATCTACCTTGAATACAATTCGAAAAGAGAGAAAAAAAAGTAAAGGGTAAGAGACATTTGATGTTGACTGACAGTTTCAGATGGCTAGCTGGAAAATAATGGAGTTACGAAATGTAATTCACGAAAGGGCCAACAAGAAAAGTGGATTTGAAGATCGAAAACACAAAGTAGATACTAAGAATATTCGTTGTTCAAGTCAAAAAGAGCTTAAAATGGACTGTCAAGCTGTGCGAAAGTAGATAATGGGTTAATGTTGCTTCAAAATTATAAAAGTGGATTACAAACAAGAAACTTCTTCAAAACTTTCACCTCGAGATGTGTGATGTTGTGCATCTTGCAAAAATGTTTTTGAAAGGATTTTATTTTTCTATAAAGCGAAAGAATACTATGTGCTCATACGCACCGAAGTTAAGGATTTCCCTGGGTTGGAAAATAGAAGTGCTGGAGTTTTTTGCAAAAAAAAAACGTTTTATATTGATGGCTTAAAGTAATACCATTTAAACCAAGGTATTTGTTATTTCTAAGAAATAATGCTCTTTAATAATTACATAAAATGCTTTTCTTGTAATAATCCTTTTTCTTGAAATTGCATAGAAGTTGTTGTCGTGTCCTTTCCTACCTCCAAACCTATATTTATTTTTTAAATGTGAAACAGATTATTATAGAAATTTAATCCTTGTATGTAGAAGACTAGGAGCAAGAAATCCAAACGGTTATTATAGAATAATTTGTATGAACCATCCAACCGGTGCTTCATCAGCGGTTTGAAAAGTTTCATTAATTGTGAGAACCTAAACAGTTGCATATAAGTTATTTTCCACACAGGACACAACAATATGTTACGACTTACGACCGGCAGCAGGACGATAGAGGGTGCTTTTAGTATCATTATAAGTTTTAGAGTTGGTTTTTAGTAAAAGTATAAACATTTATGAATATAACTCTTATTTTGAGAGTTCTGTTTCAAGGAGCTCTAATTTTTAAGGATAACATTTCAATTCGTCTGAAGACGGTCCCTTATAAACTACTTTGAATTGATGGTTTTTTGTTTAAATAAATGATAAACGTTTAATACCTTAAACAATAGCTGAATGAACATCGATCCTTTTAATTCGCTATTTGCTTCGTGTTCTGTTCTTATTAGTCCATCAGCCAATTGGTAACCCATGTAATTTGTATCAAACTCAGTGCAAACACAACATCACGAATTATATTTTTATTTTATTTTTGACATGCACTTGTAGTTGTATAAATGTTGGGTTTGCTATTCAAATTAAAATGTAAACTTGTTAATTTCTGTGACGAAGTCCTGAATCATCTCCTAGTTTGACCCAAGCAAACATGGAAGTGAAAGTGCATAACCTGGAGGAACAACAATCGTGCTTCTTTTTTCTTGTAATCCAAATATGTTTTACTAAATGTGCAGTTTGCATGATTGATAATGGTATTCTAATTTATTGACTTTGAAATAATGAATGGTTATTTAGTTGGTATTAGGTTGTTGTTTTGTTGAAAATTGAGAGTTGCCGCATTGGAATAGTTAATTGCTAGTTATTATGAATGTCAATATTAAAATCGTGATAAGGATTACATTTTTGTAAAAAAAAAACTATAGATCTATCGGAAATCTCGATAGCATGTTCGATTGGGATTGATTTGAAAAGCTGTAAGCTGGCTTTTCGTGAATGGAAAATAGTGTGAAGGCAGTTCTACGACGTTTTTTAAACTTGGGATGTAAATTGATGAAAAGGCTTGAAAAAACAAGATTTTGTTTTTATAATAAACACACACTCAAGAGGTTTTTTTATAACCTTATTATGCCATAGACACAGTGAGTGCTTTAGGAAAGAGGGAAGGGATTGGAGAGGAGGTGCCGGTGTACATTGGTCTTAAATTCCTGAACACTGCAATGATCGCTATACTTGAGCGTACGACCGAAATTGGGCTCGAGGGTAAACTGATGGGCATTCCTGGAAGCGCGGGTAAGCAATTACCGTTGAAGTAACGGTAAAACAAAGAGAGACACGAAACGTTACGACGGTGTTCCAATGAGGTGAATGAGTTAGTGATGTCTCTGTCACCAATCCTTCTTACTGCTTTTTTTTTATACTATCCAAGAGGGAGAAAAATTTCTTGCACCGTCTTAAGAAACCCAAACATCTTGCGGCATTTTTGCCGACATCGCGTATGTGTTTGGTCCACAAGAGGTGGTCAGTGATGTACATACCGAGAATCTCGAGATGTTCGGTCTCATTGATGCAAGTGCCACTCATGGACAGTGGCAAGGGGGGTATATCTCGCTTCAACGATACCAGACAGCATTGAGTTTTCGAAGCATTAAACTCTACACGGCTTTTTATTCCCCATTGGAAAATGCTGTTAAGAAGAGGAGGGATGTGAATCTGGAAACGAATATGAGAAGCTAAGGGTAGGTCTTCGAGGAAGGACACCCAACACCGACGGCTCGGGCAGAACGTCACAATAGACGCGTATAACTTCGAGGTAGTAGAGGAGTTTGTCTACCTAGGCTCCGCTATAAACACGGGCAATAACACCAGCGCCGAGATCAGACGAAGAATAACTCTTGCTAATCGCTGTTTCTTTGGGCTTAGAAAGCAATTGAGTGGAAAAGCCCTCTCGAGCAACTAAGGTAAAACTGTACAACACACTCATCATCCCAGTCCTGCTGTATGGTGCAGAAGCATGGACCCTGACAAAATCGGATGAAAGTGCCTTAGGCTGTTTCGAGAGGAAAGATCTTCGGGTTATCTTTGGCCCCGTGTGCATTGAAGGGGAATGGCGAAGAAGATACAACAGCGAACTTTACGGGTTGTACAAAGACATGGACCTAGCCAGAAGGGTCAAGGTCCAGAGACTCAGATGGCTCGGTCATTTAGAGCGAATGGACACCAATGCTCCGGCCCGGAAAGCCTTCGACACTATTCCCGAGGGACGTAGGAGGAGAGGAAGACCGCGACTCAGGTGGCGCACTCAAGTGGAAGAGGACCTCAATCAACTCGGAGTGCAAAACTGGAGACGACTAGCTAAGGATCGAGCTAGCTGGCGGAGCCTGTTGATTGAGGCCCAAGTCCACAACGGACTGTAGCGCCACCTTAAGTAAGTAAAGTAAGTAAGGGTAGGTATTATCGTCAGCGATTCAAAACAACGCTTACTGGGTCAGCAAGAATTCAAATAGGTCCAATCGTTTAGTTAAGATTTATGAGGTGGTATTAGGAGACAGCTATATTGTTTTGCCATATAAGTAGTTTCTTAGAACGACTGTATGTCATTGAACTCCTCCTAAAGGGCTGGACCGATTTAAATGATTTTTTTCTATGCCTTTGGGTGGTACCCTTGATGGTTTAGACTGACAAATCAGACATACTAGCTGCCCCGGTAAATGTTGTTCTGCCATATAAATAATTTCTATGAACGGCTGTACCGATTTTGTAAAGAGATTTTTTTTCAAACCATGTACAGCTGCGGTAAGAATAAAAGCACAAAAACATATTTTCTTGTCTGTGATAAGACTAAAGTTAAATCAAAAGCTATGAACAAATTTAAATCATGCAAAAATCTGAAATAATATGAAAGCAATTCATTTTAAAAAAGACTGGAAATTAAATTAATTGAATTTATTCGAAAACTTTTAACTTTTTTTTCCAAAACAAACTTGAAAAAATAGCCGGTAAAAAATAGTACCTCTATTACGTTTCTTAACAAATTGTTAATTACAAAAATTACAAAAAACAATTGACAAAATTGTATTCTTATTATTGGCTTACACTTAAGAGTGTTCCGGACTGAAACTGTGTTTTTTCAAATGGTATTGTGAAGCGATTAAATGTCGTATTGACATGATTAAGGTGTCATTGTGTAGCCAAAAACTGTCTCTAAAAAACTGTTGGAGCTCAATTTCAATTAAGTACTTCTTTACTCAGTAGTAAAGGATCTAAAACTCCAAAATGGCCAAAAATCGTACTTTTTCAAAGAGAATTCCATCAAAATAAAAACATTTTTGGCTTAAATTTCTTAATGAGCATAAAATTCGACATTTAAACTGTATAACTATTGGAGAAAAAATTAACTTTTTAAACAAAAAAGAATTTAAAATCTATGAATAAAATTTTTGATAAGCAATTTTTCTTATGATGCGATATTTTTTTTTTTAATCTCTTCATTTATTTAGCCTTACTTGTGCTCAACACACCAATCAAAAAATTTTGGAAAAAACTTTGATCAAAACACATTTTATTTCAAAATTAAGAAATAGCAAAATCTGCCTAAATTTGAAAATTCAAATCAGTAACGGCTGGCGGAAGTCACGATTCTCATAGGAAGGCGATTCTCTCTCTCTCTTAGTAAGATGCACTCTTAAGAGTGTTCCGGACTGAAATTGAAAAAGCAGTAAGAATTTTCAGTTTCAGTCCGGAACACTCTTAAGAGTGTTCCGGACTGAAATTGAAAATTCTTACTGTTTTAAGCGCCACCCAACTGCAGACGACAAATTTTGAACTAAATGCATCTTACTAAGAGGAAGAGAATCACCTTCCTATGAGAATCGTGACTTCCGCCAGCCGTTACTGATTTGAATTTTCAAATTTAGGCAGATTTTGCTATCCCTTAATTTTGAAATAACATGTGTTTGTTTAAAATTGAAATGTTTTGATTGCTCTGTTGAGAAATAGTACATACATGCTAAATAAATGAAGAGATTAAAAAAAAAATATCGCATCTTAAAAAAAATTGCTTGTCAAAAATACAAATTTTATTCATTTTTCATTTCATTCATTTATTTGAACTTGTCTGGTACAATGTACATATGGCTACTTAAATATAGTGATTAGAATGTTATAAAAATTCTTAGCAACTATAAATGATTATTTTGAACTAGAGATTAAATTGATTAATTGGTTTTGTTTTGAGAAAAATTATGGAAAAAAAACTCAATAGCTTTTTAATAAAACTTAAAACTAATATAAAAAAGTACAATTTATAGCGGAATATCCTAAAGCATAGCATCTTGACTATTTACACATTTATAGATGAAATTTTCATAGATGTTTGTACAATTTTCTTAAATAGTTAACATTTTTGCTATTTCATGTAGTCCAATTGTTTTTCAAAATTTTATTTTGACAAATCTGAACTTTCTTGTAGTGACAGTTTGCACAAAAAAACCAACTTGGTGATGCATATAATAGAGCAGGTAGGAAAACGACTTTGTATATTAACAACTTGGGGGTAATTCCCTAATTTTTAAAACGATTATCGTCGAGACGATAATTGAAAACGATAACGTTTTCAATTTGCTTTCTGTAACTCAGCGAAAGTAGTGTCGTGTATCGTTTTGCTGAGAGAGAGTTTTGAAATATTATTATATGTCAAAACTCAAAATAATTATTTAAAATCGAATTTGAAATTGACGTTGGTGCACCAAAAATATAAAATAAACCCGTGGAAAATGTAAGTTTTAAAATAAAACATTGCAAAATACTGCATATTGTTTAATTAAACAAAAAATTATTTTTTTAAAGGGCTGTGACTTCAAACCAAATGAAGATTATCGTCGAATTCATGGATGAAAATCCCAGTTTAGCAACCGGGTATAAGCCGAATACCAATGAAGGAAGAAATTTAATGAACAAGTTGTGGGACGAATTGGTCATAATTTTAAACGCAAACAGGCCGCCAATAAAAGACAATAAGGCTTGGAGAAAAGTACGTACCTACATACATATACATACATATCCAAGTTTTTTTTTTATAAATTCAAAATAATCCAAATTTTCACAGGTTTGGACTGACTTTAAGTACAGGACCAAAAATAAAGTCAGTGCAAATATGCAATCTATGAAGAAAACAGGTGGAGGACCCTACGACCAAAAGACTTTGACAGAAGAAGAAGAGAAAATTGTCCAATTAACTTCTCTAAGGAAAGCGGTTTCAGGAAGCAACGCCAAAATCTTTGGTGCCCCGGAACAAAACCAAGTAACAAATCAATCCACCGAAGATTTGGAAAACGACGTGGAAAATTTGCTGGACAATGTGCTGGAAAGCCCAAAAAACATTCCGAAGCTGACATATTATCAACTGGTCGGAAAAGGTAAGAAGTAAAGATGAAAAATATTGTTTTTTCTTAACAATATTTTTGATTGTAGATTTTCAACTTTGTTTAACAAAGGAATTACTTCTCCAAAAAAGAAAAAAGAGGAATCAACACTTGAAGATCTTTTAAAGATCCAAATTGAAAACGACAAGAAGTACCAGGAGGGTGTTTTGTGCCTGCTTAGAGAAAAAAATACGCAGGATGCTATTTTTCAAGACAAATAATTACTGACACTTTTAGAAAAACGCAATCGAATTGCAGAAAACCAACTAAAACCCAATTAATTTTTGTTATTGAACACCAATATCAAGTTTTAATTAAATAAAATATTTAAATTTACAATGAGTTTTTAATGTTATCTCTTATACGAACTGCTAAACGCCTCATTTCATTGCTTGCAGGATTTGATTCTTCAGATTCGTTCAAGACGTTTGGAATATTGTCATTGCTCAATATAATATCATGTTCTACTACATTATATTTAATACAAATGTTGTGTAAGGCAGCGCATACATTTGCGAAAACAGCTAGTCGGGGCTGTAGCTACTTTTCCTTTCCTCCAAAAGAATTCTCCATCGACCTAATTTTGTATATATATATATATATATATATGATGTACATTATATATTATATTTAAAAAAAGCAATAAAATTAATCTTTGTATACACCAATACATCTCTCTACTATGTTTCTTGCTTTAGCATGTATACTATTGAAATGTGTTTTCGTTGCGTCATCCGAGGATCTATAGGGAGCAAGCAACCAAGGTTCTAAAGGGTATCCACTATCACCTTTAAAATTTAACAATTAATTACGACTTTTTTGATTGTTTTTTCGCACATACCTAGAAGCCAATAGTTATGGTTTTGGTGGCTGAATGCGTTTTCAAAAAAAAAACGTTCATTGGAATGTTTCCACACAAGAGAGTCGTGAGCAGATCCACCGTATCTAGCATTAACAGCCATAATCCTCATATTATTATCACAGATCTACATACATATATAGGTTTATTAATATAAATGAATTTTTTTTTTCTTTTAGTTTACTTACAATCATTGCATTTAAATTTTAAACTATGTTTCCCTTTCCGATTAAAAAAAATGTGTTCGTCTTCCTTGGGTCTTTGAAAAAAAAGATGTGTACCGTCTATACATCCAACGACTAAATATAAATTATGATTGTCTTTTATTTTTTAATTTTACAAACTTAATTTAAACTTACTCCCAGGCAATGAATATTTTTGATAAAACCATTGTTTTATTTTGGTCTTTTCAACCTCGTTGGAAATGCTCCATTTTATCCACACGGGACATAATATGGATTCCAGACAGATAGCTGTTTTGGTCACAATTTTGGAAAGTGTGCTTTGTGCTAAGGCAACTCCAAAACCATCACCAGTTAACCACTGATACCCACCACTTCCCAAAGTTTCAAGGGTTGCACACAGTCGAAGAATTGGTGGTATTCGAGTGGATCGGCAACCATCATCTAAATTGACCGTTTGGAGTATCATCAGAAATGCTTCTTTATTAATTCGAAATCGTTGAATAAAACTTGAAAAGTTGAATTTATTCAAAACCGTAAGAAACTTACAAAATGATTGTTTGTATTTAGACACTTACATATGGTTTGGAAGAGACAACGGATTTGACTTGTCTCTTAATTGTTTTCGCATTCTTACTATTTTTAGTTTATTTTCTCGTCGATCGTTTTCGTCGTTTTGGTTTTGACGGAACATGATTCGAGGAGATTTCCAAACGGTTAAAAAGTATATGTCATATTTACGTTGAAGGAAAACAAACTATTTTTCGATTTATTTGTTATTTATTTGATAAAGTTAAATAAGTAATTAAAAAAAGTGAATCATTTTTTATTTTAAAGTGTGGCATAAAAAAACATTTCCAATACAATAAGTAATTTAAAAAAGGAATAAAAGGAATAAAAATGTTTTTTATTTTTTCATTGCATTTTATTTTCACATTTTCATACCAAAACAGTTAATTTTTTTAAACAAAATCAAAAAATGTATGAAAACGATAGCTACTTAGCTATCGTCTCAATGTTAACGTTTCGACGAGAACGTTTTGTCGATAATCGTCTTAGGGAAAGCAAAAAAAATTGAGCGAAAACGATATCGTCTAAATGATTATCGTTTTCATTGTAACGTGAAGCAAAACAATCGTTCAAATGATATCGTCTGACGATAATCGACTTAGGGAATTACCCCCCTTGTTTTCTATACTCAGGTGGGAATTTCTGTTTAAAAGTGGGTATAAAATTTTCATCAAAAATTGAGCTTTATTTATGCTTTCTTTTATATGAGCTGAAAATGTAAGACGTTTGTCTAGAGTTACTCCCAGATATTTAATTGTTTGTTCCCATTGAATAGGCTTATTGCATAAGACTAGGTTTGATTGCGGCAAATTACTTTCTTTTCGTTTTTTTGTAAAAAAAACAAGCTTGTGTTTTTGAAGGATTTATTTTAATTTTCCAGCGATAGAAATATAAGTATATTTCATCTAATGCTTTTTGGATGTTAAACATTATTTCTTGGCAATTTTCAGAAATGCAATACATGCATGTGTCATCTGTAAAAAAGGACCTCTTGCAATAATTAAGGGTAGGGAAATCGGCAACATAAATATTGTATAGGAGTGGGGAAAGGGATGAACCCTCCAATAGTTATACAGTTCAAATGTCGAATTTTATGCTCATTAAGAAATGTTAACGAAAAATGTTTTTATTTTGATGGAATTCTCTTTGAAAAAGTACATTTTTTTTTGCCATTTTTGAGTTTTTGAGCCTTTACTACTGAGTAACGAAGTACTTAATTGAAATTGTGCACCAATAGTTTTTTAGAACCAATTTTTGTCTACACAATGATACCTTAATTTCAAAACGACATTCATTTGTTTCACACTTGCTTCTTAAATTAACACTTTTTGGCAAAGCCTGTGTTTGCTATTTCCACCTCTCATCGCCTGGTCATCGAACTAGCCAACCTAGCACCTTTTACCGCAATATTGTTCCTTGCACCTTTTACCGAAATATTGTTCCAGGAGACCTTTATTACGTCCCATCAGAGTGCTTAGTTGTTAGTTGGTTTCATTTCTGACACCGCTGTCTATAAGCCCACAGATTCTCATCAAATGGATTGAGATGTCTTGTAACGTAGGAGCGTGATCATTTGCCTTTAAGCAAAACAATAATTTGTTTCCGTCGTCCTTAAAAATTCCGCGATTTCTCTTTTGGCGAAAATTGTATCAGTGATGCAATTTTTTTTACCGAGGCTGTATATTAAAAAGAAATTACTCATACGCCACAGTGTGTCATCATCGTCATAATCATCAATTGGATAAAAAAAATAAACCACATTGCATTTTGACAAAATCTGTGTGACATTATTATTTTGGAGTTGATCTGAAGGGAGGCGAATGAGGTTAGCGGGGTCAGCTAGTGCATATACATAGGTTTTTTTTTGGTCGATTTTCGATACTTCCAATTTTCGGACTCTTTTCTAGGATTAAAAACATCAGTTGTTCGCTGTGCTCTTGATAAAAATCAATTGGGTATCATGGTTCTGTTAGATTTTTCTAAAGCTTTTGATAATATTGACCTACAAATTCTGATTTCTAAACTAGGAAATATATTCAATTTTTCAAAAACGTCTCTCAATCTTTTGCGGAATTACATTGTAAATCGAGTTCAACGGATTACCACGGATCAAGGTACTTCAAGTTCATATATAGTTAACTGCGGGGTTCCACAAGGTTCTGTTCTTGGACGCCTTCTTTTTTCATTATTTATAAATGATCTTCCTCAGATCGTTCGCAGTTGCCACATACACATGTATGCGGATGATGTTTTAATTTATAATTATGTTCGTAAATTGAGTTTGATGGAAGACTGTGTTGCTCAAATTAATAAAGATCTACTTTTCATACAAAAATTGGCTGACCTCAATAAACTGAACCTTAATCCATCTAAAACATTAAGTATGGTTTGCTGTCGAAGCAAAGGTAATCTTTCTGGTTTTCCAAAAATAATTTTGAATAGGCAAGTAATTGAATAAGTCAATAAAGTGAAGTACTTAGGCTTTGCTAAAATAGATAAAATTCTTGTGATGCGGTTTCTGAATCTATCAGGTGAATTTATTTTGGTCTTCGCTCTTTAAGGTCTTCATCTCATATTCTGAACCCGAGTTTAAGGCAACATTTTGTGAACAATCTTCTCTTACCCTTTTCTACTTTTAACTGCTTCGTCTGTCCTGCTCTTGATTTTGAATTTAAGCGTAAGCTTAATTTTGCATTTAACGACTGTTTGCGCTTCATCCACACCAATCCAAGATTTGTTAGTGTATCAAACATTTAGAACTCGTTATGTGGACTAAGCCTTGACAAACACCTTACGTTTCGTAATGTTATAAATTTTCATTATATTATTAATAAAAGTGTCCGGAGTACCTGGATTGTGGAATAGTCTTCCAATCGATATACAGAAAATTACCTCACCAGCCATTTTTAGGAAGAAAATTTGTGTATACTTAGCTACACAAAATAAGTTTTTGTACTTCTTCATTTTCTTTTTTTGTTATTATTAAATTTTCACTAAGCTAGTAAAAATTTTTATCAAATACAAATACAATAATTGTTTATGACTCTTAGGGCCGTTTGCTCATTCGAAACATAAATTTAGGTTCAACATAAAATTTTCATTTATATATGGGACGCTCCGGAATTCGAAACAAAAATTTAAGTTCTACATAAAATCCCCATACTAAAGATGAACTTTATGTAGAACATAAATTTATGTTCCGAATCAGCAAATGAGCCTTAAAGCTTGCTCAAAAACAAAAAAGAACAAACAAATTAGTTTCGTTTTAAACTTGTCGCAAGAAAATTATCCGTCGGGTCTAACAACAGAGTCTTAAATTCTGCTTATAACGAAAACAATATTTTATCTCAATGAAAAAAATATCTTTTAACTTGAAGAGACAAGGAATTATTATTAAATTGATGACTTTATGAATAATTCGAGCCATAAACTCTTAAACAATTGATGTAAGGACACAAATTTAACGAAACAAAAAACTTCACACCCAACAAACCAGGAATGCGCAATGGGAAATCATCCATGTGTTTTTAATTTCACAAGACTCTCTATAAGTTGAAGAGCGCCATCTGCAAAAAAAATATCTATTTTAAGAACCCATCAATAACGTTGATACAATTCACAGATACCAGTTAAGACTGTTTCTTTGTAGATCTGTAATTTATGGATGTATGTAAATTATTTGAAAATTAAGGACCAAGGCATTAAGAACTTAACTCATTTAAATTAACAAGTTCAACCCACCATTTTGCAATTTGCAACCCCATTTGATTTTTCCTATTGATATGAAATATTGTTGTCTCTATCTGTTTCTTAGATTGAAAGTTAAGCCTTTCATTTCTATGAAAAATCTTTCTCCTGCAGCTTTCTCTGTTATGTTTGTGTTTGTGTAGCTAAAATACAAAGACTGACATAAAGCTTCGTTCTACGTTTTCAATCGACCAATCAGAAGGTGGAGATTTATTGATTTCTCTTTAAATGAAAGTTCAACGTTACTTGGAATTGTTTATATGTAAGCTTTCACCCACAAGAGTTTCATTATGCTTGTTCTTGGGGGTGTTGAAATTAAAGAGAAGTTTAAGTGAACTGAAAAAGATGAAACGAATATGCAAATGTTTACATAAACTTAAAATTTTACCGCATGTCTTTTAAACTTTGTAAAAATAGAGATTCTGTTTCAAAGCTTAATGGTAACCAAGTTGTTTGAAAGTCTTTTCATACCATTTTTTTCTTCTTTACAAAATTTCGTTTTTTTTCCGAGTCAGTCTTTATTCCAAATTTTAACGATTCCTACATGAACAAGGACATGAAGTAGCCTACAAAAACACAATCGAAATTTTGTGGACACATTTTTTTGATGAAAACTTCCTTATTCTTATAAGAAATGCATAAACATGCTCTACCTTCAAGGCTATGTCATTCGTGAAAAAAAAGTCCTAATACATTTCAACAGGCCGCTACCAGGAAATTCTACATTTCTTCAAAAGGGTTTAGTTGACGAGGGACGAGTTGGTTTTGACAGCTCGTGGTGACCATATTGTTTACTCCACTTTCTGTCAAAATATCGTTTTTTAATCAGTCACTAAAGAAGACCCTTTTTATGGGGTACATCGTCTTCCTGCCAAGTCAGCTATTCAACTTTTGGCTATCAAATTTGAACAATCAGCCAACACGGCAACACATGTACGTAAACGAAACGTAAGATCTGTCGAAAAAATCGCCGCTGTTTGAGAATTTGAGGTAGTCAATTCCTCGTCGCTAACAAGACCCCATCATTGCGAATTTTGCGTCATGATTAAGGCGTGCACGCAAACAAAATTCAACTGAACCAGGAGATGCAACCAAATGACCATACGCAACGTCGAGTGTTCGCTAATTGGGTTTGGAGCAATTTGAAGTTGTTCCCAATTTTGGTCCAAAGATCATATTTATTGATGAGGCCCATTTTTGAAAGAATGGGTACGTGAATAAGCAAAATTTCCGGATTTGGGACGACACCAATTACTGCGAGATTCATGAGGTGTCAATGCATGCAAATAAATAGTTTACTGTTTGTTGTGAATTTTGGGTTGGAGGTGTCATCGATTGGTCCATACTTCTTCAAAAAAGATGCTGAACAGACCTGACTGTTTGGCGGTTTAAGTTGGATGATATGGACACCGAAGACATATGGTTTCAACAGGATGACGCTACGTGCCAAACAACTCAAGACACAATCGACATTCTGCAGCGGATGCGAATAAGCCGCAAACCACCGCGGCTGATGAGGTGTCGGTACTTCCCGTTAGTCGAGGCCCACAAAGACAACATAATCGATGCTATCGGTCAAATTCAGCCTGATTTATGAACCAAAGTCATCAAAAGCTTAATCCATAGCTATCAATAATATAGTATACTCCAACTCCAACGCTCTTTTGCGGTTATCAAAGTATCAAAAGCAGTTCTTGAAACTTGAATCGATAACACACAATTCATTCAATTTTGTAAGCCAACTAATTCAATAAATTAACTATCTTTTTGCATCCCACACAAGATTGCAAATACCGAAATTGAAAACCAAACCAATTAATGAAAATACCATTTAAGGTTAACCAAATCGATTTAGGGTTGCTATCGGCTATAAATTTCTTCAAGTGCGATGACTACGACGACGCACGGTGAACACATGAACAATAATTGCATTTCCCCTACATGAAAAGGACATGGTCCAACCATAAACGAAGATAAACAAACCGAAAAAGACAAAGCTTTTATTTTGAAACTTGAGCACTTAATTTTTATTATTCATTTATGGTCAAGGTGGGTTTTTTCGAAATATAGACGGTTCACGGTTACATTTTTGCTGGTCAAATAATTGCTAAATTGGGGAAAATTTATTGCCAAATATTTATTGATTTTAGCTTAGTAGGTACTAAAATTTTGTAACGTCTTAAAAAACAATAACCTTCCCACATAGCCTTGAAGGAAAAATGTTTACAATAATGGCATTCTTTTCTTAAATAAATTTCAAAATCGTCAAAATATTGAAATCGGATTTTCTTGTTTTCTTGCAGTCACGCCTTTTAGAAGATGCTTCCCTATTATGTAACTCCTGGTCTTCTCGACAAAATGTAAGTATATTTTTCTATATTCGTCAATGAAAAGTTCAACAAATAAGTCCCAATCCCAATTTTCCAATTTGTCTTAGTTTGCTTTGTCTTCAATTTTTTTATTAGAACGTACAAACCTTACGAAATATTGATTATTGAAATGTACATATAAACACCTTAATGAGAATTATTTTGGTTATTTGTCTTTGTTACTCGTTAGATGGCGCTACAATCTGGAGTGAATCTATACTTTAACCAACAATCATCTCCAGACGTATCGAGTTGTAGCCAGCTGCCTTCAGTTACGCATTCAAAATTGGTTGAAGTGCCTTTCGACTTGCGAGCTGCATCGAAGGTATGATCTACCATTTTTGAGTGGAATTTACAAATGTTTCCCTTTTTTCTCTTAATTTCCATTTAAATTTTCTTGTTTAAATAAAATTAATTAAAAGCGTGTTTCATAATTCTTATTCGGTTTTATTTCGTAATATTGAATCTTAACCTTAGCGCAACTGAAGGCAGTCAGGTTAAGGATGTTTATTTGATGTTTGTGACAGATTAAAGTCACTCCTATTGATTGGTATTACATATTAAGTCTGTTCGATGTGCGCTCTAGGTCGCTCTGTGGGGCTCTGATTTCGCACTGAGCTGTTCGATGTCGCTCTTATTTCGCCCCGGTGCATTTCCACTGTGTTCGATGTGTATTCAGTGCTCGCACCGGGACCGGGAGCGCTCTGAATCGCCCCAAGTTTTTTTTTCGGGGTGAGAATTTCGGAACTGTTCGAATCAGCTGTTGCTATACCTACTACAAAGAGAAAAAAAAAAAAAAAAACAAAGCACTACTAATGCGTTCGATGTGAAACCGAACCCGAACAGTTTTAAGTTTTTTTGACAGGTTAGTGACAAGCACTGGAGCGCCCCGGGGCTGGTTACATCAAACGAACCTAATAGGTACGAAAAACTGAATAACCATCATAAAATAAAACAGCCAACACTATTTTTGGTATACTGTACACGGCCAACAAGAAAACATTTTTTGTGCAGATGTGCAATGAATATGGATGTATATTATTTATATATTTTGATGTGGTTGAATGGGCTTCAGGTCAAATGAAACAAATATTATCTGTTTTGTCACAACGTTTCGTCCATGTATATGGACATCTTCAGGTGAACAAAGGATTTCTATATTGGCATTGATAATTATGTTACAAATGTTTACAAAAATATTCACAATACAGAAATTACTTACAATAATTGTTGTTACATTAATACTTAACAAGTATTTTCTGTTGCGTCTGAACAATGAAAAGTAAAATTGACAAGTAACATGTCAACGAATAAAACAAGACAAAAAACATGAAAAATTATATAAAACATAATCGCAAAGATCATATTGCTGAGCTTTTTCTCTTTCTCTTCTCCACCAAGTGTTTGTAGTGGGGGCTGACATCTTCCATATCAGTTCGTCTGTTGATTGTGTTAGCAGCATTGATGATATGTAGCGTTTCAATTATCATCCTTTTGTTTTGGTTCTCTTCTCGCTGCATTATTTCGACGTTGTCATGATTCGGAGAGTGCTTGAAAGCTATGCAATGTGATGCCAGTGCTGTCTTTTGTGGTGCGTTATTTTTGATATCGGATTTGTGTCCTGCCAGTCTATTTCTAAGTTTTTGTTTTGTTGTTCCTATGTAGATTTGGTTACATTGTTCGTCCATATTTCCGTTACAATTGATTTTGTAGATTAAATCTGAATGTTCCAATTTGTCTATTTTTGATTTTAGGTTAGTGTAGAGTTGTGAAGTGGTATTTGTCGATTTCATGGCTAGTTTATATTTGTCTGTATCTAAAAGTTTTGCATTTTTGAACCGATCCGCTATTTCTTTTACGTACGTGAAAGATTTGTAAATTTTGATTTCTTTATCTTTTTCTTCTTGTGGGTGTATAGTTCGATGTTATTGTTTTATTAGTGTTTTTATTGTTTGTTGCGGGAAAGCGTTTTTTTGTAATATATCTGTTATTTTTATTTTGTTGCTGATGTGGAATTCTGTATCGCTTATTGAAAGGGCTCTATGTATCAAGTTTTTGGCTGTATTGAAAATTATTTGCTTTCCTTTTTAGAAGCAAAAAAGTGTCTATATTTGCATTTTCGTTTGTGGAATCGAATCTGCTTACCAATTCCAAATTACCAAATAACATTTCTTCCGTGATAGCAAAGCGGAAATCGGGTAGCGAGAATCTTTTTGCGAAAAAAACGACATTTTCAATGATTTTCTATACTTCTGTTTGCAAATCATCGCAAATCGCCATAGAACAAAAATTCATGACCAAAACTAAAAAAAAAACAATTCACCGATTTTAAATGCAACTCCACAATAATCGTAAACGAACTAAATTCTTTCGTTATTTTCGAGTACAAATACCCTCTACAATCTAGGCATACAATTCTCGTAAGTGCACACAAATATTTTTCTACAAATAATAATCACGTATCTATCGAGTTTACCTTCTTGTTCCCGATGGGCAATTACATTACTCCTTCGAATCTAACAAATATGTTCCAATGTTTTCATTAAACGAATGTGGATATCTCTCTGGGTATTTATTTTGCAGTCACCCACTTTGTGCACAACTTTTTTTTTTAAACCTGTCTGCTAGTGACCACATGTTGTGGTTTTATATAGCGTATGTCCAAGTCCACCCCAATCTAAACTAAGCTCTGACCCACAAAATGTAATTTTTTCCTTTTTCTACAAATTAAGCTCAACAACTTGGTGGGGGAGTAGAGTATAGGGTTTTCAAGTTGCACTTGTTCGAATCACAGGATATTAATGTTTATTTAGCCACAAATTACTTCCGGTCACGCTATGCTACATACGTCAAGTGGCATGTTAGTGTAAAAGTATGGCTAACTGCATGCACCCTACACACTCGAACTGATATTCTTTTCATTTCAGACAAACGAAATGTCTGTATGGATAGTTCGCTTCTTGACCATAAACCATATTTTGCAGGACACTCACTTGAATGACATTTCATTGGGTTTGACATTAGTGTTGTCAGAATACGTCACTTTACTTTTCATAACGTAAGGCGATTTTTTTATTTTCGATCGAAATTATTATCGAATCAAAAACCAAAAATATAATTATCCTCTGGAACCTTGTTCTGCAATGGATTGAATTTTGTTTGGGGGGCACAGGTATCGTTGAAAGAACTCTGTCCACATTTTTTTTGTTTGTGGCAAACGAACATATTTTCCGAACGGTGACAGAAGTTTATGAGCAAACTTTTCTCATTTCACATATGGAATTGGTTTTGGTATTGTCATTGCGTGTACTGTATCTGGTAAAAGTCGAATATTTTGATAATATTTCTTCATTTTCGTTAGAAGAGGCGGTTGGAATAGTGCTGGTGAGCTCAATTCCAATGGGGGCATGGCTAAACGAAGTGTGATAGTAAAAAAAAAACAACCTTTCGTTATCTTGTACCTACATCTGAACATGTATTGCCTCATTCCTATCTGAGGGTGTGAGCGGGTCTACAGGTATGCTTAAGATTCTTATTGAGAGATAGAGAGGAAGGGAGAGCTGGCCTCATTAAAAATTGGCCAGACAACTCATAAATATTTCAAGGTTCTCTTCTGCCGAATGCGGTCCCCTTGTGTTTTTTTTTCTTTTTTGTGATGAATGACGATAGAAAAGCTGTAATTTTTTTTGTAAGACTCTTGTCGTCATCGAATAAAATGTAGGAGGTAGTGTCAATACCTTTCCTAAAATGTTGCTGTGGATTTAATATTAATTTATTATTAGTTTTTAAATGGCCAGTGGTGTTAATACAAACTGTCTCGAAAAACAGTACCTAACAGTACCTAACAGTACTTCAACTTTTGCATCTTGGACTTTGAAGAACTTGACAAGTCTTATTCACCTTAAAGGTGATTTTAAAAGTCAGTCAATTTTAAGACTCTGTTAGGAGAAATATTTTCCTTATTGGGTATAAGAGAGAGGTTCTGACATATTGCAAATTGTAGTGGTTACAAATGTGACGATGGGCTTGATTGAATGAGCATCTTTTAAGCAAACAACTCAATTATTTGCTTGCAAATTTGATGACTTCTTACAAGGACTTTTTTAAGTTTTTCCTATTAGGTATGGCCTGCCGTACTGTGTGAACGTTTGAAGCCATTCGTCAACAACCTGATAGGTCCTTATCAGTGTGGCTTCAGACCCGGAAAGTCCACCATCGATCAAATATTCACCCTACGGCAGATCTTGGAGAAGACCCAGGAACTTCAAATCGATACCTACCATCTTTTCATCGATTTCAAGGCCGCGTATGACAGCGTCTATAGAGACCAACTATATAGAGCAATGTCTAGTTTTGGCATCCCAGAAAAACTCATCCGTCTGTGTAAGATGACAATGGAAAATTCACGCTGTTCCATCATGGTCGGAAAAAACCTAACGGACGCTTTTGATGTCAAAAAAGGTTTTAGACAAGGCGATGCGCTGTCATGCGACTTCTTCAACATCATCCTTGAAAAGATTGTGCAAAGCTCCAATGTCAACACCAGAGGCACAATCTTTCAAAAGTCCGTCCAGCTACTAGGATACGCAGACGACATTGACATAATTGGAAGAACACAGCGTGATGTCAGTGGAGCGTTTGTGAGCCTTGAGACGGAGGCCAGGAAGATGGGTCTAGCGGTTAACGAGGGCAAGACCAAGTTAATGCTGTCGACAAGAAAGGACAACCAACATCGACGTCTTGGAGCAAACGTCAACATAGACAGATTTAACTTCGAGGTAGTTAAGGACTTTGTCTACCTGGGATCCGCTATCAACTCAGACAACAACACCAGCGCTGAAATCAAACGAAGAATCACTCTTGCCAATCGCTGCTTCTTTGGACTTAGAAGGCAATTGAGTAGTAAAGTCCTCTCCCGAGCAACTAAAGTGACACTCTACAAAACCCTCATCATCCCGGTCCTCATGTATGGTGCAGAGACATGGACTGTGACAACATCTGATGAAAACGCTTTGGGCTGCTTTGAGAGAAAAATTCTTCGAGTGATTTTTGGTCCTGTCTGCATTAATGGGGAATGGAGGAGAAGATTCAACCAAGAACTGTACGAGCTGTACAGCGACACTGACCTAGCCAGAAAAGTTAAGGTCCAACGACTTAGATGGTTGGGTCATGTTGAGCGAATGGAAAATAATGCTCCGGCTCGTAGAGTCTTCGAATCCAATCCGGAAGGACGTCGCAGAAGAGGAAGACCGCGACTCCGGTGGAGCACACAGGTGGTAGAGGACCTGAACCAACTTGGCGTGCGAAACTGGAGACAGTTAGCCAGGGACCGAGCTGGCTGGAGAAGTTTGTTGGGTGAGGCCCTGGTCCGACCTGGACTGTAGCGCCACCATAAGTAAGTAAGTACTATTAGGTATGCAGAGTGCTGGATAATGACAGAGCAAATTGTTAGTGTCATTTTGATTGGTTTTACGGTCATTCAGTAAGCTATGTGGGTGCAGATGTAAAGATTTGATTCGATTAAAAGGGCAGAAAAAGATTGAATTTCTTTCAGCGATAAAGGTGATATCAGCTTGTTATAATAGATATCACTACCAAGATATCGGTAGGGAAAGGGGAGTTTAAGGAAAATAACTTCAAATTTAAATAATGGGATATCATTGACATTTGTGTTTGATTTGACATGGTTTAAATGTTTCCACCGACTTCACTTGGTGGTGCGCATCCGAATGGTCCACCTTATTCAAAATATATTGTATACAATAGGGTCTCACGTATATTGGTATAATTTCAAGTACGACACCATAGATTGCTCACCCACGCATTTCGAAAAAAAAAAATAAATTTCCCTATTGAAGATCGCAAGAAGAAATAAGTTTGTTGCATGGTGTGATAAGAATAATTTGAATCTTTACCCAAGAAATTGTCAGACAATGGCAGTTGCCAAAAGAGTGTAATGCCATATAATAATTTCCCACAACCCATTTTTTTAAGGTTAGGGGCACATTAACAACATCGTCAATAAAGCTAAATCAAGTTCAGGGTCAATTAAAAGTTGATCCAAGGAGTTCCTTGACGCTTAAATTTGCCACTGTCAAAGTGAGTTACGTTCTAAAATGTTATTGTAAATTGTTTATAATGTATAATGTTACATTACCGATAGTTTATGTGTGTTTGTTTGTTTTCGATAAGTCTACATGATAAGTTTACATGAAATCCTTCAATACTCTTTGGTTGATTATATTTTTAATTAAAACAAAACAAGGACTTTCGAGACAAAAATATTACTTTAGGTCAACGATTGCTAAGTTGGCAGAAGCGTCGATTATTGTATAAAGGAGTAAACATTGCGTCAAATACTGTTATCAGGAAATTCAATCAAATTACATTAATGTTAAATTAAATTAATGGCGAGTTAGATTTTCATGAAAGATTCTCGTCTTCTGACTTACCTACGTTGTTTTTTTCTATAAAATATTTTTCAAATAATATGTGTGTCCGTTTATATTAAGCTTTTGTGGATAACTTACCATTGGAAAGCACTAACAAGTCGCAAATAATCCCAAAAACTTACGACAAAATATTTAAACAAAAAGTACACTCTGGCGAATGTGTGTTTTTTTTTCATACACTTTAGTACATATTTCATTTGGAAAAAAAAAAATACATTTAATAATATGTTGATTTATATGTGCAACAACAACAAATTGAAATCCTGTTTTTCACTTGGATCAATTTTTGTGATCCAAAAATTAGTTCTTCTTCCGCATACAAGTTGGCGTATATTTTCAATAATAACTGTGCTGCCACTTTCACACATTCATCTATCCGGTAATGAAATATTTTTCAATTACATAGCAAAAACTTTTCCCCTAAAAAAACAACATAATAATCGTTCAACAAAATTATCGTAGGGCAACTCCGATCTAATTGTCAGAATGAAAAAATTACAAACAGCTGCCAAACTTGAAGTAAAAAACAAATTGATGATAGAAGCTGTTTTATTTTCTTGATCTGGGCCGGAATCATCTAACGCGATAGTTGATTATCAACATTTGTTTATTGTTTTTGATTATCAACTTTACTTTGGTCTATGTAAGCTGATCAAAAAAAAACCTTTGATTTTTTGGCATCACTGACTTTGACGAAACTATTTTGTTCTGTACTGACATTTGAAATTTGTCTTAACCCCGATACAGACTTGGATTGAAATCTTTTTTTTAGATCTGGGTTACACCTTTCACTAATAAGAGTACACAATATCCATTAATAATAAGACTGCTATTACACGATGACTCTTGAGTCATGACTCTTTTTCGGATTCTCTAAATTTCAATCCTTTGAGTCGAACACTATTACACCATGACTCTTAAGTCACGATTCAAATTTTTAATTTTCCTTTAAATGAAATGAAAAACATTCTTTCCCACTTTGTCAACTAGAAAAGTATACTCGTGAACTCGAAGCAAGACGAATTTAAATAAAACAAAATTCAAAAATTTTGAATAAGAATTGAAGAACGTTAAAAATGAGTTTTATAAAAATTTGAAGAGATAGAAGAAATATTTTTTTCCTTCAAAAGTGACAGTATTAACAAAATTCTTGGGTAAGAAACAAAAAAGTGTGAGAATTTAAGCGTTTTCGGGAGTTTTCATGAGTTTAGGGAGTAAATGAACAGATTAATATAAATTTAATTTATTTATTTGATTTTATTTTTGCTTCAAACTTGTCAGATAGTGTTAAATATATATTATAAGCATATGCAATGTTAATATTCATTTGAATTTTTATTAAAACTACATAAATATTTGAAAACGACACCTAAAAAGGTATCAAATGAAATTATCGCAAATAACTGACTATCAATTTGATAATCAGCTTACATAGAGCAAAAATCCTGATTTAGATTATCAAGTATCGCTTATCGCGTTACGTGATTCCAGGCCTGATCCGGATCAGATCATCGTAATAATAAAATGCAGCTAATAATACTTTGCTTTTACCAAAACCCCTAGACCGATGTACTTTAGCTTCAACATAGTTATGTTCATACAGATTTAAAGGATGGTACGAACTTGTCCTTCCTCTTCTTCTTTTATTGCGTCCACGATCACAAATACTCCCCTTCTGACCATCCATCATAGAAGTTGACCTCGATGCTGTTCTCAGCCTATCAACTCGCCTTACAATATGAGGATTCCGTTGGAAGAATTTCTTCACTATGTCGTCCATTTTCCTCAGGGTATAGCCAATCCAGCGCCATTATCTCTGTTTGATGTCAACATCAACTCATACATCCTCAGTCACAATTCAATGTTTTAAACCGTTTGTTCCCACCAAATCGTTAGGCTGTAATGCGATTAACAATCTTGTAATCTGCTCGAGATATTTCCACCTTTCACAAACGTACGTATAGCAATTTTAAATTGGACTCAAAGAGTCTTCATTTAGTGCAATGTATTATTTATCTGGACTTTCAGACTACCTGCTAGCTCTGTTTCCAGTTTTACACTCCAAGTAGATTGAGGTACTTTTCCATTTGTGTGTGCCACCTAAGATGCGGTCTATCTCTCCTTCTACGTCCCTCGGGAATAGTGTCGAAAGCTTTCCGTGCCGGAGCATTGGTGTCCATCCGCTCTAACTGACCGATCCATCTGAGTCTCTGGACCTTGAACCTTCTGGCTAGGTCCACGTCGTTGTACAACCCATAAAGTTCGCTGTGTGTCTTTACTCGAAGACAGCATATACTTTGTTTTTCCCTCATTTACAGCTAAACCCATTTTTGCCGCTTCTGTCTCAGTTCTCTCAAAGGCACCATTGACATAACGCTGTGTTCTTCCCATTATATCATCGGCGTATGCGAGAAGTTGAACAGATTTTTCGAAGATAGCGCCTCTGGTGTTGACGGTGGAATTCTGCACTATCTTCTCAAGAAAGATGTTAAAGAAATCGAACGACAGTGCATCGCCTTGTTGAATCCTAAAAGCCAAAACTAGACATAGACCTATACATTTCGTCTCTGCAAGGGCCTGCCTGCATTCTTCGTCAAACCAGGGGTTTCGTTTTGGTGGCTGTGTGAAACCTGCACATTAGAGGCGGCATCTCTAACTGCTTTCTAGCAATGTTGCACTAGTCTTCGATACTTGATGTTGTCTTCATAGGACTTCTTAAGAGATTACTTGACACTCGATCGGAAATCTATCGGGTTCTGGCGATATCTTCCGATTGTAGCCGTTCAACGTCAAATGTTCTTGCAGCATTTCCTTGTTTTGGCCGTAGTCGGGATATTCGTAGTAATACCTTGGCTAAGACAAGGTAGTGGTCGATGTTGGCTCCTCGGAAAGTTCGAACATATAGAATGCTGGGCAAGTGCCTTCCGTAGATCGCAATGTGATCAATCTGGTTGTTCCTTAATGGATGTTGAAATGTGCTTGCTAGCACAACATTTCGATCAGCCTGCATTTTTTTTTGGAAGTGATGTCGTGTAGGCTGTGCTTTCCGTCTGTTCCACCAAACATGTCCTAATTACCCAGCTTAGCGTTAAATGCGCCGAGTGCAATTTTACTGTCATAGCTAGGACACTGCTCATATGTTTTGTCCAGGAGCTCGTAGAACTCGTCTTTAGTGTCGTCATTTATCTCTTCTATGGGGGCATGCGCGCCTTGATTCGGATCGCCTTGATGCGTTTGCTTACACATTTGTAGCTCAAGACTTTTTGCCTGAGTCTGCTTTCCCCGATGAATCCGCATCCAAAGAGACGCTGTTGTTGCTCTCGGTTACAATTACCATAGTAAATTTCGCAGTTTCTCATCCTCCTTTTGACCGGTCCATCGTATCGCATTTCCTGGATAGCGGTAATGTCTGCTTTGTAGCAGTTGAGGGTCTCCGCTAATTGTTCCGCAGCACGCGGTCTATTAAGGGACCTAACATTCCACGTGCATATCCGAAATTCGTTGTCCTTAAATCAGTTGCTTGGGTCGTCATCAGTGTATCCGTCCCTTTCCAAGGCCTGTTGTTGCTATGCAACTAAATTTTTTTAAATGTTGTTGGGAAGTCACCCCGACGTACAAGCCCCAACCTGGAGTACCAGGCACTTGATGTGATTGCAAGTGCAAGAGCTGGAAAAAACCGCTCCTTTTACGGCCTCCTTGGCTTCAAATAAATAGCCCGTAAGGTTTTCACCAAGTAGTTCGGCCTTACTAGGACTGAAGACGCAACCGTTGATTCCAAAAATAAAAATTTATTCGCCGCGCGTCGCCTTCTTCGTTTCGTTATGAAATCTAGACTCGTTTTTGAGACACTGAATTTTTTTTCTTAATTTGAATTTTTTTTCGAAATAACATTCTACGTAATATATTATTTAAAAAAAATTATGTTAGTATGCATACCTACATATGCCGCAAATTAAAAATAGAAGAATTTCTAATTTCAAGTATGTACATCGAAAACTACTCAAACGATTTACATTAAGTTGTTCTGCAAGATGAAAAGAGGAACAAACCTCGTTTCTGTTGTAACAATTCGTTGTGGAAACAGAACAATTTGGAGATAACATTAACTTTGCCACATTCTTTTGATTCTTAATGCATGAGGGTTCCAAATAGCAGCAGAATATTGACCTTCAAAATATTTGAAACCGAGTAGAAGTTAATGCTTTTTCTCACATTTTTAATGGCAGTTTCATATAGCTTACACACATAGATCTTTATTAATAGAAAAACAATTTTAATGTGTTAATACAGGTCCTTTGCTCTTTTTTTTCAAACTCATAGTAAAAAAGCCTGGACTCATGTTTATTTCTTAAGACAGAGACATTTATCACAGAACAGATATCCATAAATAAGGAAACCTTCACCTGACCTGCCCTTCACAATCCTAGAAATCTTCCTACACAATTTCCTCTTTTCTATATTGTTTTGATTAAAATTTATTTTCTTTTCTCTAGGGTGACATATTTGCCGGACTGAACGATGGCATCCTCAGCAGGGCAGAAGCATTAGCAGCTGTCGATATACAAAAACACCAGAACACACATGCCCATTCGCAAATGCCCTCGCAGATAAAACATGATGTCATGTACCACCATAGTATGAGCGGCCCCCCTCAACGACCATTACAGGTGATTTACTTGTTATATTGATATTTTCGTCTATTTTTTCCTTGTTGTTGTTGTTTTCTTCTTTTTTTTTTGTTCGATTAAACCACTCAACCAATTTGACACAAGTCGATAATTCGATCGGAATCAAGTCTAGTTTTTTGGTTACTAATAATTTTATTAGTTTCACGCACCACACAATAGCTGTGTTCCACTCATATATCCGGTATTGCCTAATCAGAGACACGATTTCTGGACGTACGCACATCGCGCCACCAATGATGACAGTCACGTGTCATTACTCCAGGGGCTTTCCAAACATTCAATCCACCAAAGAGCCAACCCTCCTCCGGTCGTTTTTCTAACCAAACCGACAGTAGTAAAAAAAATGCCCACTTCAATATAAATGTACGGCAGACACAGGTACTTGAGTCGTCAAGGGCGTTTTGGCGTTTGGCGTTCGCATTGTCTTGAACTTCATGCAACTTAGATTAGATCAATTTGAGTCACACTTGTTCTTCTTTCCGAACAATATTGTCGAAATTTACATTGAATTGAATTGAAAAATTGTCGATTTGGTAAACGTGGTTGCCAGGTTTGATTAAAAACCAAAACAAATGAGAAAGATCGTGCATTCGCTTTCAAGAATGTAATATATTAAAATTGTACGGGTAGGTTAGGATGTTTTAAAAACTTACACACATAACTGATTCGAACAGAAGTTGGTATCCCGGCTGTGAGAGAGTAAAATGTTTTTTGCTTAACTGAAAAGTCCGTACTATTTTTAGTAGTTCAAATTGAACTTTTGTAATTAAAAACTAATGACTTTTGAAATCCCAATTTTTTTTCCAAACAATTCAATTCACAGAGAGTGGCAATCATATTTTTATAGTTCGGTGCGTGTCGTCAAGTGGTGCGGTGGTTTTTCGGCTCATTTGAAAATTAACAGCAAAGCAATACACTTAGGTAGGACAAATTCAAATTGCTCATCGCCCTTATTCTCCCATTATACATTCAAAATAAAACTTGGTTTCAAGCGCAGGGTATGAAAACATAGGACTTAAGTGGCTGTAATAAAGGCAGCTACATACTTCAGCTCAGAGCTACCCCTTGTCATTGTCACAATAGCAGTCATGAGAAACTTCAGCACAAAAGAAAAGGACGACTGTCACAGGCTACAACGACGACACGGTTACAGACGATAACTGTGAGGAAATTTCTGAAGTGTGTTTTGAGCAATGGGAAATTGTTTAATTGTTTCCATTTGTACTAACAAGAAAACAACACTTAGGGCTGTTTCCATACAAAAAAGGAGGATAATACAGACAGACTTTAAAAAAGGCTCACACAATAACGACTTATTTTCAATTAGCGAACGTTCATCGACACGTGATGCATGTCATTGGTAACAAGTGCATAAGCACATGGGATTTTAGAATATAAGGATTGAGAACTGGTGTCTTTTGAGCTTTGATTGTGTTTTCTGTTTGTATTAGAAAGGATTGAGTTGAGTAACATTCATGAAAGACACATTTTTCAAGTTCTTGTTTAAGTGCAGGGATTTAATAGTTTGTGAATATCTACAGGGGATTCCCTCAGGTTTAAAGCACCATACAAAAGTCTAAAAATGTAGTTTTAGTGTTTTCCTATGCCACTTCTTTGAACAGTTTATTTTTCAAAGTAAGCGTTTGCAGATGTGTCAAAATAGCAAAAAGATTACGTCGTTTTCTATTGGACGCCCAGAAGCATTCGGAAGAGTCCAGAAGCTTCTGAACCGTTCCATTGGACTGACTTTGACAGACGGATGTTTTGAAAAGAGCAACTCTCCTTTTTAAAGAATCGTCCGACATACATATAGAATTGGAGGTAGAAGGGGAAACGTCAAAGAAAGACCAATGGTAAGTGACATTAGTTTTTCACATCAAGTAGGATCACTGATGACTGATCAGAATTAACAAGATTGGAAACCTATACCTACGTTCTACCCTCCAAATAGATCAAGTTTAATATTTTAATACACTTATACTCTTGCAGCTAACTTGCTTTTTTGGTTTGTAGGCAATGTCATTTTCACAGTTTTCCTATCTTGTTATAACTGATCACTGAGTAGGATCAACATTCAGATACATTTATTTACTTGCGTTCATTTATACGATCTACCTGCTGTTGCCAAAATAGTAGTAGAAAACATTCTGAAACTTACTTACTTCTCTAGTATTGATCACATGAAAACCTTGCTGATCGTTATTTAGTAGTGCGTTGAAAATCGGTAACCTCTACAACTGCTGTTCATTGACTTCGAAAAGGCCTTTGACAGCGTCAACTGAAAGTACATCTGGTTAGCTGAGGAGAGGCATCCCAGAAAAGTTAATTGGTATTACCTATGAAAGCAAAATAATGATGGACACAAGTGTCACATTCTGCATGATGGTAGGTTGTGCAATTGTGATATCCACAGCAGAATCAGGCTTACGAAGACGTAAGTTGCAATGAATTGGACATGCGCTTTTAAAAGGTAACGATTGCATTACAAGTCAAGCAAAGCAATGGAATCTTCAATAGAACGGAAGAGCTGGCCGACCGAGAAGCACATGACGGAGGATTGCCGAGATGGAATCAGCGTCACTATAGGCAAGAGGCTGAAACACATCTCGGGAAACCAAACACGATGGCGTATGGGCGTAGTACGAGGCCACCTATGCCCCTCTATAGGTCCCCATGGGCTGAAGAGTTCTGTAGGACCTAAGTTAGTAAGTAATAAGGCTCTGCAGACTTAAAGATTTAAAAGAATGAAGGAAGGGGTTGAAAAGGGGTGTCGGTGTGCATTGGTCTTGAATTTATGAACATTGTAATTGTGATTGGGAATGACAGAATATGGAAGAGAGTTCCCCATTCGCGCATGTACGGCTAAACAACGATTCTCTATACTTGAGAGCACGTTGAAGTTGAGCTCGCAAGTAAACGGATGGGGATTCCTAGAAGCGCGAGAATTAGATGATGTCGAATCGTTTTAGGGGAGGATTGCAACCAGCTATTTCACTATATGCATTGACCGTAGAAGTAACGATAGAACAAAAGAGAGACGAAACGTTACAACGGTAATCTAACGAAGCGATTGAGTTATTGATGTTTTCTATCATCAATCATTCTTTAACGTCTTTGGTGTATACCAACCAAGGAGCTTAAGTTTGTAGCTGGAGCACTAGCCCAGAGATGCAAGGTTGCTTGCTGCTCAGAATAGTAGCCAGACCGGAGGAGGAAGAATTTCTTGCACCATCTTAAGAAACCCAAACATATAGTGGCATTTTTGGTCATATGCACATGTGCTCGTTCGGTTTTTTTATAACAAATTGTACAATGCTATTTAAGTCAGAGTTATAATGAGTTTAATCATCATTGTTGCAGTTCAACATGCATCGATACGATATGTCAGCCCACCGCTGATGACAAGAGAGAGTTGCAAACAAGAGATCATTTATAAAAATGATGAAAGAGTGGTCGGATAGCACGCATTTTCGATAAATATAGATATTTCTTGAGCTGATAATTTATCAGCGTTTCCATGACAATATTATAGAAAGAAGGGACGTAAGTACAATGGGACGATAATTAGAGGGAAGAAGAAGTTTCGCTTTTTTTTCGAAATTAGCTGGACTAACGCTGTTTTCCAACTGCTCGGAACAACCCCAGATGAAAAGGATAGATGGAGAAACTCACTCAAGGATCTTGCCAGAGTGGAAGAATACCTATACAAGCCAGCGGATTTATGTTATGTTGAGATCTTTAAGGAATCTCACCACACGAGTGTGGAAATCATTGACTACGCTCAAGACCTGAGGGAGTCATGACACTATTTGACAGCGAAATGTTGGAGGTTAACTGGCTAGCAAAAAGGTTAGCTTTTCGCGGGAATAAAACCAAGCTTACCAAGCTTAACAGCGAACTTTACGGGTTGTACAACGACATGGACCTAGCCAGAAGGGTCAAGGGCCAGAGATCTCAGATGGCTCGCGTCATTTAGAGCGAATGGATCACCAATGCTCCGGCCCGGAAAGCCTTCGACCACTATTTCCCGATGGGACGTAGAGGAGAGGAAGACCGCGACTCAGGTGGCGCACTTCAAGTGGAAGAGGACCTCAATCAACTTGGAGAGCAAAACTGGAGATGACTAAGCTAAGGATCGAGCTAGCTGGCGGAGCCTGTTGATTGAGGCCCAAGTCCACAACGGACTGTAGCGTCCACCTTAAGTAGTAAGGAAGTTTTTTTGGGTTTTATATACTCTTAACCTTATCGGGTCTGCCTCACTATCGAGGAAGTGTTGTGACCCGGAAAAGTGAACGGTTGCATTGGCTCGACCCGAAACCACGACCTGGAAAACAGAATCTTCCTTAATTACTGCATTACATCATCATAGATTGTGAACTTGACCAAGTATATTGCGGAACTAGCGGTCAACCTGATAATTCGCAATAACAAGTTCGCGTTAAAACAAGCGTTTAAATAAGCTCGTTTTCTGATATTCATTGGAGTAAATCAAACAAAAAATGCACGGGTACATTTTCGTGTTTGATTTGGGAAAGGCTTTTGACACTGTATGGTCTGGGGTCCTTATCTAAAGGTATTTTCGTTTGTCAACGATGCAACTACGCACGCAGAACGAGCCTTAAAGGTCAAAATCATTTAAAGCGTGAGTTCGACGAGGCTCTTATTTCTAATATAAGTCCAAAAATTATATACAATTCAGTTCTGGTCACCGTTTAGACTTAAGCTTCGAGGATAGACTCAAGAATTGTATCCACGATATGGTTATCGTTGTGAATCTTAAGAGCATTGATTAACAAGGAAAAAAAATGAATAACCTCGGTATCTGATTGGATTAATAATTGTGTTTTCGGCCAAATTGTAGAGAAGCCTTTCAAAGAAAGCGGTTTCAATACTTAACTTTTGAATGATTCCTAACTCAGTGTGGTTGTTTATTTACTTGTTGTAAGAGTTGTGATTTCATTGTATCAAAAAAAAAAAAAATATGTTGTGCTTGGTACTAATACTAACCCAACATTACAATCGGGGGGCACGGCCGGCAAGTGCCCCCGCCAAGTAGATCACCAAACAAACACTGCCGTACAATCCTTTACTGGAACCATTTCACCGCATTTTCAGGCCCCTGATTGAGAACCTCTTGGAGAAGACCAGAACGCTGAAATTTCCTCCATTGAGTAAGCTGACTTAAAATACTTAAATTTCAAGCCTTTACGTCATTTGGTTCCAAAGCTAAGCGAAAGCAAAAGTTTCGCATTTTGGACACTCTAACTATTGATCATCAAAATAGAACTAGTCACACCTTTGAGTCTAAATTCGTGATTAGCTCTCCAAGACCTTCCTAGTGGTATGCATTACAAAATTCTTTAGATGGCTTGATTGATTATGTCGCCAGATCTTAGACCATTAGTATGTTAGGAAAAGTTTTGACAAACGTCGTCGG
The DNA here is from genome assembly GCA_920937365.1 of Sphaerophoria rueppellii. Taxonomy (NCBI): domain Eukaryota; kingdom Metazoa; phylum Arthropoda; class Insecta; order Diptera; family Syrphidae; genus Sphaerophoria; species Sphaerophoria rueppellii. The sequence goes on along the minus strand of CAKKXW010000001.1, from coordinate 33,985,238 downwards.
TGCATAGAACCGGTGCGACGTACTTTTGACAGCACAAGCCGTATTGAACAATGATTTTTTAGAGTCGAAGATCAGCTTAGG
>CAKKXW010000001.1:33955465-33983736 GCA_920937365.1 Sphaerophoria rueppellii | reverse complement strand
ATTTGTTTGGAATTTTAATTTTTGGAATGAAATATTTTTACGAGGTTCATTTTCAAATTTTAATTTTCTTAATGAATTCTAATTATTTTTATATATTGAGTTTTTTTTTGTGAGTTACGTGTAAGCTGTAAGTAAGAGTGTAATCAGAATTGCTTATAGTATATCTCTTATTTTAACACTACTTTTTGCAATTTAAGTAATCATAAATATTTAGTTTCAGCATGCAGGAGCAAGTTCGTACGACCCAGTCGTGCACATTTTTTTTTCTAAATTTGATGGTACAAAATGACAGTTCTTGTTCTAAAAAAAGTAAAAATCAATTCGGGATTTGAAGGCGGAATAGAAAAAACAGCATAATATGTACGTATTCGACGCTATTTTTAAAAATAATGAAGATACAAATGATGTCATGTGTCATTTGCATTTGACGTTTCACACAAAGATGTAGCCGTTCCTCCTTAGAAGCAAAAATGTGTACATATTTGCATTTTCGTTTGTGGTATCGAATCTGCTTACCAATTCCAAATTACCAAATAACATTTCTTCCGTGATAGCAAAGCGGAAATCGGGTAGCGAGAATCTTTTTGCGAAAAAAACGACATTTTCAATGATTTTCTATACTTCTGTTTGCAAATCAACTTCGCCATAGAACAAAAATTCATGAGCAAAACTAAAAAAAAAACAATTCACCGATTTTAAATGCAACTCCACAATAATCGTAAACGAACTAAATTCTTCCGTTATTTTCGAGTACAAATACCCTCTACAATCTAGGCATACAATTCTCGTATGTGCACACAAATATTTTTCTACAAATAATAACCACATATCTATCGAGTTTACCTTCTTGTTCCCGATGGGCAATTACATTACTCCTTCGAATCTAACAAATATGTTCCAATGTTTTCAGTAAACGAATGTGGATATCTCTCTGGGTATTTATTTTGCAGTCACCCACTTTGTGCACTACATTTTTTTTTTAAACCTGTCTGCTAGTGACCACATGTTGTGGTTTTATATCGCGTATGTCCAAGTCCACCCCAATCTAAACTAAGCTCTGACCCACAAAATGTAATTTTTTCCTTTTTCTAGAAATTAAGCTCAACAACTTGGTGGGGGAGTAGAGTATAGGGTTATCAAGTTGCACTTGTTCGAATCGCAGGATATTAATGTTTATTTAGCCACAAATTACTTCCGGTCACGCTATGCTACATGCGTCAAGTGGCATGTTAGTGTAAAAGTATGGCTAACTGCATGCACCCCACACACTCGAACTGATATTCTTTTCATTTTTTTGTTTTTCATTCAAAAGGACAAACGAAATGTCTGTATGGGTGGTTCGCTTCTTGACCATAAACCATATTTTGCAGGACACTCACTTGAATGACATTTCATTGGGTTTGACATTAGTGTTGTCAGAATACGTCACTTTACTTTTCATAACGTAAGGCGATTTTTTTTATTTTCGATCGAAATTATTATGGAATCAAAAACCAAAAATATAATTATCCTCTGGAACCTTGTTCTGCTATGGATTGGTTTTGGTTTGGGGGGCTTGCATAGGTAGGTATCGTTGAAAGAACTCTGTCCACATTTTTTTTTTGTCTGTGGCAAACAAACATATTTTCCGAACGGTGACAGAAGTTTATGAGCAAACTTTTCTCATTTCACATATGGAATTGGTTTTGGTATTGTCATTGCGTGTACTGTATCTGGTAAAATTCGAATATTTTGATAATATTTCTTCATTTTCGTTAGAAGAGGCGGTTGGTATGGTGCTGTTGAGCTCAATTCCAATGGGGGCAGGGCTAAAGGAAGTGTGATAGTAAAAAAAAAACAACCTTTCGTTATCTTGTACCTACATCTGAACATGTATTGCCTCATTCCTATCTGAGGGTGTGAGCGGGTCTACAGGTATGCTTAAGATTCTTATTGAGAGATAGAGAGGAAGGGAGAGCTGGCCTCATTAAAAATTGGCCAGACAACTCATAAATATTTCAAGGTTCTCTTCTGCCGAATGCGGTCCCCTTGTGTTTTTTTTTCCTTTTTTGTGATGAATGACGATAGAAAAGCTGTATTTTTTTTGTAAGACTCTTGTCGTCGTCGAATAAAATGTAGGAGGTAGTGTCAATACCTTTCCTCAAATGTTGCTGTGGATTTAATATTAATTTATTATTAGTTTCTAAATGGTCAGTGGTGTTAATACAAACTGTCTCGAAAAAGAGTACCTATAAACACTTCAATTTTTTCATCTTGGACTTTGAAGAACTTGACAAGTCTTATTCACCTTAAAGGTGATTTTAAAAGTCAGTCAATTTTAAGACTCTGTTAGGAGAAATATTTTCCTTATTGGGTATAAAAGATAGGTTCTGACATATTGCAAATTGTAGTGGTTACAAATGTGGAGATGGCCTTGATTGAATGAGCATCTTTTAAGCAAACAACTCAATTATTTGTTTGCAAATTTGATGACTTCTTATTAGGTATGGCAGAGTGCTGGACAATGACAGAGCAAATTGTTAGTGTCATTTTGATTGGTTTTACGGTAATTCAGTAAGCTATGTGGGTCCAGATGTAAAGATTTGATTTGATTTAAACGGCAGAAAAAGATTGGGTTTCTTTCTGCGATAAAGGTGATATCAGCGAGTTATAATAGATATCACTACGAAGATATCGGTAGGGAAAGGGGAGTTTAAGGAAAATAACTTCAAATTCAAATAATGGGATATCATTGACATTTGTGTTTGATTTGACATGGTTTAAATGTTTCTACCGACTTCACTTGGTGGTGTGCATCCGAATTGTCCAGTCCTAGCACCTTATTCAAAATATATTGTATAAAATAGGGTCTCAGGTAGATTGGTATAGTTTCAAGTACGACACCATTGATTGCTCACCCACGCATTTCGAAAAAAAAATAAAATAAATTTCCCTATTGAAGATTGCAAGATTATATAAGAAATAAGTTTGTTGCATGGTGTGATAAGAATAATTTGAATCTCTACCCAAGAAATTGTCAGACAATGGCAGTTGCCAAAAGAGTGTAATCCCATATAATAATTTTCCACAACCCATTTTTGTAAGGTTAGGGGCACATTAACAACATCGTCAGTAAAGCTAATTCAAGTTCAGGGTTAATTAAAAGTTGATCCAAGGAGTTGATTGTAAATTGTTTATAATGTATAATGTTACATAACCGATAGTCTATATGTGTTTGTTTGTCTTCGATAAGTCTGCATTATAAGTTTACATGAAATCCTTCAATACTCTTTGGTTGATTATATTTTTAACTAAAACAAAACAAGGACTTTCGAGACAAAAATATTACTTTAGGTCAACGATTGCTAAGTTGGCAGAAGCGTCGATTATTGTATAAACGAGTAAACATTGCGTCAAATACTGTTATCAGGAAATTCAATCAAATTACATTAATGTTATTATAAATTTATGGCGAGTTAGATTTTCATGAAAGATTCTCGTCTTTTGACTTACGTTGTTTTTTTTCATAAAATATTGTTCAAATAATATGTGTGTCCGTTTATATTTTTAAGCTTTTGTGGATAACTTACCATTGGAAAGCACTAACAAGTAGCAAATAATCCCAAAAACTTACCACAAAATATTTAAACAAAAAGTACACTCTGGCGTATGTGTGTTTTTTTTCCATACACTTTAGTACAAATTTCATTTTGAAAAAAAAAAATATACATTTGATAATAACAATTTGCTTTTACCACAACCCTTAGACCTATGTACTTTAGCGTTAACATAGTTATGTACATACTGATATAAAAGGTGGTACGAACTTGTCCTTCCTCTTCTTCTTTTATTGCGTCCACGATCACAAATACTGACCTTCTGACCATCCGTCATAGAAGTTGACCTCGATGCTGTTCTCAGCCTATCAACTCGCCTTACAATATGAGAATTCCGTTGGAAGAATTTCTTCACTATGTTGTCGTCCATTTTCCTCAGGGTATAGCCAATCCAGCGCCATTATCTCTGTTTGATGTCAATATCAACTCATACATCCTCAGTCACAATTCAATGTTTTAAACCGTTTGTTCCCACCAAATCTTTAGGCTGTAGTGCGATTAATAAAAGCTTGTAATCTGCTCGAGATATTTCCACCTTTCACAAACGTACTATAGCAGTTTTAAATTGGACTTAAATAGTACTTAGTGCAAAGTAATATTTATCTGGACTTTCACACTACGTGCTAGCTCTGTCTCCAGTTTTACACTCCAAGTAGATTGAGGTACTTTTCCATTTGTGTGTGCCACCTGAGTTGCGGTCTTTCTCTCCTTCTACGTCCCTCGGGAATAGTGTCGAAAGCTTTCCGTGCCGGAGCATTGGTGTCCATCCGCTCTAACTGACCGAGTTATCTGCGTCTCTGGACCTTGACCCTTCTGGCTAGGTCCATGTCGTTATACAACCCATAAAGTTCGCTGTGTGTCTTTCCTCGAAGACAGCATATACTCTGTTTTTCCTTCATTTACAGCTAAACCCATTTTTGCCGTTTCTGTCTCAATTCTCTCAAAGGCACCATTGACATAACGCTGTGTTCTTCCGATTATATCATCGGCGTATGCGAGAAGTTGAACAGATTTTTCGAAGATTGTGCCTCTGGTGTTGACGGTGGAATTCTGCACTGCATCTTCTCAAGAACGATGTTAAAGAAATCGGACGACAGTGCATCGCCTTGTTGAATCCTAAAAGCCAAAACAAGACATAGACCTATACAGTTCGTCTCTGCAAGGGCCTGCCTGCATTCTTCGTCAAACCAGGGGTTTCGTTTTGGTGGCTGTGTGAAACCTGCACATTAGAGGCGGCATCTCCAACTTCTTTCTGGCAATGTTGCACTGGTCTTCGATACTTGATGTTGTTTACATAGAACTTCTTAAGAGGTTACTTGACACTCGATTGGAATTCTATCGGGTTCTGGCGATATCTTCCGATTGTAGCCGTCCAACGTCAAATGTTCTTGCAGCATTTCCTCGTTTTGGCCGTTGTCGGGATATTCGTAGTAATAATACCTTGGCTACGACAAGGTAGTAGTCGATGTTGGTTCCTCGGAAAGTTCGAACATATAGAATGCTGGACAAGTGCCTTCCGTCGATCGCAATGTGATCAATCTGGTTGATCCTTAATGGATGTTGAAATGTGCTTGCTACCACAACATTTCGATCAGCCTGAATTTTTTTTGGAAGTGATGTCGTGTAGGCTGTGCTTTCCGTCTGTTCCACCAAACATGTCCTCATTTCCCAGCTTCGCGTTAAATGCGCCGAGTGCAATTTTATTGTCATAGCTAGGACATTGCTCATATGTTTTGTTGAGGAGCTTGTAGAACTCGTCTTTGGTGTCGTCCTTTATCTCTTCTATGGAGGCATGCGTGCCTTGATTCGCATCGCCTTGATGCGTTTGCTTACACATTTGAAGCTCAAGACTTTTTGCCTGAGTCTGCTTTCACCGATGAATCCGCATCCAAAGAGACGCTGTTGTTGCTCTCGGTTACAATTACCATAGTAAATTTCAAAGTTTCGCATCCTCCTTTTGCCCGATCCATCGTATCGCATTTCCTGGATAGCGGTTATGTCTGCTTTGTATAGCAGTTGAGGGTCCCCGCTAATTGTTCCGCAGCACGCGGTCTATTAAGGGACCTAACATTCCACGCGCATATCCGAAATTCGTTGTCCTTAAATCAGTTGCTTGGGTCGTCATCGGTGTATCCGTCCCTTTCCAAGGCCTGTTGTTGCTATGAAACAAAATATTTTTAAATGTTGTCGGGAAGTCACCCCGACGTACAAGCGCCAACCTGGAGTACCAAGCACTTGATGTGACTCAAAGTGCAAGAGCTGGAAAAACCCGCTCCTTTTACGGCCTGTAAGGTTTTCACCAAGTAGTTCGGCCTTACTAGGACTGAAGACGCAACCGTTGATTACAAAAATAAAAATTTATTCGCCGCCGTCGCTTCTTCGTTCGTTATCAAATCTAGACTCGTTTTTGAGACATTGGATTTTTTTTCTTAATTTGAATTTTTTTTTCGAAATTACGTAATATATTATTTAAAAAAAATTATGTTTGTATGCATGCATACCTACATAAGCCGCAAATTAAAAATATAAGAATTTCTAATTTAAAGTATGTACAACGAAAACTACACAAACGATATCCATTACGTTTTTCTGCTAGATGAAAAGAGGAACAAACCTCGTTTCTGTTGAAACATTACGTTGTGGAAACAGAACAATTTGAAGATAATATTAACTTTGCCACATTTTTTTGATTCTTAATGTATGACGGTTCCATATGTCAGCAGAATATTGACCTTCAAAATATTTGACACCGAGTAGAAGTTAATGCTTTTTCTCACATTTTTAATGGCAGTTTCTTATAGCTTCATAGATCTTTATTAAAAGAAAAACAATTTTAATGTGCCTTTGCTCTTTTTGTTCAAAATCATAGTAAAAAAGCCTGGACTCATGTTTATTTCTTAAGACAGAGACATTTATCACAGAACAGATATCCATAAATAAGGAAACCTTCACCTGACCTGCCCTTCACAATCCTAGAAATCTTCCTACACAATTTCCTCTTTTCTATATTGTTTTGATTAAAATTTATTTTCTTTTCTCTAGGGTGACATATTTGCCGGACTGAACGATGGCATCCTCAGCAGGGCAGAAGCATTAGCAGCTGTCGATATACAAAAACACCAGAACACACATGCCCATTCGCAAATGCCCTCGCAGATAAAACATGATGTCATGTACCACCATAGTATGAGCGGCCCCCCTCAACGACCATTACAGGTGATTTACTTGTTATATTGATATTTTTGTCTATTTTTTCCTTGTTGTTGTTGTTTTCTTCTTTTTTGTGTTCGATTAAACCACTCAACCAATTTGATAGACACAAGTCGATAATTCGATCGGAATCAAGTCAAGTTTTTTGGTTACTAATAATTTTATTAGTTTCACGCACCACACAATAGCTGTATTCCACTCATATATCCGGTATTGCCTAATCAGAGACACGATTTCTGGACGTACGCACATCGCGCCACCAATGATGACAGTCACGTGTCATTACTCCAGGGGCTTTCCAAACATTCAATCCACCAAAGAGCCAACCCTCCTCCGGTCGTTTTTCTAACCAAACCGACAGTAGTAAAAAAAAATGTCCACTTCAATATAAATGTACGGTAGACACAGGTACTTGAGTCGTCAAGGGCGTTTTGGCGTTTGGCGTTCGCATTGTCTTGAACTTCATGCAACTTAGATTAGATCAATTTGAGTCACACTTGTTCTTCTTTCCGAACAATATTGTCGAAATTTACATTGAATTGAATTGAAAAATTGTCGATTTGGAAAACGTGGTTGCCAGGTTTGATTAAAAACCAAAACAAATGAGAAAGATGGTGCATTCGCTTTCAAGAATGTAATATATTAAAATTGTACGGGGTAGGTTAGGATGTTTTAAAAACTTACACACATAACTGATTCGAACAGAAGTTGGTATCCCGGCTGTGAGAGAGTAAAATGTTTTTTGCTTAACTGAAAAGTCCGTACTATTTTTTAGTAGTTCAAATTGAACTTTTGTAATTAAAAACTAATGACTTTTGAAATCCCAATTTTTTTTCCAAACACTTCAATTCACAGAGAGTGGCAATCATATTTTTTATAGTTCGGTGCGTGTCGTCAAGTGGTGCGGTGGTTTTTCGGCTCATTTGAAAATTAACAGCAAAGCAATACACTTAGGTAGGACAAATTCAAATTGCTCATCGCCCTTATTCTCCCATTATACATTCAAAATAAAACTTGGTTTCAAGCGCAGGGTATGAAAACATAGGACTTAAGTGGCTGTAATATAGGCAGCTACATACTTCAGCTCAGAGCTACCCCTTGTCATTGTCACAATAGCAGTCATGAGAAACTTCAGCACAAAAGAAAAGGACGACTGTCACAGGCTACAACGACGACGGTTACAGACGATAACTGTGAGGAAATTTCTGAAGTGTGTTTTGAGCAATGGGAAATTGTATAATTGTTTCCATTTGTACTAACAAGAAAACAACACTTAGGGCTGTTTCCATACAAAAAAGGAGGATAATACAGACAGACTTTAAAAAAGGCTCACACAATAACGACTTATTTTCAATTAGCGAACGTTCATCGACACGTGATGCATGTCATGGGTAACAAGTGCATAAGCACATGGGATTTTAGAATATAAGGATTGAGAACTGGTGTCTTTTGAGCTTTGATTGTGTTTTCTGTTTGTATTAGAAAGGATTGAGTTGAGTAACATTCATGAAAGACACATTTTTCAAGTTCTTGTTTAAGTGCAGGGATTTAATAGTTTGTGAATATCTACAGGGGATTCCCTCAGGTTTAAGGCACCATACAAAAGTCTAAAAATGTAGTTTTAGTGTTTTCCTATGCCACTTCTTTGAACAGTTTATTTTTCAAAGTAAGCGTTTGCAGATGTATCAAAATAGTGAAAAGATTACGTCGTTTTTCTTTTGGCGTCCAGAAGCATTCGGAAGAGTCCAGAAGACTTCTGAAACCGTTCCATTGGACTGACTTTGACAGACGGAATGTTTCTGAAAAGAGCTGAACTCTCCTGTTCTTAAACAGAATCGTCCGACATACATCATAGAATTGGAGGTAGAAGGGGAAACGTCAAAGAAAGACCAATGGAAAACGACATTAGTTTTTCACATCAAGTAGGATCACTGATCAGAAATAACAAGATTGGAAACCTACCTACGTTTACACTCCAAATACCTCAAGTTTCATTTTTATATATATTTTATTTTCGATATATTTATTTGGATTTGTTTGCGATCATTTATACGATCTTACTGCTGTTGCCAAAATAGAAGCAGAAATAATTCTGAAACGCATCAGAGAATATTTAGAGGTCCTACCCGATGCCGATCAAGGAAGATTCTAGGCTGGGTTCTCTGGTGTTGATCACATCAAAACCTTGCGGATCATTATTTAGCAGTGCGTTGAAAATTGATAACCTCTACAACTGCTGTTCATTGACTTCGAAAGGGCTTTTGGCAGCGTCTACGGAAAGTATATCTGGTTAGCTTACGGAAGACAAGCATCCCAGAAAAACTAATTGCTATTATGAAAGCAACATGGGCACAAGTGTCACACTCTGCATGATGGTAGGTTGTGATTGTGATATCCACAGTGGAATCAGGCTTACGAAGACGTAAGTTGCAATGAATTGAAAGGTAACGATTGCATTACAAGTCAAGCAAAGCAATGGAATCTTCAACAGAATGGAAGAGCTGGCCGACCGAGAAGTACATGACGGAGGATTGTCAAGATGGGATCAGCGTCACTATAGGCAAGAGCTGAAACACATCTCGGGAAATGGAACACGATGGCGTATGGGTGTAGCGAGGCCCTATGCCCCTCTATAGGTCACCCATGGGCTGAAGAGTTCTAAGGACCTTAGTTAGTAAGGAATAAGGCTCTGCAGACTTAAAGATTTAAAAGAATGAAGGAAGGGGTTGGAAAGGGGGTGTCGGTGTGCATTGGTCTTGAATTTATGAACATTGTAATTGTGATTGGGAATGACAGAATATGGAAGAGAGTTCCCCATTCGCGAAGTACGGCTAAATAACGATTCTCTATACTTGAGAGCACGTTTGAAGTTGAGCTCGCAAGTAAACTGATGGGGATTCCTAGAAGCGCGAGAATTATGGCGAATCGTTTTAGAGGAGGAATGCAACCAGCTATTTCACTGACCGTAGAAGTAACGATACAACAAAGAGAGAGACGAAACGTTACAACGGTAATCTAACGAAGAGAATGAGTCATTGATGTTTTTATCATCAATCATTATTAAATGTCTTTTTTGTATACCGACCAATGAGCTTAAGTTTTTAGCTGGAGCACCAGCCCAGAGATGCAAGGTTGCGTGCTGCTCAGAGATGGTAGCCTGACGGGGAGAAGAATTTCTTGCATCATCTTAAGAAACCCAAACATCTCTCACATGTGCTCGTTCGGTTTTTTTATAACACATTGTACAATGCTATTTAAGTCAGAGTTTAATGAGTTTATCATCATTGTTGCAGTTCAACATGCATCGAAGAACGGATACAAAATGCCAAGGGTGTTATCGTCAGCCCATCGCTGATGACAAGAGAGAGTTGCAGACAAGCGATCATTTATGTATACAAATGAGAAAGAGTGTCGGAAAGCACGCATTTTCGATAAAAGAGAAAGATGTCAGATTTTATCAAAAGCTTTTGAAATATCAAGTGTAACAATCTTACTTTCTCCAAAACGTATAAAGACTTGTTCCACTGTTCAGTGAGATAAACCATCAGATCACCCAGTGCACCTGTTGCTGCGAAAGCCGTGCTACTTTCGATGTTCGAGATATTTCTTGAGCTGATAATTTATCAGCGTTTCCATGACACTAGAAAGAAGCGACGTAAGTGCAATCGGACGATATTTGGAGGTAGAAGAAGATTCGATTTTTTTTTTGAATTGGCTGGACAAATGCTGTTTTCCAACTGTTCGGAACGAGCCCAGAAGAATAAGATGAATGGAAAAAATTGTGCAAGGGTTTTTCCAGCGTGCAAGAACCCCTCTTCAGAATAATAGCGGTTATACTATACGGGCCAACGGATTTATGAATGTTGAGACCTTTTAAGACTCTCGTCACATAAGTGTGAAATCATTGACGCGCTCAAGACCTGGGGGAGTTATGACACTCTTTGAGTTATGACACTGGTTAGCAAAAAGATTAGGTTTCGCAGGAATCAAACCAAGATTTTTATTTGGGTTTTATATACTTAAAACCTAATGGGGTCTACCTCACTATCGAGGAAGCATACCTAGTGACCAGTTAAAGATCCAGAAAAGTGAACGGTTGCATTGGCCCGACTCGAACCACGACCTGGCAAACAGAATCTTACTTGATTAGTTCTTTACATCATCAAACATTGTGAACAGGGCCTTGACCAAGTTTATCCCGGACGAACGGACAACACGAAAATTCGGAAAAACTACTTCGCGTTAAATAAGCTGGACATGGCGCCATTAAGCCGCGTCTAAGCTCGTTCCTGATAATCATTGGAGTAAATCAAACAAAGTGTAGTGTCCGTAGCTTAGTGGTTAGGTGCGTTGGCTGCTAGCAGAACGTCGTCAGTTCGAGTCCTACTTGTGCCTATAGTTTTTATTTCATCTTCCACGGACACTGCCTCTTGCGAAGAACTGACAAAACTTCCAAGAGTATCAATCTGTCATGAAAAAGTGCTTCTCAACTTTGCAGTTCGGAATCGGAGTTAAATTGTAGGTCCCCTCAATTCTTCACACGCATCCAAAGAATTGTTGATGAGATTAAGCCGCTTAGGCATTGGCTCTTCAAGAGCTGTCGCTCCACTCTATAAAAAAAATATTAAAAATCAAACAAAAATGCACGGGTGCTTTTCTGGTTGATTTGTCAAAGGCTTTTGACACCGTATGGTTTAGGTGTCTCTATCTTAAGGTATTTTCGTTTGCCGACGATGTAATTGCACACGCAGAACGGCAGAAATCATTAAAGCGTGAGTTCGACGAGGCTCTTATTTCTAAATAACGTCCAAAAATTCTATGCAATTCTGTTGCGGTCTCCGTTAGCTTAAGCTTCGGGGATAGACTCAAGAATTGACCGTGATATGGTTATCGTAGGACCTTACGAGCATTGATTAACAAGCAAAAAAATGATATACCTCGGCATTTGATTGGATTAATAATTGTGTTTCGATACTTAACTTTGAAGGATTCCTTACTCAGTGTGATTGTTTATTAACTTGTTGTAAGAGTTGTCATTTCATTTTATCAAAAAAACAGTTGAGCTTGGTACTAATACTAACCCAACATTACTATGGGGGGCACGGCCGCCAGTGCCCCCGCCAAGTCAAGCGGGAACCAAACACTGCCGTACCATCCTTTATTGGCCGCATTTTCAGGCCCCTGATTGAGAACCTTTGGATGACGCCAGAACGCTGAACGCACCATCTAGTAAGCTGACTTAAAATACTTAAATTTCAAGACTTTAGGTCATTTGGTTCTGAAGTTAAGCGAAAGCAAAATTTCGCATTTTAGACACTCAAACTATTGATCATCAAAATAGAACTAGTCACACATTTGAGTCGAAATTTGTGACTATTCTCTTCAAGACTGACTATTCTCTTCGTTGGTGCATAGAACCACAGCGACGTACTTTTGACAGCGCAAGCCGTATTGGACAATGATTTTTTAGAGTCGAAGATCAGCTAGAGAAAATTGAAGCTGCTTTTTTTGTACAACAGACAAACAGAGCCTTATTTGATTACTTCATCACTTCCACCTTTTTAACGACATTTTGTTTGGGTGGTCTGCGAATCTCTGTTTCATGCGTTTCAATGACGACTTTATGGCAAATGCCATAATGGAAGCCGAGAAAACGAAGGTTGAACTCCAACCTCTAACTCATCTTAACTTCAACAAGGACACTTACGGATTGGGCAATACACATCTACACCAGTGTGTTCAATAATGCATTGAATAATACTTTATATCCAGTGCGTTGGAAATTGATATACGGCTGTGGTTATTCTTCTCCCAATCTTCGGATGTCACTTGCTGAAAAAATAAATGCAAGCTTCAGTGACTCCACTAGAATTTAAACCAGCAAATGACGTCTCGCATTTATGATCACTTTAGCAAAAATCAAACAAATATTTCTGGTAAAGAAAATAAGTGTATATGCCAAATCAGATTTCCATGTTTCTGCTACCACTTCTGATGAAATTTAAAGATTTCTGACTTCTCTGACACGTGAAAGCCTGAAAGCTATAAAAGATCCAGAAGATGTGTTATCAATATTCCGAATCACCATTAAAATAAATCCCATCCTTGATCCGGACTCTTCAGAAAACAAAAATCATATCCTTTCTGGAACAAAATATAATGTTTACCACGGTGATTGCGTAAACCATCTGTTGTTCTCTTCCTAAAGATAAACAACAAAATTGAAATACTTGTCATACACAATTGTCGACTATACCTACCTATGGTTCTTCCCTATGAAGTGTGTGATATTTTCTTTATTCGTGCAAAACTCCTCAAAGATGAAGGGTAAATCGTTAAAGTATCCCAAACACAAAAACACCCAGAAAAAAAAAGAAAATGAATAAAATAAAAACACAACAAATTGCCACTGGGGTTGGCCACGTAATCGACTCGGCATCTCCTCATTTTATCACCCCTCTCAATAGGTAGATGCGCTACTGCTGCTGCTGTTATTTTGGTTAGCAATCTTGTATTAGTTTTTCAACCTTGATATTTGCCGGGGTTAACATGTTGTTAATGCGGTACATGACTTCTACACAAAAGCACTCATTCTCTATCCATTTGCGACTTTTGAGTATATTATAGCCGAATCCGCCTAGTCTTTTGGGAACACACAAACGTATCAATATTGTTCAAAGGGAGAGTAATGGAAAAGAAATCTGAATTTCAAGACCATCATGGTGCTTTGTTTTTTTTTTTCTATCCCTGTTTAACCCTTATTTTGGATTCTATACAAACAAATACCCAACCGATGTATCTTGCGCCCATATTACGCAGGGTTAGAGACTCATAGCAAGGACATGATGCCAAAAGAAAGCATATTATGATTTATTTGAAGGGTGTGCAACGAGCAATCTGCAAACACCAGTCCGGTGGTTGAATCCAGACCATATTGAGAGGGTTCCCATCCGCCTTTGATATGCAATACTCAATATAGACTGTTCGTATTCTGAAAGCAGAAAGCAATAATCCCGTGAGAGATAGTTAATCGTATTCATTGCCATAAAATGGCAAACGAGTAGTTTCGCTTTCGATATGGAAAATCGTTCTAATCTTTAAGTTGATTATATGGGCGGGATGAACCAGTTATAATTATTAATACGATCAATTTGATGTTCCTTTTTGCGTTAGTAATATGTTCTTTGTATTGGATTTTGGATTTTTAATATGTCTGCGATAGCATCAAGGGTTATATGTTATTGTAGTCGGATGGAAGGAGGAATTATTAGTATTTTGTTGATCTCGATATTGTTTTTAAATTCGAAACAAGTGATTTTTGTTAGCTATGTCTGTTTGCATTTGAATCGGGCGGGCAGAAGCAAAGGATATGCAACACATGTTGTTTAATTCAGCGAGTCTCGATAGGAGATAACTTCCGAATAATATGCATTAATGTGGAACACACATGAAATAGCACTTAAGGGGGATGACAGGTTGTGTATCGGTTTATAACAGCATATGTCCATTAGAATGCAATTTGAAGGCATTGAGATTTTTTGTTGAATCTTTGTTGTTAACAGGTTTGATAACGGACGGTGGTGAATTGTAACTGGTTCACGCTTAATATTTTGATAAGTTTTGTGCATGTTCAAATGCTCAATGCAATCATCCCTGACGACGGGGATTTTTCTTTTATGTGATAGTCGTTGTTTTTGTATACAAGTACGTTTTGATTTACAATTTGGCATGTCTGAAGTCTGATGTTAAGAATGAAACACGCCTCACCTGAGTCGACGTTCAATTCGAAAGCAAACAGAATCTACATAATTTGATAAAATTTTAATTATGTGCAAATATTCAATTATTACTTACAAGTGAAGGTTTAACAACTACTATTTTTGACACACTTTCTTTGGACTTTTTAAAAGCTCCCAACTTCGATATTCATCTAGAGATGATAATTCATCTTTCATCGCTGATGTTCATTCTTTTCTATGTGTTGACGTTAAGGCATCAGAGAATGTCCTTGAATCTTGATTTTACTTATCTTCTTCCGCAAAGACGCAACCATAAGAAATCCGACTCCTGACATCTAGCTTGGCTTTTTTCTTTGTCTTTTAATAACTTCTTCAATATCGGCTTCATTTTCTTCATTCTGGTTGGGAGTCAGGTGAAAAAATCAACCTTTTCTTTTCCTTCATCTTAATCTAATTCCATTATCGGAATGTGAACAAAGCATCTCATGCCGAAGATGAGTAAGTGCGTCTAAGATCCAATTGGCTCTTCAAGTTGCTAGCCATAATTTGTATATAACCTTGTTTTCGATTTTTGTCTTTGTCGGTTCTGTGTAGTTCAACTTCGGCAACTTCTGCTTCTACAATATTTCAAACTTTGCTTCTACTCCAAACTTTGACAATCAATTAGCAACTTCACTTTTGTTAAACCCTTTACCGCCGTCATATCTCAACTTTTTGACAATGTGTCCATTGGATCTAGCTTCGTTAAGAAAAGTGACAAGACTTTTACATACGTACATATATATCTCACTTTTGAGTTTCAAAAACAACATCGGGATCCTCCTATAGTGACATAGTTTCAACGGGTCCAAGAATATCTGCATGAATAGTTTCTCCAACTTTAACTTGACTTGACTTGACATGAAGGGAAGTCGGTGCATCTTAGCAACAGCATACTTCCATCACATCACAGTACTCTTCCCCACATACCTAGAGGAACACTGATATTTAGTTTCTTACATGCCGCATATTTTGGTGAGCAAATCTTTCGTGGTATACTTGAAGGATTTCTTGTTTTTCTTGCGAAGGTTTTAAGACTTGAATTCTTAGAACGTAGAGCCCATTCTTGATTACAACATTTATGTCACGCAAATTATCTGTAAAACCATTTCAAAATGCACTTTCACAGAAAACAACTGTGCACTTGCATCAGGAACATACCATACTTCCTTTAAAGTTGCATGTTCCCACATATACCTTCGATGTTTTTATGAATTCAAATGCTCTTTTTTCCAACTTTTGATCGATTTGTCGGACGAATGACGCAATCTGTTGCCGGTGTGTAACTTCCATACAAATTTCACATTTTTGTCATTTTCCTCGCCGGCGCATTTTGTTCAGCTGTTAAGGTTTCTTGATATGATTCTGTCTTGGTTTATTTTGTGGACATTCAGCACGAACATTTAATTTTCGCGCGCTCCAGTTTGTCTTTCCTGTTTCTCTTTCTTGAAACTTGAAGTGTTTTTCTTAATTTCTCTTGTTTCGATTTTGCACAACTTTTCTATAAAAAAGTTGAGGGTTTGCTTCTTTGCAGAAATTGTGCCCACAAGTCTCTGAAAATATCAAACTCTTTGCTAAGAGCTAACATGATTCGACCAATCAGAATCGGTTCAGGGAGTGTCTTTTTTTTCTTCTTCATCTTCTTCTTCTTCTTCTTCTTCTTCTTCTTCTTCTTCTTCTTCTTCTTCTTCTTCTTCTTCTTCTTCTTCTTCTTCTTTTTCCTGTTTCCTTACTATGAATCTATCTATTGTCATGTTGAGTCCTTGCATGCTGTTTCTTTTGAAACGAGTCCTTTGAATGTTCACATGCTGGGACGAGTTCATCTATTGGCGAGCAAAGTGATGCGACAAACTTTTGCATCTTTTTTCCGCCAATCGCTTAGTTTCTTCGAAGGTTAATATTGCAGTAATTAAAGGACGTAAAGTAAAAACGTTCCTAATAAGCTGAGTTTTCATTTGAGTTTAAAAAAATACTAGCTGACCCGGCGGACTTCGTACTGCATCAAATCAAAAGACCTAGACTTTTGTACCCCGCTAACCAACTACTACCCGCTACCTCATTATCCCACTACCCCCTACCCCGCTACTCTTTACCCACTATCCAGCTATCCGCGATTACTACCCGCAATCCCGTTTGTTTACTTTATTGAAAAACTGTTATAAACTGATATAAATTCCAATTTCATTGAAATTGAGGCAATTTGAGTTTATTTTGAAATTGTGTCATTTTATGGGAAATTGCACAGTTTTGAAGATAATTTTTAAAAAAATTTCAACATTGCCCAATTTCGTTCAGTGGGAACATAATATAAGAGAGTCAAGTTAAAGATACACTCAAAAACCTTAGTATGTGCTGTTTGCGTAACATGATGATCAATATGAAGTAGAGTGACTTTGCGCAAATTACCCTCCATCCAACGTGTTAAAGGTTAAACCATCTCCAACACACTCACTTCGCCTCGCCCTTGGCAATGTGTCATCTTTCATTGCTACACCTGACCAAGTGTCCTTCAGACCCGATTCACAGTTGTTTTGATTCCCCCAATTCAACCCTTTTCCTTTCATGTCCTCCTCGCTTCATGTACAAATTCATATTTCTTGATATGATGTTTGTTTTTCTTTTGATTGTCCAAACATCATTACTAACAAATGTTCAAATGATGTGCGTATCTAAAATGTCCTCTAAAATAAATAACAATCAATTATAATTTCCTTTCATGGGAACAATAAAACCACATTCATGAGTGCGAGCCCCTGGTCCCTAAAATGCACACTCACATCATGCAACGTCTATCAATAACACACCGAGAGCCCGAGCGACATCGATGCATCAACACAGTCATCTTCAACGGCCCTTTTTGTCATTTTCATGATAACCGATGTGGAAAGCAAAAGCAATTATTTCACATAATAACACATCAAGGACCTTCATTCAAACATTGAAAACAAAACTTGAAACAAAAAGTTTTTTTTTTCTCGTTCATGTTCTTAAATTGTTATTATTATTGTCAGAGCATTCCTGGAGAAGGATATCATTGTACCTCCTACTCGTGTTTCCGTGACTTGTCGAACAAAACTCTGCCAAACTTTTGGGTGAGTTTTGTTCAGCTTCCTGAGTTGAAATTGTGATTGTGATAAAAGCAAAGATCTTAACCAAACATAAAATTAATTTCAAGTGCTCTAATCATACTCTGACGATATTTACCTAATTGAATGTAACAGTAATGGAAGTCAAACAAGAAAGTTGAGAGTAACCATGTTTGTCTTATTTCAAGCCCTGGATGTTGTATAGTCGAGTCGAGAACAGTCGACAACAACGATTTCAATATGTTTATTAGGGGTGGTTTAAATTCGTCCTCCCATTCCCAGCATCACCATTTCCATTACCACACCATTTCTAGATAATTTTGTGGCTTTTTGATCAGGTGGAATAATAGGAGAGAGTATAAAACTTGGAATGAAAAATATTTGCGTTGCAAGCGAACCCAGGGTTGAGCGTAGGCCTTGGTTGGTTGTGTGTACAGCTAGTAGTTGCCTCGGGTAGTTTTTAGAAATCTGGTCACCTTTTGATGCTTTTTTCTTCCAGTGCAGTCGATGTTGTTTATTTTTATGCTTTTTAGAGGTTTATTTTGCTCTGGATACAGAGAGAGGCGTATATTTAGGCTTTGGAGTTCGGAGTAATGTCAATGTTTGTTCAACAAATTAAATCGGCATGTAAGTTAATTTAGTTGGCAAACAAACCAATCACTCCTCTATACCACTGCCTACTTTTGTCGATAGTTATTTTTTGCTGGTAACATAGAAAAATATACATTTTAGTTTAATTAAAAGCCTACAGCTATTCGTTAAATTTCTTTCT
Source organism: Sphaerophoria rueppellii (assembly GCA_920937365.1). Lineage (NCBI taxonomy): Eukaryota > Metazoa > Arthropoda > Insecta > Diptera > Syrphidae > Sphaerophoria > Sphaerophoria rueppellii. Next base: position 33,965,294 of record CAKKXW010000001.1, on the reverse strand, counting down.
TTAATTAAATGTTTGTTGGTTTGGTTTTATGCCTGCAACTAAACTAACTCGTTTCGGTTGATTGCATTTTTAATAAATATTAAAATGAAACATAGTTAGATTAGAAAACTATTTCCGAAGAAACTGTAATCCTTTGAAAATATGGATACAATGTTACTTCTGCCTAAGAATTATTTAACACTAAATACTTCAGGAGAAATGTGAAGAAGTCTCTGTGAAGGAAGAAACGAGCATCCACACCATCTCAGTTCAAAGATCTCGAAGAGTCACGAGCCAGGAACATCACTCGACATTTCTTTAAAAAATTGAAGCAATTAGGTTCTGGTTTCGGAACCGGGATACAGGCTCTTCGAAACAGTGAAGAAAAGCTATAGTCTCCGAAGCACAGGGAAGTGTAGATGTCTCGAGCACTTCGAACAGCGCAATGTCGAGCGAGCCAATGACGAAAGTTAATCGATACCAGTTAAAGAAGACCCAGTCCTAGCCCCCAACACAGAACAGGTTCAAAGAGCCCTCCAAAAACTAAAACATAACAAGCTCACCAGGTCGGATGGCATACTTGCGGACCTCTTTAAATATGAAGAAGGTATTTTGATGAATCGCATGCACCAGGTTATCAACAAAGTGGGGAAGGAAGAATGCATGCCCGCTCCATATGCTCCATATAACTAAAAAAAAAGCCGATCATGTTATCCAACGTATTGTGTGAACATCTAAAACCTTTCTGTAATACAATACACAATAATCGGCACTTAGCAGTTTGGCTTATTCCAGATAGCACAACGAAAGACCAAATATTCACACTGAGGCAAAACACCACACTGGAAAAGACCAACGAATTTCAAGTCGAAACCCACCATCTTTTCATCGAGTTCAATGCTGCTTATGAAAGAATCCGGGATTCCGAACCAACTGATCCAGGTTTGCCGCATAGCGCTTAACATAACGCAGCTCATCTGAGTTGTTTCAAACATGAGCCAGGGCTTAGACAAGGAGATGCGCTGTCATATGATTTCTTTAACATAATTCTGGAGGAGAGGTGCGCAACTGCGCAAGAATGTTGTGAGCACGGATAGCACTATCTCCACCAAATCCGCCCACCTCCTAGGCTATGTGGACGACATAAACTTCATCGGTCGCTACCAAAGAGCTGTGCTTGAGACCTTCAAAGCGATGGAAGAACAGGTGAAGTTCGTTGGTCTTGAAGTGAATGAGGAACAAGGTACATGCTATCAACAAACAAAAGAACATCTGCCCACAGCCTATGACAGAACGTCACTGGTGGCAGCAACAATTTCGAGGTAGTTAAGGAGTTTACCTATCTTTGGAACAAACATCAATCCTATAAAATGGTATCTTAGTGGAGATCAGACGAAGAATTACCCTAGCAAACCTACTTCGGTTTGGCAAAACAACTGAGTTCAAAACTCCAACTACCAATCCTTTTCTGCGGCCGGCGGCGCCAAGTGTTAGACGGTAAGTAAAAAAGGGAAATTGATACTGGACACATTCGAAAGAAAAATTCTCCGATGTATTTTCGGCCCCGTATGCGACGATGGTGAATGGAGAAGAAGGTTTAACTGCGAACTGTACCAGCTGTACCAAGATGTGCGGATGAAGTCCAGAAAGCAGGTGCAAGCACCAATTGACTGTGGGTGCCAGACCGCTTGGTTTTGGCGACTGCCGGTTGCATGGGAGGGATTGTTCCATATGGAAGGCTTATGCTGTGTCTCAGGCTGAGATCACACGTGGATGGGGAGCCGGATAACACAGTTATACTACAGCTAATTTGGCACAAAATCGGCACTTAATCTTATATTTACAATGTTGCTATACTTAATTGAATTTGTTGTTGTTATCCTTGATGTGGTTCATCTCAGGTTTCTTAGGTTAGTGTTTAGGCGCAATGGTATGCTGACTCCAGGCCAGCATAAAAGGAAACTTCAAGGAATTAAATTTCTGAACCCAATATCCCATAAAACCCGAACCCCAAGCTATCTCCGAAGTTATTCGCCTGTAAACCAGGGCGTTGCCAGGTTGAGCTCTCGGAGATCGGAGATAATTCCATAAAAACATGAAGCAGCTCTCCCCGACGTAGTTAATCCAACAGACAGAGCTTGGCTTCGCTGCGCCCCGGGTTTGATGGGGTTAATAGCTTTGGGGAGAGGTAGTTGAGTTTTTTTTTATCAATTACTGAATTCTGGAATTCCATTCCTGTTAAGGTTGCAGGTATGGAAGTGACCGAAAACGACACGCCTGTTCTGGGTTACTCGAGCCATAATGCTTTTACGAAGTACTTCTTTGAAGTAATAAACAAAAATAATATTTTGATTAGTGTCTAAGACGGATGAGAGCCTCAATCCAAACGCTGTCAAATACTAGCGTTGTAAGCTTTCTGACCGAATTCCGAACTGCATATCGGCGATTATGTTGTGCTTGTTCAAGATTCTCTTGAGTTTCCTTCAAGAATCTTGCTGATGTTATTCAGTATAAATTCAGGCGTCAGTTGCAGACCGCAACTGGAAAAAGACAAAGTTTTTGGGCACAAAATGACCTTTTGTGACAAGCGGTAATATTTGGGCGCTTATGTAAAAATTACTGAAACTGGAATCAGAAAATCGTACGTTATTGTCAAGGCGCCATTGGAGAATTATTCTTCAATACAATCGGAAGTATGGCTAGGCAAAGCAGAGGCGTGTTCACTTGGTGAAATTCGAAACGCCCTGATCGATCTTTTGGTTACCAAACTCCCAACCGTGTTATCAGCCTTCTTGGCGTTGTCAACATCTTGTGCCAACAACCCGCAAATGATTGAAGCACGTAGAGACCCATTTTAACCCAAGAAAGTCCTGAACTATAGCCAGAAGCCATTAAAAAGGTCTCGAAGACTGGAGTTGCGCAATGTAATCCTGCGTAGCCAACTAAGGAAGCAAATAGATACACGTTATGTTTTCAATTAAATCAGAAGAATCGTGTTAAAGAAAATCGAAAAACCTTCAAACTAGATGAGGTTCACCAAAACCAACTCAAGTATCTAACCTCTGTCCCCAAAGCTTCTCAGATATTAATGGATAGAGAGATCGTGTATAAATTATAAACTAAAAATTTCACTGTTCTTTGTGTCTCTGCTTTCAGTCTTTTTGAGCAGTCTTGATTAAAAGATTTAAATTTATTTGTTAAAAAGTTCACTTCAACAGCTATAAAAACTAACATAATACACAACCAAAATTTATATCTTCTGTGAAAGGTTTTTAACCGGCTGAACCAATTTTGACGAACTATAGGATTTGGCTCTGATAGACGTTCACTTGTGAAAAAAATCTCAAATCTTCCCATTGATTTCAAATACAAACTCTTAGGGCCATTCAATTCAAAAAGGCCTTTTCTTACGTCTTTCTACAAAATACAGTTCTGGTTGATATTATCGAACAAAATTCAATGTCACCAATTAATTTTCATTTAAGATGCACCATACAATGGACGGACTTGATATGCTGGATCCAACAGGATCGATGACAACATTAACGCCTATGTCAGAAACGCCAATTACACCTACACACCATCAACTCCATGGATCATACCACGGCATGAACCACATGATGGGTCATCATCATGCGGGACCTTTAGGTGGACACACACCGGGTAGGAATTATGGTAAACAATATTAATGGACAGTCAAGCCGTACTATATATTTTGTTCTTTCTTTTTTTCCACTTTCCTTTTTTGTGTCTTTTATATTAAATTCCAACAGGACACCATGGTCATCCGAGTGCGCATCATCCTGCAATGGCAGCTGCGGTGGCTGCTGCCGGCCTTCATCCTGACACAGACACTGATCCTAGAGAATTGGAAGCTTTTGCGGAGCGTTTCAAACAAAGGCGAATAAAATTAGGTATTTTATAGTTGTATTGATCATTACTTTGCATATCAAACAAAATTTATGTTAAAGGCGTTACCCAAGCCGACGTTGGAAAAGCTTTAGCCAATTTAAAATTACCTGGAGTTGGAGCGCTTTCACAAAGTACAATCTGTCGCTTCGAGAGTCTGACCCTGTCTCACAATAATATGATAGCCCTCAAGCCAATACTTCAAGCGTGGCTGGAAGAAGCGGAGGCGCAAGCGAAAAACAAACGAAGAGACCCAGACGCGCCGAGTGTGTTACCCGCTGGCGAGAAAAAAAGGTAGACAACGTTTCAATTCAAATTCGGACAAACTGTAAAGTTCAGAATGAGCTTCAAAAAAAAATTGTCCGAATTTTGTTGCTGTTGTTGTGTTTTTTATAATTTCCTTTATTCAGTTATCTATATCGAGTCCTTTTTCAAGAAAAAGGACTTCCATTGCTGCGCCTGAAAAACGCTCCCTTGAAGCTTATTTTGCCGTCCAACCAAGGCCTTCTGGTGAGAAGATAGCTGCTATCGCTGAAAAATTGGATCTGAAGAAGAATGTGGTACGAGTCTGGTTCTGTAATCAAAGGCAAAAACAAAAACGTATGAAATTCGCTGCACAGCACTGACAATCAAATAATACAGCCACACAATTAGGTATAGTTAGTAGTGTTACGGCATCTATGACCGGCCCTGGACCTGCTGGAGTCACTGGTTTTGGTTACTGATAGTAGCTTCCACCCCATCACGCAGCCCATAGTAGCAGTACAATGAACTTCAATGTCAACGCCGCCGCCGCCGCAGCTGCCGCCAATGCAAATGCCAACGCCAACGTCAACGCCAACGTCAACGCCAACTTTAACTACATCAACCAACAAATGGACTATTTCAACACAGCAACTTCGACGCTGACGGCATACTGATCCAATGAATAAAGTGGACAAAATACTGACAAGAACTGCGCCCTGCCCCATATGTTCGCCATCATCATTTTTTGTTTTTATTTTTGTATTTTTGTTATAATTTTCGTTAAGTTTTTTATCAAGCCATCACATATCGCATTTAATATGATTTAATTTATTTTTTAAAAAGCTTGCGTTCCTATAAACAAATAAATTTATAAGAAAAATTAAAAACAGTAAAGAACTGTTTAAAAAAAAAAATGTATATCTATAAAGAAAATTCGATGAAAATATAATTTTTATAAATTGTCTAGAGTAAGGTAAACATTCAGTTGACTTTTAAACGTTTGTTGACAAATTTAATTTCTTTATTTTTTTTATATATTTAGTTTTTATTTGTTATAAAATAAAATATTTCGAAAAAAATGTGCAATAGGCAATAAACTATAGCGAACACTAAAGTTCGTTTATTTTTTATTGGTTTAAATTTGATTTTTCTAATTTTTAAGTGCTGATAGCTTTTTTAATTAATTGATAAAACTAGTCATAAATTAAAACAAATTGCGGAAAAATTTAAAAGAAAAAAGAAAAAAACAATTGTTTGCATTTTGCAAATTCCATGTACATAGTATCCTGTTTCATTGATTCACTAAATGAAAATCATTTTCGGATAAAAACTATTGTGTAAGAATATTTTAAGAATTTAAGCCATGGCATATATAGAAGATTACATACAAAAATGTATATAAATATTCTAAGATTAATTTATTAAACAAACAAAAAAGTTCTTGTATATACGACCTTTTCAAATACAAATAAAGTTAGACTAATTTTTTTAGAAGAATAAAATTACTTTTTTATTTTTTTCATTTCCGTTTTTTGTTTATTCGAAAATGCATGGTTGGTGTTGTTAGGGGACAGTTAAGACAGGTAATTTATTTAAAGTTTTATTTATTAAATTAATTGCTCCTTTCTAGGCTTTCTCGATTACAAAACAAAATGGATGCAAAACGGGAAGGAATACATTTTTTAAGGCAAGAGCAGGGTTTCATACAAAAATTATCAAAAGTATGACTTATCATAAAATTAAAATTAATTGTTTTATTTAATCTCTTTTTCATCATAGTTGGAATAAGGAATTTTGCATTCTTGCCTTGGATATGGACGTAGACAGCAGACACCCCATCAAAGCTTGTAATAAATGAAAATTTGTGTGCAAATAAATAAAAGATTAAATATTTGTTTTAACATTTTTGAAAATAAAATAAGAAAGATTAAAAACCCTTATAAGTTATATTATTTAAAATAAAAGAAGATTTTTGCTGATGTGAGTGTGAATCTTTAAAAAATTATTTTGTCAATTTGAAGTGGCGTCCCCTCGGTGTTAAAGGAGTTCTCAGTAGATGACAGAGAATGAAATTTAAATATTCAATGTGGAATTTTAAGCTAATAATACAAATCTGATACCTCTTTCGATTTTTCTAAAAGCCTTTCTTTAAAAGCAGAAATTTTAGGAGACAGCAAGTGATGAGAATCATTGAAAACAAAGCAAAATAATTCTTCATTCAAATAATTTCATATAAGCAATTGCTTTTTTTGTGAGATCAATCAGTTCGAGATTGTTTGTTTCTTATAATTATTAGCCGACCCCGTGAACCTCCTCTCGCCTGCCTTCAGATTAAATCTAGAAAACATTTTTTTTTTAATCTCGTTTTCAGGAATTTTCCGATTTTTTCACTAAAATACGTATTCCCTTTGAAAAACAATTTTCGACCACCATTTTATTGTTTCAATTTGCCACTTTCCCGTAAGATTTCCCTCAAATTTGTTTTCACAGGAGCCATGATTCGACTAAGCTATGTTTACCGTAAAAATTTAATAAAAAAGCGTTGGGTGGCTTACAAGCCCTTACCGGTCATACAAACAAATAAACATATCTCCGTTTTATTGTTTATACTTATCTTTAGCTAACCAGGTTTTACCAAAATGTTAGTGCCTTCAGATATGATCTTAAATGGTTAAAAGACAGATATTTCCAATATCAAATTTGCACAGCCAAAATTCTAAATGTTAAAAAAAACAATTAAATGTTTTGCTCTTTTCCTCGATTTTCCCAATTTTTTGGGTTTTCCAGTGAGGTGTTTCCATTTTTTTTTTCACAGGAACCATCCCTGAATACTACAGTATTAACCATTAAAATTTCAAAAATATCTGTTGGGCCGTTTAGGAGTCCATAACGGAAAAAAAAGATCGCTTACAAAGTTGGACATGCGTCTTTTAAAGGTTTGCAGCCCTTTAGTTAGTTGGTTTAGATTTTTGAATTTATTAAAATTAAAAAATTGAAAATAAACCTTACCTTGCAATATACATACACATTTAACTATATCTACAAATATTTATAAATTATTAATGGCTATATTAAAATTAATGATTAAAAAAAAAAAAAAAATTACGATAAACCCGAAGAATCTGTTGAATTGAAGAGATCTAAGCAAAAACGGTTTCTTTTTGTTCATCGCAGGATGAGGTGTAAGTCCTCAATCATAAAAGATACGGCATCATTTTCTGCTGCAAAGTGTCGACTTATAATGAGCTCCACATCATCGGCAAATAAATGGATCATTTATTTATTTATTTATCATACAGTTTTTAACAACACAAGAGAGCTCATTCGCATTCAGTGAGGGTCCTAGGATAGATCCCTGAGGCACTCCAGCAAATACATCTAGAAAGGGGGAGGGTACGCAATAATCAGCTTACAAAAGACTCTTGAAAAAACAGAAACTAAGCTTTTTTTTAGAGAATTGGGTGACTTATTGTGTTAAATTTTAATAACGTTAACAATGTTATAATTATGTAAGGCTCATTTGCAGCTGCGGTTTGCTCGAAAACGAGATTTCCAAGAATTTAAGAGATTTTTGATCGATAACACTTTTTTGAAAAAAAAAAATCAAGAGAATTGTAATGGCCCGGAACTCGGCGTCTGTTTTTTTTTTAAATTTTTTTTTTAAATAAAATATTAAGTTTAAGTTTAAAATCCGTACCAATTTTAAATTTAAACTTATTATTGTATTTAATTAATTACAAACAGCACTTGTCACAAGAGATATGAACCTTTGAGTTCAGCACGCTACCTGACAATAATACAGCCGCAGTTTTTATTTAAACATTTTTTTTTTACATACATAAAGAACCAACAAGGTAAAATCAGTGGAAATTGTTTGACGATTTATACGTCAAACATATATCTCTGATATCTCTAATCATTTTTTAAAAAACTAACATATTTGTACTAAATAAAGTCAAATTGAACTAGTGGGACGATTTATACGTCTCACACACATGGTTTGACAGTTGCCAATTATTTAATATATGTACTAATTTAGTATAAGTTTTGTAAATTGTGTATGGATAATAAGAAGTATCAGACATTGAATAAAATTTTAAATTATTAATGAAAGTACGCCTCGTTTTGCGTTTTTATTTTAAAAAATATTCTTCGGAGAGAATATACATGGTATGTATATTTTTCAAAGTGAAATGAAATAAAACGAGTTTTATTCCTCTCTGAAGAGTTTTTTTTTTAAATAAAAACGCAAAAACGAGGCGTCTGTGGAAGACAGAGAGTTGAAGAGAGTTCCACATTCACGTAATATGGCTAAGGAACGATTATCTGTACTTGACAGTACTTCCGAAGTTGGGTTCGAGGTTAAACTGATGAGCTTACCTAGAAGCGCGAGTTTAACAGCTGAATTGCTTTAAGGGAGAAATGCAATTGTCTATTTCACTAGACACCTGACAGTAGTAGTAACGAGAGAACACTGAGAGACGGGAAACGTTGGGACGTTCATCAAATGAAATAATGTTCGTTCCACGAATTTAAGTTATGCACATACCGAGTATTTCAAGACTTTCGGTCTCATTGATGTCCACGTACGATACAAGACAGTACTGGGTTTTCGAAGCATGAAAATCTACGGGGTTTTTTATTACATACTTACTTGTTTAAGGTGGTGCTACAGTCCGTTTAGGACTTCGGCCTCAATCAACAGTCTCCACCGGTGCCTAACTAGCTGTCTCCAGTTTTGCACTCCAAGTTGATTGAGGTCCTCTTCCACTTGTGTGTGCCACCTGTGTCGCGGTCTTCCTCTCCTTCTACGTCCCTTGGGAATAGTGTCGAAGGCTTTCCGGTGTTCATCCGCTCTAAATGACACAGCCGTCTGAGTCTCTGAACCTTAACTCTTCTGGCTAGGTCCATGTCGTTTGAACCCGTAATGTTCGTTGTTGTATCTTCTTCTCCATTCCCACACAAGGCCAAAGATGACCTGAAGAACTTTCCTCTCGAAACAGCCTAAAGCACATTCATCCGATTTTGTCAAGGCCCACGCTTATACACCAATAGTCCCAATTTTGCTGTTTCTGTCTCAATTCTCACAAAGGTGCCATTGACATCACGCTGTATTCTTCCCATTATATCAATATCATCGGCGTACGCGAGAAGTTGAACTGACTTTTGGAAGATAGTGTCTATTTTTTTTTTATTATTTGCACCCACTCAAGGGATTTTTATACCCTTTTTATGCCAGAGACACAGTGGCATTAGGAAGAAGGTGAGGGCTTGGAAAGGAGGTATCGGTGTACATTGGTCTTAAATTCTTGAACATTGTAGTGACTGGGAAAGACAGAGTGTTCCACACACTAGGGAAAATGATTCCCTATACTTGAGAGTACGTCCGAAGCAGAAAGGGTCAGTGATGTTACAAGTTCTTAAATTCTGGTTACATGTGGCTATGGAGGAAAGGTTCGGGAGTGGAAGAAGGATTACGGTGACACAGAGACCGTATTTTTCCCATATTTTTAGGGAACTCACCCACGTTTATTATTTTTTTTTTATCTGTGATAGAAGGTTTTCAGTCAAGTTGAAGAGCGCATGCGGCTACTATAACTATATTACCCTTCTTATGTCGCACTACAGTTACCGTGGAAACACTCTTAACTCTGTCTTTGTCGTTTTAACCCTGATAACCACATATTCGCACCCG